>CM064970.1:3394786-3922786 GCA_032847665.1 Solanum chilense | reverse complement strand
TTATCGGAAAAACCAGAAAAAACCCGAGGTTGAAAAATTCGAATTTTATTAATTTGATTTGGTTTAAAGATTTAAATATCCAACATAAATTGTTTGTTTTTGATATTGAAAAACCCAAACCAACCTGTCTATTACACCCTTGCTAGTTGCTACCATGCTTCATATTCTTTTCTTGCTCTCTACCCCAAAAGATAGGGGGTAAAACTTGTGTATATCTTATTTTTCTTCGATTCTACTTATGAAATTAGACAGAGTATATTATTATTTTATATGAAATTTCTATTATTTTATTTTTCTTCGATTCTACTTATGAAATTAGACAGAGTATATTATTATTTTATATGAAATTTCTATTATTTTATTTTTCTTCGATTCTACTTATGAAATTAGACAGAGTATATTATTATTTTGATGAAATTTCTATTTACGCCAAGTATATCGTGATACTCTCCATACTCATGGCTACATATAGTAGTACCATTTCAAAAATAAGGCTTACTCTTGCTTATGTTTATCCTCATCCATTACAAAACTTAGTTCCTCTCTCATTACCTCTTCAAACTTTAATTAGCCAACTGCATATAGTCCAACAAATGGTGGGTTCAAGCCCAATACTTCATGCAATATTAGTATGTTATCCACTACAAGGCCATGTTTTTCCCACAATACAACTGGCAATCAAACTTACACAAAAAAGGCTTCACTATAACCTTCATGAATACCGAGTCCACACACTATCAGATCACTCAAAAGAATAGTAATATCGACATATTTTATAGCGTTCAAGGTCATCAAGACCTAGATATATGTTATATGACGGTGTCTGATGGGCTACCAGTAAATTTTGATAGGTCATTGAACCATGAACAATTCATGGCTTCTTTATTACATGTGTTCTCAGCTCATGTTGAAGAAGCTTTGGTGAAAATTATGGAGTCCAAAATTAGATCCTCCAGTGACCTGTTTGATTGTTGATTCATTCTTTGTTTTTCCTGGAAAATTGGCTAAGAAATGTGGACTTTTTTACATCTCTTTTTGGACGGAACCAGCTTTTTTACCCTTTATTATCATCTTCATCTCATGAAGTTACATGGCCACTTTGGTTGTATTGGTTAGCCTCACTAAGTTCGTTTTAATCTCTTATTACAATTACAAGATCTTTCAAGGAAAAATGTTCAAAAATGCTCCTTAACTTTGCAATTTATCTTACCTTTGTCCTTCGTCTATCTTCCGGTCCATCAAAGGTGAATTCAGGATTAAGAGTTTGGGGTTCTAAATTTCGTTAATAATCGTCAATCGATTTTGTTAGGGGTTTACAAATCAATGTACATATATATATTTAATTAATTTTCTAGTACAAATATAGAATCTACGAAAAAGCTACTGAATTCGTTCACACCCATGAACTCTCACCTAGCTCCGCCTCTGAGTCCATGCACACTCTCACCATTATCTTTAGTCTCAAATATGTCCCTCCTAATATTGGTTTTCCACATCGGAAAAGTTTGATTAGTTTTCGTCTCAGATGATCATGCTACTAATAGCTATTCATTATCTTATAAAGTCATCTTTCTTCTTGATTCTAATTAGTTGAGTGACCATCTCTGATCTCTACTCTTGTCTTCGACTTCTCTACCTACAAAATATATAAGAAACCTATCTTTTAGTGCTGAAAATTTCATGACTACGATTCATTAATTTTGTACTATATGTTATAACTTTCTATTTTGATGTTTGTTGTTGATTTGAGGTCAGATATGCGTGAAGACCCTATTGACTACATACCAGGAGTCCAATCAATAAAGCCAAAGGACCTAATGTCATATCTTCAAGACACAGACACAACCTCAATGTGTCATCAAATTATTTTCAATGCATTTAATGATGTAAGAAATGCTGATTTCATCTTATGTAATACTATTTTAGAACTGGAACTCGAGACCATATCAGCTCTACAAATTGAAAAGCCATTCTACGCGATAGGACCTATCTTCCTACCCGAGTTCACCAAGAGAGGTGTGACTACTAGCATGTGGTTCGAGTCCGACTGCACCCACTGGCTCTACTTGCAACAACATGCAACTGTTTTATACGTGTCATTTTGTAGCTGTGCCCATATTACCAAAAATGACCTTGTGGAAATAGCTTATGGTTTATCATTAAGTAAAGTTGCTTTTCCTTCGTTTCGGTTGGGCCCAGAAGTTTACTTGTCCAATCTAAAAGGCCCGTGAGACTAATCAGTCAAGTCGACCATACCTAAGGATCGGTGAAAGAACCCCAACAAGGTTAACTTGTTTGATGAGAAATAAAAAGGAATATCGAAAATTCGAGTGGCTGAAGCTGAAGTAGCTACTTTCGAAGTAAGAGAAAGAAAAGCAACGACTGGAGTGGGAGAGTCAGAGTCGAAAAGAGGATTCCTCACTTCTAGTTTTATTTGGGTGCTCCGACCCGATATTGTAAGTTCCGATGATCCGAAGCCGTTACCTAAAGATTTTGAAGGAGAAATTTGTGGTCGTGGTTTAGTCGTACCTTGGTGTTGTCAAAAACAAGCGTTGACTCACCAAGCAATCGGAGGATTCTTGACTCATTGTGGCTGGAACTCGATCCTGGAAGTCATTTGGTGTGAAGTTCCATTGCTTTGTTTCCCTTTGCTCACTGATCAATTCACTAATCGAAAATTAGTAGCCTATGATTGGAAAATCGGACTTAATTTGTGCGATAAAAGTCCAATTACTAAGGTTGAAATTTCAGAGAAAATACATAATTTTATGTATCGAAAATTGAGTGATGAGTGTAGAAATGCAATTAAGGAAGTGAAGAAAACGTTAGAGAATGCATTAAGAGCTGACGGATCATCAGAGAAAAATTTAGATAATTTCATGGGAAGAGAGTGTAAATAAAATAAGTTTGAATTTATTGAAATTATTAGATGAATTATTGGTTTTCATTCGAGTTTTCGGATATTATTAATCATTTGTGATTGTTGTTTTTTTGCACACTTATTTGGATGTCCATAATGTATTGTAACGTGAATTGTGGTGTATTGCAATGTATTATTTTAATAAATATCATATTTAAATAGATTGTTTCATTCTTCGTTATTACGTAATGTCACTCATTTTGAATGATAAACTTATAATAAAAGTAAGATAAACTTATAATAAAAGTAAGATTTTTTAGCCAAAAACATCTTTAAACTATTTCTAACTTAAATTACATCTTCAAATTATTCTTCTTAACAAAACACATCATTCAAGTATTTTAAACTTTAACAACTTTCATCCTTTAGTTCAAAATTTGACAAAATTCCTACAAATATATGTGTAATTCATACTACTATCATAAAAAATTAAAGAAAACATTTCATTCTATGATACATCTAAAATATTGTGAATTTTTTTTGACAGCACTACTAGCATTATGCAGATCCTTTTATTAATATTTTTTCTCATTGAATCTGCAAGAAATTGTGGGGACATGAGCCTTTTATTTACTAAAATTCTTGTTATAAAAGAACTTACTAAAATTCTTGTTATAAAAGAACTTACTAAAATTCTAAAAGAAAGAAAATTTTAGAAGATATATTCTTTCAAAGTGTGTGTTTATATGTTTCATATAGTGGCTATTTATAGCCATACATTAATGCATATAGGGTCATTAGTGATGTCATATTCCACATGACACTCCAATTATTTTACAACACTCCCCCTTGGATATCTATGTAAAAGAAAGTACATAGATATACATAATACGCATTATTTGCTGCCTCATTAAAAACCTTTCTAGGAAAACCCAGTGGGATAAAACCTAGACTAAGGAAAAAAGAGTACAGTGCGTATTTTACTCCCCCTGATAAAAACCACGATTCAGATGGTTAAGTTTTCGCATTCCAATTTTGTGAACCATCTTCTCAAGAGTTGAGGCTGGTAAAGATTTGGTAAATAGATCTGCTGGATTATCACTTGAACGAATTTGTCGCACATCAATATCACCATTCTTCTGGAGATCATGTGTGAAGAACAATTTTGGTGAAATGTGTTTCGTTCTATCTCCTTTTATAAAGCCTCCTCTTAATTGAGCTATGCATGCAGCATTGTCTTCAAAGAGTATTGTGGGTATCTTGACGTCACACTTCAAACCACATCTTTCTTTGATAAAATGTATTACTGATCTTAACCATACACATTCTCTACTTGCTTCATGAATGGCTATTATCTCAGCATGATTTGAAGAAGTAGCGACAATAGACTGCTTAGTAGATCGCCATGATATAGCAGTACCTCCGAATGTGAACAGATAGCCTGTTTGTGATCGAGCTTTATGTGGGTCAGATAAATAACCTGCATCTGCATGACCAACAAGATCTGCACTATTTTTGTTAGAATAAAACAGACCCATATCACTAGTTCCCCTTAGATATCGCAATATATGTTTAACTCCATTCCAATGTCTTCGTGTAGGGGAAGAACTATATCTTGCTAATAAATTAACAGAAAATGCTATGTCGGGTCTCGTAGCATTAGCAAGATACATAAGTGCCCCAATTGCACTGAGATAAGGTACTTCTGGACCAAGAGGTTCCTCATTTTCTTCTTGAGGTCGGAATGGATCCTTACTCACTTCAAGTGATCGGACAACCATTGGAGTACTTAATGGATGTGCTTTGTCCATGTAAAATCGTTTCAAGATTTTCTCAGTATAGGCAGATTGATGGATGAAGACCCCGTCTACTAAATATTCTATTTGTAGTCCAAGACAAATTTTTGTCTCTCCAAGGTCTTTCATCTCAAATTCTTTCTTTAGATATTCAATTGCCTTTGAACCTCTTCTAGAGTTCCAATGAGATTAATGTAATCAACATAAACAGCAAGAATAACAAATCCCAATGTTGTTTTCTTAATAAATATACAAGGACAAATGGCATCGTTTATATAACCTTGTTTTATCAAGTACTCACTAAGGCGATTATACCACATGCGCCCTGATTGTTTTAAGCCATATAATGACTTTTGTAATCTGATTGAATACATTTTCCGAGATTTATATGCTTCAGGCATTTTAAGTCCTTCCGGAACTTTCATATAAATTTTATTATCTAGTGAACTGTAAAGGTAAGCTGTAACCACATCCATTTGATGAATTTCAAGATTTTCATGTACAGCTAAGCCGATGAGATATCGAAAAGTTATTGCATCCATAACAGGTGAATATGTTTCTTCATAGTCGACACCAGGTCGTTGAGAGAATCCTTGTGCCACAAGGCGTGCCTTGTATCTTACAATCTCATTTCTCTCATTTCTTTTTCGTACAAAGACCCATTTATAGCCAATTGATTTAACATCACTAGGCGTTTGGACTACTGGTCCAAAAACCTCACGCTTAGGAAGTGAATTTAATTCTGATTGAATTGCTTCTTGCCATTTTGGCCAATCACATCTTTGTCGACATTCTTCGACAGATAGAGGTTCAAGATCCTCATTTCCTTTCATAATGTTAAGTGCAACATTATATGCGAAAACATTATCCACTATGATTTTTGATCGATCTAAACTTATCTCATCACCTGTAGAACTTATTGAGAGTTCTTCATTTACTTGAGTCTCGGGTTCACTGATCTGTTCAGGAATATCAGGATCAATCAGATTTTGAATTTCTTCGTGAAATTCTTTTGTAGTGTCATTTTTTGTACTTCTTTTTCTAGGATTCTTATCTTTTGAACCCAATGGTCTACCACGCTTCAGGCGTATTTGTGATTCAGAAGCTATGACACTTGTAGGATGTCCTTTTGGGACGTCGATTCGGATAGGCACATTTACTGCAGGAATATGTGATTTTGTTATCCTTTTTGAATCGGTAAATGCGTCTGGAATTTGATTTGCTATGTTTTGCAAATGGATGATCTTCTGGACCTCTTGTTCACACACAGGGGAGCGTGGATCAAAATGAGATAATGATGAAACTTTCCATGCAATTTCACTTTTAAGTTTCTTTTTCTCTCCCCCTAATTGCGGAAAATTTGTTTCATCAAATCGACAATCTGCAAATCTTGCAGTAAATAAATCTCCCGTTAATGGCTCAAGGTAGCGAATTATTGAGGGTGAATCAAACCCAACATATATGCCTAACCTTCTTTGAAGGCCCATCTTGGTGCGCTGAGGTGGTGCTACAGGCACATATACAGCACATCCAAAAATTCGAAGATGAGCAATATTTGGTTCATGGCCAAACACTAATTGTGATGGGGAGTATTTATTATAATGAGTCGGTCTGAGACGAACAAGTGATGCTGCATGTAAGATAGCATGACCCCAAACAGTAGTAGGAAACTCATTTTTCATAAGTAGAGGTCTTGCTATCAATTATAAACGCTTAATAAATGACTCAGCAAGGCCATTTTGAGTATGAACATGAGCTACAGGATGTTCAACTTTTATCCCTACTGATACGTAATAAGCATCAAAAGCTTGGGATGTGAATTCGCCAGCATTATCGAGGCGAATTGTCTTAATGGGATAATCTGGAAATTGCGCTCTTAATCGTATTATTTGTGCCAATAATTTTGCAAATGCCAGGTTGCGAGATGATAAGAGGCACACATGAGACCATCTTGAAGATGCGTCTATTAGGACCATAAAATATCTAAATGACCCAGTAGATGGGTGAATAGGTCCACAAATATCCCCATGTATTCGTTCTAAAAATTGAGGGGATCAATGTTAACCTTCATTGGTGATGGCCTAATAATCAATTTGCCTTGGCAACAAGCAGCACATGAAAACTCATCATTTGTAAGAATCATCAGGTTCTTTAATGGATGTCCATTTGAGTTTCAATGATTCGTCTCATCATTATTGATCCAGGATGACATATTCGGTCATGCCAAAGCACAAAAGTCTTTAAGAATCATCAGGTTCTTTAATGGATGTCCATTTGAGTTTCAATGATTCGTCTCATCATTATTGATCCAGGATGACATATTCGGTCATGCCAAAGCAAAAAAGTCTTTAAGTCAGTAAACTTCTGGTTTACGATAGAGTGTGCTTCAATCGTACTTATTTTTGCATAATATAGGCCAGAAGATAAAGTTGATAATTTCTCCAACATATATTTCTGGTCTGAGACAATCTTGGTAATACCAAGGTATTCAACATTCATTTCATTTATTGTCTCAACATGATATCCATTTCGGCGAATATCTTTAAAACTTAGCAGGTTTCTTGGGGATTTAGAAGAGAACAAAGCATCTTCTATGACGAGTTTTGTCCCCTTAGGTATAAATATAGTAGCTCTTCCGAAGCCTTCTATTAAGTTTGAACTACAAGAAATTGTAGTAACATTTGCTTTTCTTCTAAGCAAGTAGGAGAAGTATTTCTCATCTTTGAATATGGCGTGCGTTGTTCCACTATCAATTACACAAATATCTTCATGATTGATCATTGAGGTATCCATATATTCTTCAAGATAAAAGATATAAACGAAATAAACATTATATTATTATTACTAAACAAAAACATTACATAACCTTTTAGTTATTTTACAAGTCTAGGAAAACACATTCATACTAGTTCATACAAACGACGAAAATGAAACATATTTACATTATCATAGATCCATCACCTATCAGGTGATCTATCTTTCCTTTGGGATTCTCAAAGAAATCCGCTACATCTAGATGCATGGGTTCAACAGTATCTTCCGAGATAAAGTTGGCTTCAGCGTTATTTTTCACCTCCTTCAGGGAAGCTTGATATAGCACAACCAGGTGCCTTGGCGTACGACAGGTACGTGACCAATGTCCTTTTCCTCCACATCGATAACATTTGTTGTCTGAATTTTTCTTCTGCACTACATCATGTTTTTCGTTCTTCTTTTTACTTTGCTGGTGTTGAAGGTTATTATTTAGTGCAAGACGATAACCATGATTGAAATTTCTTCCTCGATCACGACCACGGCCACGACTGGGGCCACGACCTTTTTCACGCCTAGATTGGTGAAAATTTACCGTATTTACTTCAGGAAATGGCATAGAGCCAGTAGGTCGACTTTCATGGTTTTTCATCAGTAAGTCATTATGCTGTTCAGCAACAAGGAGATGTGAAATTAATTCAGAATATTTTTTAAATCCCATTTCTCGGTATTGCTGCTGCAGAAGCATACTTGAGGCAGGAAAAGTGGAAAATGTTTTCTCCAACATATCATGGTCAGTGATATTTTCTCCACATAATTTTAATTGTGAGATAATTTTAAACATGGAAGAATTATACTCACTGATAGATTTAAAATCTTGAAGTCTCAAGTGGATCCAGTCGTAACGTGCCTGTGGAAGGACGACCAACTTCAGGTGGTCATATCTATCTTTTAAATTATTCCACAATACCAGAGGATCCTTAACAGTGAGATATTCCATTTTCAAACCTTCATCAAGGTGATGACGGAGAAATATCATCGCCTTGGCACGGTTTTGATTCGATGCTTGATTATTTTCTTGGATGGTGTCTGCTAGATCCATCGCATTAAGATGAATTTCCGCATCGAGTACCCATGATAGATAGCTTTTTCCCGATATGTCTAGAGCAAGAAATTCAAGTTTAGAGAGATTAGACATTATTAAGAAAAGGAAATTTATACCTCCGAGGCTTTTAAAATCTTTACTTGAACTGCCAGAGACTCGTGCCAGTTCTTTTATAACAAGAATTTTAGTAAGTTCTTTTATAACATTCTTACTAAAATTTTAAGAACTGGCCATTGGTCAGAAGAAAAATTCAGACAACAAATGTTATCGATGTGGAGGAAAAGGACATTGGTCACGTACCTGTCGTACGCCAAGGCACCTGGTTGTGCTATATCAAGCTTCCCTGAAGGAGGTGAAAAATAACGCTGAAGCCAACTTTATCTCGGAAGATACTGTTGAACCCATGCATCTAGATGTAGCGGATTTCTTTGAGAATCCCAAAGGAAAGATAGATCACCTGATAGGTGATGGATCTATGATAATGTAAATATGTTCCATTTTCGTCGTTTGTATGAACTAGTATGAATGTGTTTTCCTAGACTTGTAAAATAACTAAAAGATTATGTAATGTTTTTGTTTAGTAATAATAATATAATGTTTATTTCGTTTATATCTTTTATCTTGAAGAATATATGGATACCTCAATGATCAATCATGAAGATATTGTGTAATTGATAGTGGAACAACGCACGCCATATTCAAAGATGAGAAATACTTCTCTTACTTGCTTAGAAGAAAAGCAAATGTTACTACAATTTCTGGTAGTTCAAACTTAATAGAAGGCTCCGGAAGAGCTACTATATTTCTGCCTAAGGGGACAAAACTCGTCATAGAAGATGCTTTGTTCTCTTCTAAATCCCCAAGAAACCTGTTAAGTTTTAAAGATATTCGCCGAAATGGATATCATGTTGAGACAATAAATGAAATGAATGTTGAATACCTTGGTATTACCAAGATTGTCTCAGACCAGAAATATATGTTGGAGAAATTATCAACTTTATCTTCTGGCCTATATTATGCAAAAATAAGTACGATTGAGCACACTCTATCGTAAACCAGAAGTTTACTCACTTAAAGACTTTTGTGCTTTGGCATGACCGAATAGGTCATCCTGGATCAATAATGATGAGACGAATCATTGAAAACTCAAATGGACATCCATTAAAGAACCTGAAGATTCTTACAAATGATGAGTTTTCATGTGCTGCTTGTTGCCAAGGCAAATTGATTATTAGGCCATCACCAATGAAGGTTAACATTGAATCCCCTCAATTTTTAGAACGAATACATGGGGATATTTGTGGACCTATTCACCCATCTAGTGGGTCGTTTAGATATTTTATGGTCCTAATAGACGCATCTTCAAGATGGTCTCATGTGTGCCTCTTATCATCTCGCAACCTGGAGTTTGCAAAATTATTGGCACAAATAATACGATTAAGAGCGTAATTTCCAGATTATCCCATTAAGATAATTCGCCTCGATAATGCTGGCGAATTCACATCCCAAACTTTTGATGCTTATTGCGTATCAGTAGGGATAAAAGTTAAACATCATGTAGCTCATGTTCATACTCAAAATGGCCTTGCTGAGTCATTTATTAAGCGTTTATAATTGATAGCAAGACCTCTACTTATGAAAAATGAGTTTCCTACTACTGTTTGGGGTCATGCTATCTTACATGCAGCATCACTTGTTCGTCTCAGACCGACTCATTATAATAAATACTCCCCATCACAATTAGTGTTTGGCCATGAACCAAATATTGCTCATCTTCGAATTTTTGGATGTGCTGTATATGTGCCTGTAGCACCACCTCAGAGCACCAAGATGGGCCCTCAAAGAAGGTTAGGCATATATGTTGGGTTTGATTCACCCTCAATAATTCGCTACCTTGAGCCATTAACGGGAGATTTATTTACTGCAAGATTTGCAGATTGTCGATTTGATGAAACAAATTTTCCGTAATTAGGGGGAGAGAAAAAGAAACTTAAAAGTGAAATTGCATGGAAAGTTTCATCATTATCTCATTTTGATCCACGCTCCCCTGTGTGTGAACAAGAGGTCCAGAAGATCATCCATTTGCAAAACATAGCAAATCAAATTCCAGACGCATTTACCGATTCAAAAAGGATAACAAAATCACATATTCCTGCAGTAAATGTGTCTATCCTAATCGACGTCCCAAAAGGACCATCTACAAGTGTCATAGCTTCTGAATCACAAATACGCCTGAAGCGTGGTAGACCATTGGGTTCAAAAGATAAGAATCCTAGAAAAAGAAGTACAAAAAATGACACTACAAAAGAATTTCACGAAGAAATTCAAAATCTGATTGATCCTGATATTCCTGAACAGATCAGTGAACCCGAGACTCAAGTAAATGAAGAACTCTCAATAAGTTCTACAGGTGATGAGATAAGTTTAGATCGATCAAAAATCATAGTGGATAATGTTTTCGCATATAATGTTGCACTTAACATTATGAAAGGAAATGAGGATCTTGAACCTCTATCTGTCGAAGAATGTCGACAAAGATGTGATTGGCCAAAATGGAAAGAAGCAATTCAATCAGAATTAAATTCACTTGATAAGCGTGAGATTTTTGGACCAGTAGTCCAAACGCCTAGTGATGTTAAATCAATTGGCTATAAATGGGTCTTTGTACGAAAAAGAAATGAGAGAAATGAGATTGTAAGATACAAGGCACGCCTTGTGGCTCAAGGATTCTCTCAACGACCTGGTGTCGACTATGAAGAAACATATTCACCTGTTATGGATGCAATAACTTTTCGATATCTCATCGGCTTAGCTGTACATGAAAATCTTGAAATTCATCAAATGGACGTGGTTACAGCTTACCTTTACGGTTCACTAGATAATAAAATTTATATGAAAGTTCCGGACGGACTTAAAATGCCTGAAGCATATAAATCTCGGGAAATGTATTCAATCAGATTACAAAAGTCATTATATGGCTTAAAACAATCAGGGCGCATGTGGTATAATCGCCTTAGTGAGTACTTGATAAAACAAGGTTATATAAACGATGCCATTTGTCCTTGTATATTTATTAAGAAAACAATATTGGGATTTGTTATTCTTGCTGTTTATGTTGATGACATTAATCTCATTGGAACTCCAGAAGAGGTTCAAAAGGCAATTGAATATCTAAAGAAAGAATTTGAGATGAAAGACCTTGGAAAGACAAAAATTTGTCTTGGACTACAAATAGAATATTTAGTAGACGGGGTCTTCATCCATCAATCTGCCTATACTGAGAAAATCTTGAAATGATTTTACATGGACAAAGCACATCCATTAAGTACTCCAATGGTTGTCCGATCACTTGAAGTGAGTAAGGATCCATTCCGACCTCAATAAGAAAATGAGGAACCTCTTGGTCCAGAAGTACCTTATCTCAGTGCAATTGGGGCACTTATGTATCTTGCTAATGCTACGAGACCCGACATAGCATTTTCTGTTAATTTATTAGCTAGATATAGTTCTTCCCCTACACGAAGACATTGGAATGGAGTTAAACATATATTGCGATATCTAAGGGGAACTAGTGATATGGGTCTGTTTTATTCTAACAAAAATAGTGCAGATCTTGTTGGTCATGCAGATGCAGGTTATTTATCTGACCCACATAAAGCTCGATCACAAACAGGCTATCTGTTCACATTCGGAGGTACTGCTATATCATGGCGATCTACTAAGCAGTCTATTGTCGCTACTTCTTCAAATCATGCTGAGATAATAGCCATTCATGAAGCAAGTAGAGAATGTGTATGGTTAAGATCAATAATACATTTTATCAAAGAAAGATGTGGTTTGAAGTGTGACGTCAAGATACCCACAATACTCTTTGAAGACAATGCTGCATGCATAGCTCAATTAAGAGGAGACTTTATAAAAGGAGATAGAACGAAACACATTTCACCAAAATTGTTCTTCACACATGATCTCCAGAAGAATGGTGATACTGATGTGCGACAAATTCGTTCAAGTGATAATCCAGCAGATCTATTTACCAAATCTTTACCAGCCTCAACTCTTGAGAAGATGGTTCACAAAATTGGAATGCGAAAACTTAACCATCTGAATCGTGGTTTTTATCAGGGGGAGTAAAATACGCACTGTACTCTTTTTTCCTTAGTCTAAGTTTTATCCCCCTGGATTTTCCTAGAAAGGTTTTTAATGAGGCAGCAAATAATGCGTATTATGTATATCTATGTACTTTCTTTTACATAGATATCCAAGGGGGAGTGTTGTAAAATAATTGGAGTGTCATGTGGAATATGACATCACTAATGACCATGTATGCATTAATGTATGGCTATAAATAGCCACTATATGAAACATATAAACACACAATTTGAAAGAATATATCTTCTAAAATTTTCTTTATTTTAGAATTTTAGTAAGTTCTTTTATAACAAGAATTTTAGTAAGTTCTTTTATAAGAGTGATATTTTTTTTACAGCACTACTAGCATTATGCAGATCCTTTTATTAATATTTTTTCTCATTGAATCTGCAAGAAATTGTGGGGACATGAGCCTTTTACTTATAATAATGAGAACTAAAATCAAGTGTCATATATGAAATTCTGATTACTTCAAATACCAAATGCCCCAAAAAAAATTTATTAAGCTAATTACATTTTGCCTTTACTAAGGTGAAAATAATGTGAAATTAAGCTTCAAACTTCATTAAGTTGGTAAAGGACAAGAAGAGCGGATCAAGTCTCTTTGCAACACCATTCTAACTTTCATTTCTTTTCAGTAAATAAGAGTGTCAAATAATTTAATTATTACTTCATTAGTCTCATTCTATATGTCAATATTTAATCGGACATAAAATTTAAAAAATAAATAAATACTTTGAAATATTTATTAAATTATCTTTCAAAATAGAGTTATTTTTCTCTCTCTTGTAAATGTATTTGAATAGTATTTTTATCATGTGGAAATAACAAATACAACAACACTGATCAAAAGAAAATAGCGCCAGATGAAGTATTCTTTTGGGTTAGCTTTTTCCAACCAATAATGAAATTATGTGGAAAGTTAATTTTTTTAAAACAAGGTGTAAGGTACTGTTTGGGTATGATATTATTGTTAAACAAATAAAATCATAAGATTAGTATTTCATCAAATAATTGAATTGAAAAAGAATCAATTATTTTCCAACGAACAAAGAATTTTTAATCATCAGTTTGATGGATTTTATATATCACCGAATTGGTTCGGTTGGTTCATCTTCCCCTGTATTAGTAATTTTAAAGCTTTTATTTCTTCATTCATGGCGGAATCAAACGAAAACGTACCTGCTCAAAAATTGCCGCTCGAAAATCGGGTAGCTATCGTTACCGGATCTTCTCGCGGCATCGGAAAAGCAATTGCACTTCATTTAGCTTCTCTCGGTGCTAAGCTCATCATCAACTATTCCTCCTCAAACTCTACTACTCTAGCCAACGACGTCGTTTCTCAAATCAATTCTGATAAATCCATGAATAATTCCATCGCTGTCGCCGTAAAAGCTGATATCTCAGATCCGGACGAGGTGAGATCCCTATTTGACGCAGCTGAATCAGCTTTTCAATCTCCGGTCAACATCTTAGTGCACTCCGCCGCCGTGTGCGACGGGAAGCGTCCAACGATTATGAACACAGTTCTCGAGGATTTCGATAGGACTTTTAGCGTGAATACTCGTGGATCCTTTTTATGCTGTAAGGAAGCTGCGAACAGAATGATAAATCGCGGAGGCGGAGGAAGGATTATATGTGTGACGTCATCTGCGACGGCGTCATTTCGGGCTGGGAACGGTGCGTACACGGCATCGAAGGCGGCGGTGGAAGCAATGGTGAAAATACTGGCGAAGGAACTAAAAGGAACAGGAATAACGGCGAATTGTGTGGCGCCGGGACCGATAGCGACGGATATGTTTTTCAGTGCAGCAACAGAGGAGAAAGTGAAGAAGGTGATCGATGAATGTCCACACGGAAGACTCGGCCAGTCGGAGGATGTTGCTCCGGTGGTGGGATTTTTGGCCAGCGATGCTTCTGAATGGGTGAATGGACAAATTATTCGTGTCAATGGCGGTTACATCTGAGCACTTAGTTGCATGCGAGGTTTGTTAAAAGTGTTTTTTATTTTTTGTAAAATCATCTCTACAGTGGTCTTTTAGCAAAAGAAGAAAATTTAAATTTTCAGTGCCAAATCACATTTTTACATTGTTTTGGAGTGTATTTTTACTCCTCTACACGTCTATCAAATGTGAGAACACAGCTATTGTGAAAATGGGTCATAAAGTATTTATTTATCGTGATTTGAAATAGTTCCACCGGGTAATAAAACGTTTGCAAATTTTTTGAAAATATAGGTAAGTTTCGTGTCATCGAACTTTTAAAAAAGGTTTATTTATGTCATCAGTTAAAAGTTTAGCTTATTTATGTAATTATCGTTAAAGAAAAGACTCATTCATGCAATTATTTTTTAAGGTGGTTTTGCAAAACAATTTTTGACATGTGGCCAATTATAATTCGACCACATCATCAATTTTTTTTTAAATATATAATTCTGAAAAAAATATTTTTAATTTTTTTATTAAATAAATTGATAACGTGGCCGAATTATAATTGGCCAAGTCATTAATTTTTTTAACAAAAACTTTTTTAAAAAAATTAATTCAATTTTTTTTAGAATTATATTTTTTTAAAAAAAAATTGATGACGTGGCCGAATATCAAAAATGGTTTTGCAAAACCACCGTTAAAAAATAATGGCATGAATGAGCCTTTCCTTAACTTTTAATTGACTGTATATTTGAGCATTTTCTGAAAGTTCAATGGCATATTTGAGCCTTTTTCCTCTTATTTTAATATATTTCAAAAATAATTTTTACTTTTCTTTGTTATTTTTAACATATAAAAATAATAATATATATCTTGTTTTTATTTTACTTTTTACATCTCTAGATAATTTCTCATGATTTATAGTTACATATGTGTTTTAATAAAATAGATATTAATTACTTATTGTTCTTTAAGGAATGCAAAATCCAAAATAAACTATTAATATGTGAATATTTTTACTTCAAATTTGACTTCAATCCAGAATGAAAACAAAAGAAAAAATAAGTATAAATTTGACTTCGAATTTAGTGTAAGCCAAAGATGATAATAATAATAATAATAATAATAATAATAATAATAATAAAAAATATAATAATAATAATAATAATAATTAATTGATGCGTAATTTTATCTTTGACCAACTATAATAGCTGCAAAAAATAATTAATTCTCTTTTCCCCAATTTATTTGGTGTTCTTTTCTTCATTTCCCCACACCCTCCTCCAAATTTAGCATTTATTCCTCTCTTTTTTCTTCATTGACATGGATATTGATAGAGAGCATGCTTTTGGTCTTTTTGGTTAGTTTCCTCTATTTCTAAGTTTGTTGGGTGATGAAATAAAAAAGTTTCTTGCAGTCCCTTTTTACCTCTATTGGTTGAACTTTTAAAAAATGTAGTGTTAGCGGTGTCGGATTATCGGACAGTACACTAATTTTGAAGAATCTGATGAGCACACTTTTAAAGGATCCAGCACGGCATGTGCGGCATGTGCACGTGTCACTGATTTTTGAAGAATTAGAGCAACTTAGCTTTCTACCCTATCAAAAACAATTATACACACAAATACACTCAATTGATGACTTGTTTCTCATTATGTTTTGTTAATGACTTTTGATATGTTTATTTCAGGAAGCATCAATGCATTCATCTTGTTGCTTTCACCCTTGTAAGTAAGCTTTATACATGTTTCTCCATTTATTGAGTTCTCAAGATAATTTGAAGGATGTGTTTATATATGGCTTGAACTTTTTTCTTTATGTCTTGTTTACTTACCTTAAAATTTGCATACACTTTATCCTCTCCAGATTCCATATTCCACTATGTGGCATTACATTATATTTTTTGTTGTTGTCTTGTTTCCTATAGTCAATGGCAAATCACTCTTGTTTAGGACCGAAGCATAGTAATTGTTAAATTTACTTAATATCCAAGTGAAATAAGCAAATTAGTACTCCCCTGTCCCAGTTTATATGATACTTTTTTTTTCGAGAATCACATAATTTGAGTTTAATTGAAAATTTACGCATGGAGTTTTCAACTTTTTTTAAATAAAATTTATATATTTGTAAACTAAGTAAAAAATAGTACAAAATCACAATAACTGATAATTCAGAATGACTAACAGATTATTAACCTCTGAAAAGTCACATAAAATGAAATGGAGGAAAGTAATTAATCGGAACTTGTTCACCTCTTGCTCATTAACTTCTTGAACTGTCTTTTTAGGCCTACATTTATTCACATATGGAAGAAGAAATCAGTGGAGAAATTCTCAGCATTTCCATACATTGTTGCATTCATAAACTGTGGCCTTTGGCTTTTATATGGACTTCCATGGATTCAACAACAAAGAAGCCTTCTTATCATGACCATTAATGGAATTGCACTTGCCATTGCAATGGTGTACTTGATGCTATTTGTGTTGTACTCTAAAAAGGAAAAAAGGATGAACATTCTCTTCATCATCTTAAGTGAAATTGTGTTCATTGTTTTACTTGCTTCTTGTTGCAACTCTTGTCCATTGCCACAAAAAGAGATCCACAATTGTTGGTACTAGTTGCATTGTGGCAAATATTTTGATGTATGCGGTAAATATATAATTTCCTTTTTTACATACTTATGTTTTTTCTAGAATGTTCACTAAATAAAATCAACAAAAATAAACTAACTTTATATATACCGTGTAATTTTTCAGCGAAGAGCCAGGTTTTCAAATTGGTTCCCTTTGCATCCCTCTTAGCTTTGGCCTTAGCATATGTGTGAAATTTATAAGTCTGTAGAATATATAGAGAACTCTGATATTTTTTACTATGTAAAAATTGATGATAAAAATCAAGAGTGTGATGTCCATGCTCAACTATTTTTCCTTTTTTGCATACTTAATGATTTTTTCTAGAATGTTCACTAAATGAATTCAACAAAAATACACTGACTTTGTATAAACGGTATAATTTTTCAGGGAAGGGCCAGGGTTTCAGATAGGTCCCTTTTGCATCCCTCTTAGCTCCGGCCTTAGCATGTGTGTGAGATTTATATGTCAGTAGAATATATAGAGAACTTCTGATACTTTTTACTATTATCGAAATTGGTGATAAAAATTGTTAACTAAGATTACTAGGTTTAGGTTTAGACTTCCATACTGGGCTTAAGCCCACTGTAATTGTGTAACTATATATATCGCTATGCTAATGGTAAACCTCAAGAGGTTGTATGTTCTATTTCGATACAGCTTCTACATGGTATCAGAGCCTCGACCGGGAATCAAATCCTAGCCGAGAGCCCCACAATTCCGCCGCCAATCTTCAAATAGTCGCTGCAATCTGCAGATCGACACAATAAGTCGCTTCAAATCGTCGCTGCACTCTGCAGATCGACACAGTCCCGCGAAGAATTATGACTGGCGATTCCGTCCATCTATCCAGCAGCACTGTTTCCACAGCGACTGTTGCGAAGATTCGACCGATTCATGATCCGAGTTCCGTTTACTATTTGCACCCATCGGAAGGACCAAGCAACTCTCTAACTAAATACCTGCTAAAGGGAGACAATTTCGATGTTTGGGAACAAGCGATTTGTCATGCACTCGAAGGCAGAAGCAAGATCGGTTTTCTATATGAAAACGAGTTTCCAAAACCGACGAATGATTTAGAACTCGATGCTTGGAAAGCAAATAACTCCATCATATGTTCATGGATATTTAATAGTGCTGACGAAACGATCCAGCCTAGTCTCGTCGCCCACAAAATTGCCCACGAACTATGGACTGATATAAAAGCAAGATACGGAGGTACGAATGCTCCAAAATCTTGGCAGCTAAAATCAGACCTACAAACGTTGCGGCAAAAAGGTCAATCTGTAGTTTCTTACTACAATCAGTTTATCACGATTTGGAACCAATTGTACGGGTCGATCGATCCAACTTGCGGCTGTATATGTCCTGCGGCTGCCAAAATGCGTCTTCGTTTTGAGGAGGAGAAGACGCAGGCCTTTCTTCTTGGGCTAGACGACGCACAATTTGGAGCAACTCGCTCCCAAATTCTCGGCACCCGACCACTCCCTGTCCTTAATGAAGCATATTATCTTGTTTCTCAAGAGGAGAGACATAAATCGATTGTGCGCAACCGAGATGACCAAACAGATGGACTGGCATTTGCGGCTGAAAATCAACCCACACAAACCCCGAAATATAAATGCACTCATTGCGGAAAAACTGGTCACTCTGCAGAACGGTGCTTTCTTTTGATAGGATTTCCTAGCGGAGGAAGAAGGGGTCGTGGGGGAGGACGCGGAGGTAGAAGTGGTCGTGGTTCTCCGTCTGGCAGAGAACAAAGTGCAGGCCGAGGTGGAGGCTTGGCTGCACACGCTGACAATAGCTCCACTGCAACAGCAGCGCCAATCAGCAGCAACCAAGCGACCATCGGCAGCAACCAGGGCACAACTATTCCGGGATTATCGGCTGAACAGATGACTCGATTATTGCACATGCTAGACACTCCCACACAATCTGCCAACCACACGGGTACGGTACACGCTTTGTCACCCGATTGGTTAATTGATAGTGGTGCTTCACATCACATGACGGGTAATTTTTTATCACTTTATGATATTACATCTGTCCCTGAGTGTTCTATTGGTCTGCCGGATGGCACTCGAGTTGTGGCAAACTCTTGTGGGAGTGTACAGATTTCTGATAACTTAACTTTGAACAATGTATTATTCGTCCCTAACTTGAAGTGCAATCTGATCTCTGTTGGCTGTCTGATTAAATCAAATAATTGTCGTGTGATTTTTGATGATTGTTGTTGTGTGATACAGGACCGTGTTTTGACAACGGAGATTGGTCGGGGTACAGTTCGTAACGGGGTATACGTCTTCCAGTCTCAAGCCTTCGTATCAGCGTCTAGAGCCAACCAAGTCGAGTTACTACACAAGCGACTGGGTCATCCATCTCCTGCAATTTTATGTTCCCCTCCTTTTAATAATACCCCCTCAGATGTCAAACATTTAGAGTCGTGTGAGATCTGTTTTTATTCTAAGCAAACTCGTTCAAGTTTTCCTTCTAGTTCTAATAAAGCTGCGTCCATTTTTGATTTAATTCATTGCGATTTATGGGGTCCCTACTCCACTTGTCTGTCTTCTGGGTCACATTATTTTTTAACCATTGTCGATGATCATTCTAGAGCTGTCTGGGTGTACCTCGTAAGAGATAAAAGTGAAGTCACATCTTGTTTAAAACAATTTCTTACACTAATCCAAACTCAGTACCACAAAACTATAAAAATTATCCGTTCTGACAATGGTACTGAATTTCTTAACAATCCTCTCCGCCAGTTTTATCATGATATGGGCGTACTTATCCAAACATCATGCGTCGGTACCCCCCAACAAAATGGAAGGGTCGAGCGCAAACACCGTCATATATTAAACGTGGCACGCTCTTTAATGTTTCAAGCATCACTACCAGTCGAGTTTTGGGGGGAGTGTGTCCGTACTGCAGTTTATCTCATCAATCGCACACCTAGTCGTATCCTGGGTGGCAAATCCCCATTTGAAATACTAAATAAAACCCCACCCGATATATCCCATCTACGTGTTTTCGGGTGTCTATGTTTTGTTCGCAACATCCAGCGTCCACCAAATAAATTTGCACCTAGAAGTCTTAAATGTATGTTTCTTGGTTATCCCTCCGGGACAAAAGGTTGGCGGGTATACGATTTGGAAACTCATCGTTTCTTTCATACGCGTGACATCTCGTTTGATGAAACGACCTTTCCTTTCGCTCCCACACATACCAACCAGCAGCCCAAGCCGTCCAAACCACCAGTCCACCAAGCAGATTTTCCGACCAACCACGCTGTCCCTACCTCTTCCCAGCCACACAGCAGCACGCCCCAACAGTCAGCACCCATTGTGCCTCCCATCGACAGCAGCACATCTCAACAGCCAACACCCACAATGCCTTCCACTGACAGCAGCCATAACTCGCCAAATCCACCACCTACGCCTTCCACTGCCAGCAGCCATAACTCGCCAAATCCACCACCTACCCGTTCTTCGAGTCGTGTCCGTCATCCACCTAGCTATCTTTCTGAATATGTGTGTCAATCTGCTACCAACGTACCCTCCGTTACTTGTCCCACGACGAGCCCTCGTTCAGGTACTCGGTTTCCTATCACTAACTACGTTCATTATGACAAATTACATCACAGATATCGTGGTTTCTTGGCTGCCATTTCTACTACAGACATCCCCAGATCATTTCGAGATGCTGTTAAATTTGCTAATTGGAGGGAGGCTATGCAAACAGAAATCCGAGCCTTGGAAAATAATCAGACTTGGGTGTTAACGGATCTTCCAGCCGGTAGACGCGCTCTGGGTTGTCAATGGGTGTACAAGACAAAATATCATGCCGATGGATCTAAAGAAAGGGACAAAGCACGGCTGGTTGTTCTGGGTAATCATCAAGAATTTGGCACAGATTACACTGATACTTTCGCTCCAGTTGCCCGAATGGGAACTGTAAGAATTCTTTTGTCAGTGGCTGTCGCCAAGAATTGGGAAATTCACCAACTGGATGTAAATAACGCCTTTCTACACGGAGATATCACCGAGGAGGTCTATATGCGGCTTCCCCCCGGCTACTCTACCGCACACCCAGGCAAAGTATGTAGACTGCAAAAATCTCTCTATGGTTTACGGCAATCACCCAGAAATTGGTTTGAAAAACTGACAATTGCATTGAGACGTTATGGTTTCAAACAGGCTCATAAGGATCATACTCTGTTCATCTTTCGACGTGGCGCCGACTTCCTAGCTATCTTAATTTATGTCGACGACATTTTAGTCACAGGTAACAACCTCACTCTATGTGCTTCATTCAAAAAATATTTACACAATTGTTTTCAGCTGAAGGACTTGGGGCCTTTGAAATATTTTCTGGGAATCGAATGTGCCCGTTCGTCAACCGGTTTAGTGTTGTGCCAACGCAAGTACGCTCTGGAAATCCTGCAGGAAGCTGGCCTCACTGGCTGCAAACCGGCATCGACCCCATTGCCCCCTGGTCACGGCTTGGCTATGTCGACCAGCGCGCTGCTCCGAGATCCAAGTAAATATCGTCGTCTGGTTGGTCGTCTCATCTATCTGACTATTACGCGCCCAGACTTGGCCTATTCAGTTCATCTCCTGTCCCAATTTATGCATGAGCCCAGAGTCGACCATCTCAACGCTGCTATGCGTGTGTTGCGTTACCTCAAAGGTCATCCTGGTCAGGGTCTCCTTCTCCGCGCAGATAGTAACTTACAGATTATGGCGTATTGTGACTCTGATTGGGCTACATGCCCTCTATCTAGAAAGTCTGTCAGCGGCTATTTTGTCATGTTGGGATGCTCTCCCATTTCTTGGAAGACCAAGAAACAGACTACAGTCTCTCGCTCTTCTGCCGAAGCTGAATACCGGGCCATGGCTGACACTTGTTACGAAATTCGGTGGATTCAGCATATTCTTGGATGCCTTGGAGTCGCAACTACCGCAATTCCAAGGCTATACTGTGATAACCAGTCTGCTCTCTACATCGCTGCCAATCCCGTATTTCATGAGCGAATGAAACATGTCGACATTGATTGTCATATTGTACGTGAATGTGTACGACATCACGAGCTCTCAACTCATTACGTTCCCACGCGATTACAGCTAGCTGATTTGTTTACCAAACCTTTATCTCATCCTACTTTTTCGTTTCTTGTATCCAAGTTGGGCATTCACGATGTTCATGCTCCAACTTGAGGAGGAGTGTTAACTAAGATTACTAGGTTTAGGTTTAGACTTCCATACTGGGCTTAAGCCCACTGTAATTGTGTAACTATATATATCGCTATGCTAATGGTAAACCTCAAGAGGTTGTATGTTCTATTTCGATACAGCTTCTACAAAAATCAAGAGCGTGAAGTACATGTCCTTCAATCTTTTCTTTTTTACATACATATGTTTTTTCTAGAATGTTCACCAGATGAATTCAACAAAAAATAAATTGACTTTAATATAGAGTCCGAAACTCAAAGGGTACAAATTTTTTACAAAAATTCCAAAACGGTATATAAAATTTTATATTAACCAAAACGGTAAAATCGCTGCAGGAGCAGCGATTTACAAAGGTAAATCGCTGCTCCGGCAGCGATTTAGCAAAATTTTTTTTTTTTTAATAAAAAAATGAAATCGCTGCCCAAGCAGCGATTTCAAAAAAAAAAATTTTTTTTTTTATTAAATCGCTGCCCAAGCAGCGATTTATTAAAAAAAAAAATATATTACATAAATCGCTGCCCCGGGCAGCGATTTATTTATAAAAAAAATTTCCAGCAATTTATTTTAAAAAAAAAAAAAAATTTTTTTATTAAAACGCTGCTAGGGGCACGATTTATTTAAATAAAAAAAATTTCCTTATTAAATCGCTGCACGAAGCTTTTTTTAAAAAAAAAATATTAAAATTTTTTAATACAGCGATTTTATATTAAAAAAATTATAATATTTTTTAAAATTTAAATATATAACTTATAAGAAAAATTTTATTAAATCACAAAAATGTTAATACCGTTTTGATTAATATAAAATAAAAAAAAAATTATTAAATCGCAAAAATGTTAATACAGCGATTTTATATATATAAAAAAATTATAAAATCGCTGTATTAACATTTTTGCGATTTAATAATTTTTTTTTATTTTATATTAATCAAAACGGTATTAACATTTTTGTTATTTAATAAAATTTTTCTTATAAGTTATATATTTAAATTTTAAAAAATATTATAATTTTTTTAATATAAAATCGCTGTATTAAAATATTTTATTATTTTTTTTAAAAAAAAAGCTTCGTGCAGCGATTTAATAAGGAAATTTTTTTTATTTAAATAAATCGTGCCCCTAGCAGCGTTTTAATAAAAAAAAAAAATTTTTTAAAATAAATTGCTGGAAATTTTTTTTATAAATAAATCGCTGCCCGGGGCAGCGATTTATGTAATTTTTTTATTTTTTTTTAATAAATCGCTGCTTGGGCAGCGATTTCATTTTTTTATTAAAAAAAAAAAATTTGCGGAGCAGCGATTTACTTTTGTAAATCGCTGCTCCTGCAGCGATTTTACCGTTTTGGTTAATATAAAATTTTATATACCGTTTTGGAATTTTTGTAAAAAATTTGTACCCTTTGAGTTTCGGACTCCTTTAATATATATGTATACTGTGTAATTTTCCAGGGAAGGGCCAGGGTTTCAGATAGGTCCCTTTTGCATCCCTCTTAGGTCCGGCCTTAGCATGTGTGTGAGATTTATATGTCAATAGAATATATAGAGAAGTTCTGATACTTTTTACTATTGTCGAAATTGGTGATAAAAATTAAGAGCGTGAAGTATATGCCCTTCTATCTTTCCTTTTTAACCTACTTAATGTTTTTTCTAGAATGTTCACTAAATGAATTCAACAAATAAATTGACTTTGTATATATGTATACTGTTTAATTTTCCAGGGAAGGGCCAAGCTTTCAGATAGGTCCCTTTTGCATCCCTCTTAGCTCCGGTCTTAGCATATGTGTGAGATTTATGTAAACTTCTAATACTTTTTTACTATTGTAGAAATTGGTGATAAAAACCCAGAGTGTGGAGTACATGCCCTTCTATCTTTCCTTTTTCTCCTTTCTATGCAGCATAAGTTGGACTGCTTATGCCATCATCCGTGTCGAATTCTATTTTCTTGTGAGTATTATTCACTTACTTTATACTGTCAACGTATATAAGTTAAGTGTCCTTCTAGATTGCTCTAAATTTTTCGCTTCTTTATTTCAGTCAGCAAATGTGATAGGAGCAATTCTGGGGCTATTACAACTAATGCTTTATGTAAACTATTACGAGTATATTTAGAGACAGATACCAGAAAGACAAGCTCAAGTAAAACTGGACATGGTTGAGAAGACGGTCTCTGGAGCAGCCCAATAGACGAGCAACGATACTAGTGTTTAACTTAATGTTTGGAAGGCCCATATTTTGACGATTTTGAGTCATTAGACCAACGTCGATGAGCCTATTTTCCTTTCGTAGCACCCAACCCCGCGCCCCTCTTCAGTATAGAAACAAGACAAGAAATAGCAACAAATAGAAGCAACAGTCTTCACCTACTCTATAGATCATATCCTTGATCCTTTATCTTGATTTAGACTTTGTGGCTAAAAGTTAAATGAACCTTCAGCAACAGTTCACGAGCTAGGATTACTCAAGATCATATAAAGAGAAAACAAACTCATCCCACACCCTAATGTAGGGCTCTCGCCCTCGCCCTCCAAGACTGGATATCTGAAGCATGAACATTATGATACGGATGCTCAACATTAAGTAAACCAAAAATTGAGATGAGTATGACTCTGATAATATGATTAGAAATGAACCTTGCGCTGGGTGAAATAACAAATATATTAAATTCTTCCATATCAACATTTCTTGCCATTCAAATTATGCTATTTACTGAGTTCTAGTTCAGCTCTTGGATGATCAAGATCAATAATCTGTGCAAACAGAGATATCGAAAATTACCAAAACTATAGACATGTCCAGAATTAAACAGGAAAGAACACTAGATCACTCTGCTTTGTCTGCTTTCTTCTGCAAATATCTGCACATACGATGGGGAAACAAACATAAACACAAATGATTGGGTAGAGCATATATTTGCAAAACATATACACGTAAAAAATTAGAGTAATCGCTTACCCTTGACTTTTTGCCCAACGCGATAACTGATAAAGTTGCACAGTCTCATTCGAGGCATGAGATACCATTAGTAGATAATTACGCGGCTGTACCATCCATGCAAATCTCATGAACAGTGCAGAATACACACACATTACTGCATTATCAGAAGGAAAAGAAGATTGATGCATTAATCGTCCTTAAAGCTAGCAGCAGCATCTGTTTAAACAGAGAAGTTCTATACCTGAGGTCATGTTGCGTGATATCATTTCTGGAGGTTTCTGTGTGTCTACGAGTCCCTGCAATGTACGTAAAGATAACAACTCATGTACAATGTCAACGAAAAGAAAACGAACATCATGTTATTCTAGATTAAGTGTACAGCAATGATGAATCCCCAATTGCCTATGGGACCCCAAAAATGAGTTGTTTTAGGGCCAACAGGACTGTTCAAAAATGCCTTGAAGCTAGCCATACGCGATACAACGAGTGGAATTGCCTGCAATTTAACAACAATTATTTAGTTTACAAAGCCAAAACAACAGATATTCTGTTACAGAAATCTGTCTAGGCTAACATACCAACAGGCAGAAGCAGCAAAAACAGAACACATATCAATTGAGCGCGAAGATTTGAGAACTTAATGAATCCGAATAGAGTTGTAACTACAACAACTTTAATAAACAACCACAATCCAATCAAGATTTAGGCAAAATACATAAGCAGATCCCTAAACTTGTTGGGTTTTTTTCCGCAGGTATCTCAACTACGTCACTTTCCTATTGAATCATTGAACCCCCATAATTTGTTCCGTTTAAACAAACACCGTTGTCCGATGTGGAACTAGATTTGTTAGGAGTATTGATAGAGCATACATATTGAAAGAGTTGGTTTTGGTTCTTGTGGAATCAAACTAAATGGAAGATGAATTAATATGAATATTTGGTAGGAAGATAATTAGTACAAAATACAAGTCAAAGATTGTATCTTGGTAGGTGAAAGTTAGGCAAACCATAAAATGGTTTGCTATCTTAACCTTGACAATTTTGACACAGTGATGTCATGGATGACATCAATAGGATGAATTTATTCCTATAAATAGGTAGCTCTTAATTCATTTTCAAATCATCCTTTCACTTGCCTTCTCACCTTCTAAGGCATTGTGTTCTCTTTCTTGTAGTATTTCACTTATATTCTTTGTATAGTGAAATAAATATTGGTGCAGTTGTTCTTTGGTGGACGTAGGATCATTTTGATCCGAACCACGTTAAATATTGTTGTTCTTCCTTGTTCTTTAGTTTCACGTTTCCGCTAACAATTGGTATCAGAGCCAAGGTTCTGTCTGAGTATGCTCTGTGGTTGCAGCACAGTCTGAACTTCCACATCAGAAAAGGATTACTTTGGTTTTCTGTAGTTCCAAATACATTATAGTAGAAAAGGAAGAACAAGTAAAAGAATGAGTTCCATGAAGTTTGAAATTGATAGATTTAGTGGGCGCAACAACTTCAATATCTGGAAAATCCAGATGATAGCGTTACTGCGGAGGGAAGGTTCAATCCATGCTATTGACGGAAAGTACCCCGATAAGATATCGGATTCCGACAAGGAAAAGATTGAAGGAGATGCATTGAGTGCAATCCAACTGTCCCTTGCACCTAACGTACTTTGTGAAGTGAGTACAAGTACCGAAGAGACGGCCAAAGAGTTATGGGAAAAGCTGGAAGGGCTTTACCAGGACCAGTCAGTGACAACAAGGATGTTGTTACAACGGCGTCTTCATACATTTAAGATGGATTCAGGTACTTTGTTGCAAGACCATCTAGATGCGTTCAATAAACTTGTGATGGACTTACAAACTGCTGGAATTAAAAAGGACGAGGAGACACTTGCATGTTCTTTACTATTTTCATTGACTTCAAAATATCGTGATATTGAGAATTCAATGATGTATAGCAAACAACCTATTAAACTTGAGCAAGTGCGGCAAGCACTAAACTCTTGTGATGTGCGGATGCATTTTGAAGGAGACAAAAGTGACGAAGCTAGTGGACTCTTTGTAAGAGGTCGTACTAGCCAAAAGGGAAGGAGCAAATCGAAGTACAGATCAAAGTCTCGTGTGAACAAAAAGAATGCGGAGTGTTGGGGCTGTCACAAGAAGGGGCACTTTGAACGAGATTGCCCTATGTCGAAGTCCAAAGAAAAGGCGAGTGCATCCATTGTTGAGAAAGTACATGATAATGATGATGATTATGTACTAACAACATCATGCAATAATGGAGTCTATGACAACAAATGGATCTTAGACTCTGGTTGTACTCTGCATATGACATTCCGAAAAGATTGGTTCAGCAGCTATGAAACAAGCAGAGGAACTGTATTAATGGGCAATAATGCAACTTGTAAAATAGTTGGCATTGGTTCAGTTCATGTTCGCTGCCATGATGGAATCGTGAGGACTATTACAGAAGTCCGTCATGTTCCTGATCTAAAGAAGAATTTGATCTCCCTGGGTACTTTAGATAAACAAGGCTATAAGTACATGAGTGAAGGAGGAACTATGAAAGTGACTAAAGGGTCTTTAGTCATGTTGAAGGCCAAGCTGGAGGATGGCCTCTACACACTTGCGGGAAGCACCATTATTGGCTCTGTAAATGCATCTACAGTGCAGTTATCTAATGATGACAAGGCAAAATTATGGCACATGAGACTAGGCCATATGAGCGCACGAGGATTGGAGATGTTGAGCAACCGCAACCTTTTGAATGGTGAGAAGATCAGCACACTTGAATTTTGTGAGCACTGCGTCTTAGGGAAGCAGAAAAAGGTCAGCTTCAGCACTGGCAAGCACAAGACGGGAGGGGTGCTAGACTACATCCATTCAGATTTATGGGGTCCCTCTAAGCTTCCATCAAAGGGAGGAAAGAGGTATCTTCTCACATTCATTGATGATTTTTCACGAAAGGTTTGGGTGCGTTTCCTGAAGACAAAAGGTGATGCTTTTGAAGCATTTAAAGAGTGGAAGATTTTGGTTGAAAATCAAATGGAGAGGAAAATCAAGTATCTTCGCACGGACAATGGCTTGGAGTTTTGCAGTGAAGAGTTCAATGATTTCTGCAAGGTTCATGGGATCGCAAGGCATAAGACGGTCAGGCACACACCACAGCAGAATGGAGTTGCCGAGAGAATGAACAGAACTCTTCTTGAGAAGGCTCGTTGTATGCTCTTACAAGCTAAGATGTCCAAAGTATTTTGGGCTGAAGCAGTTCATACTGCTTCTCATATTGTCAATCGGTCTCCAGCATCAGCGATTGACTTTAAGACTCCGAATGAGGTCTGGTCAGGTGAACCCTCTAACTATTCATACTTGCGAATATTTGGGTGTCCAGCTTATTATCATGTTAATGAAGGTAAGCTTGAACCAAGGGCTAAAAAGGCCATATTCGTAGGGTATGTTGATGGAGTAAAAGGGTACAAACTATGGTGTTTGTCTTTACTCAAATTTGTAGTTAGTAGAGATGTTACCTTTGATGAATCCTCTATACTTGATCCTCGTAAAGTTTCTGTGGAGTTATCTAGAAACGAGAACAACGAGCAGGTGGAGCTACCGGTGGAGCTTACCAAGAAACGGGATCAAGAGACTCAAAGTGATGAGTCAAAAGATGCAGAAGAACTTGCTTCCAATGAACCATACACAATTGCGAAGGGAAGGGACAAAAGGCGGATACGGAAACCGGAACGTCTTATAGAGCAAGAAAATCTGATTGCACAAGCGTTCGTAGCTGCAGAAGAAGAGATTAAGGATCTCGAGCCCTCTTCGTATATTGAAGCAACTTCTTGCAAAGATGTTGCACAATGGCAGTTGGCCATGATGGAAGAGATGGAGTCTCTTCACAGAAATGAGACATGGGTCTTAGTTAAAAGGCCAAAGGGGATGAGGACAGTTGGATGCAAATGGGTCTACAGAAAGAAAGAAGGTATTCCAGAAGTGGAAGCTGCTAGGTTCAAGGCGAGATTGGTTGCAAAGGGTTTCAGTCAGAAGGAGGGAATTGACTACAATGAGATCTTTTCTCCAGTCGTGAAACATAGCTCAATTCGCGTGCTGCTAGCATTGGTTGCACAATTTGATTTAGAGCTTCAACAGCTTGATGTCAAAACTGCTTTTTTACATGGTGATCTAGAAGAGACAATCTATATGGATCAGCCTGAAGGTTTCCTAGCTGAAGGAAAAGAAGACCATGTATGCCAACTGAAGAAGTCTTTGTATGGTTTGAAGCAATCCCCTAGACAGTGGTACAAGAGGTTTGATGCATTCATGACTACACATGGATTTTCGAGGAGTGCATTTGATAGTTGTGTGTATCACAAGAAGATGTCAGAGATAAATATTTTGAAGAAACTGTTGAGCAAGGAATTTGACATGAAGGATCTAGGAGTTGCAAAGAAAATCCTTGGAATGGAAATTTCAAGAGAAAATGGTGTTGTACATCTTTCTCAGAAGAGGTACATCCGAAAAGTTCTTGAAAGATTCAATATGGATATGAGCAAGCCTGTAAGTACACCTTTAGCTTCTCATTTCAAGCTTTCAGAGTTACAAATGCCTCAATCTATGGATGAGGTGGAGCATATGTCAAAGGTTCCTTATGCGAGTGCAGTTGGTAGCATTATATATGCTATGGTATGCACACGTCCAGATATTGCCCAATCTGTAAGTGTAGTAAGCAAGTACATGGCAAATCCAGGAAAAAGGCATTGGGAAGCTGTCAAGTGGATATTGAGATATCTCAAAGGAGCTCCTGATGTTGGCCTAACCTTTCGGAAAAGTGAAGGTATTTCAATTCTCGGTTATGTTGATTCTGACTATGCAGGGGATCTTGATCGAAGGAGGTCCACAACTGGATACATCTTTACTCTCGTTGGCAGTGCCGTTAGTTGGAAATCGACTTTACAGTCGATTGTCGCTTTGTCTACAACAGAGGCAGAATATATGGCAGCAACGGAGGCAGTGAAAGAAGCTATCTGGTTGAAAGGTTTGGTGGCAGAATTGAGTTCAGCTCAGCTTAAATCAATTCTAAAATGTGATAGTCAAAGTGCTATTCATTTGATTAAAAATCAAAGATTTCATGAGCGCACCAAACACATTGATGTCAGATTTCATTTTATTCGAGATGTCGTAGAAAAGGGAGCTATCAAGGTTGAGAAGGTTATCACAGACGATAACGCTGCAGACATGTTGACCAAAATAGTCCCGCTTGCCAAGTTTGCACACTGCAAGGACTTGGCGGGAGTATGCATCAATTGATGCAACTCTAAGAGAACAACTGCTAGGTGGAGCTGGTATGTTCAACAAAGGTTTGATTCTTCTTGTTTCTTACAATGGGATTGCCCAGTAAGCTTAGAAGTTTTGGCCGGAGTTGTTTATACGCATGCTTGGAACACAAACCAAGGTGGAGATTGAAAGAGTTGGTTTTGGTTCTTGTGGAATCAAACTAAATGGAAGATGAATTAATATGAATATTTGGTAGGAAGATAATTAGTACAAAATACAAGTCAAAGATTGTATCTTGGTAGGTGAAAGTTAGGCAAACCATAAAATGGTTTGCTATCTTAACCTTGACAATTTTGACACAGTGATGTCATGGATGACATCAATAGGATGAATTTATTCCTATAAATAGGTAGCTCTTAATTCATTTTCAAATCATCCTTTCACTTGCCTTCTCACCTTCTAAGGCATTGTGTTCTCTTTCTTGTAGTATTTCACTTATATTCTTTGTATAGTGAAATAAATATTGGTGCAGTTGTTCTTTGGTGGACGTAGGATCATTTTGATCCGAACCACGTTAAATATTGTTGTTCTTCCTTGTTCTTTAGTTTCACGTTTCCGCTAACACATATGTTGTTCCACAACTCATTAGTCCAATTGATAGTAAAAATGTTCGAGAATAATTGTGTTTTACTTAAGTCATTTGAACACATTAGAAAACAAATGAGACTAACACAGTTGTCTTCATTCATTTAACAAAATTATTACAATTCGAATACAATTGAAGACATTTACAATAGAAAAGCCGATCAAAATCAACCAACAGTGTTTTAAAGGAACAAATTATGTATGATTCAATGATCAATAGAAAAATGACGTAGTTGAGATACCTGAGAAAAAAAACCTAACAAGTTTAAGGATCTGTTTATGTATTTGGCCCAAGATTTATAAGAAAATTTGTTGACCAAAAACAACATTGCAAAAATGAGGATCAAAGCAGTTAAAATGACCAATTTCTTATATTCTTAACCCAACAAAATCATCTGAGTCAAATGTTAATCAACAAAATCAAATGTGTCTCAATCACAAGCTAGTTCTGGTCGATTATATGGATCTTCACTGTCTATATTGTTTCACAACATATAACTATATGTTTTGTAATAGACTAACGAGAATTGTGATGGAGTAGTAAGTACTCATTCTTCGTTAACGAAGAGGTTTTGGTTCGAGTTCCCCTCAGTACAGAATCACCTTTGTTAGGGAGCACTTACCTTATTGGATTTCCCAACATAGATATAAGTTTAGATTTGAATTTAGTCGAGCTTCAAACCGAAAAAAAAAAATTAAAAAAATATATTTTTTGTAATAGAACTGATCCTACTTAAACTAATTATTGGGATACGAGATGATTATTTTCATGACCACACAAAACACGGATATAAACACTATTTTATTAAAAAAATAGGAAGAGACAAAATTTCTCCAACAAAACATTTTTTTTCAAAAACTGTTCTCGATACGATTCCATTTTTTGAAATTTTACTGGTTATATTATCACAAAAGTTTCATTTCTTCATGACCCATATATCAAAAATCAAAAAACATACATATTCAAACCATAAAATCGATAATAACTGAGTTAAACACAAACATCAATTTTAACCAAAAAAAAAAAAAAAAGAACAGTAAAAATTCCAAAACTCCAAATTAAGTAATATTCTTTGCATCTAAATTTAATTAAAAATTAATCAAAATCGTACCTTAATCAGAGATCTGAAAAGTGGGTTGCTCCCAAAAAATGGCTTCAATTATCGGTTACTTGTGTATGTATATATAGTATTATAATATGATCTTATTTATGGTAAGCCAATGGTGTACTAGTGTATAGTTGCCAAATTAGAATTGAAATTATTTTTCTATAATTTCTTTTTAATTTTTTTTTATAAATATTTAATAATTTAATCTTTGGGATCTTTCTCTTTTAAGTAAGATAAAAAGTGGACCACTTGGTTACATCCGCCCCTACTCCAGCACAGATTAATAATGAACGAGTTATTAGAAGTTGTTGTGGGAATTTTGTTTTTAATAAAGTTTTTTTTTTGTTTCGAAATTGAAAAAGATCACTCTGAGAAGAGTATTGCAAATTAGTCAACTCAACACTTTGGATTATTTATAAAATGATCATTTAAATACCTATTTAAAATTTATGTACTGTGTCAATATTGGATGACTGTATACGAAACACAATGAAAAAGTTGAAATATTTAGTTAGAAATGGAGATCAATCTCAAAGTCGAGTTAAGATTAATTTTAACAATATGTTTATGTATTATGTCAAATATAGTGACGACTATGATATTATTGGAAAAATAATTTTGGAATCACAAAAGGAAGTATTCATACTTGTGTCTAGGTTCATTCTTTATCAATACATTTATTGTGGTTAAATATCTTTTATTGATTAGTCATTAATCATCTTTAATTAGTCATAAAATGACCATTTGAATAGCCATTAATACAATATCTTAAATTCTTCCAACATTATTGGATTTAATTTTTCTAATGACCGTTGAAAAGTTCAGCCATAAATGCTTGTCCAATTCTTGACTAATATTCTTATATCTAGTTTTATATAAGAAGAGTTTATTGAAATTTAGAAAAAATTTATACTGGATAAAATATTTTAAAATAATATGTTTTGACTTATCTCAAGCTATAATAATTCCTTATAAATATTCGTGATGAAGCATATTCCACAAAAAAAATTAATAAATATTTGCGTCTAACTTACACCTAACTTACTAATTTCAAGGACTACATGATCAATATATCGTGACAAAAACTAACATAATCGAAATACATCGTAAAATTACGTAGTTAAGTAAATTTATATTACTTAATTTATTATTATAGCTATAATTTGCTATAATTATCATTCGCAACTAACATTAGAGCTGTCAATATAGTCTTAGCCCATTCCGTCCGGGTTATTCATATATGCATGCTTTGACATTTTACAAATCAAGTCAGGCTAACCCATTTTTTGCACGGGTCAAAAAACGGTCGACCCAACCCACAATTACATGGGTTACACGGTTGCCAGGCCAATTCACTTTTTTTAAAATTATATTTTTTTGTAATTATTAGATTAAATTATAAATTATAATTAAGAAATATTATCAGAAATATCAACAAAACAATATTACATGATGTTAATGTTACTACTTGTTAATCAAATTCACAAATAAAATTATTTTTATAATATTTATTAATTTTTTTCAAGTAAAAGTATAAATATCAAATAGAAATATTAACCTTAATTTTAAATTTTAATATTATATTATATTTTTTAATTAAGTTTTATCTGCCCACGGGTTAGCCTCAGAAATCAATAGGCTTATTCAGGCCGGGCTAAAAAGTATTTTTTGTTAAATTGGCTTCAAAAATCTTAACTCAACCCTATTAAATTCCAAGTTAGGCCAGACCGATCCAACGAGTCTAACCCATATTGAGGGCTCTAAGTAACATTAACATTAACTACATGGATTGACTTCGAATTTATATAAGTAGCAATGTTTGTATAATTCGCAATTAACAATTTTTCGTTTGATTTTTATTTGTATATGATGACGATTTCATTTGGTTTTTCAGTTTTATCACCATATGCATAAAATCTTTTTTTGTATAATTTTTTAAAGTTTGTATAAACTTGTAGTTTTCGGAATGTATAATATAATTTAATTTGTCTAATATAATTTGTATAACTGTTTAAAGTTCATATGATTATATTTGTATCAATTCGTTATTTCAAGTTTTATCTCGTTTGTATAATTTCAGACTTTGTATTACTCAATTATACAAAAAAAACTGCAAATTATACAAATGTACCCGTGAATTATACAAATGAGATGCATTATACAAATTATTGTCCTCCCTCCTCTCTTTCGCAATCTCGCTCACATCTCTCCTCCCTATCTCAATCTCGCTATACAGATATACAAATATATATGTATACAAGTTACATATATATATATATATATATATATATATATATATATATATATATATATATATATATAATTATCTAACAAATATACATGTACAATTTACCTCTCTCCCACTCTCTTTCGTCACTCGCTCGCCTCTCTCCTTTTGATCTCAATCTTGCTCGCAACTCTCCTCCCTATAACACGTAGCTACAAATTATAATTAGCAAATTATAACTATAGAGTGAAATTAAGTTATTTTTGAGTTAATATATATGCGAAAGTTCCCCTTGTTAAATTATGTTTGTGAAATATTTTAACTAGTTGACTAGCAAATATGATAATAGGGAGAGTTGTAGTTGTTTCTATCGTATTGATATCTTTGTGTTTTTTTTTTCACGCTTGTGTTTATTCATTTGAGTCCGATTAGTTGAAATTCACACTTAGAAGTAAGGCTGGCAAACGAACCGGTTTTTGGCCGGTCCGGTCCGGTTCCAATCCGGTTCCCGTACCGGTCCGTCCGGTACCGGTTGAACCGGTAAGGAACCGGTCTTTTAGTATACAGGACCGGTCCCCGGTTTTTTATCCGGTTACACCGGTTCGGTAAGAACCGGTTCCGGTTCGGTCCGGTCCGGTAAGAACCGGTTTAGCCGGTTTTTTTTTTATATATATTTTTAATGTTACCGTTTTATATGACCGTTGGGCCCTTCTAGTCGTTGGGCTGGGGCCCAAAACGGTCAAATATGACCCCCCACCCCTTCTAACCCATTTACACTATAAATATATCATTTTTTTCCATTTTAAATCACAAATTCAATACTTATACAATCTTATACAATCTCTCAAAGTCTCAAACTCTCAATTATAAATCTCTCATAAATTATTAATTATTATATTGTGATATTGAGTTGAAACACCGCACTACCACTATTAAGTAGCCATATAGAAGACCAAATAGATGAAATATTTGGTGAGAATAGTGATGATGGCATGGAAGCAATGGACGAAGAACGACAAATGCCAATTCCAAAAAATCTTTCTTTTTAAATGATACAAAATTTACAAAAAGAATTTAAAAAAATTTGGAATTGTTAGTATAATAATTACTAATTTACTATTCAATTCCTCCTAAATTATGTACTCTTATTCTCTTTCTAATATTTGTATTGTATAATTTATTTATTTGAAATTTGAATAAATATACGGCTATTCGCCTTGATTTTTTCTTTTATAATAGTCTCTTCTATTTAATTCATGTCTTTTTATAAATTTAATTTTTAATTATTTTAATAAAAGTTTATATTATAACTTTAAATTCAATATAAACTTTAAAGTTTAAATGTAATTTCAAACTTTAAATTCAATATAAAGTTTAAAAAACTTTAAATTCAATTTCAAACTTAAATTCAATTTGAAACTTTAAATTCAATATAAACATTAAATTCAATATAAACTTCAAAGTATAAATTTAATTTCAAACTTATAAACTTTAAAGTTTTCAATTGAAGTTTTAAAATATAAATAAATAATTAAAATAACTAAAAAAAAAAAAACAGAAAAACCGGTAAGACCCGGTTCCAAACCGGTCCAAACCGGTTCCAAACCGGTAACTAACGGACCGGGCGGAACAGGGAGACTTTTCCGGTAAAACCGGTCCGGTAAAATCCGGTACCGGTAAGAAAAATCCGGTACCGGTCCGGTTACCGATAAAACCGGTCCTGTTGACCCGGTCCTGCCCGTTTGCCAGTCTTACTTAGAAGCATGCTCTATAAATTTTTAATGAAATATCTATAACAAGTTCATATATTTTATATATGATTTAGTGTTGTTTAATATGCACGGAATATGTGGTTGTTGTTATATTTATAGTTTAATTTATAGCTTAAAATACTTGATCAAAGTACATTTATATTATCAAATTGTAACAGATGAATTAGTTTAACAAGTTGCCTTTCAGTTTCATATATATATATATATATATTAAATAATATGAATTTATTGAGGTGTGATATAATCAAGTTTAGGTGAACACTTTAGTCAAATAGGAAGAATTTCTCATCCTCCTTTTCTTGTTAAAGCTCAAATATGCCATTAAACTTTTAGAAAAGGCTAAATATGTCATTAGTTAAAAGTTTGGCTCATTTATTTCATTACCGTTAAAGAAAAAGGCCCATTCATGCTATTATTTTTTAACGTTAGTTTTACAAAATCATTTTTGACACGTAACCAATTATAATTCGGCCACATCATCAATTTATTTTTTTTAAAAAAATATAATTCTAAAAAAAATTGAATTATTTTTTTAAAAAAAATTATTTAAAAAAATTGATGACGTGGTCAATTATAATTCGGCCACGTCATCAATTTATTTAATAAAAAAAATTAATTCAATTTCTTTTTAAGAATTATATTTTTTTTAAGAAAAAAATTGATGCCGTGGCCGAACTATAATTGGCCATGTGTCAAAAATGGTTTTTCAAAACCACCATTAAAAAATAATTGCATGAATGAGTCTTTTCTTTAACGGTAAATGAGCCAAACTTTTAACTGATGACATATTTGAGCCTTTTCTGAAAGTTCAATGGTATATTTGAGTCTTTTCCCAATATAAAATAAGAAGTTGTGTCTTGAGACGCTATTCAAACCAATCATATACTTTATTGAGATAGACAAAACTCCTCCGAGAACCATATATAAGACTTTCATCTCGCACGGCTCAAGGAAAAACACTCAATTTCTATTTAAAGAGATCATGAGATAGCATGTATTCCGTAAATTCATCAGAATATACTACTCAAAAGAGAAGATAAGATGGCACATATTCCATTATAATCATCAGTACTACTACCCAAAGAGAAGTATCACGCAAAAATTAGTCGAGGTGGATGCAAATTGACAATAAACAACGGTTATAGAAAAAAGGGAGGAAATATTAAGTAATGAATTTGTTCTGAAGCAAAAGAAACAAGAAAACACAATATATTACCTCAGATGCTTGATACAATTGGAAATTTGTTACAATTACAAAGAACCTGTCAATCAAAATTTACACATCTCCTAGTTTACAATAATTACTTCACTAGTTTTTATGTATTTACAGCCTAATTCCTTTATCATTTACCTGAACTCTCACAGGAGCTCCCTAGGTTGGACATAATATCATGAATCAACAACCTCACGATACTGCTCCCCGATGATCTTGAGATATCGACACATTCCTGCAAATCAGCATCACAAGAAATAGGAACGAACTCAAGATCATCGTCTAGATACATGATGTAGAAAGTGCCAAGCTCTAACTTAAGCCTCTTTGCTACTTCTTCCTTCAACTTAACTGTACCAGAATTTAAACAAAGCCGAAATCTTATGATGTCTTCCTTGTATGTTGCTTTTATTGTAACGGATGTCACTTCAGGCCAGGCGGAATATTGTTGTATCGTGTCAGGGGGAACATAAACGGGGTCCTTGGAAATTGCATCAGAAAAAGGAGGGTTCGTCAAATTGTAGTCTGGGACACGTTCATCAACCAGAGCGTCTCTAGGTGAACAAAGATTTCTCAGATCATGAGAGCTGCCTGCATCCTCAACTAGCATTCCTCCAAATGGTTCCTGGGTGTGTTTTGGAATAATAGGCTGAGGCATTAGGAATGCGGAAGATAAGTTGATTTCTGCTGTGGTCTGACGAGCTGCTTCCAGAGAGCCTCCCACTTTCATGCACGACTCATGTGCTGGTGAATTAACCAGCTCGTTCTGAGGGGAGAATACATTTCCAGCGCAAGGGCTTCCTTGGCATGAACCATGGGACGTAGGTGTCCCTGCACTCTCTTCTCTTGAGACACTCCCTGTTCTGGACTTGCGCGTGCCTTCTGCATGAAGAAATCCATTCTGCATAGGAGTGAATTCTTCCTTCCTGGCCACCCTGCCTCCTAGCATTTGATTTGAGGGTTCAGCTTCTATGTGACTTTCTGGTGTTCCATGGTGGAAGAACTCATTCTTCTCCTCAGGAAATACTGAAGGTTTAGACAATGGTGAACTTGGTAGAGTGGAAACATTTGCACCAGCAGGCCAAGAAATTGAACTAACAGCAGCAGGAAGTGAATTGGGTGCAAGTGAAGTCAGAGTAAATGCACCTTCGGCTCCTTGAACGGATTCAATTACACACTTTAGCTTTGAAAGGGAACGATTGACCTTATTTATCTTGCGAGATGGCCACCTAGAGATCCCATGCTGCCTACATATGCGTTTCATTGTGGTAGGGCAAACTGTTGTTGCAAGAACATTGATGAGAATAGCTTTAAAAAAAGGAAATAAAAGAGATACGTTTATATGAGCGATTTGGTCAATAAAAAGCATTTCAAACGAGAACATACCCCCAAGACTCTTTGCAGCATCCTTGAGACTTCCAGCAAAATACTGCTGCAGAACCTCTAAGCTAATTGTTTTCTCAGCTTTTCCACGTTTTCTCTCTGATTTCTTTCCAGACGTTTTATTGTCAGAGTTAGATACATTATTAGGGGCTTCACCTGTACCACTTGTGCTCCTTGCACCTTTACAAACATTGGATCCTACTGCTGACTGCTGCTCTCCCACTGGATCAAGATGCACCCGTCCATTTGGTAAACTAGTCAGTTGAGAAGTTTTTGCTGTTGGTACAGATTCAGGCTTTGCGTCAATTTTCTCTTCCATGGAAGCCTGAATAATCTCAACTGAACCCCAGTCATGCTCAAGCTCCTCTCCGGAAGCAATGCTGAGACTCCTGAAGTGCTGCTTCATTGTCAATAAGAGTGAGTTAAGCAAAGCCTGCTGGTCACTGTAATCCCCAGAATTCGGTGGCAGAAAAAATTCCAGAATATAATCATCATTGGCAGTGTGACTGCTCCGTAAGCATATTGCAAAACAACTGGTCAACCCAAACATGCGTGCATAATGTACCAAAGGGTACTCGGTTTTGCAAAATTGTGTGATGTCTTCACAATAGCATGATTTTCGTGAAGCGTATGCTCTTCCAGCAACTCCCTGTCCCCTTTGTAAATGATGCTCCGCACAGGCATCACGGAAACCCCACATGTGAGCATCAACCACATAAAATGCAACATCTGTTGTGGACATACAGATCTGTCCCATGCAGCTCCCGTCGAAACTACTGCAGCTCTTTCTCAACCCACCACCATCAGCCAGAACACTGCGATGCCTGCACGGAACCCATGTTTGAGCCAGAGGCAGTTTGTATGTTTCACATACAGCAGTTAGTATCTCCAAGATGTCGACCAGTGCATTCTGCCGGCCTTCATTGCAGATCTGGTTCATATACCCCATCACATAGACCTGTTCAGAAAAATGATGAAATAACCACATAACTGAGAAAATTTTACAAAACTGTTCCTCACCTGAGTGTTTGGGTGGTCCAATATATCCGAACTTTTCAAATTTACAGCCTGCAGACAGCAAATTAGATTAACCAAAGAGAGTTCTTCTTGGAAACAGAGAAGGCAAGAATAGATGATGAACACATTTGGTTTAGATGAAAGACGTGCTTATCTACTTGAAAAAATTTAATACCCTACATAAGTAACCACAATAATTGGATTACTCTTGCAGATAAATGTCATGACATGTGAAGACTGCACATTACATGCACAAATGCACCTCTGTAAGCCAACAGCACTATCAAATAATTGCTATTGAATGCATGATTGAATTGTGAAAAAATTTCCAACAAACAAAATCTCAGCCTCTCACGGTACAATAGATGCTAAAAATGGCCAGTTCTAACACTTTCTCATACAATTGATGCAGAAACACAAGATCCAGTATGATCGAAAGATCGGACATCTAACATGAGAGATGTGAATTAAAAAAAATTACAAGGGTTAAAAGAACCAACCTCCAGTGCTTTGCATACTTTATCCACCTCAGCAGCATAGTTGATCTTCTGGGAGGTCATTATGAGCTCCAGTACACCAACACAAGATCGTCCAGATGGTTCAAATACAGGCAGAGCTAAAGTTCCTCGGACATTGTAATTCAGAGCATGATCAAGCCGAGGGAACTCTTTACTGGAGTAGTATTGCACATTTGGTGTCCATTCAGGCAACTTAAGGCGGAAGACGCGGCCTGGAAGTCCAAGAACTCCATCAGTCTCTCCATCCGCAGCAAACATATACATCAGAGAAACCGTTCGATACTGATGAAGCCCATTACACTCTGGGTCAAGAACAAAGGGCTGCCCTGAAGTTGTGAGTACAGACCGACCAGCTTCCTTTACAGGTGCCCAGACCTGAGCTAAGACTCGCTCTCCTGTGGTTTCCTTTAAGTATCGGAGCGCTTGTGTCATCCTCTCCTTGATTATACAAGACCCCTCTGGATTATCTCCAGGTACTAGTCCTGAAATTGGTGATGTAAGCCGTCCCTTATCAGTGTTGACAGAGACAGTTTCAGTTGTAGCCTCTAAATCACCAGTGTCTGCTCCAAAATGGAAGGAAAATAGATTACTTTCTCATTGTGTGTTCCCAGCCAATGATGCACATTCAACTCACTTTTCCCATTTTCACAGGGACAAACTAATAATAACTTCATACATCACAAAGCAAAGCTACTCATGGAGAATCTAATAATAGAAAGATTACAACTAATTCATTATAAAGTTTAAGATGGCAAAAAGTTCAATTCTTGTATATCCACAACCTAAGCTACTGGGAAAACAATTACACAAGAGTGACAACATAGCTTTAATGTTTTACTATGCGAAGCCATCTTTTTCTCTTTTTCTGACAAGTACTATGTGAAGATTCTATATGCTTATAATACTGAATTCATCAAGAAAAAAACAGACTCAGTTCACATTCTATTCTTATCTACAGAGACAAGAAATATCTCTACATATTTTGTTCATCTGTAAGCAAGAGATTTCATTACAAGAAGTACTTTTTACATTGTATTAACACTCTGATGTCTAGCATGTTCTTTATCTACTATAGGAGAACAAAATTATTTTCATACTAATTTACATATTTATATAGTCTTAAGTAATATAGAAGCATCTATGTTCATAACTTATGAAAGAACAAAACCACATGATCCCTAATCAAAGAAACAAGAATGGAATGAAAATGAAGAAAACAAATCTAACTAATCTCACTGTGTAATTATTGCTCTCCTAGAATCAAATTCAGTAAACATGATGTGAATAAAAGGGTGGGAATAAGTAAGTAGTGTCTAGAAAATAATATTCTCTAAACTGAATTTCAATATATTCAATTTAGATTGAGCAAATATGGTATCCGATTCTGCAATCTTTCTTTTCTGAAAAGAATTAACGAAAGAGATTACGAGGTGGAGAATCGAACCCACCAACAAGATAACTAACCACTAACCAACCGAGCTACTAAAATTTCCAAGTTCAGGAATCTTTCAGCTTTCCATTGTTTCTGTTTCTGCAAAAAGCTAAAGTTTGTATACTTTTAAAAAGTTTTTGCTAGCACAAGTGTTTGTTTGATACTGTTTGCCCAATAAGAATTTCTAACAAGTACAAGTTTCTATGGAAAAAAAAAAAACTGCATCAAAACAAACACTTCATGCAAAATTAGCTAATTTCAGTTTTTGTAAAAAGCCTAAAAAAGTCACCTAAATTTGCAGCAAAAACAAAAAAGTCAACTTTCACTCAAAAGTTTATCAAATGATTTCTCAAAAAAAAAAAAAAAAGGCTTACATACAAGCTACAAATCTAGGGTGACCGGAGATACGTAGAGCACCGGAAAGTCCATTTCCGGCGGGTTTTTCGTCGTTATCATCGGGAAACGCCCAAAGAGGAGAACAAGGAAGGAACGGAGACGCAGGATTCGACGACACCGCAGCAGCAGCAGCAAAAATCTGATCAAAGGACCATGAAGCATCAATATCAAAATCGAGATCCATCATCATCGACTCTCTCTCCGTCACCGTCGCCGGAGTCAACTCCTTTGACTTCGGAAGGTGATTTTGAGTCATTCCTCCTCCCGGTTCCGACATTTTTGTTCAATTTTTTCTCCAGATTTTTTGCTTTTTTTCACAGAGATTTTGTATGTGGCGCGTGGAGAAGAAAGGAAAAATATGTTTAATGGCAATTGGCTTAGTCTGATTCTATAAGAAAAATAAATAAATTTGGAATCTTATTAAGTTGCCACTTGCAAAAAGTATAAGGGATTATTCTAATGTATCAAATATCATATCGTATCGTAATCAAATATGAATTCAGAATTTAAAATTTTACTTGGCTCAGAACATATTCAGAAATATTACTATTTATAGCAAAATATTCAGAAATGTTACTGTTTATCATTTACCTTTATGATAGAATCAACTTATCAAAATCCATATATTCTTTTTGCTTTTTCACTCTATAGCGTAATTGGAGTTTTATAGTTTTAAATTCAAAAAATTTAAATAAGAATACACCAAATTCAATCATCTTATTAATCATATTGGTTTAAATTTATATATTTTGTGTAGTCTTTCACTTGATATTTTATATTTGTGTAATTTTATTGTATTATATAATTCATTTCTTTTTCTTCATTCACCGTGCGCTTTTTCTTTTCTTTTCTTTTTTCGTGCGATTGATCTTAATACTCTAATTTCAAACTCAATACTCTGATTAAGAGAGAAGAAATTTCAATCGTGTTATAATCAGAGTGAAGTCAAGATTTTAAACAAGGAGTTCAAAATCTGAAAAAATAGACACACGAAGTAATTGGAGGAGGTTCGATATCTACTATCGATACCTAAAAATTTATTTTAACTATATATAAATATTATAATTTTTCGCCAAAAACAGATGAACCCCCAACTTGTAAGGTGGCTTCACCACTGGTTATGACTCATTTTGGTTCAAATTTACATATTAATAACTTAGGAGTCGTATGATGTGAGGTATTAATTTCAAAAGATAAAATGAAAGATTATTTTATTCCGCCATTTATAATTCAATGATAAAATAAGTTATTTATATATGTGATAAATAATTTATTTAAAAATAATTAATTTCGAAATAAGTTATTTCAAACCGAACTACCTCTTGGTATCCAAAAAAAAAATTGAGGAAATTTAAGCTTTTATTTCTGTTTTTTAATTTCGTGCAAATTACAGGAAGGTGGACAGATAAAGAAATTGCTTTAGGCGACCCATTAAAGGGAACCAAAAGAATTTTTTAAAGGAAAAAAGTGATTTTCAATAGTGACGTAATCGTGAAAAAAATAAAATAATTATTTTTATTTTTTTTATTTTGTTTTCTTAATTTTAAAATTAATCTGTAGTTGGTCGAAAAAGACACCCTCAATTATAATAAATTGATGACTTGTGGAAATATTGTATTATTGTTTCTTTCCTTTTATCTCTTTAACATATTTTCTAGCTTTTAACTTTTTAATATTTCAATTAGAAACTATTTTCTATAAATGACGATTATGTACCCAATAAGACTCAAACATCATCATCATAATAATAATAATAATAATAATAATAATAATAATAATAATAAATTCAGTATAATATATTCTATTACTGGAATTTTGAAATCCATAATACATATAGTTATCACATAAAAGTAGAGAGGTTGTTAATTTTCGATAAGCTCTCGACTCCAAAAAATATATATATAGCATTCAAAATAAAATAATTCTAACAATAATAAAATAATATAATAATTAAAGCACGAAAAGCAGCAATCATAACAGAAAATCAAAGACAAAAAAAATTATAGAAATAATGTTATTACTACGTTAAGAAAGTGAAAACAGATACTGTCTACAAATTACTATATATCTAGCCTAATAACACTAATAATAATGAATAAATAATATAAGTAGATAAAAAGTAAACAATTTTGTTGTGTGTTTTAAATAATTTAGTTCTTATTGGGAATTGATGATTTAGTTTATTTTCTAATTATCAAATTTATTGGTTTTTCTTTAATAAAAAAAAAAGCAAGTGGTGAGAAATCAAAATCACAAAATGGAGTCTGTGTTAGTATCCTTTATTCATATTATATATATATATATTAAGGAAAATTATGTACTTTAAAGTCATTATTAAATAATAAAAAGTAAACCTACTTTACTAATCTAAAATGCTTCATTACTGTGGATGGTGATTAGTTTGCTAATCCTTTGTTAATAAATAATAATATAACACTTTAATTAACTCCATTTGATCAATTTTATACAAGTACAACTATAAAGTATTTAAAATTTTAATTGAATTAAACTAAGATTCGTGAATTCTTTATCAGTCATTCATTAAATGGATAATGCACAAGTACCCCCTCAATCTATACTCGAAATCTCAGAGACACACTTATACTATACTAAGGTCCTATTACCCTCCTGAACTTATTTTATTAATAATTTTTTACCTCTTTTCGGTCTACGTAACATTATGTTGTGGCCTATTGTTGATTGACTTTTTTTTAAAGATAGTGTCACGTAGGCTGAAAAGGGATAGAAAATTACTTATAAAATAAGTTCAGGGGGTAATGGGATCTTAGTATAGTATAAGTGTGTCTCTGAGATTTCGGGCATAAGTTGAAGGAATATTTGTGCATTTTCCCTTCGTTAAATAATAAATACAAGTATTTATAAATTTTCAATTTAATTGTTTCTCATGAATATTAAATCGAGTATGTAAAATAGGTAATTGGAAAGAACTTTAGTATAGTACTAGTTCCATTCTAATGGGAAGAGAAAATACAAATTTATTACCATCTTAGTAGTAAGTAGAGAACAAAAAGTTGATTTAACATATGATTATATATATAATACATGAATTATGATAGTTAATTAAAATAAATATATAACTAACTCAATCATTAGGGGCAAATATTGAAAATTCCAATTTGGAGTAAACTAGAATTTGATGATGAAAAACTCAACATTATAATTTGTCCACCCAATAAAACTATTGTTAAAATATGAATAAGAAAAGTTTTGTTTATTTAATTCAAATTTATCCAAAATATTTTATTTTAGCCGATATCATACTTTTTATTAAATAAATATGACTTCATTTTCAAAAATTAAACCTAGGGTTCAGAATAGTAAGCTTGTGAAGTAAAGCGTGCCAGAGATAAAAAGTATAAAAATAATTTAAATAAATACTCTTTATTAATAAATGTAAAATATTTTTGCGAGACAGATAATATGAAATTTTAATCGAAAACATACCTAGAGAACAAATTAAGAATTTATACATATATATATATATATATATATATATATATATATATATATATATATATATATATATATATATATATATATATATATATATATATATATATATAATTATGTAGAAACTTCACTAAATAAATATAAATAACAAATTTCGAACCCAACATAACAAATAACTATTTCGATAGAATTCAAAATTGGAATCCACAAAATTCATATTCTAAATCCTTCTTCATTACTAACTATTCCAATTTAAATTTTAAACCTCTAAATTGTCTTAATCCATGAAAAAAAAAAGTGTTTTCTCCACCTCCATTTTGGTCTATGAAAGTTACATATTATTATCAATATTTAATTTATTTCTTAATTTATTTCTATATGTAACTTTCATATACCTAAAAGGACCCACGAGAAATGAAATAATAACGAGCGTTTGCGTCATTTAAATTTTTATTCCAAAATATTTGAAGAAAAAAAACACATTTACTCATTTACTTTTAAATTAATAACATTAAAATAAAATAAAACAAAAAACTTTAAGCATTATTCTTGACTGCAAATAAGATTTTGGAATTTTAGTGTCACTAGCTCTATAATTACTGTCCTAATCATATCAAATTATCAATAGTCTATGCATTAATTCTGTAAAAAAAAAAGATTTATATAATTAGATCACTTATTGGCCTAGGGGATCTAAAATTTATAATTAAAAAATTGTTATGACGATTTCAAGTTAATACTATAATCATATTTGAATTCATATTCAAATATTTAATAAGTTCATTAATATGTGTGTTATGTAAATTTCTATGATAAATATTAGTAGAAAATTTTCATATATATATATATATACCAAAATTTTAATCTTAAAAAAATAATTTTCTACTTCTTTTAAGAAGCATAATTTTTTTGCTTCTCTTCTCAATAGTAGAAAAATAATTGTTGTGCTTCTATTTAAAAGTAATTTTATAGATTTATCAAACGCCTAATTTTTAAAAAAAGTAATATTATTTTTTTAAAATAAAAAAATGCTTCTCGACTCCCAACAGCAAAGCGGAAAAAGCTCTTAATCATTTCAGATAGAATTAACATTATATTTAGTGTTTGATTACCCATAAAATCTGGCACAATTGCTTCCATATTATTATAAAATATGCTCCCTTTTTGTTTGGCATTTAGTTGCTTAGTCCTTTCCAACTAATTAGTCTTTGTCTTAATCATCTATCATTGCCACCATTATCTTCCTAACCATTAGATTAATTATTATGTGCACTTAAAAATGCAAATTATAATATTCTAAATTTCAACTTGTGTACACATTTAATGTTTTTTATCACTAATAAAATTAACATTTAAAACTAATAAAGCTATTGAATTTGTTTGAATTCATAAGTCGATTTCTAACTCCACTCAATACGTATTTACCTCTTAAAATTCCCTACATGTTATATATATGCACACGAAGTTTGTGACTTTTAAATTTGGACATAATATATAAGTATATTATTTAACTTGGTTTCAGCTGATATATATGATATACACAAGTAGACATTTAAACTCGTATAGAATTAAATAAATAGACACGCACGTTCTACGCAACATAATACATGTAGAATGCCATGTAAAAGACAAAATTATCATTGAGGTCGATGTCACATAAGATGAATGCTTTTATTGTTCAATTTTATAAAAATTTAAATATCTACTTATAGACATATAGTGTAAAAAATATAGATGTTAGTTGATATCAATTTAAAATACACATTTACGTATTTGTTAGTGAATGAATAAAGAAGCATATTCTTTAGATTTTTTATTTATTTTTTAAAAAAATATTATTGGAAATATAATGCATCCTTAATATCCCAGAAGTTGTGTATTTTAGAAAAATTAATTTACTAAATGCGATGTATGTTGTCTTTTTCTGTTTCTTTTTGTCACGACCCAAAACGAGCCGCGAGTGGCACCCACACTTATCCTCCTATGTGAGCGAACCAACAAATCTAAACCTCAACATTTACCAATACTTCAACCATAATGAACAAAATAAAATGCGGAAGACCCAAAACTTATCAATATAACCAATAAATAAGCTTCTAAAGTTTATCAATTATTATCCCCAAAATCTGGAAGTCATCACACCAAGAACATCTATTCTCAATTTTCTAAATCTAAGAGTATCTAAGAAACTAAAATAAGTAAACAGATGATCCATGTCCGAACTTCAAGGACATCAAGACGTAAATGAGAGAATCCAGTCCGAGCTAGGAACAATAGCTCACCCTGAAATCTGATATGCTGGAGACTGACTAGAGTTGAGGGCGAGTCGAAGTCGATGGCACGCTTGCTGCACTCCACAAATAACAAGAAGAAAATTACAAGTAGGGGTCAGTACAAGGAACACGTACTGAGTAGGTATCATCGGCCAACTCAAAATAGAAAGCAATATATACTAAATAATAATATAAAATCAACCACAATACTTAACAGGTGACAACAACAAGTACAAGAACCATTGGCAACAACACCAAGCACACCTATGAGGACTCAAGCCTCCACACCATACTCATTTGGGAAATAGGTTCTTTGAATTTGAGTATATTAACATAATTCAAAATTACTTCTCTTTATTCTTATCGTGTCGGAACGTGACACTCCGATCCCCTAATACTACCGTGTCAGAACGTGACACTCCGATCCATTATCACTACCGTGTCGGAACGTGACACTCCTATCCCCCTAATACTACATGTCGGAACGTGACACTCCGATCCCCTAATACTACGTGTCGGAACGTGACACTCGCTCCATTTATCTCATTGTTTTAGTTCATCAAGCCTTCTTTATGTCAAGGCGTCATCTTATTAGAGAGGATTTAAGATTGAAGGTTCAACAGTCTCATCATTCTAACCACCACAATTACACAATCACAACATGCAAACACACAATCAAGCATATAGAAGACTTTATAATACCACCCAATACATATCGATCGCTATTTAGAGTTTATCTATCATATAGAAATAAACCATAACCTACCTCCACCGAAGAATCGTGATCAAGCAAGCTATTTCCCCAATGCCTTTGCTGTCTCTTCGTTCTCTCTTTCTCGCTCGTTCTCCCTCTCTCTGTTCTTTTTATTTTTCTTCTGCAGATTCTTTTTCTTTTACCCTAATTATCATATAATCCGTTATGATAAAAGTAACCCACTATTTATTTCCTTATTATCTTCTTTAACCCCCAAGTAAATAAATTATTAAACTTACCCCACCAATTTAATAATTATAATCATGAATAGTCCAAAACACCCCTTTAAAACTTTTTGCAGAAATCCGACCCAGTTGGGGTTACGCAACTTGTGACGGCCCGTCGTATCTGCAACGGTCCGTCCTGCAGGTCCGTCACAAAGTTCAGAGAGTCAAATTCAGTAAGGAGGTTTGTGACTGTCCGTCGTGTCTACGATGGTCCGTGCTGCAGTTCCGTCGTGAAGTTCAGAGAGTCGATCTCAGTACCCAGATTTTAGAGTTGAAGTGTTTTGGAATGAAGACGCTCGACGGTCCGTCGTGACCATGACGGTCCGTCACGTGATCCGTCGACCCAGTCAGTTTTTATCAAAAATAATTCTACTACTCGAAACGACTAAACAGGTTGTTACACTTTTCTCAAAGAAGGTAATGTTTAAAACAAAATAGACCATCAAATATATGTGTCTTTAAATTTAACTCGATAAATTTACTTGTATTTGAATATTTATAGTCAATTCCTTAATAAAAAATTATTATTTCTAGTAATACATTTTATTTATATTAATATATTATAATACTATATTAAATCTGCAATATATATTTAAAGTGATTTATGTATCCAATTAATATGTATTATAATTATTTTTAAAAATATATTATGTTTGTTGGTAAGAAATTGACACATTATATTATAAGTTTATTAAAATATATGATTAATATATTATTCATCAGTAAAACTTGTATTAAATATGAATAATAAATTATTCTTTAATTTGTAATATGTATAAAAACAATATTAGAAGTGTTCCAATGAGAAAAAATGTCATTGCTATAAATGATAAATATTTTTGTATATTTATGTAAGTTTGTATCGATAAATATAAGACATATTGTTCATACACAATTAGTTAGTCATGATTATTTAAGAAGTGATATGCATTCTTATTTTAATTTTGGTTAATTAAAGTTAAATTTATTGAATTAAAATAAACAGACTATGCAAATAAGCATTTAACATCAACAATTCGGAGAATTGACTTCTCACATCTATAATTTTTAAGAATAAAAATTTAGAAACCACCAAAAAAAAAAAAGTAAATCATATCCTCATATTGAAGAATATTTTATAATATTTGACTCCAATTTTTATACTAAACTCAAACATGTTTTTGGATGATTTTAGCATAAATATGTACACATATGGCATCAAATTTAAAGATTTTTTTTTATGTAAAAAAAAATAAAAATAGCTTGGACCACCTTAAAGGAGATTAAGAATATCTTACCAAAAAAGAATAAATGATGGTGGTCAAATTGGCAACCATCAACTTTGAGAAATTAAAGAAAAAAAATCTCCAAACTTCCCTATGAAGAAAACAAATTATTATTAATTAAAGTATAAAAAGTTGCACAACATTTTTTTTTTTTAAAAAAAAAGAGCACAATACTTGCTAAATGCACATTCTTAAGAATATTTGATGTATAACTATGGATCATTCTATGTCGGCTTAATACAGATATACACTTAATTGAACTTAAAAATATTAAATTTCATTTAAACATTCGAATTATTATTTGTTTCAATTGTTGTTCGTACATAATATGTACAATAAAGTGTTTTTCATTGAACATTTTCTATTCAATGTTCTTTTAAAACAAAATGTTGTACGTATTGTCAAATGCATATTACATAAATAAAGAACTACTTTAAATGTATATATATATATATATCTTCTTTATATATATATATATATATATATATATATATATATATCTTTTGGCTACGTAAGCTATTGATGAGATCATTGTGTAATCTTCAACTTTAAAAACAAGATCCATCAATTACATTATGATAAAATACATGTAAAAATTGAGCCAGTTGGTGGTTGATTATGGATAATCTAAGGGGTTTAATTAGTGGTATACCACATCAGTAGAACACTATAAAGAAAAACAATACTTTCTCGTTCAAATTTATATGACACATTCTTTTTTCTTAGGCTGCTTCGAATGCTATTTTTTTCTAATTAAAAATAATTTAATTTAAAAATATTTTTTAACCCTTAATGAAATGATTTACAGTCAAAATAAGTATTTAAATAAGATTTGTTTTAGATCATAAAAATTAAAAGTTTATTCTACCTAATCAAACAGTGTCATATAAATTGAATTGGACAGTATAAATTTGTAATAATCTTTTTAAGCAATATATTTCAATAGTCAACCAAATGTGTAGATATAATTGGTGATCTTTAGTTTCCACTAAAAAAATTGTAGTATAGGTTCATGTGGAGTGAGAACTAGCTAGGGTAGATAAATTTTCTCAATCTAGTGAAACATTATAGTATTAAGATATACTAGCATTATCTAATATTAATTAATAAAACCATTAATGGAATAGCATTAATAATAGGGGATGTGCAAATATGGAACTATATAATATACTTACATGGATAGTTTTTTTATTTTTGGGGGTTATGGAAGTAGCTTTCAAAAAAGCAAAATGGAAAAATGTCCCCTTTTGATTAGCTAGTTTCCATGAGGGATAAAATTTATCCATCGTTAATTTTTATTATCAAAATTAGACAATGTAACATTGAATTTACTTGGTCAAAACTAGTCTTTTATTGATGTAACAAACACTAGACATAGGTAAAATATATATATATATATATATATATATATATATATATATATATAAAAGTATTGAGCACAATGTTACATAGAGTCCGGAGCCTAAAGGGTATAAAATATTAACAAAAATTTCAAAACGGTATATAAAATTTTATATTAACCAAAACGGCAAAATCGCTGGAACAACAGCGATTTACTCCACCGAAAAAAGCAAAATCGCTGCAGTAATGTAATTTTTTTTACAAAAATTCAAATTGCTATCTAGGCAGTGATTTTTTAAAAAGAAAATCGCTGCCTTAGGCAGCGATTTTCGTTTTTTTTTAAAAATAATTAAAGAAAAGGCAGCGATTTTAATTTTCTTTTTTAATTTTTTTTAGAAAATCGCTGCCTAGTCAGCGATTTCCATTTTAAAAAAATTTATAGTTTTCATATTTTTTTAGAAAATCGCTACAATTTTATTTTAAAAAAAAAACAGAAATCATTACCTAGTTAGCGATTTTCTTAAAAAAACATTGTGTTTAAAAAGTGAAAATCGCTGTTTGAATTTTTTTTAAAAAAATCATATTTTGCAAAATTGCTGCAGTAGCAGCGATTTTGCTATTTCTGGTGGAGTAAATCGTTGTTATTTCAGCGATTTTGCCATTTTGGTTGATAAAAAATTTTATATACCATTTTGAAATTTTTGTTAATATTTTATACCGTTTAAGCTCCGAACTCATGTTACATATGTCCCACAAGAAACAAACAAATTATGTGAAGACACAGAGCTAAAAATGTAGAGATGATAGTAATTTTAGTGGGCATTCTTCCTTTATCAACTCTTATAACTATAGCTTCACATATTGGCAAACAATTTACTACTCCAATACAAACAATAAGAGTGTTGAGAAATAATCCATCAAAGTTTTCCCCTTTGTAATAACTCACCAAAGCTTTGACAAATGCCATTAAATTGATAATTGATATTGTTACTAATGACACAAACATAGGTGAAGCAACTCCAAACTCGATAATTCCTCGATTGTACCTTGTAACTTGATCATGATCAACTACTTTGCTTGTTACGTTGAATTTCTGAGTGACTATACTAAAGACGTTTCATTAAGTACTCGATAATTCCAATAGGAAAGGATGATAACCCCCTTATAATCCACATTCTTTGATCACTCCACCACCTTTGTAACGATCCTTGTGACATTGATGCAAAATTTAAGCAATAATCTTGGATGTATGCTCCAAGAAATAGAAAAATATGCAACAAAGACCATGGACTAGAGATTTGAGGTCAATATTATACAAAAATGTGAGCTTATGAAATCAAATTATACACTTGTAATAGTTCTAATGAAGATCTAATATCATGATTAGTTAAAAAAAAATTTACTAGCACTTTTGGTCCCTCAGTTATTGATAAATTCTTAGTTTATTCTTTGTGATATCTGATTAAACATATTTAACCTTCAATTAATTGAATTATGCACTTCTGATACCTTTTCCTTCTGTATATTCATGAATTACCATATTTGTTATCTATTCAACCATATATTTACTCTTACAGTATGTTAAGCATGTATTATTATTCCGCGTTTGATGGTAATATAGTTCTAAAAAGAGTTCAAATGCAACATACTAATGGGACTAAAACACACATTTTAATTTATTAAAAGTTAAATTTATTTAATCAAATATCAAATTTATATCAAAAATGATATCTCCAAATTTTTTTTTTAGATAAGTCAAGAAATACCTTTGGGAAAATGGGAACTCCACTTAGAAGAGTGAGTTGAGGAAGTAAAGCATAGATAGTTATGGGTATGGAGTGAATGGGCCAAAATGTATAGTGAATGTATCATTGGGCCATTATTGGGCCAAAATGGCCCATACCAAATGTAAGTGGGCTGTTTATTGATAAAGCCACTTCAATGAGGCCCACAGCCCATCTCTTCATTTGAATAAGCACATCATTGAGTGATTGAGGTACATGATCAACTACTTTGCTTCTTCCACCAATGATCCATATCTAAAGCCCATCTACATATCTTTTGGTTGTTAGTATTGTCCACAACAAACTTTTTGTGTTTTTTTGCTATGCTAAGAAGTGTAAAGACTTGTTTCGTTGTGATCGTGTAGTAGTCAAGAGGTCATAATTCAAACTACGATACTATGAGGTTAGGTCAATAATTGAGAATGTAGAGGATAAGGTATGGATTCATTCAGACTCATATTTTTTATTCAGACCACATATACGAGCTAAAAGCTTAAACGGGTATAAATAACTAATTAAGTTTTGAATTTAATAAATCATAAGTTGTAGTAGAATTCTCAACTCGAACCTGTATAGTTCAAATTTTGAACCCGACTTATGATGAAAAAGAAAAAGAACTATGACTTGTACAAAATACCTTGAAACCCTAATTAGTTTGGTTCTCATAGTTGAAACTTGACATTTGGTGAGCTTTCTCTAAAATAGTTTGGGCCTTAATGGGCTTGTTCACAACATGATCTTGAACCATTTCTTGTTGCACTAACGATGACGGCCCACCAGAAAAAGCCCGACGTTTGAAAAAGCACCCGGTGCCCATATAATTTGGGCCACAAAGCCCATCCATGCCCATTGGATTCCCATGGGCCAGAGCTTTAAACTCACTTGCATAGATATCGGCCCAATTAAGCCCATTATTTCCTTATTAATCATCCAATTGGAATGACTATCTTAAAAGGGAAAATTGTATAAAATAGCAAACTAATAACCTAAATTAAATGGAATAGCTAGGGTTTGATTTAATTGTGCTCCATAGCAAACATTGACAAAAATTTGCCAGGCGTCTCTCTCCCAGAAGTCTCGCTCGCCACTCTCCCATTCTCGCCTCTCTCGCTTTATACACAGAAGTGTATAATTTCTGTTTCTGTTTTGTATAAAGCGAGAGAAAATTGTATATACACATGCAAAAATGTATATCTTCGTGTTATACACTTAATTATATAATTTACAAACATTTTACTTCAAATAATGCAGAGAAAAAGGCCAAAGAATTATACAATTGTGAATTATACAATTGCAGTGAAATACAATTTTTTCTAGCTTTATACAACAGAAGTGTATATATTATGTTTCTGTTTTTGTATAAAGCGAGAAAAACATATATCTTCTTGCTATACACTTATAATTATGCAATATACATACATTTTAATTCGATTCAACTGTATGCAAAACTAATTATACAATTACAGCGAAATAGGCCAGCGAATTATACAATTTAGGCCAGTGAATTATACAATTTAGGCCAGCGAATTATACACTTTTATATGTATAGCGAATTATACAGTTTTTATGTTTGCTATGGAGCGCAATTATGCAAAGTTTGCTATATTATACAAATATGATTTTTTTGTTTGCTATATGTGAAAGTTGCCCATCTTAAAATAAAACTTTAGCATTATGTTTGGATTATCGTTATTCATTGTATTGTATTGTATCGTTATAATATCTAAAATGTTTGTTTTGATTGTTACTTAAAATGTATTGTATTGTATTGTTAAATTTTGTTGTTACTAACAATGAAAATCCCTATTTTATGAACAACCAATTTGGTGTGTTCCCTTACTTAATTTTTTTTCCAATTATATATTTACATAATATTTCAAAATACTATTTTACCATTTATTTTAATTATTTAAATCTAGTCAAACCTCCTACCCTAGAATAATTAAGATATTTTAGTAAATTTATAAATTACAAAACAGTACGATACAATCAAATTAACCAAACAATTAAAATGTTATTAAACAACAACAAACAATACAGTCTAGTCAAACATTATATGGACCATACAATACACTACATTATAAAACAATGGGTAACAATAATCCAAACAAAGGGTAAACTTCTCAGTTTATGAGAAAATTTTAGCGCCTCAGAACTTTGCATGTATGCTAAAGGCAAGAACACTACATCAAAAATGAGTTTTAGTGGCAATTAATTAGTAATTGCCGCTAAATATGTATTTTTAGAGGTAATTAACACTCTTTGTATATGTCCCTAAAGATTTTAGCAATATTGAATCTAATGACACTTAATTAATACCGATAATTAAAAACTTTAACATTCTATATGAATGTGTCTTTTTATTGCCGCTAAAAGTTATTTTTGTTATGGTGAGGGGAAGTTTTGCTTTTCTGCCTTGAAATATAGACAAGATTTGGCATAAAAATATTTTTAGTGTCTCTGTCTTTGTTGTTTGCCAATAAAACCTGCTTGAAGAATTTTTGGGTAAAAAAGAGAGTGAGTTATATTATGAAAGGATTATAATAAGTTATATACAATCATTATTCACTGCCAAGTTATATTATAATATATAGTATGTAATATACCTAGGCCTCGTAAACAACCTAATAGGATTCGAGTCAACCTTAAAGTTATACGAGTTCAACAAAATTTAATAATTTTGATTCAAATATAATGTTTGTATCTAAAATTCATCTTATACGTTTACATTAATTATAATCTATCTAAAATTCAGTAAATCAAAAAAATATATAATTTATAAATTACAAATCACGAGTTTATCTTTATAGCTTGATAAGCGACTTGTATATACACTTTTTACATATCAATCCTTATAAGTTTAATACATTGTACAAATTATGTTAGTATATAAAACTTAAAATTATTATAAAAAATAGTGAGTTCATCTAATAAATTATGGATTCAAAAGATTGACTAATTTATGAGTTCTAAGTTCTAAACAATATAATGATTTTTGTTATACATAAATTATTTATGCATATGTATTAAGTAATTTTTGACTCACATATAGAATTTTGGTAAAAAATATTAAATTCTGTCGAACCCTTTATTTAAACTTTAGCTTCGTTCTTGACAACAATAATAACATTATCATATATGATCTTATAAAATGAGGTCTGAAAAAAATAAAATAACCACGAATTGATCTTATTCCTAACTACCTTATACAAAAATATAAAAAATATTTTCAATAAACTAACTTTAAAAAAAAATCACAAACCTGAATAATAGAGGGATGATGATGCGGAGTAAATCCATCAGATGAATATTTGGTATAAGCTTGTTGTTCATCTTCATTGCTAATATACTCTTCATTTACTTTTCCTTTCTCCACAACATTATTTATTCTAGTAATCATGTTTCCATACATCAACTGCATGGATACATACAAAAATAATTATTGCTCATATATATTATTTTAAGTTTAGTAAATATATACATTATCATGTATGGCAAGTAATGAATGAACCAAACAAACTACTACATTAATGCACAACTATCTCGTCAACCTATACATTTATACATAACAATTCTCTCAACCTATACCCGAAATCTCAGAGACACACTTAACTATACTAAGGTCTTATTATCCCCTGAACTTATTTTATTAATAATTTTCTATCCCTTTTTGGCCTACGTGGCACTATCTTGTGGGCCCATTGCTGGTTGACTTTTTTCTTCAAGCTAGTGCCATGTAGACCGAAAAGGGATAAAAAATTACTTATAAAATAAGTTCAGGAGGATACTAGGTTCTTAGTGTAGTATAAGTGTCTTTGTGGTTCCGGACATAGGTTGAAGGGGTATTTGTACATTTTCCCTACTTTTTTTATACGAAAGGTGGAATATTACGTGTTCCGATTAGATTACTTTGTTCTAAAAAGAATGATATATGTTTGATTTATATATTTTTTTTTTATGTTCTCATAAATTTTACTTATTATATTTTAAGATGTTAAGTTTCAAATATTTTACAATGTGATACTACACAAGTATTTTTAAATTATGATCGAAATTTCAGAGAGATATTTCTTATCAAACTATGGTTCTATTACCCAAAAACTCATTTTTTTTTAGTAATTTTGTAAACTTTTTTATTTAGGTGACACACTTCATAACTCTACACAATTGATATGTGTGAGAGATATTTGGATACCCGAAATTATTTAAAAAAAATGAGTTCGGATAAGGTGCATCTATGAGATTTTGGTATAGTCGAAAGATACTTGTGTCTTATCCCTTTTATAATCGAACAATGTTATGGCAGTAACATATTTAAAGTTACAAATTTTAAAAGACATCGTTTCTTTTCTAAACTTTACCACAATTCAAATTATGACAAACAAACTGAAACACAATAAATATAAAATACCTTAATTTTATGAGACTGAGAATTTTCGAAATAATTATCAGAACTGATATATGCATGTGGACACCTTTCCACTACTCCATTTTCCCTGCAAAATGGTAAACACTACACACCGAATCTCGCGGCCTCCGCGAGAACGAACAGAGTAAGCTCCGATCCACTGTCATCTGACACGTATATCGAGAACTTCTCTGTCGAGTAATCATATGCCAACACGGACAGAACCGTGTTGGCTACATTAATCGACGGCTCCCTATATGGGTCCGCCGTACATATAAAAACATCAAGCTTTTTATCAAATTTCTCTTTTACCCTTATTGGTCCACTTAATTTTCTAATACATTTATGAGGAGAGAGAAAAGTGAGTTACTTTTTTGAAGGGCAATTTGATAAATAGTTTAAAATATTCATTATTTCTTAAACTCCGTATCGAATCAAATATTGTCACGTAAAATGGGACGGAGGGATTACTCATAATTATTAAGTACTCATAGGTAATAGGTAGAGGCTTGGAGATATCATTGATTCTCAATTAAACAGTCTTTGTTAAAAAGTTACGTATATTATAATAGCAATAATAATTATGCATTAGTCTGGATAAAATAGTTTGGAATTTGCAATACGAACTCTTATCAATTAAATAAGAGAGACGAACTCGAATGGTAAACATTCGAGTCACCAAATAAGTAAAGAATAATAAAATAATTTTTGTAATGCAATAGCCAACGTAATGGCCAAATTTAAATCATGTATGACTTCAAAAGTGGTGCATGTGATGGTCATGCATGAGTTCACATTAATGGATTGGTGAGGTGCATTTTAAGGTCCATCGTTCGATGCGGAATTACATGATCAAATTATCTCAAACGATTTTTTTTTATTTTTCTCGATTATTTATATATTTTTTATGTACTTAATCAATAATCTTATCTAATCTTGTATGTTCGTAAATTTACATTATTTTTTCTTACTCGTATATTTCACCATGGATGACGAAATTTCTTACCAATACGCATGCATATTCTTGGGTTATTTAGATTTTGAAGTTCATATATTCTACTACGATCTCAAGTTGTATCAACTATCAAGGTAAACTCAAGAGGGATGATCAAGATGAAAATATGTTAAATATTCATCCCCGTCTGATGTTTCATCAAAACAAATAATTTAACACTGATAATAAATAATATTTTATTTAAGTGAAAATACATATTAACGAGTATAAAAAAATACGTATTTTTGCATTAATTAATTTAGTGTAATTTCGAGTACAATAAGTCCTTGTAGTTAATTGGCCCCCTTCTCTAGACCTTGCACATAGAAAAAGCTTTAGTACACCGAATTATTTATTTTCGAATATGAATTTAAGGTTCTAGAAGCTTTCTAGTCAATGAAGTGAGGTGTAGGGTTCCAAAGATATATGGTGATTCCAAATTCCAATTCATGTATATATAAACTATACAATATACAATTAGTGAAGTTCAAAGTCAAGGTACTATTAATATATATACTGTATACAATATGCAATCACATTAAGACAATACGAATGTACGTACGTAGAAAATAGGAAATATATATGTTACATATAATTTACTATAATAACATATCTATACACAACAAATATATTATTGATGGTGTATATGTTGGGTATATTTTGGCCATATATAAATAAGTTTGACCTAACCTTACATATTGATGAGTTTATTCAATAATGTTACATGGTTAAAACTAAATAAAAGAATATCTAAAATTGAACTGTAGTTTGATATATATTTTACATGAAAAAATAACAACAAGCATTATATTATTTTTTTTTTTTTTTGTTCGTTGCCTCGTACCAGTATTAAAGTTTCTCTAATTAAGAATCGCATCACAAAAAAACTCATTCTTGAAAAGCACTCCTACTTTGAATTTTTTCTAATACTCAAAGCAAAAGAATAATCTCTGATTAAAAAGAGAATATCATCATCCGTTGCAGCACATCTACGATCAAACATATGCCGAATATCATCATCTGTTGCACCACATCTACGATCAAACATATGCCGAATATCATCATCCGTTGCACCACATCTACGATCAAACATATGCCTTCATCTCACTTCATTGACTAGCTAAGCTCAATGGCTAATGCTCAGGATTGTTAATAAGCAATGTTAATTATGAAAAATCATACAAACATATAAAACATTATGACAATTAACGGTATCATTTTTTTCAAAATAATAATTATATACATATTCTCATTCAGATTAATATTAATATACATATATCATAAAACATTCTAACGAAGCAGTGTCAGAAGACACGATACAAAAGAGGATGACATAATCGCAAGAAAGAAACAAGACAACTATAACCCATTGTGTTTAACACCAAACCATATGAATATGCAATGGTTAAGTTACAAAATGAGGTGAGAATTGTAGGGGGAGGCACAAAACAACACAAGTAGGATACAACACCTACTAGGATCGACTTCAAGACAATCAACCAAATATACTTCACCAATTTACCAAAAGAAATTCACCACTATATTAACCAAGCTCAAATCATCAAATCTTCAATTAAATCACAAGCAAATATGAATTATAAATATGCAAGTGACACACGAGATTTATACGTGGAAAACCCCTTCGGTGTGAAGGATAAAAACCACGGGACTTGTAGGAGTCCACCCTACTTCTTCTCTTATTATGCAAATTGAGGGTAAAAACACCCAAATCAGTATACAAGGATGTCACAGCCCACCAACAACAACATACATAAGAATCAACACAAAAAAAGAGAAGAGAAATTGGGAAATGTCACCCAAAAAACGCAGATTACAGCAGCTGCAATAACAGACGATCAAGAACTCCGATTGACGATCTGAACGGTCAAGATGTAGTGCTATGTGTTGTGAACCAGCTGTGAAAATTTCAGTACGATCCAACGGTCGGATCTCCGGAAAACTGAAATTTCGTTCTGCTCTCAAACCCCCTCTCTCAAAAACTGTTTTTCTCTCTATCTCCTTCTCTCTATTTTTCCCTTCTATTTTTTCATGTCAAAAAACAGACCCTTAAGCCAGCAACTCAGCTCCCCCAAAAGACTTCTAGAAGAAGTCAACAAAGCCCAAAATATATGGGCTTTCACTTATATAAAAAAAATATCAAATGGGCTGGATTTCTCTTAACAATCTCCCCCTCCAGCCCAGTTCGGGGAGACCAAACATAAAAGGTCATCAAGAAGACATACCTGCAAGCTTGGAACAAAATTCAAGCTTGCTTCGAGGGACCACCTTTGTCAACATATCAGCACCATTCTTGTTGGTGTGAATCTTCTTCAACTTCATTAGTTGCTCTTCAATGACAACACGCAACCAATGATATCTCACATCAATATGCTTTGTGCGAGCATGGTACATGCTGTTTTTGCTCAAGTCCATAGCACTTTGACTATCACAAAACACAACATACTCGCTTTGCTTCAATCCTAACTCTTGAAGGAAACGCTTTAACCAAAGCATTTCTTTGCTTGCTTCCACTGCTGCTATATATTCTGCCTCGGTTGTAGACAACGCTACACACTTCTGTAGCTTGGATTGCCATGAAATGGCTCCCCCTGCAAATTTGAACAAGTAACCCGAGGTAGACTTCCGGTTATCAAGATCTCCAGCCATGTCAGCATCCGTAAATCCCTCAAGAATAGGCTCACCACCTCCAAAACACAAACTCAGATTTGATGTGCCTCGCAAATATCTTAAGATCCACTTTACAGCTTCCCAATGAACCTTGCTCGGATTTGCCAAGTATCTGCTAACCAATCCAACAGCATGTGCTATATCCGGTCTTGTACACACCATGGCATACATCAATGAACCAACAGCAGAGGAGTAAGGAATATGAGACATACTTTCCTTTTCTTTATCGGTTGTAGGACAACAACGCTTGCTCAACTTGAAATGGGCTGCAAGTGGTGTATTAACTGGCTTGGCATTCTTCATATTGAACCTTTCAAGCACCCGTTCAATATACTTTTCTTGTGACAACCAAAGCTTACCAGCTTTTCTATCACGAGTAATTTCCATACCAAGAATTTGCTTCGCAGGACCCAAATCTTTCATATCAAAGGACTTTGACAAATCCTCTTTCAACCTGCAAATCATCTCAACATCTTGTCCCACAATCAACATATCATCAACATACAAGCAAAGGATAATGAAGTTACCTTCAGAGAATTTTCTAAAATACACACAAGGATCTGCAGTAGTCCGCTTGTACTCATTACTACTCATGAAGGAATCAAACTTGTGATACCATTGCCTTGGTGCTTGCTTGAGTCCATAGAGACTCTTTTTCAACTTGCAAACAAAATTCTCTTTTCCCTTAACTTCAAATCCTTCCGGCTGCTCCATGTAAATCTCCTCATGCAAATCACCATGTAAGAAAGCAGTTTTAACATCAAGTTGTTCAAGTTCAAGATTCAAACAGGCAGCTAGTCCCAAAATCATACGAATGGAAGTCATCTTCACCACTGGTGCAAAAATCTCATCGAAGTCGATGCCCTTTTTCTGATGGCATCCCTTCACCACTAATCTTGCCTTCCGCTTCACTAGCTTGTTGTCAACTTTCTTGTTCTTAAACAACCACCTGTTCTTCAAGACTTTCTTCCCTTTTGGAGGCTTCACCAAGTCATAGGTTTCATTCTTCTTCAAAGAATCCATCTCCTCTTGCATAGCTTTGAGCCAATGGTCTTTGTCTGAATGTGACAAGACCTCTTGAAGGCTTTCAGGCTCCCCCTCATCAGTGATTAGGATGTATTCTGAACTTGGATAAAGTCTTGAAGGTTGACGAACTCTGGTCGATTTTCTAAGTGTTGGCTCTTCTACCTGTGGGCTGGATTTCTCCCCCTGATTAGAAGACTCTCCATGTTGAACATCTACAGCTTCATCATCAGGTTGTGGTACAACAACATCAGGTTGTACCTCTTCAATATGGTCATGTTCATGAGCAATTTCATGACCATCCTCTGGAGCATCACCTGTTAATTGATCATCTGCAGCAGAAACATGAGGCATGGGCATATCAATAACATCATGAGAGAAATTAGAATAATAAGTCTTATCAGCACCCAAAAGATGAAAACCCATCTCGTGCTCATAAAAGACAACATCTCTACTTCTCACAACTTTTTGCTTTGCTGGATCATAAAGTCTGTAACCAAACTCTTCATCACCATATCCAACAAACACACACGGAGAAGTCTTGAAATCAAGCTTCAATCTATGTTCCTTCGGCACATGCATAAAAGCCTTGCATCCAAACACCCTCAAGTGAGAATAAGAGGGGTCTTTCCCAAACCAAACTCTCTCGGGAATATCAAACTCCAAAGGAACTGATGGTGCTCTATTTATCAAATACACAGCAGTTCCAACTGTTTCACCCCAAAATGACTTAGGAAGATTGGACATTCTAAGCATGCATCTCACTTTCTCAATAATGGTTCTGTTCATCCTCTCGGCAACGCCATTGTGTTGTGGGGTACCCGGTTCTGTTCTCTCATGTCGAATGCCATATCTTGAGCAATATGCTTTAAACTCATTTGAAGTGTATTCACCTCCATTATCAGTTCGAAGACGCTTCAGTTTGCAATCTGTCTCCCTTTCAACCATTGCATGAAACTTCTGGAAGATACCGAACACCTCACTTTTGTGCTTCATCATATAAACCCAAGTTCTCCGAGTAGCATCATCAATAAAAGTAACAAAGTATTTGTTACCACCAAGTGATTCCACCTCTATGGGACCACACACATCAGAGTAAACCAACTCTAACTTCACTTTCTTTCTTGTAGATGTCCTCGGAAAAGAAACTCTGTGTTGCTTTCCTGCTAAACAATGATCACAAGGGTCAAGTGAAATAGTAACATCAGCAGGAATAAGAGACTTACCGGCCAACAGCTTTATACCCTTCTCACTAACATGCCCCAATCTTCGGTGCCATAAGTTAGGAGAAGTTTTCTCCTCAATAGCATTCAACTCACCACTACACACTTTCAAATGTGTCTTATACAAGGTGCAACAAAGCTTGCCACGAGCAACAGTCAAGGAACCCTTAGACAATTTCCATTTACCCTCACCAAAAGTGTGCTTGTAACCCTCTTCATCAAGTACGTTAGCAGACAATAAATTGAGGCGTAAATCTGGAATGTGGCGAACATCTCTCAACGTCAAATAGCACCCAACATTGGTTTGGACTCGAATATCTCCAATGCCAACAATACTTGCTGAGCTCTGGTTCCCCATCTTCACACTACCAAAATCTCCAGCTCGGTAGTCAATAAAGTACTCCTTATTAGGAACACAATGATAGGAAGCTCCTGTATCAATAAGCCATTCGGTGTCAGAACTATCAACATGACAACATTCTCCAATAGCACATATCAAAGAAACACGATCATCAGAACTAGAAGTTGTAGCAGCTGTATTCTTGTCATCACCCTCTTTATGATGGTCATTTTTCTTATTTTGCTGGTCTCTTTTCAACTTGTAGCAATACTTTTGAATGTGGCCAGGCTTGCTACAATAGTGGCATATCGTAGGTTCTCTCCCATCCTTGGACTTTGACCTATACTTTGACTTGCCACGCCCTTTGGGACCTCTACTCTTGCTTCTTCCTCTATTCTCTACCACAAGTGCCTGCGAAATATCAACACCCATCTCCTTTCTTCTAAGCTCTTCATTGAACATGCTCTCTTTGATGACATCCAATGAAAGCGTACCATCTGGAGCTGAGTTGCTGATGGACACAACCAAAGTTTCCCAACTGTCTGGCAAAGAACTCAAGAGGAATAAAGCCTGCAACTCATCATCAAGAACAATTTTCATAACAGTCAACTTGTTAATAATATCTTGAAAGTCGCTAAGATGCTCAGAAACAGACTTCCCTGGCTTCAACTTGAGATTAACAAGCCTCTTAATCAACGAGGCCTTGTTATGAGCGGTCTTCCTCTCATAAAGACCCTCCAATTTTCTCCATAGTTCAAGCGGCTCAGTCTCCTGGGATACATGATTGAATATGCTAATATCAATCCACTGTCTGATTGTCCCCAAGGTCTTTCTCTTCAGCTTTTCCCATTCTTTATCTATCATCTTCTCTGGCTTAGTGGGCTGGTCATCTTTCTTTGTTTTATCCACATCAATTGGGTCAAACAAATCCTTGCAATATAGCAAATCTTCCATCATCGGACGCCAAATGGAATAATTGGTTGATGTCAGTTTAACCATAGAGTTATTTCCATGCTCCATGTCTATGGTTTAACACTCCGCTCTTGATACCAAATGTAGGGGGAGGCACAAAACAACACAAGTAGGATACAACACCTACTAGGATCGACTTCAAGACAATCAACCAAATATACTTCACCAATTTACCAAAAGAAATTCACCACTATATTAACCAAGCTCAAATCAGCAAATCTTCAATTAAATCACAAGCAAATATGAATTATAAATATGCAAGTGACACACGAGATTTATACGTGGAAAACCCCTTCGGTGTGAAGGATAAAAACCACGGGACTTGTAGGAGTCCACCCTACTTCTTCTCTTATTATGCAAATTGAGGGTAAAAACACCCAAATCAGTATACAAGGATGTCACAGCCCACCAACAACAACATACATAAGAATCAACACAAAAAAAGAGAAGAGAAATTGGGAAATGTCACCCAAAAAACGCAGATTACAGCAGCTGCAATAACAGACGATCAAGAACTCCGATTGACGATCTGAACGGTCAAGATGTAGTGCTATGTGTTGTGAACCAGCTGTGAAAATTTCAGTACGATCCAACGGTCGAATCTCCGGAAAATTGAAATTTCGTTCTGCTCTCAAACCCCCTCTCTCAAAAACTGTTTTTCTCTCTATCTCCCTTCTCTCTATTTTTCCCTTCTATTTTTTCATGTCAAAAAACAGACCCTTAAGCCAGCAACTCAGCTCCCCCAAAAGACTTCTAGAAGAAGTCAACAAAGCCCAAAATATATGGGCTTTCACTTATATAAAAAAAATATCAAATGGGCTGAATTTCTCTTAACAAGAATGCATTTAAATCAAACAAATTTAAGCGATAAACACACACATATATATATAGAATATACGTCTCATATACTTATTGATTTTACATAGACACTCGGTATGAGTAAGTTTTTCATGTTGCAACAACCCCACTTGAGTAAGTACAACTACCGAGATACAACAATCAAACTTCCACCAGAATCATAAAGTTACATATACACAAGCTTCTAATACTAATAACTCCACTAAATGATGAAAAAAGATTCAACTATTTGCTTATTATCAAGCTTATTCAACAAGACGACATAGTCTCATCCTCTACGCGTTATTATTGAAGATTGCAGATACCTGTTGTAAGTCAACAAGGCCGAAACTTTTTAAGAAACGAAGCTCACAATTGGGAAAACGCGATCAAGGATGACATGGAGTCTTCGCTCCTGACAGATGTATGAGGGATTTTAGTACAAAGGATATAACTTAGAAAGGCAAGTTGCAACCTTTATTCTCTTCCAAATTTTCATGTTGAAGCAGTTGTCTCACTTTCTAAACAAGACGGCGATTTGGTTCCTGCACTGAAACTTTTCATGTCTTGACTAGAACAAATGAAGATCCTCTTCGCGATGTTGCAGAACTCTCTGTGAATAATTGAGCACCATATTATGATATGCGAAGTATGAGAGATCTTAAATGTAGCTATAAAATAATACACGGGCCGAGCTAGCTTATGAGTTTACGGGTCTAATGTATTTTTATATATTAACTTGAAGTTGTTGTAGGAACCCATAAACCTCAAATCCTAGATTCACATATGAGCTACATACTTTTAATAGTAAGTTGTAAATGGAGAAAGAAACACTTACGACCAAGGATAATCGCCCATAAGCATCATGTCACCTTCATCATCTGTAAAAACAATCTCCCATTTATTTCGTGCATGGAGCTCTTCCTGGATATCGAACATCTCTTCGAGTTCTCTTAGGAGCTCATCGTATCCATTCAGTTTTGTTAAATCCACAGCACGTCCCACAGCCACCCCTTGCATTTGAACCTTCTCAATGAATTCATGTAAGTTACAAAAATATTTTTAATTCTATTGATGCTTTGGAGTAGAGTAACGAACATGGAAAAACACAATTTACTTTCTCGTTTTGGTTTTCATACCTTGGTGCGAGTTCTGGTGGAAGAAACCTGCTTGATGTGAACCTCCTTTGGTGGCGGATTTCGCTGCTCTTGCTTCTGATCTTCAGAATCTCTTGAAAGGCCAGAGTTGTCTTCTGAATCACCAGCAGAAGTCAAGTTTCCAGAGCACCCTTCAGCAGAGCCATCGGAATTGTTGGCTGGTTCTAGAGGCGGATTCTCATTAACAGAACCGAATGAGGGACATTTCAAGTCAACACCAAACAATCTACAGGATGTAATTGTATCACATTTTCTCTCATCATCTAGACTAGGAAGCAGGAAATCGTTCTGCTTTCTGAATTGTGAGGACGCAAAGCTTGGAAAAGCAGGCCGAGGTGAAGCATTTTTACTGGCTTCTGTCTCATCCAAAAGCGTATTCAAAGAAGCGTTTACTTTAGAAGCTGACCAAATTCCATCGATACGAGCCTTAAAAGTACTGTTTGTGGCAGTTGAATTTGTTTGTGAAGTATGCAAGGAAAATGGATTATCACTACTTTGTCCTTCAATAACGGGGTTAAATTGCGCTGAAGGAATCCAAGCGGCTAGTGCAGCAGCGGGAACAGGTTCTAGCAGGAAAACAACGGAATAATAATCAAGAAATGAAAATAGAAAACCAAATAGGATGACTAAAAAAGTTTAAAAACATGCCATAGATTATGAATATGCTTGTTTCCACCTGAAGATTTGGGTTCGTTATGTGCTCGATGCCTTTTATTCTTCACCCCCATTGGTGGAACGAGAGGAGTAGCGACTGACGCCACAAATGGTTCGATGTCCCAAGGAGAAACTCTGTCAGGTCTTGGAACAGACGCAGGCTCATCCCATTGAACCTGGAAATATGGAAGAAAAATAATGAAATTTTACATCAAGCCAAATGTATTGATTCATTCAATGTCAACAACAACCAAATTATATCCACCTTCAATGATCGCCATTTTGAATCTTTCCACTGTGAGGAACTATCTTCAACTCCTACTATGGTACCTGTAAATCTGGGAAATTACGAAGGAACAACCGAAGAAAAATATAATTGAGATCAGAAATGCAGCATATTGAGCAACTTTATACGGTAGAGAAACATCTCGTTAATTTGAGCTTCAATAAAGTTGATGTTTTACCACCTTTTCTCAGGAATCTCTTCCCCTTCAAATTTCATCTTGAATCTCATGCCAACTGAATACTGATGCTTAACAGCCTCGAGATATTTGTTTAAACCTATGATAAACTGACTTGTTCTGAAGATTTTGCATACACAATATTGAGAACATAGGCAACATTTAGCATATTCTCACCCAAAAACAAAACTAATTCCAACATTGCTGAAAGGACATAACAAGGGCAGCCTGGTGCGTTAACCTCCCGCAATACGAGAGGTCCAGGGAAGTGCCGGACCACAAGAGTCTATTGTAGGCAACCTTACCCTGCATTTCTGCAAGAGGTTGTCTCTACAACTTGAATCTGTGACCTCTTGGTCACATGGTAACAATTTTACCAGTTGCGCCAAGGTTTTCCTTGACATCTAAAGTTCAATCTTTTAAGAAAAGGGATGCATAAGAGAAACCTCGGTTTGTAATAAACGACAAACATAGTCTGGGTCGTCACAGCATGAGATGCAGTAGCTAACACTCCTAGGTGCATGCTCTGACTTGAAATCACTGATTGTGGCATTGAGCTCGGTTGGCGAGCAAGTCGTCTAATTCCTATTCGGACTTCACCTTTTCCACTCCTAAACACAATATATTTGCAGAACATAATGAATAAATAGTGACAATAGTGATGTATATGATAGATTTAAAGCGCAATAGACATATAAGAACCAGATATAAACCTCAAGAATACAAAAGAATCCCCCGTAACTAATCTCTTCGAGGAAACAAAGGTACTCCACCCTGTGGTAAGTAAATGCCTCCGGGGTTGGCCTGCTAGTCAAGAATCAAGAGTGAGCACTTGAGCCATATAACAGTTTGATGACGTTTCATCGCTTTCATATTTTTGTGGTTGTCAAACCAAATTGGACACTACGAGTTGTCAAATAACTACCTCTAAATATATGTTTAAAATGCCACTCGAAGCCATGAAGGTCCTTGGCGACCAATTCCTGTGCTGGAGTCGCTTGGGTCATGTCCTGCATTAAAAATTATAGCATCATAAAATCAACAGGTAATGCATTTCAAAATGGACAGACTATAGAATGTAACAACAAATGATCAAATATATTACCAGGGGAGGCAGGCATTCGTTAGCATGTTTTCTGAGAATGGAAAATCCACCGTGAGTGCTCGTATCAGACGCAGTTAGAACCTTGCAGAAGAAATGAACTTTGGGCCTCGGAGGCTCGGGCAGGGACAGATCAGGACTAGTCGGCTCAACTTGCTAAATTGGATGAAAGCAATTATAGGAAAATTGGCCAACAGAACATAATAGACCAAGTGAACACAACAGAGTTTCATACAAGCAAGAAAGTAGGTTCTTTAAGTTCTTACATCTGCTTCGGGCAACAAAGCAATCTGCGCATAAACCTCATCAGTGTCTTGTTCAGCCTACAACAAATTTTCAATGAGAAAGTCCTCATTATAACTTCTTTTTTCTTCAGAAATGACCTGGAATTAGCTATGAACTTCGTCGCTAATCTACGTCGAAATAGCTCGTACCTAACAAAATTATTTGATTGTAGTTCAACTACAAAATTTGTTTGTTGCTAATTCTTCTTTTTTTTTTGGTAGTCTATTTATGCATGAACTTAATACATAGAAACATTACTGTTTAACTAAACTAACCAAGAAAACAGTGAAAGTACAGCTAATTACCAGAAGTTGAATGTGAAGAACGCGACAAAGGATCTTAGGTTGCAGATTGAACAATGGTATGCTCTGATTCAGCTCCTGATTTGTTGATGCCTCCAACTATCCATACCACAAAATCAAACTCATAAAAAACAACAACAACGTACATGGCAAACTTATGCACTACATCCACCTATTGGGGCCCCACTGAATCCAAATTTCGCACCGAATAATCTAGTAAGCACTCCATAACAAAGGTGACTTTATATCAAGTAGAGCTCCATCACGAGAACTTTGGTAAAGTATGAAAGGAATATGTACCACCCACCACAAACCTTGTTACTTCTGCCTCTGATTCAAACAAAATTAATACCTATAATACCCACATTGGGACAACTTAATCCGCATTCACACTTGAAAGCCCAGTAAAGTGCTTACTAACAAAGGCAACTCCATGCCCAACAGAGCTCAAACACGAGACCTCTTGTTGTTAAGGATGAAATGTGTACTTACCACACCACCATTGTTAGTTCCACCTATCATTCAAAACCAAAACTGAACAAATTTATACCTACACTTACCCGCATTGGTACCACTAAATCCGTATTCACGCTGGAAAGTACCTAAAACCACTCCTTAACAAAGGCGACCCCGTATCCAACAGAGGTGAACACAAGACCTCTATTTAAATCCGAAAGAGTAAATACCATTCCACCACAACCCTCCTAAATTCCACTACTGATATAAAACCAAACTTCAAACAAAAAGAAGTAAAAAAAATACATACTTGTTCCATATGACCTTGTGGGAAATAGTAAACCCTTTCTTCATTTTTTGGAATATCAACTAATGGACCTGCACACAATCTCCATAACTCTTGGCACAATTCATCTTCACCTGAAACTTTTTCCACAACAAATTCAAAAGTAAATATATTAACAACCAAAAAAAAACTGAATTTTTTTAATAATACCCCCAAAAAATTTCAAAAAATAAATTAAGAATCAAACCTTCTGCTGAGAAATTGTGTTGCTGATGCTGCTGGTTTGACATAAAAGACCCTTGATTCTCCATTAAATGGAATTCTGAATAAAAAATCTACAATGGCTCAAGAAATAACTTTTTGTAGGCTAAAGTAACTTCATTTCTCTAAATGGGTATCATTTTTTTGGGCAATAGATGTTCTTGAACTATATTTTATATATATTTATGATTAAAAGTTTGTATCTTTGTCACAAATGAAAATTAGAAACAATTTTAGAATTAGGAACTCTAAATCTTGCATTTACACAAGAATAAATTTCTTAATAATAATAAATAGAGTTAAAAAGAAAAAAATAATAATTGCATATTTGGACACCCTTTAAAGCAGAGGAGTTAAAGCTGAAAACTTTTCTAATTCCACCGGCGGTAACGAAAGCTGCCGGTGATCGGTGATAGCAACCGGCCGTTAAAAAACAGAGCTTTTTCTGGCTGTTTCAGAGAAGTAGACATACAGTGTTATAATTTAAACATGTGTTTGGTTTAAAGTTATATATAATGCTTCGAAAAAAGTGTGAGGGTAGTTTTGTCAATTTGACATAATATATAAATATTTCTTTTAACTCGTCGTAATTAATAGCATTTATTTAAGTAGGCATATAAATTCTACGTAATATAATGCAATTAATTTTATGCAAATTGTTGTATAAGAAGCCACTGAGGATGTTACACATTCAAAGTTATATGTAAGTTTAAGTTTTTATTTATGCACGTAAAAAAATTAGAGGGTTAAAGAGTTTAGGGTCGAAGCCAGACTTCTATTGGGGGTTCGACTCTCCTTCGACAGAAAATTTTACTATTATACATGGTTAAAATTATATTTTATATACATATAATAGATGTTGAACCCCTTTCGATGAGTTTATATGTTTAGTTCTTCAGATATTAAATCACCTTATTAAACATTCTAACTCTGTCGCTGAAAGTGTTATATATAAGCTTATATTTATGTATTATATCTATTAATTTTGATTAAAAAAAAATAGGATGAATCCATCTACATCTACTTAAACTTAAAAATAAATTTTATTTAGATATTCATATAATAATATATTTTGATTTAAACATTTAAATACATATTTTAAAAAAGATTATGCATGCATTTTCAAATGGCATGACATAAATAACTTACAAAATGAAATATAACATATCCTTTTAATTATATGAACGAACATCAATTAAGACATGTTCTAAAGATTTACAACTTGTCAAGATGAATGTTCCTATCCTTCTCGATAGTTCAGTAGTTTGACCTTGAAATTTTCATATCGGCAGTCTCAAATTCGAAGTTTTTTGTTAGCAAGTAAGGAATTTATTTTCTGAGTTAAGCTCGTCGCTTTAGGCTTTTGTCACTTTTGACATATCATGAAAAAACAATTTTTTTTCATACTTCACCTTCATCATTAAATATTTATTTTTTAAATTACTTTCACAAATCTAATATTAAACATCATTTTATAGAAAAAATTTAATAAAATACTTATATTAATAATTATCTTCGTAATGAATATATAAGTCAAATCGTGATAAATAATAAACATATGTTAAGTGTTCGATAAAAAAACATAAACCAACTTAAGTGAATACTTATAACTTTTGTATAGGTATTTTTTTTTCATCAAGAGAAAATGGATAAAGAATAAAAAGAAACCAATAAAATTACGTTTAAATGCATTCTTGTCTACTGTTTGCTCCTCTTTGTTTCATAATAATAAAAATATTATTTTTATATAATAATACCTAACTTTACAGATTGACACCTGTATTTCAATTTATATTGAGTATATTTATGTAAAGACAATCATGGGCAAATAGGAATATTTACTAGTCAAGTGGATATTTATTTAACCCTCTTAATATTTTGTCTACATAAGCAAATGATGATTATTGGAAGTTCAAGGAAAAAATAATAATTGAGTGGCATACATTATATATCCCTAGGATTAGATTAAAATCGAGAGTCTATCAAAAGCAATATTTTTATTTTACACATAAAAGTAAGAATATTAACAAAAATCACGTACATTAAGTATATTATTGTTATTCAATTATATATATTAAGTGTTCTTTATCTTATAGATAGTTTGAATCGAAAATAATAGATTCAGTTAAATCTGCAGAACCGGTTCTAGATCGTCCACTTTGGCATAGGTTTAGCTTGCCACTTATTAACTAGCAATGAATTTTAAAATTTTAATTAGAAGATGATGACACAAGGCATGACGTATAAACCATGGCTTCAATGTTTAATATATTATATTTATTTAGTGGTGTTTCTTTTTGTTGTAAACATTGAACTTTTAGTACAAAAAAATAGAGTTAATTATATTATGTTAACAAATAACAGGACAGTTTCATGCTACTTTATTACTATGCCATATGCATCTTTCTCTTGACCAATATTATTAGTTGGAGTATCTTTTTCTTTAGTTTGTTTTAGAGGTTAGATGAGGATCTAGAGTGGGAGTAGGAAGCAAAAATTGACTGATTTCTTGATTATTATTTTTTAGTGTTCAATGAGTAAGTAAATAAAAGAAAATATTATTTTAAAAATATTTATATATAATCTGACAAAATATTATACCGAATCAATGAAGTGTCGAATGAGGAGTGGGAGTGGGATAAGAAGTGGCAAGGGGTGAGAATGAGATGATCAAGAAATGAGAGTTGGGAAGCATAGATGAAAAAGACAATAAATTTGAAATATAATTTATAAAATTTTATTTTTTCGAAATAATTTCATATCTCGCATAACTATAACAATAATTATGTGAAACTTTGTCTTATTTAACAAGTTAATGAGATCCAAAATATATGAATTCGAACTTACAAAATTGGATCCACCTATTTGTGAGACAAAAATAAGCCTCACATAATTAGAATGTTTTATCTGTCTTATCTATCCTTTCTTATATATATTATAACAACGGTGTTTATTGTTTAGTATAATGTTGTTACGATTCAAATTCATAACACATATTATTCAATTGGACTCAATATAACAAGCCTTGTGGATTTGTCTTTAGTTATATGTCATTATTAAGCACAAATGTGTGTGCACATATAAAATTAATGTCATGTCATATAAAAATTTTCATTTTTTATATAGAATTTATTTACGATCTGATATATCTTATTCTATAATAATTTATCAGTTCTTTTCCTTGCATAGCCCTCTATTATAAGTGTCATGATTTTATGCATACTTCGATTATTTTGTTATATACTTATTAGTAAGGTACCTTTTATTAACCCTAATATCAATAATTTTTTGTCCAATAATTTCTATATATTAAAAAGATGTTTCTCCTAGAATTTGAATTCTAATTTTTAATTAATTTATCAATTATTAGATCACACCTTGACCCAAGAAAAGAACTTCTACATAAGATCTTTACACTTTCCAAATACATTAAGTTATTATAAATAAGCATCCAATTATATCTTTATCATAAATATATAAAACAAAATGGATCTATGGTTTTTGCTCACTTTGGACTACATAATTGTAGATCACACCTGACTAATGTTTGGATTATCTTATGGGCTTTATAATTGGGCTTCCCAAAGTCCACTTTTGCTTCGGCCCATACTACTATTGTGTTTGTAAGGAAATAAAAGGAGACAATTGCATAGAATGTCAAACTAATAATATAAAATAAATATAGTAGCTACCGTTTGATTTGTTTATGTCTCATATTCTCACTCGCCACTCTCCTTCTCTCGCTCGCTTCCTGTGCTCGCCTCTCTCGCTTTATACAATAGAATTGTATAAATTGTGTTTCTAATTGTATAAAGCAAGGGAAAATTGTATATATATATATATATATATATATATATATATATATATATATATATATATATATATATATATATATATATATATATATATATATATATATATATATGCAAATACATATATTTTCGTCCTATACACTTATAATTATACAATAAAAGTACTCCCATGCCCAAGTCTCTTTTGTCTTTCTCTCTTTCTCGTTTTATACAAATTGAAATTGTATATAATTTCTCTCTTTCTCGTTTTATACAATTTGATTCAACTGTATATTCCCTGCCCAAGTCTCTTTTGCCTTTCTCTCTTTCTCATTTTATACAAATTCAAATCGTATATAATTGGGATAATGCCCAAGTACCCCCTCAACCTATGCCCGAAATCTCAGAGATACACTTATACTATACTAAGGTCCTATTACCCCCCTGAACTTATTTTATTAATAATTTTTTACCCCTTTTTAGCTTATGTGGCACTATCTTATGAGCCCAACGATGGTTGACTTTTTTTTTTGAACTAGTGCCACGTAGGCTAAAAAGGGGTAGAAAATTACATATAAAATAAGTTCAGGGGGGTAATAGGACCTTAGTATAGAATAAGTGTGTCTCTGGGATTTCGGGCATAGGTTGAGGGGGTACTTGGGTATTTTCCCTATATAATTTCTCTCTTTCTCATTTTATACATTTCAATTCTGTCTTTCTCGCTTTCTCGTTTTATACAATTCAAATTGTATATAATTTCTCTCTTTCTCGTTTTATACGATTCGCTTCAATTGTATATGTATATAGAATTACACATATATAAGTTTATGGAGTATAATTATGCAAACTTTGATATAATATACAAATATTAATTTTATTTTGCAATATGTGAAAGTTGCCCAAATATTGACCTTTTCATGTGCAAGAAAGAGAATTTACAAGAGAAAAATCGTATCGATTTGATCCAAGCAGATAATATCATGTCATATTATAAGTATTTGGATTGAATTAGCGCAACAAATAATAAGGGAAACTTACATAAATATACTATGATAAAAAAATATTTACCATTTATATCAATAATATTTTTTTCCCACTTAATCAGTTTTAATTCATTTATAATACAAGTTTAATACATATTATAAAGAACAATTTATTATTTACATATAATACAAGTTTTAATGATGGATAATACATTTATCACACATTTTAATACATTTATAATACAATGTGTCAAATTTTTACCAAACAAACAAAATATATTTTAAAAAACAATTATAATTCATATATATTGCATACGTAATTCACTTTTAATTCATATTGCATATTTAACATAATATTGCTATAAATAGTAATAAATAAAAAGTATTGCTAAAATCAGTAATTATTTATTAAAATGTACCAATTTATGTAATTTTTTAAAATAATATCTAATAGAATTAACAATTTAGTAATGGCGTGAGATTAAACATAATGTTTTTGCATCATCTAAAAAATGATTTATTATCTCTATTTATAGCTTTCAAGATGCATCGTGCATAGGTATACATACACCAATAAAGAAGAAGTGTCCATTAGATCATGATTCATGTAAAATTTAGTTTGAGAAAAATATTGTGAAATTAGTGAATAAAATTATATATTAATTTTTAAAACAAAAGAAGAAGTTACTCATAATATATAGGGATAAGGGTGAAAAATATCTCAATTTCGATCGAATTTGTTATTGTGATACTAAATTTTTATAAAGACCTATTACTTCCCTTAACTATTTAATAGTGTATTTTTTACTCCTGAACTATTTAATAATTTATTTTAAAGGTATATATGTGCCCACATGGACATTTGTTATTTATAATTTGACATTGTTTTTTATATCCACGTGAGCAAGTATATATGTTTAAAATAGGGTATTAAATAGTTTGAGGGTAACAGGTCCTCATGAAAGTTTAGTATCACAACAGTAAATTCAACCAAAGTTGAAATATTTTTTAGACTCTTATCCCTAATATATAATAACATTGTTAATGATGCAAAATCTTTTTTTTCCCAAAAAAAAATTAAACTAATTTAATTTAAACGGTTCATACCCTATCATGTTAATCGTTTAAAAAAAAAAACTTGGAAGTAAACTTTGGGTTGACCGTCTCCACGTGAATTGACATGTCTAAGTGCATCCTTGCGTATAACTAAAATTTATTCGTATCGAATATTTACATTAATTTAATACATATTATGTATTTAAATTTATAGTTTATTTTACTTTAATTTAATTAATAAAATATATTTTACTTTATTAAATCACATAATAATAAAAATAAAAATAATATGAAATAAACATTTAATGCAAATAAGTTTTCTCCGACCAAATTATTGAAGCTTAACTTAGCAACTAAGTAAAACAATAAATAAACAAATAAATACATATAAATGGATAAATAAGGAATATGACCTCACCCATTTGCTTTTTTCTTAATTTTGAAACCCAACCTAATATAATAAATATGATCTTCTAGATGGATGGTAGAGGATATTTGAATAGTATAACTTATTTGGTCAATTGTTTGAAAAATTAAAATATTTTTTTTGGAAAAAATGGTTATTTTAAAAAGTTGAGTTATTGAAGTGTTTGATATATATATATATATATATATATTTTATATAATAATAAACATTGGTTTTCAGAAGCATAAAAAGTAGCATTTTCCAAGAAATAAATTTAAAATCTTAATTAAGCAAAATTAATATTATTATATTAAAGAAAATTATTTAAATTGATTATTTTAGATCATATTTTAAAAATATATTTTACTTTTTTTTTCTAACTAAATATATTCTGAAATCTATCATATTGTGGTTCTCTTCTTATTATCTCCTAATTGTCACCTAACCCTTAATTGACATTAAGTTTAACTCTTACAAAGCTAACTTCAAACACCGAGTTCATTCAACTAATAATTATTTTTATAAAAACTCATTTAATTTTCATTTTCAATTCAAAAGTTACTTAACTATCAATTGTTTTCATAGAAAGTCACTCAATTTCAACTTTAAAGTCACTTAACTATCAATTCATCGCACAAAAAGTCAGTCAATCTATTTAGTTATTTTTTTTGAGAAAATGCACAAGTACCCCCTCAATCTATGCCCGAAATATCAGAGACACACTTATACTATACTAAGGTCCTATTACCCCTGAACTTATTTTATGAGTAATTTTTTATCTCTTTTCTGCCTAACCGGAGTATAACCTCACAAATCTTAGAAGAAATTACAAAAAATTCTCTACACCAATTGTTTGATCCCATAGTAATTTTTAAAAAAAATAATGGTTTGATGATATAATTTAACTACTTATATATACATTAATTATTAATAATGACGTTTTGATTTAGTTTTTTCTTTTTCCCCTCTCTTGAGAATGAGTACATCAAAACTCAACTTTAATGTCTTTTTCTTCTAAACCGTGTTTTTATGTCACCATTCACTCTTTTGATTAGGTCACCTAAAATCACTACTTCCTTCCTTTTGCTTTCATCAAAATTTCTTTTATTTTTCCTTTTTCAACAAATATACTTTTAGTTATTTTTTCGCCTAGATAGATTGTTAATAAAAAAATGTAATATGTTTTTATGTCAATAATATTTTGAAAAGATGAATGCATATGATATTTTAAATAAATTTTGTATTTGAATAAGAGAAAACATAAATAATCTTATAAATTATATCACAAATTTACTTGTTACGCATGTTTTTAAGTTTGATAATAATGTAATTCAAGGAAAAAAATTTGTAAGATATGTTTGGGCTACATAGGTTTAGAAAATGAAAAGAAAAAATTGCGCTAGACAAGAAAGAAAAAGGGGGAAAAGTAGAACCGATTATGATATCACGTGATAAAATGAATTTGAATCTAATTCAATTTCAACAATTAGCATATATAAGTAAGAATTCTCCAAATTCATATAAAAAAAATCAACTGTAATCATTTTCGATATGTCTTCTTAATAAATGGGAGAAGAAAATGAACGACTTTATAAAACAAATCATGAGTTAAGTGATGTTCTTATTTTTAAAAGTAAATTTGGCAGCTATTAGATCAAAGTGAATAATACATCAATTTATTTCAAGCTACCGATAATAATTTATGTAAAGGCACATGTTAGTATTTATATGTACACTAATTTAACATGATTAATAATTATATTTAAAAAGAAGTTATTATTCATTATTCTGTCCATTTTATATTAATTTAATTTTTTTAAGTATTTTATATCCTTTAAGAATAATATATTAAAACATAAATTGAATTTACTTTTCTATTTTTATCCTTAGTAATTATTGTTAAATTTATGATTAAAATAATCAAATATTAATTAATCACTAATTCCAATACTAACTAATGAAGGGTAAAATTGAAAGAAAACTCTAAAAATAATCTTGAAACTGAACAAGTAAATTAATTTAAAAAATGAAAAAAATGCCTCAAAAATTAAATTAATATGAAATTGAGATATATCCCAAAATGACCGGATACATCGCTCAACATCTTTTGATGCATCGCGTCTTGATTTCAAATATATCACATAACATTCCGTACATTGCGTACATTTTGATATACAACGTAAAGTGATGTATCCGAGAATATGAGAGAATAATAATTTTTCAAGTGATAGGTTATTTTAAAGTAAAATAAGTTGTGTATTTAGATTTTTTTTCCGTATCCTTAAATATAAGTCATATAAACATTGAAAATGAATAGTATACATGAGTAAGGGTAAAATAAAGACAAAATGACAAACTGTTCATTGATTTTATAAACTAGACAAGTATTGTCAGACATTTCAAAATAATACCGTAAACAAATAAAGATGGACAGAAGTATAGTGTAATTTTCTTTTTTAATTTTTCACTCGGTGTTCGAAGCCTACATTAAAGCCTCGATTAATTTCATATCGCATATTACAAAATTTATTCGGGATAACACTCCTAATAAAGTTTTCAGATGCACAATATAAAGTCATTCAAGGTATTAACACTCCAATAAGATTTTTTAGATATTAACTCAAACTTGAGATTTCTAATTAAAAATTAACGAGCCTCGTTACTACGATTTGACACGACTAAGTTTTTCCACTCCTAATTCCTCTCATTTCTACGAAATTTCTCTCTACCGCGTTTACTCACTCCACCCTTCTTTATAAAACCCAACCACTAGTCTAGAGTTTTTTGTAACCAAAAAATCTCTTCTTTGAGCCTTGTTCATCTGTAAATTTCACTCCTTTAGTCCAAAATTGAATCCTTTCAGACAAATTATCATCTGGGGTTTAGTGAAATAGCCTTTTCCATTGTTGTTTGAGTCCAAAATTGAATCTTTACAGAGAAATTATCATCTGGGGTTTACTGAAATAGCCTTTTCCATTGTTGTTTGAGTCCAAAATTGAATCTTTACAGAGAAATTAGCATCTGGGGTTTACTGAAATAGCCTTTTCTGTTGTTGTTTTAGGCCAAGATTCAATCTTTATAGAAAAAGAAATCATCTAGGGTTTAGCAAAAAGAGGAAAAAATGGAGAACAATCAGTCATCTTTCTACCAATTCAGTGATAATCTTCGTTTACAGACAAACAACTTAGTGAATTTGTCTTCGAATGATTCAATTTGGAGTAACAATTATGTATCTAAAAGGCCTGAAGAAAGAAGAAACTTTGATATTAGAGTAGGTGGTATGATTAACTCTGTTACTTCTTTAAATCCATCAAAAAATTTGAATTCAGATTACAATCTTTTTAGTAATGATGGTTGGAAGATTGCTGACATGACGGCGGCGGCGGCGGCGGCGGCGGCTGGTGGTGGCTCAGCCGTGAAAGGTGGTGGTGGGGTTGGTTTAAATGGTGGATTTAATAAAGGGGTTTACACAAACCCTATGAATTTTAACAATATTATGGTGAACTCAAAAGGGGTTAATAACAACAAGAGAAATGGGAAAAATGGTATTTTTGAGGATGATTATGGATTTGTGAATAAATTTGGAAAGAAAAATAACAAGATTAATAGAGAGAGTAATAAGGATTTTGGTGCTAATAATAGTAGTAGTGAGAATAAAAAGTTCAAGACTTTGCCAGCATCAGAATCTTTACCAAAAAATGAAACTGTTGGTGGATATATTTTTGTTTGCAACAATGATACTATGCATGAGAATCTCAAAAGGGAGCTCTTTGGTGAGTTTTCTCAATCTTTTGTGTTTCAGTTACCGCATTATTTCGTTGTTGTTATCATTCATGCCTTGCACTGCTTTTCGTATTAATTGACCTGTTTCCTCTACTGCCATAACTACTTTGATATTTGTTGCATTTGAGCCGAGACTCTTTAAGAAACTGCATCTCTACTCTATGAGGTAAGGTTGAGGTTTGCACACACTATTGTCTCAGACTTCACTTGTGGGACGTGGGATTACACGGGATATGTTGTTGTTGTTGTTTTGAGCTTTTACGGTCATATCCCTTTATAACAGTTCTCCTTTTACTATAACAAGCTTTTGCTAGCCAAAATATATTTAGACGAACATGTAGTTATAGAGAGGTTTGACTGTATTTCTAGATTGTTCTTAAATGCTATGATCAGTTGAACTTTGATGTTGTTGGTCAAAGACTTAAAGTAGTGGTATTTGGAAATGGCTCCAATAAGTTTATGTTAATTGGATACTTTACTTGATTTAGTAAATGGACCTACATAGAATAGAATGGAATGATTAATATAACCGATCCCAACTTTGCTTGACTTAGTAAATAGTTTAACTAAGATGAATCTCCGAATACTATAATTGGTGTGTATATATGGGATTATATAGTCACCGTTAACTAATTTGAGATTAAGGTGTAGTTGATCGATTTGTTGTCTTTGCATTAGACCATTCTAGTTAATCTTCAGCTCACACAACAAAAGAATTAAGTAAAATCGGCAATTTTTCTGATCTCTGATCGTGTTATATTTCAGGCTTGCCACCTCGTTACAGGGATTCAGTTCGCCAAATAACACCCGGTTTGCCTCTTTTCCTCTACAACTACTCGACTCACCAGCTTCACGGAATTTTTGAGGTTTGTGTCTCTATTTTACCATGTCGTAAATCTCTCGAATTCGTTGGATTAGAATATATTCCTCTTTTGTTTGTTTGGTCACTTAACTCAATAAATGGATTGGTTTTGTAGGCTGCAAGCTTCGGTGGGTCTAACATTGATCCTACAGCTTGGGAGGACAAGAAGAACGCTGGTGAATCGCGCTTTCCTGCTCAGGTAAGACAAGTTAAAGAAAACTGTCAGATTTTTTGCCGAATTTCCTTCAGATATTTGAATGCCATTGTAAGGATTAAAATATCGCGTCACCTAAGAGAAGGGGCAGCCCTCTCTTGAAGGGCCGCACTTGAGGGGTGTGTGATGTAGACTGCCTACCCTGACGCAAGAATCAGTAGCTCGAACCCATGACTGGATTTTATCGTTGCTCCAAGGCTGCCCCTTCTAATAATATCTCGCTGCATATCACATTTATTTCATTTACCAGATTACTGTGGACATATATCTAATTTAACTGGAAAATGAATTGAAATCAAACTGAATAAGGTTTCTGTTTGTTCATTGAGACCTACTACATTGGTCACAAAACGAATCGAGACTTACAATATTTATTTCATTTCCCTGTATAGGTGCGCGTCGTGACAAGGAAAATTTGTGAACCACTTGAAGAGGACTCATTCAGGCCAATTCTTCACCATTATGACGGTCCTAAGTTTCGCCTTGAACTAAACATTCCAGAGGTGATTATTATCTCCTTGAAAAGAAAAAAAATCGAACAAGAGATTGTATACTAGGTTTGCTTGGACCCTCTAAAAATGTTGCCACATCCGTGTCATATCCTCCTAAAAATGCACAGTTTTCGGAGGATCTGACACACACCTGACAATATTTTTCGAGACACCGAGCAACAGATTGTACTAGGCTCCATTTATCTATTATAGTGTGGATATGAGGCATTTTGTTTTAACATGAAAATTATATTTTTGGTTTTGCAGGCCCTCTCTCTGCTGGACATATTTGCTGAGAAAAATATACTGAATAGTTTGTTAAATTGAAAAGTCTATTGTACATAGGCAATATATGTGATATATAGACAATATATAGCTCTTTTTAATTTGCAGATTAAGGGCCTGTTTGGCTCAGCTTTTAAGCTGGTCAAACTGACTTAAAAGCTGGTTTTTGACTTATTTGACTGTTTGGCAATACTCAAAACAGCTTATTTTAAGCTAAAAAAAACTTATTTTAAGCCAAAAGTTAAAAGCTGGGGTAGGGGTGCTTTTTTTTTTTTAGCTTATAAGCTGTTTTAAGTTGACTTTACTTTTACCCTTTTGCCCTTAATATTTTTATATAATCCCCAAATTACCCATCCTTATCCTCACATTTTCTTCCATTTTTCCATTTTTCCTTCTCACGCTTGGCACATATAACTTAAATAAAAATTTATATTCCTCTTATAAATAATTTGTGATAATAAAAAAATATGTGAATGATAGATAATTATTATTACATATGGATGAAACTAAAATAAATCTTAAATCGTTCTTTGATCTATTCAAATTAAATATCTTTAAAATCTATAATAAGTTTATATTCCTCTTATAAATAATTTGTGATTAGAAAGAAATTGTGAATGATAGGAAAATATAATTATTTATGACTGTAAAATATAAATTAATTAACTTTTATTATGTTAACAGTTTTTAAGGGTATTTCAGACATTTTGATTTAAAAAACTATTTATCAGCACTTATTTGCCAAACACATCAACAACTTTTTTTTTCAACTTCAGCACTTTTATCCAAACACATAACTGCTTATTTTAAAAATAAGTTTCAGCACTTTCAAAAGTACTTTTTTAAAGCTGCTTTTATTAAGCCCATCCAAACGGGCCCTAATAACTATTGTGTAATCAAACAGGTTTTGTTACATATAGTAAAAGTTATGAGTAGTTAAATTTTGTTTAAGTTTGTGCTCCGGATGTGTTTCTCTTTTTCTCTTTTTGCTTGAGATTAAATTCAGTAATCATTGTTAGACATAATTGATTAGTCAGAACAAACTCCAAAGTAAAATTAGAACATGTGCAAAGTCCTCTTTTTATTTTATTTTCTACTCGGAGCTCACATTGGAGCTTTGACAAAATTTGGATCGCGCTCTATAGGGTTCATTCGGGGGTCTCAAGTTCGAGACTTTTGGTTAAGGGTGAAACACTTTCATCATGCATCATAACCTCGACAAAATTTGAATCGCGCTCTATAGGGTTCATTCGGGGGTGATGTTCCCCACAAAATTTTCTCCAGGTCTCAAGTTCGAGACTTCTGGTTAAGGGTAAAACACTTTCATCAGTGCATCATAACCAATGTTAATAAATATCCAAAATTATCTTAGTTTAGAATATAATGCGTGATATCTGAATTTAGTTCAGAACATAACGCGTGATATGTGGATCGAACATTTTCTCATGTTTCTAGAAGGAGTATTCAAAGAAAGTAGTTGGAAAGTAGCTAGCAGAATTGTTGAACTGTTTTTCTTACAAAATTGGAACAAGTTTGTTGATGAGTTATTAGTTGGGCACATCACTTTTGATTTAATCAACTTAATGTTTTTGGTAGTATGTAAGCTTATCTTCTGGTGTCATATCATTATATATGAAAAACTCATTTTTCCTAACTTGTATAAAATAGATTTTAATTAGAGACATATATATATATATATATTAATGTAACTCTTCATTTATTTAATATTTTTTCTATTTTAACTTATCAGAATGAGTTTACATTTAAAAATACTTTTAAAAAAATTGAGAATATTACAATCGAAGAAAAGATTGTTTTATCTCTTTAACTAGTAAAACCTTTATATAAGATAAAACGGAGAAAGTATCAAAATTAATTTAAAATACTTTCTTAGATCAAGATCTGAAAAAGACTGATTTTCTCCGTGTAGGGTAAAGAAAAAGTTATCTAGTAATGATAAATAAAATGATTGAACCAACTTACGACATCATCAAAAGGATGTATATCTGTAGATCAATAAATTCTTTTTTAAGTAAAACTACTTGTAAATAATAAGAAAGAAAGATCGAATGATAAATTTATTACTAAATAAATACAAATAAGAGCTGATTTTGACATCATCATAGAAGACTTAGTGTTTTCCTTGTTTGTTTCGATTAGTGTTGAAATTTGTATAAAAAGGTGATGGTTGTGAGCTCACCTAATCTAACTTTTAATTAAAATTGTAGAAATTTTGACTTGCAACAAATCAATAATATTGACTTTGTCTCAAAAAACTTTCTTCTTCTTCCTCTCTAGGGCGTAGGTTTAGCTTAATATCGTAAAGTTCTTGTGTTATTTCTCCTCTTTGTTAATTGTGTCTTTACTTGTACAAGTCAATAGTTACGTCTCAATTTTAAATAAGTAAGACTTTAATTTTTCTTCATAAGTGAAAATTCAGAAGATAGAGCAATCTAATACACTATCCTTTGTCATTTTAAAGCGAAGGACATTAATAATATTTTTATTCGTCTATTCTAAAAAGAATGATACATTTAAAATTTTTAAACAGTTATTTAAATTGACCCTCATAGTTTAGTATCAAAAAGGAAATTTTATAGTAACACAAATGTTATAGTCGTATAACTTAACGACATATCTCAAACATAAGTTTCAAAAATCGATTACTTCTATATTACGTACGTCAGTTAATTACATCAAAATCAAATAATTTAATTTTATCGGTGTATAATTTCAAGTCAGGATGCATCATTTTAACCATAGTGACGAATATGTGTATAAAAGACAAATATCTAACATTTATTAATTTAAAATAAAAACCAGATGCAAATAAATAGTATTTATATAAATGTAAGAACATCTTTACCAATAACTAGGGTCCATAGCTCAGTGGTAGAGCATTTGACTGCAGATCAAGAGGTCACCGGTTCGAACCCGGTTGGGCCCTTTTCTTTTCTTTTTTTTTTAAATTTTGATCTGTCTTAGTTTGTTAATTCTAAAAATGAAAAAGGCCTAAAATACCTTTGAAATATTGAAATTGGTATAACCTTCATCTACTTATTGGCTCCAAAATGCATTTTTCATCCACCTATCGGGTCCAAAATACCCTTGTCATCCACCTTTGGGTTCAAAATTGACCACCTTTTTAATTGTTTTAAAATTAATTCTTTAAATACTTTTTAAAATACTTGGCGTTCAACTTTTGGTTATAATTTAATTTATTAATATAATTTATAAACTAACCACTACCCACTCATTACTAACTAAACCCCACCAAGTAATAATCCAACTATAATATAAAAATCGTCATAAACACTACTAAAGCACAATGAAATTATATATTCCTGAAAATGACATCTAAAATTATTCGAGTCCAAATCGAAGCCCCAATTAAATTTAGATTGAGTTGCTTATTTAGGAGGACACTTTTAATAGGATTGATTGAATTTAGAAATTTATGATTAAAGGTAAAGAATTAATACATCCCGAATTAATTCATGCACTTTTTAAAAAATATAATTTTATAAATATTTATGATTTGTTTTAAAACCTTTAATATATTATTTTGAAAAAAATGTTATGAAGTAACATCACATAATTGAGACGTAAGAATAATTAAGATGGACATAATCTGACTTTTAAGTTTATCGATAATTTTTATTTAAACACTTGAATGTATGGTAATTTACTTCTATAGATATTTTCGCGTCAAATTTTTAGATACACTCAATTGGCAATAGCTTTTCTGTTGTTGCATTAATAATGTGACGGGTTTATTAATTTGGAGGGGTTTAATTAGTAATGGGTGAGTAGTGGATTAATTTATAAATTATACGAATAAGTTAAATTATAACAAATAGTTGAGCGCCACATATTTAAAAAAATATTTAAATAGTTTAAACATAAAACCGTTAAATAAGTGGTCAATTTTGAACCAAAAGGTGGATGACAAGGGTATTTTGGACCCAATAGGTGGGTGGGAAGGGTATTTTGGAGCCAATAGGTGGATGGAGGGTAATTATACCATTTTCAATACTTTGAAGGTATTTTAGGCCCTTTTTCGTTCTATAAAAGACAACTTATTAAGTTATAGATTGATTATTCATACGTATTAAGTGAATTTTAAATATAAATATAACTTTTGGCCAAAAACTAATAAGTTTTATCGGATCTATAAGCCGAATTGTAACTCTACCCCTATTAACGAGTCCTTAATTCCATAACTCCACGTTTTTTCTCTACTGAAACAGTAAAAATAGTTGGAAATTTTTTCAAAAATAACAATATTTTATTTTTTAGTGGGACTTCCTAACAATGGTATCATTATTTATTAAAAATCTCATTATTTTAGTTTATTAAGGGATTAGTTATGTATTTATTTTATTTTGATTAATTTGAAAGAATACAAATAATTAATAACAGAACAGAGAAACTCATGGAACAAAAAAATTCAAAAAAGGTAAAAAAGATTTTCAAATACAAATTAGTTATATTTTGAAAAGAACATAAATAGTCATCTTACTTACTGTCGAGCGCTTTTTACTTTCTTTTTAAGAACATAAAAAGAAATTAAAATAATTTAGTTTGTCTTCCGAATCATTCATGTGATAACTTTCAAAGCTTTTTCATGTTGAATACAACATATTTTTCAAACATTTTTTTAAAATTAACAACTATAAAATTATTGCATCCAGTGAATAATCGAAAAATAATCAGGTATTTTTTTGATTTGTTTATTTTTTTGGATGAGATATTCGCTTATGTCGAGTATAAGAGTGTTGGTTTTTTTCTGATTGTAGCAATGAAATCTTTATTAGTTTGTTCAGATATTTTATATCCAAATTATGATGTATAACGAATGAAATTGCTATTTTAGTTCAATACCTGGTTTTTTTTTTTTGTTTGAATCCATACCATAATTTGTATCCGATTAAGTTAATGACATATGTTGAATACAACAATATATGAATACAAAAGTGAGATGAAATGCAAAGTGAGATTGAATATAAAGTTATGAATACAAAAGAAATGCTTTCTTTATTTGACATACAAAGTGACTTTGAAAGGTAAAATGCAAACAAATCAATCATGAACTATATATTGAATACAACAATATATGAATACAAATGTGAGACTAACATACAAAGTTATAAATACAAAGTGAGAATGAATATAAAGTTGTAAATACAAAAACAATATTTTTTTCATTTGAAATACAAAGTGACTTTGAAAGGTAAAGTAGGCACATAAAATAGAAAACGTGTAGATATACAATTAGATTGAACAGAAAATAAAAGAGAAATACAAACTTATTCACATATAAATTGAGATCGAAATACAGAATGAAAACCCAATAAAATACAAAATAGTTAGCATACAGCTAGGATGAATACAAATTAAGAAGAAATACAAATATGATTGTATACTAGTTGAGATTGAATACACAAATAAACTGTTGAATCAGACATTGTAGACACACGTGATACTTTCCCTGAATCTAAAAACTTAAAAGCAAATATAGATGTATTAAAAATCAAACAAAATAAACATATGAATGAATTTGTAGATTCTAATAAACTTGAAATATTAAAACGAAAGGAAAAAAATTAAAAAAAATTATTTAATAGACAAAAAATCTAAGATACATAAATATTTTTAGATGGATATGTAAACAAACTTGTATAAAACAAATTGAAGAAAAATTTGTAATATGTACAATGCGAAATATAAATCATAAACGGTGATATTGAAATATGCAATATATAAAATCTGAAATATACACCATTATCAGTGATTTTAAACAACAAAGTAAAATAAATCTAAATTGATAATAAAAATTATCGTGTCAATCGAGAAATCTACTTGAATTAATTAATAGATTTTGTTAACAATAGAGAAAATTTATTGAATTAAAAAATATATTTCGATGAACAATTTGTGAGCACCTTGGAGAAAGCAGAATGTGCAAACGTGAAAAAATGGGTAGAAATGTGAAAGGTGGGGTAGAAACGTGAAAGGTGAAGAAGGAAGGTAATGGGTATTTGTAACTTATTGGTTTCGAATTGAATCCAATATACGATTGTTTTCATAAAAAAGTTAATCTTAAATATTAAAATCTGAATACATATTATTTTCTAAAATATTGTCATTTGACATATTAAATAAATATTTTAAGGATTTATTATAGAAATCTCAACTTTTAGTTTACTTATTACCATTATCCTCTATAAGATTTATAATTTTTCAAAATTTCTCGTATTCGCACATCACATTAATGTATCTCGCGCATCAAATTAATGTAACTTGCATATCATATTAGTGTATCTCGCGCATCAAATTAGTCTATCATGTATAAAATGTACCTCGTGCATTAAATTAGTGTATCTCGCGCATCAAATTAATGTATCATGTATAAATGTACATCAGATCAGCGTATCATGTATAATCTTACTTAAGGATTAATGTATCTCGCTCATTACAGTAATGTATCATCGCTTATATTATTGTATTCATTTTGAGGAATTTTTTGTAATTATAAGCTTTTAAGAAATTAATAGAATTTTACCTTAAAAATATGTGATTTCTGTAATTTGCCCATATTAGTTATTATGACTTAATTGCTAATTTTTCCAAAAAAAATAATCTCAAAGTTAAAAAAATCTACAAATTGGGCTGGCTAGTGGGCTGTACTAGAAAGTGGCCCAGTTAGAACCTTATTTCCATTTCCATTATTATTTGGGATCTTGACATTTTTAGCTGATCTTCAAAAATATTTTAATTTTCATCGTAACAAGTTATAATTGTTATCGATGTATACTCAATATACAATCAGTATGATAGAATTATACATTCGATTTTTACATTTTGTTTAAATCACATATATTACTTCAAGCAATTATCACTTTTATCTTCCCTTAATGATGTGATTTAGTTTAAATATATGATTAGCCGTTAATGATTTTGTTTTACCTCAAATTAAATAATAATATTTGAATCAATCCACTTTTTGACTTTGTTCTTCACATGATGTTGTTTTTATTGGGATATATGTATACACTCCCCCTAAGAACTGATTAAATGCCACGTTAGGATTGTTTGTAATGAATGCTACATTAGAACATATTTAAAAATGTTCCTTTTTCTACATCCGGTATTATTTGTCATAGTTTATATTTTTAGAGTCAAACTATAAAAACTTTGACAAATATTTTAAGATGAATTTTTTCATCATATTAATATGAAAAAAATTGTAATTTATAGTACTTTTCGTATAATTTTAGAATATCTAATTTTTTTGTTTAAATTATCGAATTAATGTGATCTAATTTACCTTTAAAAATTGATCAAATTGACTTTCGATAAGTGTAAAATCAAGAATAATTTCGAACCGAATGAGTATATTACACTGTGTTAGTGATAGAATCAGAACTCTATACAAGAATGTTTTTAAAAAATTATGAAAATATTTTTCATAACTTTAATGGAAGACTCAAAATTTCTAATCATGGAATATGTGATTGTCCTTATTTTCAAAGTTACTTCTATTGGATGCTCATTATATATATATATATATATATATATATATATATATATATATATATATATATATATATATATAATGAGATGTATTAATAAACTCATTTATACTCCTTCTATTTCATATTAAATGTGCATCTTACTAAAAATATTTAGTTTATATTATTTGAGTACCAACTAAATCAAAATAGAATTATTCATTATTTTATATTTTACCACTATAATTAATATGAAATTTGAAAATTTAAACAAATTTTAAAGATTCATTATGTCTTTTTCAAGAGATTAGTTAATGTAAATAAAAGGAAAAATAATAAAATTAATTAATATATTATTATTTTTTTAATTATTCTGTAAAATAAAAAATATCCTTTTAATATAGACAGGAAATATGAGATTCCAAGGCCTAGGATCATATGCATGTACTTCATTCATTATTAATGCATAATTATTCCAACGGTCTAATCAATTAAATTTTGCAATTCAAATTTTCAAAAACATGAAACAACGTGCTGAAATTTCTGCCTCCTAGATATTTATCAATCTGACTAATTTAAATTTGTGTTATACAAAGTTTTCTTATTAGGAAATGTTACATGAGAAATGGTTATCTTTATTTATGAGGATCGAAAATTTATATTTGTGAATTGTTTTTAAAAGGCTATTAACATTATGTTTAGATCATTATTACTCATTGTATTGTATCGTTATTATATCTATAATGTTTGTTTTGATTGTTATTTAAAATATATTGTATTGTATTGTTAAATTTCGTTGTTACCTAACAATGAAAACCCTTATTCTATATAACAATCGATTTGGTGTGTTTTAAAAATTGTTACTTAATTTCTTTTTTCAAGTATATTCTTACATCATATTGCAAAAGATTATTTTATCCTTTACTTTAATTATTTAAATCTAGTCAAACCACATATCTTATAAATAATTAAGGATAGTTTAGTAAATTTATAAATTACAATACAAATGATACAATCAAACCAAATAATTAAAATGTCATTAAACAACAACAATCAATACAAACAACCAAACATTGTATCTATCATACAATCAGTACAATAGAGTACAATACAATACAATATATTATGAAATAATTGATAACAATGATCCAAACAAAGTATAAGTGTTTTACGTGTGAAATTTAAAACTGCATAATAATAACATTTTTTCAATTACAGGAATCAAAATCATTTTTTTTATGAATTTTACCCAAAAATGTTACTAGCTATAAAAAATTTCATTTTTACTACTCGAATCAGAGGCTTTTTATTAATAAAAAATAAATTTTATATAAAAAAAAGTATATATATAAGTACTAATTAATTTTTCTTGAGTACACCTACTCCTCATTCCCTTGTCTCCTTGTCCATCTAAATCCGTGACTCCCTTGAATTTAGCTAAAAGATTCTTCTCACACTAACTATTTGTACTATTTCTTTTGTTTATATTCACATGATATATAGTTCAAATTTCAAAAGTTAAAAAAGATAATGTATAAGTATGTATTTAATTTAAGTAAGAAATTTTAGAGACACACTTATTTTATATTAAAATTTTATTATTTATTAGACTTATTTTATTAATAATTTTTTACCTCTTTTTGATCTAGGTGCACTATTCTGTGGGTCTAACACTGATTGATTTTTTTAAAAACAGTGCCGCGTAAAAGGATAGAAAATTATTTAAAAAATAATTTTAGAGGTAAGGACCTTAATATAATATAAGTGTGTCTCACACTAACTATTTGTACTATTTCTCTTGTTTATATTCACATGATATATAGTTCAAATTTCAAAAGTTAAAAGATATAATGCATAAATACTTTTTTAATCTATGTTTGAAATATCAGAGACATATTTATTTTATATTAATGTTTTATTATCCCTATGAATTTATTTTATTAATAATTTATAACTTCTTTTAGGCATATGTGACATTATCATGTGGGTCCAACATTGATTGATTTTTTTAAAGCTAATGTCACGTAGACCGAAAAAGGGTAAAAAATTACTTAAAAAATAAATTTGAGGGATAATAAAACCTTAGTATAGTATAAGTGTGTTTCTGAAATTTCGGGTATAGATTGAGGGGGTACTTATGCATTTTCCCAAAGTTAAATATGAAATATTTTTATTGTGATTTATTTATATATTTTTCATATATTTTTAATTATTAATTTTTGTAAATTTTGATGCAATAATTTAAAGATTGTGTATATGTCTAAATACAACCTATTCAATATTACCCTTCCATGAAGATGTTGTTTTTGATAAAAATATGTTCAAACAATTTAAACAAGAATATACAAGCATAGAAAAAATAATAACAAATAGAAGAAAAAACAATAAAATAATGAGATAATTAATCGGACCACAAAAACACAGCTAAAATCCAAATGAACGGTAAAAAAAATTGACTCTAAAAAGAAAATACATATATGTGAATAATAACAACAAAGAAATAAGGTAAAATTGAGAGCACTACACAACAAACATGAGAAAAATCAACGATAACAATGAAATTATAATAATTAACCAGAACACAAAAAATACAAGTAAAATCTTAATTCACGATCAAAAAGAAAAGACTGAACTCTCGAAATTTAAAATTATAACAATAGTAACATACCTCATATAACTTCACAAGTAAAAAACCAACTTTGCTTCTACATCAATACGCAAAACAAAAATATTTTCGATAAACATTCGACTAGAAATCGAAACAATATTTAATATATATATATATATATATATATATATATATATATAAATATATATATATATATATATATATGCACACATTCTCACAAACAAAAGTAATTCTCTTTCATTAATTGAACACAAACACACACCCAAAAAAAAAAAATTGATTCTTGAACTTTGTGCATCAATGGGGAACTGCAATTGTTCAATGAAAGCAGTAAGAGATTCAAGAAAATCATCAGATTTAAATTTTGCTCGTGTTATGACAAATTCAGGTGAAATATTGAATCTTAAAGGCCCCAAATTAGTTCGACAAGTTCTAAATGAATTTCCAGGTTACAACATTTTCAGTTCAAATTGTTTGTCTTCTCCATTACATAATCAAGAATTGCTCCTTGATGGGCAATTTTACTATCTTCAACCTGTAATTCAACAAAAAACAGAGCCCATTTTAGTTGAAGAAAAAACAGAGCAAATTCGAGTTTCGTCCAGCTTGACGAAAGGGTCAGCCATGGAAGTTTTGCCTGCTCAACGAGAAGGTTCGTGTTCTCGTTCTGTTTCATTTTACGTGACACTCTGTTTTTTTTTTTAATTATAGCTCAGATTTTTTCAAAAATGTTACGAAGTTTATGTTTATTTAGGAGTATTTGACTTTATTACATTTTTAAAAAGAGTTCGAGTAATATAGATAACTTAGAAAAACCTTATTGTTTTATAACTTTACTATTGTTGTTTGGAATTTTTGAAAATATAACGTCGTTATTGTGTTTTACATAATTTGTGTTACTTGTTGGATGATTTGATACGCACCTAATGATATTTTCAGAAAGCCCGAATACCATACTAATAATTACGAAATAACTGACTTTGTTGCTCGTACTTTTCAAAAATATTGTGTTTGATGTTAGATTCACCAAAAAGATGTTACTTTTGACGGATCTGGCATGCGCTTGTTTGAAGAGTTTGAGGAATGAGGAACATAGATAATTGGAAAAATATATAGGATTCAACATGCATTTGATGATATTTTTTTCCAGAGAATTCGAACAATATTTACCAACTTCTAGGGTTGCTTGTGTATTATGACATTTTTAAGACTACAAGTTTTAAATTTTTGTTTTTGTTTTTCTTTCTCGTAATTAAGTCCAATAAAAAATCAATGTATACAATGACTTTATTGAATTTCCTCAAATAATATAAATGTTGTTCAGATTCTTTAAAAATATTGTCAAATTTGTATCGATCTTTCGAAAAATAAACTATTTTTAAAGAGTTAAACACACATTCATGAAAGTTTTCAAAAAGTCTGAATAACATAGCAAATAATATATATATTAGCAATATCTCTTTAAGAAAAGTTATTCTCCCGCTTCAAAGCCTAATTAATATTTTTGTTTTGATTTTGTATTTCATATATATATATATATAGGTGTTTGGAGAGTCAAATTAGTTATCAATCCTCAACAACTAGAGGAAATCTTTTCAGAGGAAGGGAATACTGAAGCCTTAATTGAACAAATGAGAATAGCTGCAAATACAAGTTCAATTGCAAAGCATACAAGAAGTACCTCTTGTGGAGTAAATTGGAAATCAACTCTTCCTAGTGTATACAAATTGCCCAATGAAAAGCAAAATAAAATACTTGCATTGGATCAATCTTCCACTAGCAGCCCTAGATGATGACATGGGCTCCACGTGACACGAATTTAAATTAATTAGAAAATAATTTTCATAAGTATATATCGAGATGATTGAGAAGTGGAGTAGCCGAAAAAATGGACCGTCCTAGTATGTACAAGTATCTTTTACTATGTTGTTAATATATTGATTTCTGAGCCTTAGATGATGGTTTGGATCCCACGTGCCTCGAATTTGAATTAGTCATACGATGAATTTCAAGTATATTTCGAGATGAAGAGAAGTGGAGCAGCAAAAAAATGGATCATCGTAAAAGGTAGACTAGATTTGACTACATATAAGATTACTAAGTATTCTGATCTCATTATAGCCGATTGACACAACGATAGCAAGAACGTGATTCTAACCTATAAAAGTAAACATCTACTATATAATTTGAAATTTTAGTGATTTTCCGACCTTCTAGCTCCGTCCCTATTTGAAAACCCTAGAAAAGTGATCAGCCCTGATCTAATGAGGGAAACATTGTCATCTTAGATATTTTCATTTCTATGTTTATAGGAATTTAAGTGGCATATGTTATGCCTCTTTGTATGAATCATGATGAATATATATTTTGCTATTGGGGAGTGAGTTAGTATTTAGCTTGATCTCTCTTATTTTCATAATATATAAATTGTTTAAATTTATTTTTTATTTAATCAAATTGAAATTTACCTACTATTTATATAAATAGTTCAATTAGCTAGGTAGTTATATATTTTAATTAATCATACGACATTTGAAATTTACTGACAATTTATATAAATGGCTAAATTTAGGTATTTGTATATAATATATATGTATAATACATCGGTATCTCTTAGACTATAACCGAAATTCTAGTGATATATCTTAATTAAACTAAGGTTTTATCACCTCAGAACTCATTTTCTTTGTAGTTTTATACATCTTTTGACTTACGTGGCACACATTGCGACTTCACGCAGTTTAGGCGTGTGTGAGATGTTTGGATACCACGTAAATAAAAAATGTGTACAAAGTTACAAAAAAAAAAAGATTCGGGAGAAAGGGGTAATAGTACCTTAGCTGGTTAATTAAAATATATCTATAAAATTTCGATCATAATCTAGGTAATACTTGTACCTTATCCTGATATACCGTCTTTCCTTCACTATTCAATTTATATTCCTTGATATTTGGGAAAAGACATAGATTTTCCATTGAACTTTTACCAAAAAGTCAGTTACACGTTTAATTCAAAAGTGAACTTATTACGACCCTGAAACGTGTAACAGCACTCTCACATTATGTGGTGTATTATACTCGCTGCCATATCAGTGCTATGTTAGTGTCATGTCATAAATTATATTTATTTTAGTTTATTTATTTATTTGTGTTATTATGTGTTAAATAATAAAATAAAATAAAAATAAAAAGAAGAAGAAAATTACAATGTGTTTGTGCTGCTAGTAAAGCTTGATCTTCATGTCATTAAAAAATAATTATTTTGTAAGTTGCAGTTTCTTTGGAAGATGTGAAATCATTAACTGAACTCTTAATAAAATTAAGTTGTTCAATTTGCAATGATGGCTTTATTAGCAAAGTAGTAGTAGTAATTCTAATTTCTTTCTTATAATTTTTTCCTAAATTATTTATTTAATCATCGCATTAAAGTAAGTAAAATTTTCTATTATAACAATTAAGTCATGAAATTATTGCTTTTGTCATGTTAAATTAATAGGACTATGCTTCAAATGCACAGAAAATAAAATGAGCGAAAAGTAAATTTTTTGGTGCGGGGTGATTGACATGTATAATTGCTATCGTGATATTTTAAATTGTCTTAAAAATTTGTTTATGAAATTTGAAACTTTGTAAAAAAAATAAAAACACGACTGAAAAGTAGCAAGTGAAAGCTACTTCTAATTGCTTTATTAAATTAATAATCATTCTACTAAATTTTGAATTTCATTATTTCTCAGGGATAACACAACTTCATTTCTGTAAATACACAAAAGAATGATGAGGTTTACAAGGATTTCTGAGTTATAAAAGTGGCAACATAGCAATACTTATCAAATTATTAGGCCTCATACAATAGGAATGTTAAATTAATTAGGCCTCATACAATAGGAATGTTAAATTAATTAGGCCTCGTACAATAGAATATTGAACATCCGATGGAATGACTAAAATGACTCGAATGAAGGTGCAGAGAATCGCGAGGGCTCCATCATATCAAAATTCCAAGTAACATAACTTGCTGCGACTCAAAAATAGTTTCACCTTCTTTCAGCTACAACCTCCGACGTACCATCAAATAATGTGGGAAGAAATCAAGAAAGAATACAATTTTTTTTCAACATTTTCTTATCTGACCAACTTTAAAACTATCATGCTTAAAAGAACCAAAAATTAGTCCATCCAAACAGACTCCAAAACTAGAAATGCTGTACAAGTTCCTAATATGGAAAGAACAAAGCGAAATGGAATGGCATGTTCCAAACAGTTCTCATCATTCTTCCAGAAAAGATAACATGCTATCACTTCTTCACAAAGTAACCTAAAATATTATGTTGCAACGACATATGCATCCACAGTTTAAGCACCGGTCTCCTCCTCACTTGCCAAAACGACCCCTAGCCCATGGCGCTACATGCTGACCACCTCCATTTCTCCTTGGCATGTTGTTCTGCTGAGATTGCATTTTCATCCTTTGTTCCTTCATATTTGCAAATAGAGAATCTAATGTCTGAGGCCTCTGCTTTGACACTGGCTTGACTTCCTGCTTTTGTTGCTACAAACAAAACACAAACCTTGTTAAATTTTTCCCAGAACTTACCAAGTTCTATACTAGCTGTCTACAAGATCAATGACATAACATGCAATGCAGGACGTAAGAACTGATGAATTAGATGGACAAAAAATTGGAACACCTTCACTAATACAGCCCTAGCTGAAAAACTCAACACAAAATCAACGCTTCCAATGGGAGGAATTGATAACAGAGGACCTTCATAAGTTACTGTTAAACCTTCTCTCACCTTAGCAATAAACCTGCCACCATTTGCAGCACTCTTCTGAACTGGAGGAGCCCCAAACCTGCACAAGTAACAAAAAGAGAATTGAAGAGACTGTAGGGAGAAGTGCTTATCCGCAGATTACTTACTAAAGGGTGAGCAGCACCAAGATGAAGAGGAAATTCCCAGTGAGATCACTATGCACGTAGTTTTTTTAGTTCCAACTTACCATCGGTCCTCAAATTAAAACTTCTCAACTGGCCAAACCTTAGAAACAGTAGCAGCATCCCAAACAAAAAACGATAGCTATCAGCTCACCCCCCACCAGAAGGTAAGTCAAACTAGAACTAACAGAAACACAGATGTGGAAGAACTTCGTCTTGGGTTTTTGGACAACTTTCATCACTCAAATATCCAAAAATATGCCCAACTTCAGCAGAACGGCTTTCACCACGAAACTAGAACTGCTTCAATAGAGTTGCAGCAAACTTCCCAACATAACATAATTCAACACAAAATGTAAAGCCCCCCACACGTCCCACAAACCTAACTGTTTCTGTTAAAGAGCTTAAGTACAACATGCAATCTCTATCCTCCAAAACACTGCCACAAGGTTACGGCACAAACAAGAGTTGGATACACGCCCACACAAAGAGAAGTATCCCCATTTACGTGACCCGCAACAGCAATTTCAAAAATCAATAATACCATAACACCCACAAAATAATACAAAAATGTTTCTGTCAGGTGTAGAAGGCAAAACTTAAAATGCACAGCAGCCTCGCGAACTCATAGCTGAAAGAAATCTGATGAATGCCACGTGTCCATGCTCCATGCATTCCCAAACTTCTCATCAACATAAATTTTGATGGTTGGGCAGCGGAAAGAAAATGAGGAAAACTGCTTATTAATATCCCAAAAAGAAATTCAAAGACATTTGTCTCCAAGTCTCCCTGAACTTCTTATCAACAAAACATTTGGCAATTTGAAGAGGAAAGAAAATGAGAAAGAATTGATAATCCAAAACCCGGGGGGAATTCAAGGACAATTCCTTGTGAAATAGTTGAGTCACTTCGAACAGAATCTTCCATCAGAACATCCTTTCTGTACCCAAAAGAAAATCACTGATAATCAATTTCCATAGAATTGAGTTTCCATGGGACAAAGATATCCAAGGGCATCCGTTTATATGAAGCAACCATTCCAAAACATCAAACTAACAAGTCATAGTATACCCCATGTTCTCTACCAGACAAATCCTTGGAAACTATGCAGTTACCACAACACAGGAAAATCTCATTATAACATATCTTTATGCCAGCTCCCAGATGAACTTCAAATCCACACTAAGAGTTCCACATCTTGTAGTGTCCTGATACCAACTTGAAAAGAGTGAAACTCAAATCCAATACATGCACAACAAACTGGTCAACCAACATGTTGTACAAGGATGTAACTTTTATGAGGTAAAATAACCATCATTTGACACTTGAACAAACTTCCAAAGACTGCAACTTCAATATCTCCCAACCGGATTAACAGGGAACAGCATGCTTTTGAAGTACATAAAATGAAGGAGAGACACATGGCAAATTCATCTACAATAAATAGGACCACAATTTACCTGCATCAAATGAGAGTTCAATTGTTACTCCAGATTTGACATGAGCCTGTCCAGGGAACTAACAAACAACAAACTTAATCACAATTCAATACACACCTCTGTTTATTTACATTCACTGCCTGGCTTCGATTGAAAGCCCTATTGCGAATAGGAGCAACTGCAGCCCTTCTGGCAGCCTCAGTTGCCAAAGGAAACTGGTCTCCCTGAAAATTTGATCTTCTTTGAGCAATAGACCCCTAGAAGAAGAATATCAACAAAACAGTGTCTTAAGCGTTCAACATTCACAAATTTTCAAAAGGATCCATCAAAATTTTCATAGGTTGCACCAATTGTGAAGTGTACCTGTCTCATAGATGATCTTGTGTCCATGAACCTTTGTATCTTAGCAGATTTATCCTGAGCCAGGTTATTAGAAAACTTTTGGCTTCTATTCTGCAGAGTAGCAGACAACAGATGTTAAAAAATGTTCCTTGTCAAGTTGACAAAAGCAGAAATAAACACTAAATGGTCAAGACAATGGCGTTCTTACCGAAACTCTTTGCTTCTTAGTTTTGGTTGTGTTTGTCTTGGACATCTTGATGATATCGTCTGCAACCATCAAGCGATTATCAGCAAAAAAGGAAGTAAACGAAAAGACATAAAACATATATAGCTGGCATGCTTACCTAATGTCATGTCCATTTTCTTCTCAGTAAGTGCAATAGTCTCAGTTGTCAGTATTTTAGCTGCCATCTGAGAGGGGAGGAAAATCAGTCAACTGAATATAACATAGAAATATCCAACTAAACTCTAAGGACAGCAAAGATGCAGGCACAGAAGGAAAAATCAAAGTCGTCAAAAGAAGACGGAAGTATATGACACATTGAACTGATCAATGAGGAGAAGGATGTGGACAACACTGAACATGTGAAGAAGAAATATCAGCTCAGGGAAAATAAGTTACAAAATACAGAGAACAAAAACCAACAACGAAACAAGAACTATTTCCCTGCCCCTTTCTCGCTGCAGGTGAAGGAAGGAAACAAAATAGTTTAGTTTAACCTGACAATCAGAGAAATAATCATGCAGGAACGCAGTTATATGAGAAGAGTTCTATAGGGATAAATTTACAGCAAACTAAAATTACGTATAAGAGTTAATGGAAACACCGTTGTTCATTTTTCTATGACCTCAAAACTGTTTTTTGTAACAGCACTTAATATTTTAAGAACCTTTTTTTATCAAACAGTAGAATAATCACGTAACTAGCTTGACAATATTAACCAAAGGGACAACGCAACTGCTCAAATAGACAAGTTAGAGCGACTGCCCAGAAATAAACATCTCATCAGAAGTTTCAGTAGTTTTTACACACCTTCTCAAAAACTGTAACACATCTCTGCAGCATTCAGCCTTTTAAGTTTTAATAATCACAACAACAACAAAAGCACAGAAATAATCAGGTGCTCATAAATCAAGCTCTCATTGATATCTAGAAACTAGATGCCAACACTTCACTCCACCTGACATCTTTTAAGGAACCAAAGATGAAACTAAATCCACGCTCGAGTACCCCTACCAGTTTCTCCAAATTCCATCTAGAATCTAGACATTCCCATCTAATAAGCTAGCACAACAAGAAAGCATCGATACACATTCTTAGAAACAGTAAGTACATCATAGCTTCTTCTAGGAAATAAATCAGCTCATAATACAAATTAAAAAATAAAGAACATGTTCCAGGTCTCAGCAGCAGCCACACCTTAAGCTAGTGAGAACAACCACACCTTAAGCTAGTGAGCCATTAGTTAGACGAAGTCGTACAGATATTCTGCTCTATCTGCTCAGATCTCTTCACAATCAGCTTGGTAACTGTTCAGTTAAAACAGTGTAGGTCCTCCTTATCTCATAGTGACATAACAACTATTAAAACTAGGGACTTACTGTAATCCATCTAAAACAAACTTCTCACGTCTACCTAACAAAAGGTTGTAAAACAAAATCATCAAAATAGTGAAGCAAACCTGAAAGGTGAAACTAAGTCGCTGAAAACCACAAAATCCAAAAATTTAACAAATAACTAAAGTAAAGTTCCACTCTAGGGAAGCCTTTTGAGCTAAACAACATGAAAATTGCAGAAACAAAAAGAGCTGAGAACGAGCAAACTGTCTCAAAAATTGCAGAAACACTAGTTCTCCTTACTTAATAATTATGACTAACACAACTCTTAACAATTTGGTATCGTCAACTTTAACTTCTGAATTTTCATAAAATTCCTCAAATCCACATAACACAAGGATGTAAACTGAAAGCACCAAATAAATTTGGTCTCTGATAACCACAACGTCAAAAGAAATTGAACTAACCAGAGCAAATCCTTCACTCACAAACTTTTTTTGAGCATAACAACATGAACATACAAAAAAAAAGAGATAAAAACAGCTCGTGAGGAGCATCACAAACTATCTCAAAAATCGCAAAAACACTACAGATTTTCATTATCTAATAATTGTGACATACACAACATTAACAACTAAGCCTTACTTCCAACTATTTGGTATCGTCAACAGCAACTTCAGGAATTTTCCTAAAATTCATCAAATCCAAAAAAAAGAAGGATATATATAGAAATCACCAACAGAATAGTTTCTAATTACCACAAAATCAAAATAAATTAAAGTAATTGAAGCAAAATTCACACTCATACAACACTTTTTGCGCATAACAACACGAATATAACAATAAAAAAGGATAAAAAAGAGCTTGAGAGAAACACAATCTGCCTCAAAAATATGCAAAAATTGCAGAAAATAATGGTAACAAAAGTAAACCTGTTTATGTTTGTGAAATCGAATAGAAGATGATGAAGCTGATGTTGAATGCTAGGGTTTCGAATTTTTTTTTTGAGAAGAAGAAGACGGCGAATTTAGTGTGATGAAAAATTATGGTCAAACAATTTTGGAAATTATCTATTCGCGAATTTATATATGTAGAGGCGGTGCACCCTTTGATTATTGGATCGAGCAAGAGCAAATCACGTGCTCCTTTTATGAGTCGTTTGGAGAGTAATTTCTCTAGATAGTTATCTTTAAGAAATTATCGAAGAATATCACTAATTTTTGTTTTAGAATTATAATATTATTTAATTTTATCTATTTTTTTAAACTATACTTGACACAAAAAATATATTATCTCTCCCTTATTAGGATGTCATGTCATATAATTTATTTTTTTATTATTAAAAAATATGTTTTAAACTTATTTAAACGTTAAGTTGCAATATGTATTTTTTTTAAATATTGTTTTTTATGTTTATATTTTTTGAATTTTTTTAGATATATAAAGATAAATTTTAAAAATAAGTGAAAAAAATACTCCATTTCTACAACTAACTAGTAATGAACTGTTTTAGCTATTTATTAAAAATAAGTTTTTTTAATTTTTTAATGATAATTATTATTTTTTAATTAATTTTTTAAATAGTAATTATAGTTTTTTTATGGTGCACTTTTTCTTCTCCTAATAGATATTTCTACATTTCATTTTGGAGCATTCCCTAAAATCACTGAAAGTGTGATAAACATAAATAGATATAAAATAATTCAATTTTCAATTTTCATTTTTTAGCCAAAAAAAAGTTGAAATTTGAAGCATTTAAAGATCTTTTATTTTTTTCTGTAATAGCCATTACTATTTTTATATAAAAAAAAAATCAATTTCATTTTTTTCCTTTAAAATGAAAATTAGAGGCATTTAAAAATCATTCATTTTTTTTCTGTTAGAGTTTTTTTTAACTAAAGAAGTTTTATTTTCTTTTTGAAATAGCTATATTAAAATTTCTGTTTTTTTAATTGTATTTTTAGAGCATATTTAAAATACTTTTTGAAAAATTAAAATTTTTGAATATTTGTGATGCTGACATGTGACACTTTTTATTTCTCCTATCATACATAGATAGTTTTTTTTAAAAAAATAGACAAATCCACATATTATACGCAGTAAAAAAATTACATTAAGAACTGTAATATGAGTTCCTCCGGTTCTTCAACAAAATATATGGGTTCCTCCGGTTCTTTAAAAGAATTAGAAAAATATTAATAATAAGTTAAAAAATGTGACATGGTATATTTTGAGGAAAATAAGCAAAGTTGGGTGATATTGTAATTCTAAAATAAATATAAGTGATATTCCTAAGTAATATCCTAAACATACTATCTAGGGAAATTACTCCTTGTTTGGATGGTTCTTGTTACTCATTAGACTCGTTCACTATTACTTATCATTACGATTCTACAGGCTTCTTAAGAGATAATGACTATATGAGTGATTTATAAGAACACTCATAATAATAATTGGTTTGTATTTTTAGATCTTGTAAAATAAGTAACTAATATTGAGGATAAAAAATATAAACGATATTATGTTTTATGATATGTTAAAGTGATAATTAAATTTTAAAAAATCAAGTTTTGGTGTACTTGACAAGTTAAATCGAACACAAAGAGCATTGTATTGTTATTTTAAAAAGTTAATCATCAAATACACACCTAAATCATTAATTTTTTCATAAATTTTAAGAAATCAATTGTTCTCTTTACATATCTAAATCATAGCACCATTTGGTAGAGTGTACAAAAATAATGCAAAATATAGTGTATTTAATAATGTTTATATTAGTTATGTTGAGATTTTTCTTAAGTATCGTTTGGTTTGGTTTGGTGTACGAAAGTATCGTGCATTACATAATTTCTTTTTAAAATATATTTGTTGTGGAAATTTTTTTAAGGGACAATTAATCATGTTAATGCATGCATTGGAACTCACTGCATTACTAATGCTTATAAATCTATCGTATTAGTAATACAATTTTCAATACACAATAGATTGTATTACTAATACAAACATTAGTTATACATAGGTTGAAAAAATGTATCAAATAAGATACTACCGTACTAGTAATACAGAAAGTTAATGTATAAATTATTTCTCCAATACACTCTATCCCTCCGTGAAAAAAACACTTTGATTTTTAAAAAAGTGTTTTAATACATCTAAATTATTACTTTATCTATTATCTTAATTTTTTTTTAAAAAAAATTATTCAGTATATTTTATAATACGGTAAGTTTACTCTTCAAATTACAAATATATGAGCGCATGTAAAAGCGAAAATGTTCAATTTATTGAAACACGTTTATTTATCAATATAATGTATTGCGATACAATAAAATAGTCACGTCAAAGGCAAAGAAGAGACCACCAATTTCATCCCCTAAATTTTTTCTGAACAAGTAGTGAAATATAATCTCCTTTTGATTGTAATTTTTGAGTTACAATTTCAATAGAGAAGGCCAATGTCTTGGGTATAATTTTTACAAGGTATTATTTAATTTTTTTTTCTTTTCTGGATTTTATTGTTTCTGATGCTAATATAATAGTGGTGGTAGTTACTTATAGTTATATTTAATTTACTTATATTTACCTGTAGTTTTTCTTTTATTCACTCCATAACTCTTAATTTCAAGAGAGGTAAAAATTAATTTTATTTTTCGTTTAATTGATTTGCAAGAATGAATTAGTCTTGAGTGTGGTGATCGATTTCTAAATCTGTCGAAAAGAATAAGCCTAGACCAAAAATAAACTCCTAAAGGACACATGTTGTTTTATAAACAAGCTCAAGAACGGAATTTGACGATGAATTAGAGGCAAAAGTTTACATGCTAAAGTTTTTAGAATGACATTATCTACTGGAAGTTTATATGGCTTACATTAATTCAACATTCTTATATAAAAAATTTACAATACCAATTAGCATACTTTAGTCGTGAAGTGTGTGAAAGTATATATTAACAATAAGCAAGATTAACATAAAAATACTTAACTATTTTACGAATGAAATACACAATAACAAAGTAAGTATTGGGCCCGTGTGCGCACTGACAAAATTATCTAGTTTAAGAGAAGTGTGAAACTATCACCTATCAGGTTTGATGAGCGGTTTGCAACACTGCATTCTTTGTTGCATGATCTATGCACGTTACTTTCTTCAGAAGGTTGACCGCTTGTAGGTTTCGAGGGTCATCCATTACGAAAAGACCTTTTTCTGAGTGGATATGTGGAAGTACGCTATGATGATCCTCTAAATCTTTCCATTTCTAAGAAGTCCTCAAGTTCAATCTAATTTAGTTTGTGTTTTAGTTGGGAATAACTTGTCTTTCTTTTGTTTATATGTATACTTGTCTTTTTGTAAGTGTTGAAATTTGATTTTCATTGGGGTTTAGCCTCGTATTACGATATATTCATAGAAAACCTATCATCCTGCATGACAAAAATTGATAATCGTGCCACCTATATTCTTGTCTGGATTAGGAATGTCATTGAACAAACTTGATTGACAAATACAGTTGATGCATTAGTAATGTAGCGTTTGTCGAGCATTTGACAAACTCATCACACCACGCCACAAAATTGATAAGAACGCATTGAGTGGAAGCTCGGGCATTGAGAAGGAAGGACACTTTCAGAGGGGAAAGATCAGTGAGATTGACATTGTTTATGATCCATGAATCTCATATTACAAAATTGTATTCATTTTATGTGGCTAGTTTGTGTTATTTGGACTTTTCAAACTTAACGAACTAAAATATCTTAGTAGCTAATGAAAGGAAAATTAATCGAGATACGTTAATAACATTGAACAAGAGGGGATTAGGGGTTTGAAGAAAACAAACACGTACGCCTTGCTTAATGTTGCTATCTATATATTCAAACCTTCTTCCATTGGCAATTGATAATACACTTAAATATAATAGTAATGCATTGGAAAGCTAATATGCATTGCTTAACCATGGTCTTAAACGGTTGGTTTTAAAAGGTGTGAATGGAAAATAAAGAGTTGCGACTTTTATTAAGAGTTGCGACTTTTATTAAGAGTTATGATTTTTATGAAGAGTTATGATTTTTATGATCAAGAGTTACGACTTTTATGAAAAATTGCGACTTTATAAAAGGTTGTGATCTTTCTGAATGATTGTAAGTTTTTTAAAGGTTTGTGACCTTTTCAGTAAGGCACAATAGGAATCTTTTCACATTGCCTTTTGTTTTCTATAAATTGAGAGATTTTCTCTCATTGTAAAAGAACGAATTTTGTAGACTAGTTCTACTACTACTAGTACTTTACTGTCGTTGAGTGGTTCGCTGACACCGTGATTTTAGGTAGCGATACACTGGTGAGTAAGATCGTTCTATCTTGGGAGAATATATTTCATTAACCTCAGGTTCTTGAGGGAATTAATTTCCTTAAGGGGACACTGTACACACAGTGGGCTCGATTTTCTTCTTTAAGAAAAAATATCTTGTATATTGTTTCTGATTCTATTTTCACTACTAGTTTCAATTTTCCAGTTGGGATACAATTGAACAACAACGGTTTGATGTAACATAGAATACAAACAAGTTTTCCAAACAATCTTCCCGGCTTACTAAGATTTTCGGGTGGAAAGAGAGTCATTGTCAATACTTTGAACGAGGAGGAAGAACATCTTCTCTCTCCGTCTATTCAAATATCCGAGACTGCTTGTCAATTTGGTGACACTGGTTCAGCAACAATTCAGTACATTTGATTATTTGAACCATCTAAATAACAGTTTGCTAAAGGTTACATTGCTACTCTAAGGGAAATGGTCATCAGATTTATTTATTCAGATAATCAATACTTTCCGAGTATTCATTCGGAGTTAATCACAGTTCAAATTAAGAAAAACGATTTTTGTTCAGTTCACACCGTATATCCACTTCTCCGCGTTGCTTGTGTATCTAACCAACTCTTCTGGTTTGAACCATAGTTTGATCTCGTCCTTGGCTGTCTCGGGTCCATCACTCCCATGGATAATGTTCCTGGAAAGCAACTCTATCTTGTTCAGATTCAAACGTCTTAATCTTAAACGGAGCCTAACTATAGCATTAACAGAAGAAGTTTTGGTACCTTCCGACTACAACAGCTAAGTCACCTCTAATTGTTCCGGGTTCTGACTTTTGTGGATCTGTAGCTCCGATAAGCTTCCTTCCATATTTAATCACTCCTTCGCCTTCCCATACCTAGAATTCGATTATGAAGTATTTAAAGTGAAAGTCTTTAGCAAAGAAGTAAAGTTAGACTTAGCTAAATTCAATCTAACCATTGCTACGACAGGGCCAGAGCTAAGGAAACCACATAGACCATTAAAAAATGGTCTCTCTTTAAGGTCATGATAATGCTTTTGAGCAAAATCCTTAGATGGAACCACAATTTTGATCGCGACTAGCTTGAAACCCTTGCGCTCAAAACGTGATAGGATTTCTGAAATCTGCAATGGAATGAAGCTTTCTTAGCCAATTCGACAGAGAACTCTACATCTGCATATCACGGATGCAAGAGGAACAAAGATAGTTCATGGAATTCACATACCAATCCTCTTTGCACTCCGTCTGGCTTGATGGCGATGAAGGTGCGCTCCATCTTGTAGGAAAATGTGCCGTGTCAGTTTTAAATAAAGAATGCAAATACAGTCGGACCTCTTTATAACAATCATTTTCTATAATAACATTTCACTATAACAACCTAGTTTTCTTTGGAACCAACTATCATATTATGTTATATTATATATTCTCTATAACATCTCTACGTAGCAGCCAAAAAAAAGACGTTGTTATAAAGAGGTTTGACTGTAACGATTAATGCAAGATATAACACATCGATTCATAGGAAGAACGAGAATAAGGTACCTCAGCAGCATGCGCTTCTTGCTCCTGGAGCATGTAAGCTATATGATAAAGACGGAGAAATGAAACGAAATTAGACTGGAGGTTCCTATTTCTTTTGTTAGTCATTGCATACAGAAAATTCAAATTTTCACCAAAGAGGCGCATTCGCAAAGGACAAAAATGTCTAGCAGCAAAAATTCAACAGAGTTATAAGATACCAACCTGCTGCAGGAAGGGCAAGGATTCCTGAGATCCAACCTGTAGACGAATTCCGGGACTTAGTCCTACCATATGTAGCTAAAGAAGGCACAACTCCTCTCAAAGAAACTGTGGCTGCTGCTGCCGCTGCTCGCCCCCCTGCAAATAAGGAAAGCCAGACATATTGTGTCTAATGAGCAAAGCCATGTCAGTTCTACTAGTTAAAAACAGAAATAGAGGCCGATCGAGTATATATAGACATTGAATCAGTTCGGTTTATGATAATGTGTAGTAATTTTTTCAATGAATTACACTACCCTGGCTCTACCCTCGTGTAGTCATTCCCACTAGATCTCTCTCTCTCACACACACATATATATATATATAAACCAAGCTCGAAGATGCACGAAAATTGAAATCAGTCTGTGAACACACATATATATAGGTTAATAAAGTTTTTCTAGAAATATATATATCATGATCAAAAAGCTCAATGCTTCCCCCAGGCAGATCAAACAGAATTTTTTACCAAACTAAGTCATTATATAAAACAATTTATCAAAATAATACATTTTTTCAAAATTTTACAAAATTAGTGTAAACGTATTTCACAGTAACGTTTTAGGGTATATTTCCATTTTTAAAAACTAACATCGTTAGGTTGATATACGTTACTGTGAGTTACGTTTTAAGAGTAAGACGTTGCTCATAGCAACATTTTATGAGTAAAACGTTATTCACAGTAACGTATATCAATCTAACGCCGTCGGCTTTTAAAAACAATATATACCCTAAAACGTTAGTGTAAAATACGTTTATACTAATTTTGTAAAAAAAAATTAAAAAAAACATATTATTTTGGTGAATTACTTTATATAATGGCTTAGTTTGATCAGTACTTCGATCAAACACAACCACACTGAGTTCAAAGATGCACAAGCACTGAAATCAGTCTGAGACCACACACACATGGATAGATCAAGCACATCAATGGTGCTAAAGGCAGTCATATATAATAGAAAATAAACATCTAAGGTTTCAAAATCAACGCACAATTACGCACACCGAGCTCGATAATGCACGAGAATTTTGAAATCAGTCTGCAAACAAACACATCAAAAATAAACCAAGCTGGAAATGCACATAGATTGAAAATCAGTCTATGCACCACACACACAAATAAATTAATTATATATAAATATATACATGAAAGATTAGATGAGGAATCGGAGAAGGAAGAAACATTTGAGATTTAAGGAGGAATGGAACGAAAATTTTACCGGAAAAAGCACGAGAACTTGAAGTGAACAGAGACTTGGTAGCTCGTGAAGCAGATCTACAAATCTGAGAATTCATCTTTCAAACAAACAAAAAATTCTGATTCGATACGTAAACAGATGAAGAAAAGTAAAAGAAGAAACGAATGAATATGTTGATCAGTTGAGTGGAGCTTTTAAATTTAGTTTAAGTACTGTTATAAGTATGGAACACGTGAGTGCACGCGCTGAGTTGGAGCGTGGTAGAAGAGAGAGTTTGGGCTTTGGCTGGGTCAAAATCTGGGCCCGAAGTTGTTGGGCTGAACTAATGAATCTGATTCGTTGCTTGTGAAATTCGTATTATGTTTTTTTTACTATATATACTTTTTATTTTTAATTACTTTTATTATAATTCAATTTATTGATCTTTATAATGAGGAAAATTCAAATTTTAATACTTAGTACACATTATGTCGAAATATTAATTTCAGTAGAAAGCGTAATAAATATGCTATATCGTGAAAAATGACATGCAAACAAGTATCAAAATATTTACCAGATGTCTTAGGTTCGAGCCCAAAAAGAAATGAAAAATAAAGTAGAATTAGATTATCAAGTAATCATTCTTATTCTTTGATTGTTCCTAAGTTAATTCTTTGGTTCTTTACATCATTATTATACCTTTACCTCTTTGATTTCTATTCTCATTCTTTTGTTACATTGCACTTGTATTAAAATTTTATGGGTTTGTCCTTAAAAATATTACTTTCTCCGTCCCATTTTACATGACACGTTTTGATTTTCAATATTTAATCAAATCTATCTTTAATCGTAAATTTTTCATAGATCATTTAAACATTTTGAATTATTAATTATTGTGACTTATAGTACTTTTTACGTAGTTTATAAATATATAAATTTCATTTAAAAAAAATTAAAAATTCCATGTGCAAATTGTGAATGAATTTCTACTCTGAGTGGATGATAGAAAACTGATCATTTTGATTATCAATTATTGTGAATTATAGTACTTTTTACGTAGTTTATAAATATATAAATTTCATTTCAAAAAAATTGAAAATTCCATGTGCAAATTGTGAATGAATCTCTACAGATTCTCTGAGTGGATGATAGAAAATCTGATCATGCAATGTCTATAACAACTACCACTACTATGCTACAATCCCAGCAAAGTCGGAGTCGTCTATAAGTTCTCTATATTTGGGCAACACAGTGCATAAAGCATCCCACGTTACCAGGGTCTGGGGTAGGGTCGCACCCACTGTGATGTACACAGCCTACATGAAGTTCTAGATATTTGACAGGACTAAAAGTCTGCAAATAACAAATTTCTTTAGCCAGATGATAGAGAAATCTGATCATGCAATGTCTGCAAATGGTTACATTCTGTACCAAAGAATAAAGCCTATCAATGTACACGATAGTTTACCAATCCAGGTGTGGATAACCATTCCGTGCATAACGAATTATTAACAATCATGTCATCGGTTTCAAGAAGTACAACAGCTAAAACATAAACACGAAAATGTAGTCAAACCAGTCACTTAACATGAGCGTGAAGTTGTGAGCTGTATCTTCTCTCGCTTAAGGTAATTCGCTTTGAAGTTAGATGCAGCCACCCAACTGCCAAAAGGAAAAAACAATTAGACAGATGAAAGAATTGAAAGCATAACAAAAGAGGCAAATGCTACGATTCATTAGAATGTCATTTTGTTTTGCAGTCCATGTTCAAAAGGTTATTTTGATTCTCAGTTCATGTTTGGGATTTTTACATACGATTCTTCGAACACCTCTGGCTAGAAATTACTCAAACATGGTGCATTATCTGTCATATAACTAGGCTGGGATTCATTGCCTAAGCCTACATCTTATGTTCAGCATGTGCCGTGAGAGAGAGAGACACTTTTGACGTACAGCAAGTACACATCCTTTCCATGTTCTTCCAGTAACATATTTGCTTCCCTAGTAACAATCTCACTCAAAGAAGCCAATTAAATAGCACTCAAGGGCGTGGCTGCGTGGCATAGTGGTTGATGAAGCGGGTTGAGAATCATGAAGTCTCGTATTCAAATCTCAGCGAGGCAAAAAAACACTGGGTGATTTCTGCCATGTCCATACCCCTAAGGTGGACACAGACTTACCTGAGCAGAAACAAAATTCATAAGACAGGTAACTGCGAGAAAAATGTTACTACTACTGGTATGAACGGGGAAACAGGTACAGTGCACCAAGCCTATCCTGTCGGATAGCGAGACAATGTTCAACTACCTACCAACCTTCTACCCTAATCTGAGCGACCTCCATAACGTCCTATTTAAGGTTGCCCTCGATAAGCTGAAGATGCACCATATCATGTCTAATCACCTCTCCTTAATACTTCTTTGGCCTAACTCGAACCCGGACATCACGGTGACCAAGAAAAAAAAAACTAAATAGGCAAAGGCCTCTAGCTAACACAAATTGCCTGTATGAGAATGTCAATAAGTTCAAGATTGTGTACCAGAATGGATTCAATTTCCTCTTGAGTAACTGGTGTTCTTTTTGGTTGATCAGAAGCCTTCCCTGCAACAGACATGCTAGGTGGGGACCTTGAGAAAAATGTTCGAGGAGTTTCTTCAGCTGATGGAGTTTTCTGATGTTGGGGATTCTGCGATGTGGTACCTGCAGGATAAAAGAATCTTCATGAGTTGTTTGAAAAAAAAAAAGGAAAAGAAAGAAAGGTGTACAAGTGTTTTTTTTGGATGAAGATACATTCAGTTAAAAGCTAAGCGCGTTAGTAAACAATAATCAATAAAACCCATTCTCCCTCTTAAACAAACCAAATTCACACTGTTTACTAGATCTTCAAAAGAACAAAAAAAAACAAGATAGTGATAAGCAAGCATGACAAGCATAGGACTGAGGCAGCACGAAAAAGAATATATGAAGTCCTAAACCCAGGATTGAAAAGATAAATTTAACAGAAAGAGGAATGATGTGATATGATTTAACACTATCACAATGGGTTATAGCAGTCAGTTGCACCAGTAAGCTCTTGGACTGACAGATATAAGGTGTTGATTTATCATATGGTCACTCAAATAATAGTTATTATTTCAGAAAACTCGTCCTTTTTCTTGATTGCAATCTTTTTCAACAGAAAAAGTGACTTTCTGGTATAATAATTATTAATTGAGTGACCATATGAGATTCGACTCTAGATATAAGTGGGGTGCACTTGGAATCTTGCTACAACGTGTGAATTCACCATAGAACAATTTGGAATATGGCAGCTATAAACAATTTGTGCATTTTCCTGGTAATCCCCGCAATCTGTGAATTCACCATAGAACGTGAAATTGTTTATACAGTCTACAACTCCTTAGACTTACCACAAATTGGTGAATGATGCTACCTAAGATGTGGGACGAATAAAGCACAAAATGGACCTGCAGTCAATTAAGACCAACACAATGGTGATATAGGACAATAGATAAGGCAGGTTTGAAGGAGGATACGTTGAGAGTTGAGAGATAGTGTAAGTTATCACCCCTACAAGTTTCTCCCATGTAGTAATAGCCATTAATCTTCATCAGCATTCAAGGGCCATATTTAAGCTACTGATAAGGGAAACTACAAGTAAATATATGAAGCCAGAAAAACTCAGTTTGATACATACTACTTAAAAACAAGGACTAGATTGATGAGACTTACCATAATAATGGTATCAACAACATACCTATGGTAGTCTAACAAAGTGTGGTCTAGGGACGGTAGAGTGTACGAAGACCTTACTCTTACCTCAAAGGTAGATATTGTTTCAGATAGACCCTCAGTTCAAGAAAAAAACAGTCCAAAGCAGTGTAGAAAAGGAAGTAATTGAGGTACAAGAAACAACAAATAGTAACAAACTACAACACAATAACGATAGTCAAAGTACAAAAAGCAACAAATAGTAACAAAAAACAAAGGATACAAACTAGAAGAGTAATACTGCAACTACTAATATGATGGACAGCAAGCCAATGCACTCCTACCTACTACTCATCTACCCTAATTTGTGTCCTCCACAACCTCCTAGCTAAGGTCATTTCCTCGGTAAGCTAAAACTTTGACATGTTTTGTCTAATCACCTCTCCCAAATATTTCTTCGGTCTACATCTACTTCTCCTGAAACCATCCATAGCCAATATAATAAATTTATAAATTTCTTCCAACGTGAAAACCTTTTACTTGCCACAACCTATGAGTACTTGAAGTGTAACTTTATACAGCTATCAAGAAAAACTCTTTTTTGGGGGTGTTTTTTATGCAGGATCTTCCAAAACCAAATATCGATCAGCCTTTAACTTGCAGATATAATGTGCTAATGTCCAATAACAAGATTTTCAAGGAGAGGACGAAGTCGAAATGAGGGTATTCAAGACTGTTTAGGGGCTGGACTATATGTAATGAAGTGCAGAAACAGTGAGGAACGAGTAGAGAATCTAAAGAGCTATGAAAAGAAAAAAGAAGGAGAACGGAGAAGAAGCAAGGAAGAGATCATGTATATTTCCAAAATATTTTTCATTCAAGTCTCCTCCAACATAGAGGGACATCAAATTCTACAAGCAAAACTTGCATAGAATACAACATCGACAGTAAATCTCTTGACAGTTTGAATGGTGAAACTCCAGTGAACTGCCTAATTAGAAGATCTGAGATTATAAACTAATGTGTTAACTGTTTGATAGCCTTTTGGACTACCTTGAAGACCAACATCAAGTAGATGAATAGATATTGCTTGTCCAAGTCTCAAAGGATGCAGTACATTGGAAAAATAAAAAAGCCATCAAACTCATGCACAAACTAAATAACAAGAAAATCTTTTTTTTTAGAATGACAAGAAAAAGAAACATCATTGCCTATTCATATCTTAAAAAAAATCTTAAAGGAAGAAACTTCCTCCCACATATTGAAATAAAGGGAATTTTCATATCAAGATGAAACAAAGAGAATATAACGATGACTCTCGACGTAATTGGGTATTCTAGTAACGTGGCATAATTTCACAAAGAAATAAACTTGCAGAGGAGTTGCTCCTAGTGAATACCGTAGGATCCCCAACTAGTGCTTTTTCAACCAACTGCAACACATGTTTAGACACACTTTACAAACACTTTCAAAACTAGTTCATTCACCAAACAATCAAATCTAATAAATACTTATCACTCGAAGCAAAATTAAGGATCCTGAACCACCATCCCACCCCACCCCATCTTTCTTACCGGCAACTCTTTCATGTAATATTACGTGATTGAAACAAAACACAACTATAAGTAAATAAAAAGCAACCAATCAATCAACTTTGCTTCAAACTAATTATCATTGGCTACATATACCATTCTAGTCTAAAACTGAAATATGGGAATTTTTCGAAAGAAAAGAATGAAGCAGGAAATAAAGATGATCCATTTTTGTTAAACTACTTGTAAATAAATTTTTATTTCTAGTTTCTTTTTAACAGAAAGAACAAAATTTTAGCATTTTTGACTCTTCAAATATAATCTAGTATAACGAGGTATAAATTCCCAAAGGAATAAACTTGGTGAGGAATTTCTCCTAGCTAAATATCCGAAATCCACAAATGAAACTTTCTAAACCAACCACAAACTCTAAACTAGAAACTTCTATGAACCATTTCAGAAGATCAAATTACTCATCACTCGAAGGAAAAATACTTAATCCTTAACTCCCAACCCCCAAACTCTCTTCTTTACAAGATATCTTTCACAGTTTTATCATTTGATTGAAACTGAACATAAGTCATAACTACAACTAACCAAAAAGGTATCAATCAATCAACTTTTCTTCATTTACAAACTAATTGGGGTCAACTAAACGAATCTTCTCTACCATTTAACTCTAAAACATAAGACAAAACCAAATTAGCAAAAAAAAAATAAAAAAAAATCAACCAAATCAATAATTTCACCAACATATTGATAAATTCAGATAAAAATTACAGAACCCATACCAGAATGCTTTGAATGCCTCTGTGGAAACTTGATTCGTGGAATTCTCTTCATTGCCTGCGCTCCACCCATCGATTTCTTCTTCGATTGTAAGAGAAAAAAAAGTTCGAGAATTTCTAAAGCCGGAAAAGTATTAGGAATTCTTCAAATATGGCCCATTGACGCAAAGACGCAAAGTTATTAAATGACCCGTTTGGCCATAAATTTCCCAAATAATATTTGGGGGAAAATTTGACAAATAATATTTATTCATACAATTTGTTATTATTTGACAAATATTTTTGGTAAATATCTCAAATTCTCAAATACTATTTTTTTCTAGTATTTGGGCCAAATCTCAATATTTGTGATCTTTTAAAAATTAAAATTTTATCCCAAATTTTTATCTTTTTACAAAAAACCTTCTATACATAATTTTTTTACGTGAACAACAAAATAGTGATTAAATATTTAGTGAACATTAAATAATGGTATGATTGTTGATGAAAATGATGAAAAATTAACTCAAGGTAATAAAATCATGTGCTTCGTCTAGTTCGCGATATATGGAATGATACTTGTTGCACTCGTTCCAAATTACCACATTGCTCGAGTGTGATGGAAACTATTTGTTATTGTTGTAACAAACATCCAATTGACTTGTAATACAAACTTATAGTTAGTTTTAATAGTTTTTAAAACTTATGGGTATAAATCATATTTTTCTAAAAATGTGAAATATATTTTCCAAATCCTATGACCAAACACATGGTGAAATTTCACCCAAATTTTCACTCAAATAATATTTGCCAAGAATATTTGAAAATTTGTGGCCAAACGCTAGCTAAGAAAACAGGGAAATATTTTATTTTTTTTAACTATCCACCAAACTTGATTTTCTGTCTCGATATAGTGGTACGAGCCTATAGAATAAATTCAAGTAAGGTCGTATATTATATCATAATGTATCATATTATAGTGTAATATATTATTTTGGCCGAACTTATAAACAGATCCTTAAAGTTATTGGTTTTTCTCCTCAATCATCTCAACTACGTCATTTTCCCATTAAATCATTAAACCACCCATAATTTATTGTTTTTAAATATGTTGACTGATTCTTGATAGACTTTTCTATTGTAAATATCTTCAATTATGTTTGTATTGTAATGATTTTAATTGAAGAAACGAAGACAAACTATGTGTTAGTCTCATTTGTTTTCTAATGGGTTCAAATGACTTTAAGTAAAACACAATTATTCTCGAATATTTTCATTATCAATTGAACTAATGAGTTCTGAAATAACATATTTATCCTCTCTATTAATACCCTCACAAAATTTGGTTCCACATCAACCAACGGTGTTTAAAAGAAATAATTATGGGTGGTTTAATGATTCAATAGGAAAATAAGATAGTTGAGATACCTGAGAAAAAAAAACCGACAAATTTAAAGATCTATTTATGTATTTGACCTATTATTTTCTATCGTTATATAATAATACAAGTTAACTTTAAATAATTAACCTAAAAAAAAGAATACGGAATAGAGCTAAGGGGAATTAGGGGTTTTAGTTCATTATTATTTGCAATACTAGTTTTAGTCTCTATGTTATTTTGACGAGTCCGGAGCCTTAAGGGTAAAAAATGTTAACAAAAATTCCAAAACGGTATATGAAATTTCTTTTTAACCAAAAGGGCAAAATCGCTCGCGAAGTAGCGATTTTTTCCACTGAAAAAAGCAAATTCGTTGCTATAGCAGCGATTTGTTATATTTGCTTTTTTTAAAAAAAAAAAAATTATAACAAAATCGCTCCCTCGGGAGCGATTTTCAAAATAAAAATCTTTTTTTTAATATTTCTTTTATATGTCGCTGCTTAGGCAGCGACTTGTGTATAATTTTTTTTAATTAATATTTTTTAAAAAAGTTTAAATCAATTTTTTATTTTTTTTTAAAATCAAATAGCTGCCAAGGCAATGATTTTTAATTAATTTTTTTTATTTTTTTAAAAAAATAAATCGCTGCCAAGGCAGCGATTTTAAATCAAATTTTTTTTAGTGATTTAATTTTTAAAAATTAAAAAAGAAATAATTAAAAATCGCAGCAATTTAATTTTAAAATATTATTTTCATTTAAACTTTTTTAAATAAAAGAAGCAAAAAAAAATAAAAAAAATTAAGGTAATGTCGCTGCATAAGCAGCGACTTACTTAAAAAGGTTATAAAAAAAAAATTAAAAATTGAAAATCGCTCCCTCGGGAGCGATTTTGTTTTAATTTTATTTTTTTTTAAAAAAATCAAATTTAACAAAATCGCTGCTATAGCAGCGATTTTGCTTTTTCCAATGGACAAAATCGCTACTTCGCGAGCGATTTTGCCCTTTTGGTTAAAAAGAAATTTCATATACCGTTTTAGAATTTTTGTTAACATTTTTTACCCTTTAGGCTTCGGACTCTTATTTTGACTATGTATATTTAACCTTTAATTATTTAAAGAATGAGATTTTGATATTTGATGTTAACGAAACTTAACTATTAACTAAAATGATTATTTAAAGATATATAAATTAAAACATAATAAAGGGTTGGTCATTCTAAATGATTGAATGATTATTTTAAATAAATAAATTTTGGTTCAATTTGTTTCTTTATTTGCTCCATTTTTTATTCATTAGCATTCTTCCTCTCTTTTTCATGATGGTTACTAGTCAAGGCAAAAAAAAAAAAAAAAATTATATTTGAAAAGGCTTGATGGGTCGACAGACGTCTTAAGATTATTAATGATATTCTAACAATAATTTTGATTTTTTTTAAAATATAATATTTAATTCTTCAAGCATTTATCATTGATAGTATACAAATGAGACTCATTATCGTTATCTAACAATAAATTTAAACAATACGATATAATAAAATTTAAATACCTATCAAATATATTAAACTAACAATACAATATAATATCACGAATAACAATCATTTAAACAAAGTTTGATAAAATTAGAACACCTACCAACATAAAACTCAAAAACTACATAACAAATTACTAAATAATGGAAAACTCAATATATAGAGTAAAAAAAATAAAATTGAACAAATAAGGAAAAGAAAAATAGACAAAAATGTGTGATTTTTCTCAAGGGAATCTCATCATCTATCGAGGAATCGTAGAGCAATAATAAAATTATTTCCTATGATTTATAGGTCATATATTTAAATCATAAAAATAATTTATAATGTGTATATTGGATCGTAGATTGTCGTTTAAATCACATCTCTTGAAATACGACCATTATTAACACAAGATACTTTGTGTATCGAACTAAAAAAAATGAATCTCATTATCTATTCATCGTCTCATGAATTTCTGGGCTCTCTATAATACTTTCTAAAGATGGTTTCCACTTAGAATCACTTGTATTATTTTCTTTTCTTCTTCTTTCCATTTCAATTTCTCCCAATAATTCCTCTAAATTTTTCCCTTCATTATGTTGCAATTGAACCAATAAACTTTCCAATTCTTCTTTACTCAAAACCATCTTCATTCTCATAATATTATTTTTCTCCACCACATTTTCTTTAGCTTTGACAATTTCACCCTCCATTTTTTGTTCATGAACAATTTGATCCTCTAATTCTTCTTCTCTTTGTAATAAACATGTTTCCATGCAATTCCCCATTATATACTATTTCTTTTTTCCTTCTTATGAGATGAGAAAGTTGAAGATTTTGTAAAGAAAAAAAAAACACAATAATTTAGTGAGAGAAAGAAGAGAGAGAGAGAGTTGTGAAGTGTGTAGTATAGTATGCATGTGTTATGGTTGATTAGACTTTTTATAGAGAAAGAATAAAGCACCTATAGAATAGAATAATACTCTATCGTATATAATTCTGAGATGAAATCGTCTTCGATAAAAAAAAATTATTTATAAAATGAAATTGAGATGATTGAAAAATCTAAAGCTATATATATCAATATTTAACAAATAAATATGAAACTTGAACTATTTTTCTTTTTTTAATTTTGGTGTAAATATAACTTCTGTGTTATGCATATAAAACTTTTCGATACAAATTTTATTAGCTAGGGCTCAAATTAAATATCGAACACTAAATAAACTTTAGTTACATAGAGGATACAATTCTTCATGGTATTTATATGGGCAACTTTCACATATAGCAAACAAAAAAATCATATTTGTATAATATAGCAAACTTTGCATAATTGCGCTCCATAGCAAACATAAAAACTGTATAATTCGCTATACATATAAAAGTGTATAATTCGCTGGCCTAAATTGTATAATTCACTGGCGTAAATTGTATAATTCGCTGGCCTATTTCGCTGCAATTGTATAATTAGTTTTGCATACAGTTGAATCGAATTAAAATGTATGTATATTGCATAATTATAAGTGTATAGCAAGAAGATATATATTTTTCTCGCTTTATACAAAAACAGAAACACAATATATACACTTCTGTTGTATAAAGCTAGAAAAAATTGTATTTACTGCAATTGTATAATTCACAATTGTATAATTCTTTGGCCTTTTTCTCTGCAATATTTGAAGTAAAATGTTTGTAAATTATATAATTAAGTGTATAACACGAAGATATACATTTTTGCATGTGTAGATACAATTTTCTCTCGCTTTATACAAAACAGAAACAGAAATTATACACTTCTGTGTATAAAGCGAGAGAGGCGAGAATGGGAGAGTGGCGAGCGAGACTTCTGGGAGAGAGACGCCTGGCAAATTTTTGTCAATGTTTGCTATGGAGCACAATTAAATCAAACCCTAGCTATTCCATTTAATTTAGGTTATTAGTTTGCTATTTTATACAATTTTCCCTATTTATAATGGTAAATTAATTATGTATATGATTTATATTACTTTTAAAAAATTATTTATATAAATGCGATTTTTTTTTTGAATTTTACAAATAATACGTGTCTTTATTTATTTTTTGGTGTATACACAAAATATTGAACTCGTTATTGCCAACTGCCACGCGTCCTTCCAGGCCATGCTGAAGAGCATAGTACGTACCGTGTTGCACTACCTACATATAATTTTATTAAATTTATAATATAATATGTGTAATATATATATTTATATATATTTTGTTTTAATTCATGTGATATTATTCGTAATATGAATCAAATTTAATAAGAGAAAAAGTGGATTAGAGAGGATATTATTTTTGAAGACGAAACATATTATGTCCTAGAAACTTGAAATTTGATGATTTTTGAAACTTCTATAGCAATGGTGAAGTGTATAATCAAATTTAAATATTTAACATCAGATTTTTTTTTAAAAAAAAGTGCAAATATGTGTTGATAGTTAATAACGTAAAATATTTAAAAGCATTATGTGATAAATAGCTTATATTTGTATGTGTCGAAAAATGTCGGTACTAAGTTTCATGGAAAGAGACTACTAACATATATTGCTAGTCCAACATGTCACATTTTTGTCTCACTAAAGTATTAAATATTTTATAATATAATTTAATAATTTGTTGAATATTCTTTTCCAATAGCTAGCTACAATTGCATGACTAGAAAGAACATTTATTTTTTCCCACTTGGTACTTTATTATATATATTTGGAAAATATTCTTTCCCCATTAGCTAGCTAGAAATTGCACTACTACCGCCATCCGACTTTTGCTTATAAATATTATTAGTATCATTAATAATAGCATGTGTAAAAATGAAGATATTGAGATAAATGTATATATATATATATGGTCATATAGAGATAATAGCGTGTGTAAAAATGAAGATATTGAGATAAACGTACATATATATGGTCATATAGAGATAATAGCGTGTGTAAAAATGAAGATATTGAGATAAACGTATATATATATATATGGTCATATAGAGATAATAGCGTGTGTAAAAATGAAGATATTGAGATAAACGTATATATATATGGTCATATAGAGATAATAGCGTGTGTAAAAATAAAAATTGAGATACACGTATATATATATATGGTCATATAGAGATAATAGCGTGTTTAAAAATGAAGATATTGAGATAAACATATATATATATATATATATATATATATATATATATATATATATATATATATATATATATATATATATATATATATATATATATATATCATATAGAGATAATAGCGTGTGTAAAAATAAAGATATTGAGATAAACGTATATATATATGGTCATATAGAGATAATAGCGTGTGTAAAAATGAAGATATTGAGATAAACGTATATATATATGGTCATATAGAGATAATAGCGTGTGTAAAAATAAAGATATTGAGATAAACGTGTGTATATATATATATATATATATATATATATATATATATATATATATATATATATATATATATATATATATATATATATAATAGATCACAAAAAGAAGAAATGATTATAAACACACTTGATCAAAGAAAAAACAACTCAATAATAATATATAAGAATTTATATTTTTATAGATACATCACGCTCTATTTAGGAGTCCGAAACTCAAAGGGTACAAATTTTTTATAAAAATTCCAAAACGGTATATAAAATTTTATATTAACCAAAACGGTAAAATCGCTGCAGGAGCAGCGATTTACAAAGGTAAATCGCTGCTCCGGCAGCGATTTAGCAAAATTTTTTGCAGCGATTTCAAAAAAAAAAAAAAAAATATTACATAAATCGCTGCCCCGGGCAGCGATTTATTTATAAAAAAAATTTCCAGCAATTTATTTTAAAAAAAAAATTTTTTTTTTATTAAAACGCTGCTAGGGGCACGATTTATTTAAATAAAAAAAATTTCTTTATTAAATAGCTGCACGAAGCTTTTTTTTTAAAAAAAATATTAAAATTTTTTAATACAACGATTTTATATTAAAAAAATTATAATATTTTTTAAAATTTAAATATATAACTTATAAGAAAAATTTTATTAAATCACAAAAATGTTAATACCGTTTTGATTAATATAAAATAAAAAAAAAATTATTAAATCGCAAAAATGTTAATACAGCGATTTTATAATTTTTTTATATATATAAAATCGCTGTATTAACATTTTTGCGATTTAATAATTTTTCTTTATTTTATATTAATCAAAACGGTATTAACATTTTTGTGATTTAATAAAATTTTTCTTATAAGTTATATATTTAAATTTTAAAAAATATTATAATTTTTTTAATATAAAATCGCTGTATTAAAAAATTTTAATATTTTTTTTTTAAAAAAAGCTTCGTGCAGCGATTTAATAAGGAATTTTTTTTTATTTAAATAAATCGTGCCCCTAGCAGCGTTTTAATAAAAAAAAAATTATTTTTTTAAAATAAATTGCTGGAAATTTTTTTTATAATAAATCGCTGCCCGGGGCAGCGATTTATGTAATATTTTATTATTATTTTTTTTTTTAAATAAATCGCTGCTTGGGCAGCGATTTAATAAAAAAAATTTTTTTTTTGAAATCGCTGCTTGGGCAGCGATTTCATTTTTTTATTAAAAAAAAAAATATTTTGCTAAATCGCTGCCGGAGCAGCGATTTACCTTTGTAAATCGCTGCTCCTGCAGCGATTTTACCGTTTTGGTTAATATAAAATTTTATATACCGTTTTGGAATTTTTGTAAAAAATTTGTACCCTTTGAGTTTCGGAAGACTAAATTCTAAATATGAAAAAGTTAAAAATAATTTCACAGGTTTCAATTTATAGTATGATTCACCAGAGATGAGTGCCTTTCATTAATGACACTAAGCATGTTCTTTGTAGTTACGTATGACAAGTGAAAATTTAATACATAATGACTATATATATACATAAATTCAATTGTTCATATATGGTATATACATAGATCCGTCCTTGTACAACTACGAAGAGATATAGTATTACAAATGAATGTACGTATTCATAATAAGGTGCGAACGGCAATACGGTTTTTGTTTTTTAAAAAAAATATTATATTGTTGAAAATGTATTTGAAGAGGAGATAGACACTAATCCATCCAACATAAATATTACTGTAAACTATTTTGACTTCGAATAAATAACTTCAACTTTATTTCAGTTCTTATCTTTTGTTGTATAAACATTAAATAAAAAAGTGATTTTCTCTTTAATACACATATTTTAGGATTTGATATGAATCTTCTGGTATGTATGATTTTTAATTTTTCTTTTGTATCGTTGATATCAAACTAACAAATGAACTTTTGTCAAGGACTAAATTTACTAACTTTTAACAAACTCAAAGGACCAAAAATGTTTAGTCAATACTTAAAAGAACTATTTTCGGTCTACCTAAAAAACTTAAGGGACCATGTTTGTCATTTTCTCTTTTTAAATTCATAGCAATAAACCTTAAACCCCATGCCTAAACCTTCTTCCCCTGTTTCAGTTGCTTGTTGGATCCAACTCTAACTATAAAATTTAACTGTAAGTTCTCAATCTTTAGTACTCTTCTTCTATTGTATTATTAAACTTGTATCCATCGCCAATTTCAATCAATGGAATCACAAGTTCAATTTTTTTTTTTTTAATTTTCCCCCAAATGGGGATCTTGAATTTTGAGTTTAAACTGAATCTGAATTGTATTACTTTGGTGTTCTTCAGTTATTTTGTATTTTTTGTGCCTCATAATTGCTGAATGATTGTAAAGGTTTAGTCTTTCTTGAGCGGAGGGTCTATTAAAAACAACCTCTTTTACCTTTTGGAGGTAGGGTTTAGGCTGTGTACACCCTGGGATTATAATGGTTATGTTGTTGTAGTAGTAGTCTTTGGTGTTCAAATTACTATTTTTGAGTATATAGTGTAATTTTGGTATGCTTCATTTTTTTCCTGTGTGTCGGTTATAAAGGCTGTTTAGTCTTTCTAGAGCTGAAGGTATATCAGAAACATCCCCTTTACCTTCGTAAGGTAGGGGTAAGATGTTACTCGATTGCAGGAATTCTCAATGAAATCGAGGATTGAATTACTGTTTCAAAAGTAACCTCGAGAAGATAGTCGAAGAAGAAGAATTAAGAGAGAAGAAAATCGAGGATTGAATTACTGTTTCATATATGATTGTACAATGAGTTGATTACAAGTTATATAGTAATTGGATGACTGAAATGTACAGCTATTGATTCACTAATCTAACAGAAATTAGTTATAATTGCCTAACTGGTTTCACTGTGGCTGACTAACAGAATTAACTACTTTCCGGAATGCTAAATCTATCTCTAACTCCTTAATTGTATATCATAAAACTGCGTACACGCTACAGTACCCTTCCGGACTTCACTTGTGGGATTATAATGGGTATGTTGTTGTCGTAGGTAGTCTTTGGTGTTTGAATTAATAGTTGAGTATCACTGGATTTAAATAGTGTTGTTTTGGTATTCTTTAATCATTTTGTATTTTTCTGTGCCTCATGATTGTATAAAGTTTATAAAGGTTTAGTCTTTCTTGAGCCAATAGTCTATCGGAAACAACCATTTTACCTTCATAAAGTAGGGGTAAGGTCTGTATAGCAGTGGGATTATACTCGGGGGCGGGTCAAGGTGTTCATTTGCAGTATTTTTTTACTGTTTGTACATGGTTGAAGTGATTCTTTATGTATATCTAGTAGATATTGAAACCCCTTTGACTTTTTTGTGTGTTTACTTCTTCATATTTTAAATGCCTTTTGTGAAAGTCTGTCTCTACCACTGATTGTACTGGGTATGCTGTTGTTGTTGTTGTAGTCTTTGGTGTTTGAATTACTAATTTTTCAGCTAAAAAAGTTCATATTTTGAAGGAAGCAAATCAAATGGCTTATCGGCGAAGCTTAACAACAAGAGCTAAGTTTCTTTATCAGCAAAAAGGAGCTGCTCCAGCAATTTGTTACACCCATGATGATGATCGTAAAACCCACGACTTACCCAGTTGTGAAAATCCAAAAGTTTCCAGTTTTTTTCAACCCTGTTATGCCAGAAGTGAAATTAACAGTTTTAATGGCTCTAAAAACCCATTTCAAAATCGGAGATTTTTCCCTTCACACCTCGTGATTCCGATGAATTCGGGGTCTATGTTTACCAGGAGTATGTCTAGTAGTGTTGGTGGAGGAGCAGAGAAGATAGAGTACATCAGTGAAGTTGCTGAGCTGGCTGATAAGGCTGTTGAAGCAGTAGCTTCTCAAGTTCCAGCAGTGAATGAGGTGGCAAATGCTGCTGCGGACTCGTATTTGCCGGTGAAGGCATTGCAGTATTTGATTGATTATGTTCATATTTTTACTGGGTTTGATTGGTATGTTTTGCACGATATTGCTTCTTTCAATTGATGTAATACTGTAGAGGAAAGATAGTGGTATAGTTATTCCAGGTTCAATAAATTTGAGGGATAGTTTGGGGTGTATTTGGTATGAAAGAAAACGTTTTCTTACTTATTTTCTGGTATTTGGTAAGTAAGTACCTAATATTGTCCCAAAAATGTTTATATAAAATTTAGGCTAATGCTATAAAGGTGAGGGTAGGGGGTAGAAGTGTAACGTGGGGGCTCTCGGGGGTTGGGGTGGGATTGGGTGTGTTGGAGGATGGGGGGAAGAATGAGATGCCACTCATGGAATTTGTCTTTCCTGCTTAACCATGAAGTCATTTTCCTCATTTTAAAGTAACTTGTTTAGACAAGGTGTTTTTTTTAAATTTTGATACTAATTATGATACCAACTAATCATGGAAAATATTTTCTCCATATCGAACACACCCTTGATCCATAGACAACTCATTCCCGTTTTTTTTGGATTAATGAGGGAAAGGAAGCATGTTCCTGAAGTCTTTCCCGTCGCAAAGAAAAAGGTTTATGAATCTATTTACTTACGTTCAAGATCTCTCTTTCCTTATTGCAACTTTAGGGTGCTTTTAATTTTGGTTTATGAGAGTTTTTCTTAGAATTTCAACGGATGGAAGAAATATTTCATCTGAAATGCCTTAGGAAACCCTAACATACACAGTTTGTTGTTTTAATATAACATTGACAAGTTGAAATCAACTTGTGCTATATGTAATTACTGACCACTTTGTTTTGGAAATTTGAATTTCCTCTAGGTGGGCATCAATTATCGCTACAACTATTGTTATTCGATGTATAACTCTACCATTGATGATTAATCAGCTCAAGGCTACTACAAAATTTGCGGTAAGTTTCTCTGTAATGCATCTTAATCTTTGTCTTGCTTAAGCACTCCTGTCAATTCTTTCCAAACCTTCAAGGATTGCAAGGCATTTCAGAAGCTCGAGGAGCCTTTCCAAGTTTATTTTTCACGTGTCTCTTTGTTTATTTATTAACTTGTCAAGGCAGTTTCTGGTAACCATTTTAATGCACTGGTGACCGTCGAATAGGATCTTAAGGCCCATTTAGGACACTGGTTTATCTTAAAGTTTCAGGAAAGAATGTAGAAAGTGAAGTCAGAAATTTAAGTTGAGCGGTGGGCCGGTGGCAAAGGTATTGTCTTAGAAAAAGAGGAAGCTCAGCAAATGAAGTAGATGATGGATAAATGCTCTTTTTGAGTTAATACCAGGATCAGGGAAAAGGCTTTTTGCTCACCTCATATACCTTAACAAAAGATGCGTCCAATTGATTTCCAACTTTCTTGATTGGGCATAAGGACATTTGCAAACCCTAATATGAAGGCTTCCATTTTTGCCCTGTTGTAGATTCTTTTTTAGTTGTTCTTGATCTTTTATGCTCCTAAATATAATTGTGAAGCAGCTGTATAGACTATTGCTTATAAGTAGGATAGGAGTCCTAGCTACGAGCCTATGAACTTTGAGTGAGATGCATGATAGTATCCCTGCATTTAAAATACTGTCGTAAGTTGTAACCTATCAAAAAACAAAGTGAAGACAGCATAGTGCCTTGTAGATACTAGATACTAGATAGTTGATGAAATAAAACCCATTTTTAATTTGCTGCAACAGAATTCTTTGCAGTCCTCAATCAAACTTCAAGTGTCTTCGTATTTTAGTGTTAGCAGTTCATTAGTAGGAACTGCTAACTGCGAGTACAAACATATGACATGTGATTTCCAGTTGTAAGTTGCATAAAACAAGCATTATTACCTTCATGGTCATATAAAGCATTTTATTATAGCATTTATTGGAGGGATATGAATGGTACCTGAGGAATTTCACAAGTTATTTGGTAAACTGGTTTTATTCGGCAAACACATGTTTTGCATAATGAAAAGTGTCTTTGCGAAGTCTGAGGAGTAAGGTGTTATGCTTCTCTGTAATCTGAAACAGACAGTGATGATTGGGTTCCCTTCTCTTAGCTCAGTAAATACTCAAAAGTTCGACTATTTTAAGTTGGTCATCAACTTATCACAATTCTTCTCTTTATTTGATGTGAGACCTGCTATCTGAAATTCACTTGTGAACTTCTATTTACTTTGTTAAAATATTGAATTAACCAACTATTTTTTCATCTGAATCAAATCTTCCTTTAAAGAACTATAGTTATTTCCATTAATATATCATGGTCTATTATCTTCTCTAATTTCAATTTTCTTGGCTATTCATCCTGTTTCACTTTTTTCGGCTGGAATTCACTGTCCATCCATTTATTTTACTACCAAGCATGTTTTCTGCAGATTCTGAAGCCAAAACTGGATGAAATTAACGAAGAGATGCAAAGTAGGGTAGGTTTTAATATTATTCTTTTCTTTGGTTCATTTTGGTAGACCCTCTCGTTATTATCATCTCTTATTTACTAACTACAAATAGATGTATATTTTTCTGAATTAGCCAATATATCAACGCGTCCATACTGATTTGGTTTTCTACCTCTCATGACATTTTCCTTCTAATTAGCTAGCATGCCAGAATTGCCTTATTGAACTTTTTACATTTTTACAAGGGTATGGCTCCAGCAGCTGTGGCTGAAGGTCAACAAAGAATGCAGGCAGCTATGAAGGAGTAAGCAACTTTTTAGTTAATGATGCCACGACTATTGTATGACTTGTTTAAGTTGCACCTGGTGTAGCTGATAAAACATGACTAGCTTCTCATATGGAGGAATACCCACAAATCTTCTTTTTTTCTTTTCTACCGTAAAGACTATGCAAATTTACTTTTTAATTACCGAGCACATTTTTCCTCTTCTTCTAACATTTGTTTTGCATTCAACTACAGTTGAACTTCTAAATGGGTGTCCTGATACATGTAGATTCGACATGCAAATAGTTTGAGTGGATCATCTTAATTTCTCCTCTTAAAGGATCATAAATTGCAATTTGCACCAACAGGACTCTAAAGAGGGGCTGACAAAAATGAATAAAAGTTCAATTGAGACTGGTATTCAGGTCATTAATCAACACTTCTAAAGATATAAATGGGCTTTTTGGGTATCCTTTCCATTTTTTAATCATGTAGGGACTTCCTAATTCTTAGAAGTTTAATGCTGATGATCCTTCAGACATTTACCCTACTTCTGGAGTTGGCCTTTCCTGGTTTCTATTGCCCCCTTAGATGTTCTATTGGGTGCTTGTTTGTATAAAACCCAAACACTTGATTTTTATATTGGAAATAAGTACTCCCCCTGTCCCAATTTTTGGGACACTCTTTTCTTTTTATTCAGTCCCCCGAAAAATGACACCTTTCTATATTTAGTAATAATTTAATTTTTAACTCTCAATTTTACCCTTAATAAGATGATTTATAGCTACCCAAATATATATGATTTATTTTAGACCACAAATTTCAAAAACCTTCTTTTCTTTCTTGAACCTTGTGCCAGTCAAACACTTTCACATAAATTGGAGACCGAGGGAGTAATAACATAAAATTTTGGGTTAAAGCACCCAATCTCAAGGAGTATACAACTCTACATTAAAGACAGTTGAGCAACCGTGACTTGAAAATTCTGGGTTTGCCACTGGCTCTTTCTAGCACCTGCCATGATTTTATAAATGATGATAATACTACTTGTATAGAAGTGATGGTTTAAGTTGATTATTTCATATGATTATTGACTTATGAAATCTATGACATTCTTTCAGACATGGAGTTACACCCTTCACTCCCTTAAAAGGAATTTTAATACAAGGGCCAGTCTTTGTCAGTTTCTTTATGGCTGTAAGATTATCCCCTTTCTGCTGTCTATTTCCCTCCCAACCATTATCATTACTGACTTCATTTATCACCTTAAAATGCAGATTTCAAACATGGTGGAAAAAGTCCCTTCTTTCAAGCAGGGGGGAGTATTATGGTTTACTGATTTAACTGTTACAGATAGTATGTACATCTTCCCAGTTTTGACGGCATTGACTTTCTGGATAACGGTGGAGGTGAGTTGTCCCTTTTTTTTTTCAGTGCATTACTTTATGGTGCCTTCATTGACTATACCTTTTCCTGTTCTCTAATGGAGCATTATTCTGGACGATTGCAGAAGTTTGGTGATGCTCTTTACAGTTTAGGATGTATAGAGAACTTCCCCTTTTTATTTTTATTTCTTACGAGAGAGTAGAGATTTGGTTAATAATTTAAACCGGGGAATACCGGCTAGGGTAAATTTTCCTCAAGAGATTAATTGAAACGATTGTAAATTTAGAGACTAAAATTCTATGCAATTTGAGCTTTGACCTCAAGCTCTTAGCAGTCTTAGATTACTTATGTTGTTGCGTCATATTGATCTTAGTTTCTCTTGTTACATCATGCTACTTGGCTGGACATTGCTTGTTAGTCTTGAATGCAATCATGCATTAACATGGAGATAATGTTTTAAGCTCATGTGTGATTTAATGATTAGATGCTTCCTGGTGTTTTGGAACTGTTTCCTTTTCTAGGTCCACAATGCCTGCTTTCTATCACCTTTAAATCTGGCTCTGGTGTAATGCCTCGATTATATTGCTTGCATGCATGTCTCCCTCAAATTGCGCATTTGATTTATTTTTTGGGCAATATTGAAAGTGCATAAAGATTTGTTATTTTGTCTATGTTGATAACAAGCTCAGTTCTTTACTAGTCATTAACAAATCTTACTGCCTTTTCGAGATATCTTCATACAATGTAATTTCTGGCCATTTTTGTTAACCGGAGTTTATTCTTTCTCAGTGCAATGCTCAAGAAGGACTGGAAGGAAATCCTTCAGCTAAAACCATAAAAAATGTCTCAAGGGCCTTTGCTGCACTAACTATCCCATTTACTGCTGGTTTTCCCAAGGTAAATAATCCAAACCAACTCATGTATAATGATTTTATCATGTATCAATCCTATTTCCCTACGTTTCGAGTAATCTGAGGTAGAACTTTACATCAGAAGTACATAGATATGCTTTCAATTCATATTCCCCGTGTCCAACCATTACTTTTTTCTTTATCTTTTTCCTGGTGTCCTGATTGAGAACATGCATTATCTTTTGTTTTTGATTGTTGAGTATGTCCTAAACATTTCTTCCATAACTACCCAGCATAAGAAAAGAATGGCAGCATATATTTAGTAATGAAAATTTTAACAGAGCCTTGTGGACGATCTCTCATCAGCTGTTTGCCTTTTAGATTAATTAAATGTGATATTTGAATTGGGTGGCGATGCAATTCCTTTACTGAAGATTAATGGACCGTTTGATGAAGGAAATCTATATGAATAAAATAGCTTTCTTCCCTTTATTCTTTTTTTCCTCGGTGGTCTGCGATTCTTTTCTGAGCCTTACCAATATGCATTTGGTTCTTTTTACCACATTATTAGTCAAGTTACAAACATGGGTGCCCAATAATTATTAGTCACATTACAAACATGAAAACTAATTATTGAACACCTAGACAATTCACCTTTCTCAATCCATGCCTATTTAGTCGGAGCACTCATGTTTGTAGTTGGTTTATGTATCGTGTCACAAATTGTGATCCCAACTCTTATTCCTTTTATCCTGTTGCTGACGTATTTTTATCCATTTCATACATGCCACCCAGCCAAGGGTGTTACTTTCTCTTAGTCTCATCCATGTTCTATTTTATCATCGCAATTGTCTTCGTGACCTAGTGAAATTTATCCTTAGGAAATTGCTTGCATGTGCTCAGATATGCTTTATAATAAAATACGGTTTTAGTCTTATGAGCATGCAAGATGCAACTGGATTGCCAACGACATTAAAGCACCTCTTGCTCATAACTTCAAGCATAGATGTTATTCTGATGTGCTGTTGCATTTTCGTGAATGACATTGTCGATGTGATTAGCCAAATGCAGATGTTGCTATGAGAGCCTCAACGGACTTCACATGAGGTTGTCAATAGGCAAGGTTTCATCAAGAAATCATCATTTTATCCTTGGAGTTGTTATCATAAGAAAAAGCCTATCTAAGATTTGGTATTTCTTTCAGATAGGTAGTCCCCTAAGAAAAACTTTAAAACCATATGTTTGTTAGTTTTTATTTTATTTTGTTCTCGTCCATTTAGATGTATTTATTGAGTTCATGTAGGTCTCGTCCCTTGTATGAGGTTTCATGTGCGTGCTAGCTCTTTTCACTTCTCTTTAGAATGTGTTTTTTTGGGTGCGTGCGAGCTGTCATGTTTGTTTGATAATTCTTTATGTGCCAGATTATCCTTGTAAATGTTATGTGCTTCGTGTTTGGAATTGATTTTAGTTCTTTCTTGGTTTATTGTTTCATTTGTCATATCGATATGTTGCTGAATCAAGACCATTAACGTTAAGGATGCACTTGTTTCATTGCAGGCAGTATTCTGCTATTGGATGACCTCAAATCTATTTTCACTCTCATATGGATTATGTTAGTATATTTTGGTTTTTTTTTCCTGCAGAGGCATTCGTCTCCCGGTAAACATGTTTCACTTATAATCTTGTTCCTTCTTGTTTGTCAGTGGTTAAACGACCCGCGGTTAAGAAGTTTCTAGGCGTTCCTATAATACCTGTCACTCCTAAATCTGAACAAAAGCCAGGACTCCCATTTTTCGAAACTCTCAAGAAATATGCTGCAGCACATAAGCAAATAGCAGAAAAACAGCACATGCAATCATCGCCTGCTGTGGTATCAGAACGTACAAGTCAAGGTTTATCATCGTCATCATCATCATCGTCATCACACTCTGTTCTTGGTCAAAGGATCGGAACCTTGGAGAAACAGGTAAAAAGAAGAAAGAACAACAAGAAGAGTCGATGAACACGTATTATTGAAAGTGAAAAATTGGTCAAGCAGATCACTAGTTATTGGTTATTGATGGCGCGTATACGCAATTAAAAGTTATATTACTCAAGATAATTGTTGCAACTCCACAAAATTCATGATTCTTGAGAATTGTAGAGATTCATATAGTTACACCATCAGAAACATAGTATTCTTTTTTTGTGTTGTTTCAGTTTTCATATGAATATAGGCATTCTACAAATGTTGTTTACTCACAGAAAATTTGTAATGATGACAAGAATATATACTGCAGCACAAGATGCATAGTTGCTGTAATAAACAACTCCATTTTAGTTTTTTTCCTTTTGCAGAGTTACGATTTTCACTAACAGTTTGTTTTGAAGATCGTTAGAATTTCATATTGGAACTCGAAGAGAAAGGAGAACAATGTTATAATTTCCAAGTTCTCGATGTGTAAGTAAGTTGTATTTCGAATGTAAGGTTTTCTTTATGAGCATGGTATTTGGATCAGCTTGTGCACGATACGTGTTATTTAAACTAGTATATATACTGAATAACTCTATCTACTAATACTTGAAACTGAGAAGAAATCACCTAGTGATTTTTGCTTCGAATGGAATCCAAATTGAACTTGAGATCTCACGGCTTTCGATTTACTTAATTGATCATTAAGCCACAATTCAACAGCACTCTTGATCGCTTTTAAATACGTAGATTATTAAACTAAATGTCCTTATATATGACTCAATTTCGAATATACTTGCTACAGTTTAAAATAATATACATACTTTTAAATTATAAAGTTTTTTTCGTTTACACCTCCTATAGGAGTATATCGAAAATAATTATGTATGTTTTGTTAGGGATATTACCTAATAGATGGTGTAAATGTAGAACTTTCATGATATAAAATATGTAAACGTTTAATTTTAAAAATACATAAAATAAAACTGAAATTGAATCATTACATGAACGTTTAAAATAGATTATCAAATAGAGAGTTAATAATATTAAATATCTATGTAATATATTGTTATTAACTCTATATTTGACTATCTTTAACATAATTTATTACGAGTATAATATAGAATATTCTAATATATAAAAGTATTAGCAATTTGATTATTAATGTTCAAAGTTGTAGTCGTAACTAATCATATTATATGATATGAGTACATGCCTTAAATATAAGAGCTTGGTACGAGGTCACATATTCGAACTATAAAAACAACTTCATGTAAAAATGTAAAATAAGATTGCATATAATAAATAATTTTAATATAAGAAATTTCGTAAAAAAAAAGCATGGTATATATAAAGGGTCACATGTTCGAAGCATAAATTAATAACGTTATGTAAGAATATAAAATAAAACTACGTACAAGATTTGATTATTCAAAAATCTCACGTAAAAATATAAATAATAGACCTTGATAATTCAATTTGTTAAAAAATTGCATAACGGGAGAGTTAGTGCACCGAATTCGACTTTTTATATAATGGTTTGGTACGTCAAAATAGTTTGCACTGCATGGAGGAATATTTTTATATCTTGTATATAATATAATATACAGAGTTATATATTGCGCATAGAACACTGAAAATTTCTCCGTAAGACTCGTAATTCTGTTCTCAAAATTCATCAAAATTATGTATTAAGATTTAATCTGTTCATCTAAATTGCACTAATTTATCACTCGATTTGGCGAAATTAAACGTGAAAAGCTACAAAATATTGGTGATTTGTACGAAAATTGCACTTTTTTTTTCACTCGATTCGGTGAAAATCGAACGTGAAAATGTATTTATATTTGACGATTTGTGCGATTTTTGAAATACAGAGGAATCGGAGATGGCGGAGAAATTCATCATCGAAGTGGAGCCGGCGAAGCCAGCGAAAGATGGAAAGCCGTCAGTCGGACCGGTTTATCGGAGTAAATTCGCGAAAGACGGTTTTCCACCGCCGATTGAAGGCTTAAACAGCTGTTGGGATATTTTCCGGTAAGATTTTTAGAAGGTGAAAATCGGATTATTTAATCGAGGAAATACATTTTTGGAAAAGAATTATTTTTGTGTTACCGCAAATTTTTTTGACTAAATTGCATGTGGATTTATTTCTTTTTGAAATAACTGTGGTGTTCGGGTAAGTTAACTCTAGGTGGATTTCAATTTCAATTTGACTGATCTGATTTTAATATTGCCTTTGTATTTATTGGATGAGTTAGCAAAGAGAAAAAGTGTAGTCTTTTAGCTTTTATATATATGTAATGAGTATTGCAAAATCTTCACTTTTACTAATTTTTGTAAGATAAGGTTTTCCCTTTGTCTCATATGGAGCCTAAGCTGTCGTTTTGACTTCTATATATGTATCTTTATAATAGTGGAGTGAAATATTACAGTAATAGTTGAAAAGCTAATATGATAGAAAAATTTAACACAATGGTGTGGAACATTTCAGACATCTTAACATCAAGCAGTGTCTTATAAATTGAGACAAAAGGGAATACTTTGTCTGAACTTTTTGGTTTAGTTTTACAATAAAGGTGTAGTCTTTTTGTATTTTTGATGAGTAATGTGTAGTTCCCAGATTGATTTTGACATTTTTTTTTCCTTATTGCAAAATCTTTAGACCTCCTTTATTCAAGTAAAAAGCTGCTATCTCCGCCCTTTGGCTGTTAATTATGTTCGCAAAACACTTGCTTTCCAATACTAAATGGCAAATGTGGAGGGAAGTTGCACTTGACACATCAAATACATCACACTGCCTTAAACATTACTCTATAAGACATACATGTGTTGGATACTTTTTAACCAGAAATATCACTCAGTTCATGTTACCAGAAAACATGCATCAATGAAGTCATTGTCATTCTATCTATGCAACTTTACATGCACACAATGACTACTCTGTTAATCTCAGATATTATTTGCCAGTTCCCAAGAAAACCCTTAACAAAACTCTGCTTATGATACTTTTAATTGTGTGGTTTCCAGAGAGGCTGCTTAGAGTTATGGAACGCCTTCTACTCTTTCTTCAGTGAAATTGAGCTTTATTTATATAATACTCTTCTATTCAGAATAAAAGCTCATCCAAAATCTTGTCATTGTACTGAACTTGCATTAGGCTTGGCATGATGTAGCGTCGTTGTTAATGTTACTTTTAGTTGATGATGACGCTTACAGAAATTTACTTTCTAATATTAGAACTTAAAGATGTTTTCTTGTCCATGTCATAGTTTGTCAGTGGAGAAATATCCAAACAACCGAATGCTTGGCCACCGTAAGATTGTGGATGGGAAGGTATATTTTACTTTTAGTCTTATGCATTAATTTCAACTTCAAGAAGGATTCTGTTTTCTGATTCAACTTAGCTAATTTTTGCATTTGTTTCTCTTATCTTCAGCCTGGGAAGTATGTGTGGAAGACTTACAAAGAAGTGTATGACATTGTCATAAAAGTAGGGAACTCCATCCGAAATTGTGGTGTAGAAAAAGTAAGTACTCAACATTGAATACCGTAGCAGTGTAGCTAGTGGAATTTAGCTTTTTGTTTATTGCCTAGTTCTAATAGGAGTAGGAGCCAATTAAAAATCAATGTGCCCCTTACTCGAAGGTCTACTAAGGCTCTCAAGAAATGGTAGGCATCTTCTAATGCACTTTTTCAGCACTTTGGTATATAAGTTTAGTTCCATGTTTAAATGTGGATATCCTCCTCCTTGGCTGTTCATTTTTCCCATCATTGAGGTATGTTTTTCTTATCCTTTTTGTAATTCATGTGTCTATTTGTCCTTTGTTTATTTTTTTAGTTTCACATGTTGATATATCCCCCTTGAGTATTCATTTCAATTAGTGGCTTACCTCCTGTTTATTTGACATCTTATGTTAGGGAGGGAAATGTGGTATTTTCGGTGCCAATTGTGCTGAGTGGATTATCAGCATGGAGGTATTGCTCATTTCTGTTGCTTAATTTGTGTATGTCTGGAGTGTTTCATGTTATTTGTTTTTTTTTTTTGTTAATTGTCTGGTCTCCATTGAGATCAAATATCTATGACAAGGAAATTCTATTAGTACGATTCTTCTTGTCACATATATTGGCACAGCTCTTGAGTTGCCCCATAACATGGATATATTTACTCATAGCATGATAATGTTTGGATTGGATGTCTAATTATCAGTTTTTCTTTCTAGCTATCTTTACAATTTTTGAAGATGCTAGTGATAAATTTTTGAAAGCTGAATGTCACATCCATTCCCCTCTCTTTCCTTAATATTAAGCTCATTTGAATGATCAATTGTCTTAACTTTTTTATAAGTTATTCAACCAGAGATCTTAATTGACATGAATAAACACCAGTTTTAAGCATTATCAAATACTTGGATAAGAACATAGGTTTGGGACTCATTAACGGCTTCCATTTTTCCTCTATCACACATCTTTTTTTCTATGCCAGTCCTCTTTGTTTCCATGCTTTCCCTTCATGCTCCAAAAATATGAGTCTTCTGCCATAACAAGGGTGACTTTTTGTTCTATGAGACAAAGAAACAGATCTCTGGACTACACCAGTACATCTATATTATTAAATTGTTTGAAATTTCTGCCACAATAGGGATGTCAGTTCTTTAAATAAAGTATGATATATTTGTATAAGTCCAATTCAATTAAAACTACCCGAGAAGGAAAAAAAATCCTCTCTCACTGCTCTTATTTCCAAGTTCACTTTCAGTTTATCTGGGTTTCATATATTTGTGATCCTATCTTCGCTTCTCACACTCTATTTGTTTCTGTTTATAATATCTATTGTTTGCTTGTACAGATGTTAGAAATAAGACATCGTCTGCAATTCTTATTGCCTCTGATAGCAACTTATTAATGCAGGCATGCAATGCTCATGGACTTTACTGTGTCCCTCTGTACGACACCTTGGGTACACATTTTCCTTTGTGCGAACAGTGTTTCCAGGCTCTCCTTGTGATAGAATTTGTTATCCTAGTGGTACTTTTAAAAATAATAGAAATGTCCTAGGCTCATTGTAATGTGATGCATGATGGTGGAGTTTGACTATCAAGAGGCTATCTCATTTACCAGTCATATGCCTTTTTATATTCAGTTTCTTTCTTAGAAGAAGGATTCTCATGCCAATGAAGTAACTAATATTCAATAACTATCTTTTTATGTCTTCAGGTGCCGGTGCAGTGGAATTTATCATTTCCCATGCAGAAGTTGCAATTGCTTTTGTTGAGGAGAAAAAAGTTCCCGAGGTATGCATTTCAGGAGTTAACTTTTAATAGACATATTAGATAAACCTCTCAAACATCATGTTCGGGATTCGTTAAGCATGTTGATCTCCATTCTAGTTATACATGACTTTGTACTCAGGTCTCATTGATATATCAAGTGTATCATCTGTTTGAACTTCTATTCTGTTCTAAAAATATGTAAATGTTTTAGACTTGGACATTATATTTTTAGAACTTTTGATTAGTATAAATTTTAGAAAAGTATGTTCCAATAAATTGGATAATTGACAAGAGAAATTTCAAAAACAACTTTCCAAGAGATTGTTCGTTAAGAAGTTTACTAGTGTTGAATTTGGAGCTATGTTCTTGAAAATTCAGGGGTGTGATTTTTACTAGAATTGTCTTTTATGCCGTTTCAGCTTTTGAAAACATTTCCAAATGCTGCGAAGTACTTGAAGAGTAAGTTGGCCTTTTTTTTTTTTTCCGGAAGTATGAAATACCTCATGTTAATGGCAATTGTTTCCTGTTCTTTGTCAACAGCGGTTGTGAGTTTTGGGGAAGTGACTCCTCAACAAAAGGAGGAGATTGAAAAGTTTGGAGTGTCTCTTTATTCCTGGGATGAGTTTCTGCAAGTAGTAAGAGTTCTCTTTTCAACTTTTATCTTTCTGTTCAGATTTCTCTAATGGCTGTTTAAGGGTTACCAGTAGTGTGTAGTAATCTGCATGTGACTTCTAACTCGGGGCAAAAAGGGAAAGTCAAGATCTTTGGATCCTGTGGAAAAGGAAGCAGAAGCTAGTGCAAATAAATTTACATGTTGACTTGTGACTGATTCCAATTTACACGTTTTTGTTTAATATTTCATCATTTCAGTTTTTGGTAGGTTTTCCTTGTCTCAGAATTGACCTCCAAATTCTTCTCCACATTTATTCTTGATGTTTCTATTATTAGATGTGGGGCTACTTATGTAATTGATAATTATTCTTGGTCTGTTGTTTCCAATAGTTTGGTGAAATTGTAGTAAGTTTAACACTTTTGTTAAATGACCTGCTAAGAAGAACCTATATAGACTAGCTGGCAGTAAAATTGAACTTTTCCTTCCCCTAACTTTCATAGTAATGTTATCAGTATTCATGCATGATAGTTTTCCTAATCTCGGTCTTTCTGAATATCAACATATCAAATCCTTCTGCTCTGTTTTGAAGATGTGCAGTTTCGGCAATCGCCTTGACAGCAAGGTAAATGTGTTAAATCAAAAACTAGTCTAGATTTTCTTTCAATAGGTTAGTTGATCACTTCAGGAAGGTTCTGCTTGAGATGAAGTCAAAGGATGTTGCTTGGTTGGGAGACTCAAACATTAGTTTAGGACTTCTTATGGTTCATTCAGATTGCCTTGGTATAACACTTGCTCTGGATGATCTCTTATTCTATGTTCAATTTGTTTTTCTGCGTTCCTTCCAACTGGTGAATTATGCTTCCATTAATCGGATAAGACTAGGAACTTATGAAAAGCTAGTTAGATATCAGGTTCTAGCTTCATAATTTTCATGCTTCTGAAGAACCCTTCGGGGTGGCCCAACGGTTTGAGCTTAGGACTTCCATGTTGGAGGTCTTGAGTTTGAAACCCCTTGCCAGCGAAAGCAAAGGGTTTGCCTTCTGGGTCGAGCTCATCGCACCGGCTTGCCTGGTGCGGGTTACCTCTCCTATGTGGTTTACGAGTTATTGCAAGGAGCGGGTTTTATACCCTGTGCGCACCCAAAGGGTAGGTGGCTGCGGGTTCCCCTTTTCATCAATTTTTTTTCAAGTTTCTGCAGAAATTTCATCAAGAAGTTTGGGTGATTTTTGTTTGTGCATGCTTGTTAGTCATCCAGTTGACTCATCAATTTCATTTACTATCAAAATATTCATGTTTGGCTGTGCACTGGATCATTGAAAAATATGTGAAGAAATAGTCCCCTATGAGTTGGAGGATAGGAAATTAATTACTCCTTCTGTTTCAATTTGTTTTTCTTCATTCGACTCAGTACAAAGTCTAGAAAATAAAGAAGATTTTTGAATCTTGTGGTCTTAAACTAAAGATGTATGCAATGTACCAAAATGTCTTTTGAATGTTGTGGCCTTAAATATGTCGGATTAGATATTGGGGGTAAAGAGTTATTAAATATAGAAACTGGGATTCTTTTTGAAACAGACTAAAAAGGAAAAAGGAAAAGCAAGACAAATAAACTGAAATAGAGAGATAAACTGAAATAGAGAGAGTATGTTAAATTACTAAGGTACAGGTTCTGGGTTGAAGTCTAGTTCCACACTTCCTAGTACTGCCATATGGTTGGCCTATATAGAGAATTTGTTCAATAAATGAGTAGGGGGCTTAGACACAAACTACGGACAAAGAAATGATTGTTTTTATTAAAACTTTTTAGGCAACAAGAAGTTCATTCACTGGGAATATAATGATTGATGCACCACTCCCCTACATTTTTTTGGACATCACATACTTATATAACCTTGATTATTCTTTAAGCTAACATCACACTTCTCAATATGTGCAGGGAAGCAAAAATCAGTATGATCTTCCACTGAAGGAGAAGACTGATATCTGTACAATAATGTATACCAGTGGAACAACCGGAGAACCCAAGGGTGTGATGATCTCGAATAATAGCATTGTTACTCTTATAGCTGGAGTGAAGCGGTTTCTTGAGAGTGTAAATGAGGCGGTGAGATATATCTTCTTTTTTAATTGCATGTGTTTTGGTAAGCATACTGAGAGTTTTACTTTTGCTTAAAAAAATGTCTTCCAATTTTAATCTAACCTTTGTATTGCAGCTGACAATGAGTGATGTATATCTCTCATATCTTCCCTTGGCACATATCTTTGATCGGGCGATTGAAGAATGTTTCATTAGACATGGCGCCTCAATAGGATTTTGGCGAGGGGTAAGATTTCCAAATCTTTCATGAAATGTTGTAAGAGCTTATCTTATGCATTTCTTATCATGTTTGCAGGATGTCAAATTACTAACTGAAGACCTTGGAGAGCTGAAACCAACTGTCTTCTGTGCGGTACCTCGGGTATTAGACAGAATATATTCAGGTAATATCTTACCCTCCCTTACAAATGATTCGTATAAAGTTTCAAACTTTTCCATCCAATCACTAATGTTGACCTCTTTTTCTTATGAAAATCTATGTGTTCTACTGGAGTACCAATGTACTATAGATGTGACTAACGCAGAAAGTGTGTAGACATAAAATTAATAATAGAAGAGTTTTTTTTCTCTATATAACAATGATGTCTGAGCCACATTTTGCGCACCTCGACTTTGTCAGTGGATACATGCAACCTCCGTCAACAGAAGTATTTAGACAGATGCGAAAAGATCACCTAATGCCTTTCTCCTCTACTAGGATTTGAACTTTGGTTCAAGGGCTTGCGCCCACTTTATTGACCAATAAGCCATATCCTTAGATGCTACTTTAGGTGTTCTTTCTACAACTTAACAGATCTCCACACATTAGCGCAAGACATAAACTTAAGCTATGTTGTAGATTATGCTTATGGAAATGAAGGATGTCTTGAAAAATATGAATCTTAGTAACACTTGTGCTCCAGATAGTAACTCTTGTAGAGGTTTGGAATTATCTTGCAGAAGTTGGTGTATTATGGCTTACAAAGTAATACACACAATTCACTGTCACATTAAGGAGCTGAAAGATGCCACGAGTGGAGAAATAGTACCTAGATTCCGACGGATAAGAAGGAACCATCACAAGTGTGGAAACAGTTGTAGCAGATACTAAGGAGTTTTCCATGGGCCTGGTTTATTAGCTATTTTCTTTAAGCTGGAACTTGTTTACCCCAATTATGGATGAGCTAACCCACATTATAAATGCTTAAGTCTCATGGTGTGTGCTATTTACGGACAATATCGATTAATTAATGAAACTACGGTGTCTACCAAAAGCTTGAATTATTGAGACACTATTTCAGGGTTTTAGTACAAGCAGAAGTAACACTGTAACACATAATATATGAAGTGCATTTTTCTTTAGTAATTTTACACCTATGGAAACATGTACTTTCTATAAATTATTTTACCTGGTACAAGCCAATTCACTCCATTCTTCTTCCCTCCGATCTGAATATAAATCAGAACAAACCGATGTCCTAAGCTTGAGTCACTGCCACACCACCATAATTTCAATGTGCTAGACTTGAGAAAAAGAATCAGATCCCCACTCAATGAAGTGTATGTAGTTATATAATAAGCACATAACAATCTTATCTTATCTAACTGTTTAAACTTTTAGATAAGGTTATTCACGCAATAATACGGATACAATCATCTTCTGTTAGAGACAATAAGATGCGGGATTTACTGTTGTTCTCTGTGGAATTTGCTTCTTTCTCTCAGTATGCTTTTGACTTTGTGCACCTTGAGTCTTAAAATTCTGGGTCATTTGACTAATTGCAACAAGCATTCTCAGGTTTGCAACAGAAAATTTCTTCAGGGGGTCGGCTAAGAAGCACGTTGTTCAATATTGCATATGCTCGGTAAGTTCTGTTCCATATTTCTCAAAGATATGACAATTTTTTTTGTTAATGCAAACATCAGTATTTTGAACTCGATGTTTGAGCTTTGAAGTGCTTCAGTTGTCTTAATGATGATCTGTTGCCAGGGAAGGCACTGTATCTATGGTTGGAAAAGGATGCATCTGATGATGGTCCCTTTTGATTTTTGGAAATACCATTTTACTTGTCTGGCATAATATATGTGTTTCACATTGTTAAATTTATACCTGTACTCTTATACAATTCTAGCACTTTCTGTGCTACTTCTAACTGTAGAGATTAGTTCTGTGAGTCAATACAAGCCTTTTCATTTTTGAATTGGTTTTCCATAGAAGTGCAATTGGTTGCATTCTGTATATTTGAGAAGAAATTCGGTCCCAGTTTTTGGTTTAATATGAATACTGGAACTCATTTGAGGCATTATCTTTTGGAGCCTTTACCTTACCTACATTTTTAATTCCGCAGGAAACTTCAATATTTGAAGGATGGGTGTAAATATCACGAAGCATCTCCAATATCTGACAAAGTTGTTTTCAGTAAGGTGGTGTCGATACTCTTGCAGCAGCTAATACATCTTCTAAATTTGCTTCCTGTCGTACCACTAAATATGAAACTTTGGTTGCTTTTTGCTGATTTCTTAGGTAAGAGATGGGCTAGGAGGAAAAGTACGTCTTATATTATCTGGAGCAGCACCCCTCTCTTCTCATGTAGAAGCTTTTCTGCGAGTTGTAGCATGTGCTCACGTTCTTCAGGGATATGGTATTTTATTCTAATCCTCACATCAATTCCATCTATGGTGTTAAACTTATTGTCTTACTCCATCCCAAAAAAGATCAACAAGCTATTTGCTTTTTTATTTTACTTTTTATTTTTTGTAAAAGGATGTGATTAATCTCATGGTTTATAATCTAGTCATAAGTGACACCAGTAGTTGTTCTGTCCGAGTGTTTACTATAGCTGAAGTAACCTTTTAAACTATCCAGCAGAAAAGCTTTTATTGTAGTTTTACAGAAAGAGATCTAGCATGGTAATTTAAGCTTTCTGCTTGAATTGTTCTGGAATTTGGCATTTCTGTAGCTTCTATTCTATGAGGAGTAATTTATTGACATTTGGCAAGTACTGGAACTTGGCAGAAGTTATGAGCTCATTCTCAATTTTGACCATGTTGCGATGACTCTTCACTTTTGATGCCGCACCTGTGTTGGATTCTCCAAAACAACACTACTTATAGAGAATTCAATATGCACCTATTGACAATTATGAAGAGTCCGAGCAACATAACTGACTAGAGACTTCTCTAAGCCTACATCTATTACCATAAATGGTATTAATAAATGAATTTGGCATCATCTCTCCGTAGACCCAACATGTTATGTTCAATTGAAAATTAAAATAAGTGATGTTAGTTTCCCTATGATATAAAACTTAAACCTTCCTCTCAAATTTCCTCTGCACTCATCTGTTAGCATAATGTTAACTTAGCTGAAATTTGATGCATACTTTTGTCAGTATTGAGAAATTGTTGGCTTTTATTGTTTTGCACGAATAACGTGTGTTGGACATTGGGTGGTCTTGGGTTCATTCCATGTGGGCTGACTAGACCCAGTTTTGAAAGACATAAGATAAAATTTAACTCCCTCTGTAAAGTCGAGGAAAGAATTTAAATGGTGTTTATAACCATTCGATGTGACAAACAATTTTAAGTAAATTACTTAAGGTATATGGTTGGATAGACTTTTTGAAAAGTTCTAAGTCAATATTTGGCAGTTTTCTTTTTTATTTTTTGTGAGAAAAGGGTAACTTTATATTTGATAGTTTTCTTTGTAGTATGTGCAGTTTGAATCTCAAAACTTTCTGAAGCAATAATGAAGTGTTATTGATTGCCAAGTAGATTTATGGTCCTGGTTAGAGAAGTCATTTGTTGCTAAGATTTGGACATAAGAACATAACTCATCTTGCAAACCGTTTTGAACATAATAAGCAACTTTGGATTAAATTATTGTGATACGTCTACATTTAGCTGTCATTTTATGTCTATATTGTAATTTTATTTTAGATTTTTGAAATATGGATGAGAAATTCTTTTGTTGCTTATATTGCCTAAGTAATTGGATTGCTGTTCCTGATTATTTGCTAGTGCGTGTTCTTGCCAAAGCTGACGATTCAGCATTTTACTTTTAGGTCTTACTGAAACATGTGCTGGTACATTTGTATCACTACCCAACCAGTTTGATATGCTTGGTACGGTTGGTCCTCCGGTGCCCAATGTGGATGTGTGCTTGGTGTCCGTTCCTGAAATGGAATATGATGCTCTTTCAAGCACACCACGTGGAGAAATATGTGTGAGGGGAGACACTCTGTTTTCTGGTTATTACAAGCGTGAGGATCTGACAAAAGAAGTCTTGATTGATGGATGGTTCCATACAGGTTTTTCTCGAAAAAGAAATTGCTTGAACTGATAACTGTCCCACTTGTTAAAAAATTTTAATTGAACTTTTCTCCAAAAATCTTGTCAGGGGATATTGGTGAGTGGCAACCAAATGGTAGCTTGAAGATAATTGATCGCATGAAGAATATTTTCAAGCTATCACAAGGAGAATATGTTGCAGTCGAAAATTTGGAGAATGTATTTGGCAATAATCCTGTTATTGAATCGGTAAGCAATCCCAATTAGGTGTATTGGCCTCTTAACTATAGTAACTTGGTGACTTCATGAGTGCAATTTACTTTCTGAACAAATAAGGTAGAAATTTTCCATACAGTCATAGCCCAAATATGGACGGGATGCAGAAGTCTTTGTTTTATATAATTACATATAGCAAAGATCCTCCGCTTCCCACCACCTTCAATGGCCTGAGCCAATCTACCAGTCACTAATGGCCCCTGCTTCTTCAGGTGGAACTCCAGGTTGAGGAGTTACTCGGAATGCTGCTAATATATCAGTATCCTTGGTTTCTGCTGTGTTCACTGCCTATGATCTATCTGTGTGAACACTATGCTTTTAAAACAAAGAAGCATTATTCATTTCAAAATCTCCTTCTTTAATGTTCAATTAATTTTGTAATGATGAGATGGAATGCATATGTAATTTTGGGCCAACCTTCACTCTGTTCATGGTTAGCCATGCTCACTATAAATGTTCGATAGAATGTTTTTGGGCATAATACAACGGATATTTTATAAAGAATAGAGCATATCGGTAAACCTGTTTATTATTTTAATGTTCTATAGAGATAGAAGCCTTCATCTTCTCTAGTTAGTCAAGTTCGTTGAGCCTCTTCAGCTCATGCTGCATCTCATCTTGATTGACAAAGTTTTGAAGGGTCGATTGGCTCTGAATAGCGCTAGCTGCATTATTAGTTCTCTAGGATTAGATAATATGGTCTAGTAGTAACACAGTTATATCCACTTTACACTCTAATTATCAGTTTTTTCTTCTTGATTGGCTTCAGGTATGGGTATATGGGAGCAGCTTTGAGTCTTTCCTTGTTGCTGTTGTTAATCCAAGTAAACAACAGGTTGAAAAATGGGCCAAGCAGAATGGCCTCTCAGGGGATTTTAATTCCCTCTGTGAAAATTCAAAGGTGAAAGAGCACATATTAGGGGAGCTCACAAAAGTTGGAAAAGAAAAGAAGGTTAGTTTCTCTTGGGCCTCCGTGGCTGTTTTTCATAATTTGATGTTTTGCAAACATGACTTATTTTCTTTGCAGCTGAAGGGATTTGAGTTCATAAAAGCTCTACACCTTGATCCAGTTCCATTTGACATGGAACGTGACCTCCTGACTCCAACATTTAAGAAGAAAAGACCACAATTGCTTAAATACTACAAGGTAAATTTCTTTGATCAAGATTAGTCCTTTATCAAGACAACTCCAACTTGTTGGGGACTAAAGCTTAGTTTTTGGTGTTCTTGGTCCACATCCAATCGATTTTCTCTTTTGTCTTCCTCTTATTTAACTGTTATTATATTATCTATTACGGGGAAAGCAGTATGTTGCATGCTTCTTCGCCTAGCTAACAATATTATTTTAATGGATATAAGAGGAGTAGACATATGACCAATGATCTTGTGTTCTTTAGTCTGTTGTTGACATCTACTGTTAAAATGTACCTCACTGGTTGAGAGAACAGGTTATTGTCTCGGTTTTGGGCATTCCTCACCATGTGAACTAACTTTTGAAGTTGAGTTAGACCCTAGGTCCTTGTCTTCTCGTGGACTACCTAAAGACTAGTTCATGTTTATGAGCAGAAATATTGGTTATTAGTTCATAGCATGATCAATAATCCACAATGCCCAAGATTGTTCTTAACAATTTTTTTCTCGGTTATATCTAGAAGGAATTTGTCTAGAAAGACTTAACCTAGCGAGGATCCATATAGACGATCATAACCTGTTTAGTCCTGAGGCGTACTTGTGATTATGTTATTGGTATATCATTCTATGTGCACTCAGTTTATGAAATTCACGTTACGAAAATCCATTTCATAAGCTGTTTTTGTATACATGTTCTTTTCTGATTTGATTCAACTTTGTGCAGGACGTGATTGACACCATGTACAAGGATGCTAAATGAACTTGCAATGCTTAAAATTAGCACCTTTTCTTTTTTAACTAAACTTCCTCCTTTTAAGTTTTTTTTTGTTTTAGTGTTGTACATATCACACTCAAACAAATATAAGATTGTTTTATTCAAAACTGGATCAGACCCTGTAATACATGGGAATGCTATTTCTGAACACATTGAATTATGTAACTAGATTATGTTATTGCACAAACCAATTCAAGAATCCTATCTTGGTTCTCAACAATAATGAGTTTGTATTAGTTTTTGAATAATTGGGGATATTACTACATATATATATGAGGTAAATTCCTTTACTACATTAACCATCAGGTAAAATTGATCACAGTTAGCTTGAAGTTTCAATTCCACAAACCCCAACATATTGATTTGAAGTTTCACTTGTGGAAGTAAAAATTTCATAATTGTAACCATTCTTTGAAGACAAGTGTCACGGACATAGAGTCTTACTAACGTTCTGTGCAGTACTTGACAATTTACTCACTATTCTTTCAAGGTGTTGTACGCAAGGACTTTTGTGTTGCAACTGAATAACACCTCTATTTATACTACAATCTAGGGGTTAAAATGTAATTTAAAATTACTTTACAAGTCTCTAAAGTATTTACACTTTGATCCGTCTCTAGAATTCTCATACACGTTCTAGGACTTTCTAACGGCTTCTAGAGTTATCTGTAAACCTCTCCACAACTCTAAACTCTTCCGCCCCTATCTGGATGCAAAATTTAATTGACAGTGATGGGTCACGACACAAATATCAAAAGGTGACCATGCGAAGAACTCTTGGGTTGTGTCAGAATTCATTGTACATAAAAATGTAAAACTTTATATACATATTGTAAATTTTTGGCTAAGGGAATTCAAATGAAGTCTACTGCTCTCCTTTTAACTCCGCCTTCATCACAAGCAATTAAGTATCATTTCATTCAGAATCAGATGTCTCAAATTCAAACCTTAGAAATGTTGTTCAGTTTTAATAGTGAATATTTTGCTCCTAAAATAAAACTTTTTAGGTAAATTCAAATTATCCAAGCCTAAACAAAAATTCAGACTTAAGATGAAAACCAACGAAAAGAACATTCCTTAATTAATCTAATCACTTTAATACATTAAATTAGAATTGAGTAGCCACTAAGTATAGGTTTAGTAAATACAAGAATTTGGAGTGGCAAAAATGTCTGCAAATAATTTAAAACGTCAGTTTCAAAATCCAGAAAATGAAAATATTTGTCAAACCGACCTTTATTTTTTTCTTTAGGTCCAAAATATACCTTTTTCCAAAATTATTCCATGAAGAATTGACAACTCATTTACATTAAAATAAATAAATAGTGAGTTAGTGACCCTTGAGTCCTTCACTAGACAATTTAGTCTTCCCTTCTCCTTTTTAATGTCACCCCTTTTTTTTAATCAATAGTTATCCCTTCTATATTATAATAATCCAATAGCAATACAAAAAACAATTTGAAATTTGATAAATAATATTTTTTTTTCATTTGAGTTTGACTAGACATAAATTTCAAGTAAGAAATTGTAGAATTTAGTAGTTTTCTACAAGCCTATCGAAGAAGTAGTTAAATAAATAAAATATACTTTATATAATAACTTTCTTTTAAAAGAAAATAGATTAAAATATTAGAAAATCACATTTGTCCCTTGGATGATGATATAATTAAGATCAAACGCGATAAATACCTTAATAGTCTTTTCACAACGATTCTATTGGATCACGATGAATAATTTCTTATTTTAAAGACCCTTCAATCATCAATAAAGGAAGAATTTATTTTTTTAAAGAGGATGTTACGCAATATAAATTTAGATTAATCAGGACTTTAAAACGAGTTCATAATAAATAAATAAATAAAAATTTAGGAAAACCTTTGAAGAAAATGTCAAGAGAAAAGAAAAGAGGAGTGATTTTATAAGATTTTGATGTGTAAGATGTTTCTTGTTCTTTCTATTTCTTGATGAATTATGATGTCAATTTCAATAAATAAAAAAAAAAGTACAGCTATATATGAATTTCAATATCCAAGAAAAAGAACATGGAGATTTATATTAAGATATAAGAGGGGACCATATATTGATAAATGAAGAATTTTATCCACTACTTATTGCATGTGTAATTTAATTTCTTTGGAAAATATACTAAAAAGGATATCCTATTCACCTTTTTGAGTATTTATATATAGATAAATTTTAATAATATAATTGTATTTCTGATGATATTGTTAGAATGAAAATGAATGCATGCATTAGTAATCATTGGATCAGATCCTTTTAATAAAATAACAATGCGAAAAATAAATAACGTAAAATAAATCAAGCATAAAAATTTTATGTGAAAATTCTTGCTCAAGGGAGGTAAAAATCACAAAATATACTCATAGAATTTCAACCCAAACTCCATTTCACTCGAAAAAGCAAAGTTTCATATTACAAATTCTTGCAATCTAAGAATTAAAACTCTTTAATCCCTTTCCCCAACTCAACTATAAAGGAAACTAAGTAATCACTTTATTTTCCACTAAATTAGCTAACTCTAGTTGATCTAAACTTCAAGAATCCAAAAAAGGCTAACTCTAGCCACCAACTCAGATTTTGAAGATAAGAGCTTAAACAAGCAACCACCTCTGTTACACCTACAAATCAACTAACTCTAGTTGACAACTCTACCCAAGAAAACATCAAAACAATAATGTAAAGAACTTTTCCGAAAACATAGATGACTTGACTAACTAACGATAATTAAACCGACTCAACCTAAAGACTTACAAGCAAGCAATCTACTATCCTTTATAACTTAAGAGTAGATTTACAATATAAGAAGAAAAGACACAAAACTCAAAATACAACAAAGACGCACACTCCATCAGGTTTCATGTTGAGTATGAGCAGTGTTCTTCCTAGAAAATGAATTTTTCTTTGTAAGCTCACGAATTTTCAGAATTCAAAACTTTGTTAGCCAGAACTTAGGTCTATCTTTTGAAAAGAGACTATTATCATATGGACACAAATCCTTGGGACCAAACCATTAGCTGATCTTGTTGCCGTGAAAAGATATGCACTAGTCATAACCGAATTGGGAGTTGTGGCAGCTTTTACACAACTATCTTTTTAACTTTTTCACTTATACAGTCTTTTCTCAACCAGATCCTTTTATAAATTTGAAAGTTTGTTAAATTATCAAAACTTCAAATCAGATTAACCTACATATATGAAATGATCATTAAGATCATAGAATTACATATTACGAATCCATAAACCTAGTTCATTCTCATTTTTTGTAGCACACACATAAATTAAAATTAAAAATATATATATATATATAAACACAATAATAACCAAATTTTATATGTGATAAGCAAGATATCATAATTACATCATTATTTTAAGATAATTATTTTTTTTTTCAAATAAAGGATGAAAGTAGTGATGTGTCCATTTTGGGATTAGACCATTTTGGGGGACCAATTGAGCTGTCAGTTTTAGCCGGTGTCAGCTCGCTGCTGTGCACCCATGTGGACTCAGTCACCCTAATACTTCCAAGACTCAACTTTTTGCATCAGTGGCCCCTCTTTAATTAATACAATAGATAATATTATATTATTTAATAAAAATAATATATTGAGCACATTCTTTCGTATAAAAAAGAATGAAATAGAGAATTTTTTTTTATAAATCATTTGTTTAAGAGAAGATTTTTTAAAATAATATGATTTAGAAGAAGGTAAAGTATTTTTTTCTTTATTTTAAAATAAGTGAATCATTAAAGTATTGCATACGAAGGAAAAAAAATATATTCGTAATGAATATTTACACCAAGCTAATAAATATATATTATGTGTTTAAAATTTATATTTTATTGTATTTAAGCATAACTAATTGACATGTGATTTACTTTATTAAATAATGTGATAACAAAAACTGTATTGTTTGGTGTAAACACCCGCTGCGAGTAAGAAAAAAATATAAAGGCATTACTTTTAAGCTCTATTCATTTTAATTATTGTTAAATTACTCTTTAGAATGACTAAAGATCGATCATAGTAAATTCATAACTGCTCCCAATACTAACTAAAAATTAAAGCTTCTTGAACTCACCGTACAGAAATATGAAAGATAAAAATGAAAGAAAAGCATAAATTAATTGGAACTCTAAAAAACATGGTAACATTAACTTATTCCCTCAATAACATTTCATAACAACTCTCAACAAGTGATTTTAGCCAAAAAAAAAAAAAGACAATAAAATCAAAAAGTTTGTGAAAAAAACAAAAAAAAAAAATACAAATTGTACGGTTCTAAATTTGACTTTTGAAGAGAAGTTAGGTCTGTATCACATTCAAATACACAGAAAAACTTTTTGGGCTATAAATGAAAAATATATGTGGGCCCATATCTACAAAAGGCCATTCAATGAAAGATATGTGGGCCTATTTAACTTTATGTCTTTAATGAAATGAAATTTTTGGGCCCATTTTTTAACACCACTTATTTCATTTTTGTTCAATCATCCATACTACAAGAATTGGTCATCAAAAGCATAATTATTTGAATTTTTATTATTTCTTCTATAATTGTTTTAAGGGCACACAATCAAATGAGCTTAAATGAAAGTAATATGATCCATAAAAATTAAAATAATGCAACTATTATCATTTATAAATTCTATGTAATCATATGTAAACTTTACACAATGATTCTATAACACAGCATAGGTAACTTTGACCAATCTCAAAATTCACTTGTACGATTACACTGTGTATATTATTATTATTGTTTAACTCGGTCATTATTGTATATTAAAATTTAAAGTCACTGTAAAAATCTTTAAACTTCAAATTTTAAATCCACCTCAACTAACACATAACATTATTCCACTCTCATCTCATGTAAATTCTAAGCTCACCTCAATTTGTGTACATGTTCTCTAATTTCTTATTTATATGTAGAGTAAAATCAAGAATAACTCGAGAACCTTTCAGGGTGTTTATATATTGTTTATACATCAAATTTGAGACCTTTAAATGAAAAACCCCTAATAAGATTTCGTCTTCATCCTTTTAATGAGATACATCTAAATTAGTCGGATCAGTAAATTTCAAAAACCGAAGCCATTAAATATAGGAGATACAAGGAAGAAAGAAGCTCAGCTGTTCAAAAAGTCCTCTTTGAGTTCTTCTAAAACTTGTTTTTCAAACTCTGTACTCAATATACAGCCTGTTATGGGGTACACATTTTTCTCTTTAAGATATTTTAAATTTCTTGTACAAGATTGTCTTCAATGCAAAACACATTTTTTTTTGTATTTTAACTTAATAATAGCTAAAGCTATGATTTAAAAAAATATGAATTTTTTACTTTATATAGGATAATTTGTCTCATAGAGTAGAAAAGATGAGATAAATTATCTCAAAGGCAGTCAAATACATCAACACGAAGAGTTTTTGGTTGAAGTATGACTTTAACTTAAAGTATATTCTTGTGTTATATAACTGAACAAAAACACTATTGAATTATTTAAAAAATTGCAAAATTCATCAATCTGTCTATTTTAAAAAAAAAACTCATGTCACCAACAAAAATTAAATGTGTCAAGTCGAATGAATATACACATGGTTAAGGTAGTCATCAAGTTAAGTGATTTTTTTTTTAGAAATGAAGGATTTAAACCATATTTAGACAAAATATATTTAAATTCTAAATATTCTTGTAAAAATATGATCAAATACTACTCCAACTTCAAATTTTTAAAAACAGTAATTATTTATTTTATTTTCATAACTAAACGCCTATGTAATTTCACTAAATTTGCAACATTTCATACATTGTATAAAATGCAAATCGCATTGTATGAAAAGTACATGTGCCCTAAATATTTTATTAAAGAAAATCTCTAAATAATTGAACGTAATACTTTTAAAATAATTTTTTTACATAATCTTTCTAACCATCGAAAACAACTGTATAAATATTTCAAAGCTTATATATTATTGCAAGTCAATTTACTTGATGATGCAAAAAAACATATAAACTGACAACACACAAAATTTAAAATTCAAGAATGAAAGATTCATTTCCTATATTCTTTTTAGGTAATTTTGATCTTCTCGTCATGGCAAGACATGACCAAATTATTTTTTTTATTGGTTCTATTAGTTTCTTAACAAAATGATTCTTGTTATTTCTTGTATAGTATAAAGATATTTTTTGCTCATTTAGATAATATAATGATGTATATCAAATTTGAGTTATAGTTGAGAGATGATATTAGCTAATAACTCCCTAAAGAACTATACCTTAAACCTCACACTAAGTAGGCGTTTGGCCATGCAATACAATATTATGATATGATATCTTGAGATGAAATCAACGTTTGGACATACGATTTTACGTTGATTCCATCTCATGATTCCATACCATGAGATGTGATTCCGTATTCTCCAAAAAACATGATATGGATCATATGTGAATATCATATTATGATTTGAGATATTTTAATACAGAAATTGATCCACAAGTTTATATTTTGTTAAAAACAACCCACATTTATATCTACTAACCATTTATTTCACATGTAAATAGAATTTATAATTACGTCATTACTTTTTAAATTTTATTATTTTCACCGACATTAAATTTTTTATTCTCACCAACATATAGTCACTTTAACTCACACTTCACGATTGTTGAGTAATAAAATGTCGAAGAGTTTATGAAAGATATTCTATTTTTACTCAAATATACTGATGAGAAGTGAAAGTTAAGTTGAAAGTTAAATTGAAACAGTTACTTAAGTGAAGAACAAATAGTAATAATTGATTATGCAATTTTATAATTTTTTGTTTATTTGATAAGATTGAATAAACAGTTGAGACTATTTTAATAGTTTTAAAACTTATGAATTTTTATGTTTATGAGAAAATATACAACACCAAAATTTTATATCACATGTCCAAACAAACTTTAATTTTATCTCATGATTCTATATCATAATATCATATATCAAGATTTCATATAATGATATCATATCGCAAGGCCAAAACGGGGCCTAAACAACTCCATTAGTTATTGAACGTGTAATTCAGAGATTGTCAAAAGAGCTAAAAAGGAAAAGGTAAATCATAAATGTTTAGCTTTTGAAAACAAAAAGTTAAGCACAACCTTTAGAAGAAAGAGAAAAAAAGATCCTTTTTGTATTGTAGTTATAAATACAGCAAAGAGGAAACCAAACTTCTACACACACACCATAGATATCAAACACAAAAAATCTTTTTCTTTTCCAAATCCTAACAGCCCCAAAATTTCCAATTTTTTCTTCCTCATATAAACCAAATCATCAAGAACAGATTCTTCAACTTTAAACACACCCTCAAAATTTTCTTGGATCAGTGTATTATAAATCTCAACAAAAGCCAAAAGGGACAATTTTTTTAAGTACCCTTTTTTCCTTTTTGTGTTCTCTTTTCTCCTACATCACTTGTCAAGAAACTATGAGCAGAATTCAAGAAAACATGTCTTACACATATGATGAGGCTGCTCAAATTAGATCTTCTTTATCTCAAATCCTATTAACAAGTAGTACCAACACTTTAGACTCAATATTTTCTCATTGCCAAGAACCAAAAGATCAAATGACTACAACTAGTCCTATTCTTGAACCACTATGTTCTTCAGTCTATCTCAGACAAAAAGATTTGCTCCAAAAATTTTGGACACAAAATAGGACAAATATCACAATTCCAACAACTTCCACACAAACCCAACTTCAAGAATCTTTATATCCTCAAAAATTTTGGGAACAAAATAGAGCAAATGTCACAATTCCAACAACTTCCACGCAAACCCCACTTCAAGAATCATTATATTCACAAAGATATGTTAGTCCAAACAAGAAGAAGTTATATAGAGGAGTGAGACAGAGGCATTGGGGAAAATGGGTGGCTGAAATAAGACTTCCTCAGAAGAGAATGAGAGTTTGGCTTGGAACTTATGATAATGCTGAGGCTGCAGCTTATGCTTATGACAGAGCAGCCTGTAAACTTCGCGGGGAATATGCACGATTGAACTTTCCAAATCTACGCGATCCAAGTGAGTTGGGATTCGGAGATAGTGCAAAGATGAATGCTTTGAAGAATTCTGTGGATGCTAAGATTCAAGCTATTTGCCAGAAGGTTAAAAGGGGAAGAGCTAAAAAGGGTGAAAAGAAGATTGTTGAAAGTGAGAAAAAGGTTGCAAAAGATGTGAATTTGGATTCATCATCTTGTTCTTCTTCTTCTTCATTGGTTGGTAGTGGAAGTTGGAGTCATAGTGATATGATTTCACAAAGTAGCTCTGATGATGGATTCTTGAATAGTGAGACTTGCTCTGTTCTTGGTGACTGCCCGATGGGGCCAGAGAACGATAACTGCTATAGCACTAGCATCACACCTCAATTCGAAAGGCCTGTGCTGGAATCGGAGTTCGAAGATTATTCCTTAGCAACAATGCCTTCTTTTGATCCTGAGTTGATATGGGCAGTTCTGGCTAGCTAGAAGTAATTCTGACTTTGTAAGTTGGATTCATAATTTTAAGTTTATGAATTCCAATTACAATCCCTTTTTGTTGAGCAAAAAACTATTGGATCATACCAACCCCATAACTTCAGCTGTAGATACCTCCACATGACTTGTATTTTTGAGTTCTTTGAAGTTACTTGTAATATCCCATCTTGAGATGTGCTAGAGACCATTTTTATATGACTTCTTTTTGTTAAATTAATCAAGTATCAGTCTCATGTTTTTAAATTTTCTCTATGGGATGAACAAAGATATTATAACCTGTTCATTCCCAGTTTTCTGTATCAAATTCTGAAGGGTTTTATCTTAATTCTAGTTTAGCATCTTTTGAACCATATTGTAGAATGATCTTTCATAAGAAAGTTCATACCCCTTTTCATCATATTATCAATCTATCAATGATATTTCCCATCTCAAATTAGCTGAGGTAAGTTAAACACATCATTTGTATATATGTTATTCTATTTGGTAAAATGTATTGATAGATACATGACATGTGTTCAAAGATATACTACTATCACTTAACCATCAACGTAACATGGGGTGTGAATATAGGTGTGGGAACTATGCCGAGTTTAGCCAAATTATTGGATACTTCGATTACATCTACAATCAAAAAGTATAATTGGGTATATGGTTTGATTTCTGGATTTGTGTGTACTAGTGTGTGTGTATATACACACACATAAAAGTATAAGAATGTGTTGCTAATAAAATATTAAGGGTTAACACTTAAATTAATCAAAATATTTATCTTACATAGCTAATATCCGGTGGTATTTCTCCAGTGAAGAAATCCAAAGAAAAGAAAAAAAAGCCCAATTTGTATTTCTCTAACAATAGTCCAAAATACATAAATAAAGAAAGAAAAATGGTCCCAATTCCTGTTGTGGAACAATATGACCCACTAAGTGCAGAGTAGATGATGGGAATATAGCTTCATCTACACTACATGCACAAACCTAGTCAAACTCAAATAGCTCTCCGTGGTACAAGATCATCCATAATATATATGAAAAGGAACTGATAAACTTCTAAGCAGACAAATTTTAAAACGTTATCAAATATCACATCAGAGAATGAGAGAAGTAACAGGTTTTATACTACAAGAGAACAAGAAGTTAACATGACAGACATGCTTCTGGGCCAATGTGTCATAGCCCAAAGACGAATACTAGAGCCCATTGGATCAACTGGGACAATACGTATCATAGGCTTGGTTTGCAACAAATAATATGTGTGTTGTGGAGAAATAGATAAATAGAGAATTGAGGTAGAGTAACAGTGAGTGTGGTCAAAGTACTTCAATTGTCCTTACCTTCTTGGCAATTCTAGTTTCATGGCAGAATAAGGAGATTTAGTTTTTATTTTATTTCTTCTCACCAATTTTTACTTTAGAAAAATGAATGCCCGGTTCAAGTACAAGATCAGGACAATCAGACATCCAACCTATAATCGTAATGACTCAATTGAAAGAGCAAGAGCTCTACCAACTGAGCTCAGGGAAGCATGCATGAAGTAGTCAAATGCTTCATTTCTTACTCAAATTTAGAGCTACTCTAGACTACTCTAGGGGGTGGAATGTTTTTATACGATACCAAACAATTTAATAACTATCTTTGTAGATAAATGTGCTCAGCCTTTATCCTTGTTGAATGTCTTCTTGATGTTGTACAAACAAGACATGGCAAAACTACAGGGAAATTTTTGTATATTACTTAGATGTAATAGTCACAAAATCTCCTCTACTTGACTAACAACTTGGTGAAATAAAAAGGAATAGAATAAGCAGCAGAATATACACTTAGAGATACTCATGAGGCACCATTTTCAGTATTTCTCAAACATCTTCTCAACCAAGAAGAAATTTTGAATTTTTAACACAAAAACAGTTTACTCTGAAAGACAACTTCCAAGACTGATGAAAAGAGGTGTTTAATGGATTGGACTGTTTAGCATCTAACCTTTTATGGGCTGATCTCTTGGAGCTTGTGTTGGAGTTCCAAAATGGGCCAGTACAATCATATGGGCTATTTGCTAAATGTAATATGCGGGTTCACATGAATCCAGTAAAAATTCCATAAAACATCTATAAATATTTGACTGTGAGCAGAAGCGATCCAAGAATTAAGCTATATAAATAGTCTTCAAGGTCCTTAAAATTGAACCCAATATATTTTAAAAGTAATCAATTCTTTATTGCAGTATCAATGAATTTTTGCGTATGAATATATGTTTGAAAGTACTGGGATGAACTGGTAACTTAAAATCTTAGTATTAATATAATATAAAGGCTTGGTGTGGTGAAAAGGTGCAGCCTAGGTTTTATACAAGTTCTCTACACGGCTCCTTTCTTTGGGATTTGTCACTCCAATGTCAATATTTAACACACCCCAGGACAGAGGCAGACCTACTCCTAGGGGAGGAGTGTCACGTGCCCCCGATAACCTCAAACATGATATATGCATATATATGTAGTTTGGATTGGCACTCTCATTCACAAAGGTCGGGCAGTTCCATTGGTTGATACAGGGTACACAAATGATCCTTAAGTGCACAGACCTGGATTTGATTCCCACTCCAACATCTTTTTGTAGCCACGGACCATTAGTGAGTCCGCCGTTGCCCCAGGACCAAGAAGTCTCCATTGGAGTTACAATTCAACTCAGCCTATGGCCTTCCATCGTAGAGGTCACCAGCACCCGACAAACTGGTACATGCTCTGCTATATTTTGAGAATCTTGTGATTTTTCTTACATTTGGGAAGTTAATGTAGAGTATAATACCTCTCTGCAATGAATTAATCAACTAAACCAAAATCGCAAATCAATTAAAATTGACTTACAGGCAAGGGAAGAAATATTTTTGTGCAGGGGAGTCGGTCAAAATTTTCTTTTGTGTTTAGATATTTAAGTTGATCTCCTTTGGTACTGATTATATATACTTCTTTACATTTAATTCTACTAGGTGAAAATTTTGGTTCCACCACTATTTAAAGGAATCCTCTTCGTTCCATTGCAATTCATGATTCAATGAATTCATATTAAGGTAGTCATCAACTACAACTATTTCTTTTACTTTATTCAGGTAGTTCAATCAAGATATTTAAGAACTAGACCTATCAAGGAACAGAAAGCAGGCAAAAGATATCCATTACAAGGATATCTCAATCTCCTCTTCTGCCCTACTTCATGCCAATCCTCTTTCCTTCCCAAAGAAACGATCGGGACATGGCACTCAATACATCAACAAGTTCATTGCTTTCCTCTAGAAAATTATATTCAACAGCACCCGTTATTTAACTAACACCAGATTATGTAGCACGGAAGAGAGCAGGAAAGAGACAACGGTGATCATTCTTTGGAACCCAAGCATAACGATTACCGTTGGTACCCAAAGCTTAGGAATTTTATTCCAGCATAATTATATGTAGTTATGTGACTTTACAGCTTACTGGTTCGAGCCGTGCAACATCACACCCCTTGGGTGTGTGGCCCTTCCCTAGACCCTGCTAGCACGGGATGTTTTATTCACAGGACAATTTTTACTAAACAAAAAGATTCTGTAAAAGCCAAGATTTACAAATGTCTAGTACAATCATATGGCAACATATTACAAAACGTATATGATATAGTATAGAGTAATAAGTTACTAGTATTATATTTTTCCTGTTACATCTCACATGGATGCAAGTTATTTACAACAACATCAAAACACATAGATATTTCTATAGTTCTTTTACACAACAACACAAAAGGCAAATATGCAGCACATCAAAGCGAAGATGCTTCAATCGAAGTAGTGATGCAAGAACTTACGAATACCTCTCATGAATCCACCTTTCTTCTTTTCCCTCTTATGCCACTTATTCTCTTCCTTAGCTTTTTCTTCTTCTTCTTCACCATTGTTATAATGAAAACGCTTCCTCAAATTCATTTCATAGTGTTTCACATAAAGCTTTGATCTTTTGTCAGACTCATCATGAGCATGGAATTGATTTTCATTTTTCGATTTAATTTCACCAAAATTACCTTGATTTTCACTATTGATCGAGATCTGCCTCTGTTCGTGATCATTGTCTTCGTTTTCCTCATGGTGATGAGGTAATTGATCCTTCAATTTCATTTCCCCAAAATTCTCGCGATCGTATAGGAACTTCCAGATCTTCTTATCATTGTACCGATGGTGGCGGAAACTGAACGGATCCGACGGAATCTGACGCACACCAATACGGTTCAGAAACTTATCAAAGTCAATGTTCCTCTTAGAAGGCAGTATCATATCATTACCATAAGGAATCTGTCGCTGTGATCCCGGCTTCAGGTGGTGACATAGGCGGAACGGTAGTCTCGATCGGAGACTGAATCTACGGTTGATCGGCCGGAATCTGACTAACGTAACCGGGACCGAATGGACGGAACGAGTGTTTTCGTGATCGGATTTGCTAGGGATGTTAACAGCAGGCACAGAATCATCTGATTCCGGTAGAGTATGAGGAAGTTCAGGGATGACAAGGTCATTTTCCGAAGGAAGTTTGAGGTGTGTGACGTAATTTTCCGGTTGAGTAAACGGAGTACGAGCAAGTGAAAGGTTGAAAAAGAGGAAAAGGACTGCAAAGAAGAGTTTCGCCATGGTGAAAAAGTTTGAAATTGTTGAAACAAGATGAATCGAATTCGGTATATATAGGATGGGGTGACGGGCAGTTCGGGCAGGTGGTGTAGAATAGAAAGAGAGGTTAATGGGGCAACGGGCAACTCGGTTACCACCACCACGTGGCTGGAAGTGAAATCACCCGCTAATATTTCTCTAGTCTTTTAACTGAATGTTACATACACCAAATATAATTACTCTTTTAATAAAAAATTTTATTAAAATGTGTTTTATTCTTAATAAAAAATTCGATAAAATCGAATTTAATCAGACTTAAACCAAAAATATAGCAATATGTATCATAGACCTTAAGCCTTCTTCCCTTTTTTTTTTTCACATTCCATCTAAATCCCATTTTATGTCAAAAATATCTCATTGGAATTGAGGGACTCGTTGTACTTTATATTCTCTTCGTTCACTTTTACTTGTCTACTATACTAAAAACTGATAATTTATTATCTAGTTTCTAATTTACTTTTATTATTAATAGTAGTCATTTTCAAACGCATTGAATTATTATATTTAAAAAGGCGATATAGTAAAATTGTTATTCTGTTTATTACTTCTTTAGAATATGTCTAAGTTAATAATGAATTAAGTAAAAGTGGATGGTGAGAGAATTTTATGACACTTTCCCCTTTTGGTCTCAGGGGTGACTTGGTTGTTCCAAGGATGATAAACTTTACATAAAATAGATTGCTTTTTAGTTATTAGATTATAAAACAAACAGTGAATACATATTTGGATAAGGTTGTTATTAGATAGCAAGAGTGAAAAGTTACAATGGTGGTTGTTGGTGATAGGTAAAAAACTGTTATATAGAAGTAAAATATCAGTTTCAAAGAAAATTTGTCGGTTAGATATAGGGTAATGCTAGTATTACAGATAATGACTGTATACAGAAGTTTGACGGAATGTTTAAAATCTAGAGTGCTCAGAATCTTCAAAAATTCCAAAGGGCACGTATCACATCCACCAAAAGTAGTACTATATTTTTAGAGGATCCAATACAGGTACAACAACAATTTTTGAGAGTCCAAGCATCATAATTTAAAATAGCAAGTCCTTGGACTATATGTGTCGAAAGTCCTTTCTTTCTTTTAACTATAGTTCAATATAACGTCGCTATATAAAATGAAACAGAGGAATTTCTATGTAAAGTTACCTGGTTTTTTATGTACGTCAGCAGAAAATTGCGGTTTTTCGAACAAGTAAGAGTCAATACTGAGAGTGAAGTTGAAGGTCCTCAGGATGATGGATATAGGTGGAGAAAGTATGGGCAGAAAGATATTCTTGGATCTACGTTTCCAAGGTAATAAGTCAATTTCACTCCCTGCATAAAAATCATAAATTCATAAAAAAAAAATACTTAAAAGGAAAATCAAACTTTTCAATCAATAAACTATGATTCAATCATAACTCAGTTGAAGTGCGTTATGCGAATCCTTTACATTCTGCTGTATTCAGTTTTATTTAATTTCAATACTAAATATAAATCCACTAACTAAAATCATGCTATGTACTTCTCAGCTTTAAATTTTGCAAGTTCTTATCCTCTCTTTGTGGTTCAGCTGCTTTATATGTACATAATTAAGAAAACATCATAATACAACAAGAGTTATATGCATTGATGCCGAGTTTTACATATCTCTACAGAGGCTGCTACAAATGTACATTTTTTCGTTACTACAAATGTACATTTCGTCGCATTGAAAACTGCCAGGCAACAAAACAAATGCAAAGGTCTGATGTTGGTCCTACTGTTAGAGTCACCAAGTTACTAACTCTACACTACAAGCAACACCGCCAGAGAAAGAAGCCAGCCATCACAGCGTGATACTAGGTGGATATTCATCATCTTTTGTTTCTCCTACAACTCCTTAATCAAACTACTTGTCAGTCTCTAGATGCCAGATAAATGGTCTTGGAATAGCTCATAACTTAGACCATTCAGAATCATACCTCAGTGATATTGGACTATTTCGCGACTTGCACCATTCAAATTCAGACTGCACTGATTCATTCTCCACCAACAGTTCCACAACAAGTTCTTCAATTGGTGGTGAGTTCGCTAGATCGTCTGGAGCTAGACCTGATTTTTCAATTTTTACAAAAAATCCCCAAACCAAAACTAATACTCCTCAAAAGGATGATAAGGATGAATAGTTTGGATCGTATCACCAAGTTATCCTATTGAGGTTGATGATCCCTTCTTGAAGAATTAGTGTAGACTTGATTGCAAAATTAAGCAATAATTCTAGCTCGGTGCAGATTAACTAGTTATGGTACTTGTATAATAGTCTACTGGTCTACTGTGTTTCAAGGGCTGAACTTATGGTAATTTGACATCAAGTCCATGACATGCATTGTCCACTTTGGCCCAACAGACTTTAAGGATTTATTCTTTGGGCTACTTTATCATCTGTCATGTCTTGCTTCAAGTCCACATCCACGATAATATAATCTTGACATCAAGGTATAAGAGCAATCGCATGGATAGTTTACTAGCTTGGTTGTAAGCGAATCAGTACTTAGGGGAGAGCAAACAAAATGAGAAAGTGATTCTCTCACCTTCCTCAAAGCCTCCCACTTGTAATTAAGTGTGGCGCACAAGTCATGGGTGATTTTCCCAGATCATTTGGAGCTAAATCCAAATTTCCCATTTGATAATTCAAAGTTCTCTCATGAAGCCAAACTAATACTCTAAAAAAGGATGTTCTGGGGGATTAAACCATCTGGTGTCTGAACTCACTAGCTAGACTAATTAGGATTCGCAACATGTAAGCCCAGTAAGGAACATAAAGTTCTCCATTCCTAGAGCTCGAGCCCGTGATCATGAATCAAGGGTGGAGGGATCTTGACCATCCCATCACATCCTTTTAGGGGTTCCAAAAAAGAGAATAAACACGGACAATTGGATGTTATCACTGAACTAATTTGGGGTCGATGATCCTTCCTACAGGAAGTAGTAACATGCTTGTAGATACCAGCTACAAAACTAGCCACAAGCTCTGATACTTCCACGGATACTTGCATGAGTTAGATTTTAGTGCCAGATTGGTTGTCTCTTTATTTATTGTGTGTGTTAATCAATTTTTCATTTCATTCTCAAAAATCTAACTAATGTTCAGACCTACACATATACATCATATAATACTTATGAAAATACAGAACTTACATACAATGATGTAACTTATCCTGTGCTGGAGTCAGAAAGAAAGCAACCCTAAACAGTTTTTAGTTAAAGATCATTTTATCCGACTCTTGAAAGGGAATAATATTCTGAGAAGATGGAAAATGCAGTATTCTCACTCTTCTTTTTATTTTTTATGATAAAGATTTTCTTACTTCTTTTTCACTCTTCTTTATTCATTTATTTTGATAACCGAGAAGTCCCTGAGCACCAGCAGCACACAACTTAAAACTCAGTGGATAATGGTTCTGTCCTTCGAACCTTTTTCACTTCAATACAAGATCTTGTCCGCTGGCTTAAAACCTAAAAAGGGCGCCTAATCCGCACATCACAAGTGCACTCCTACAACTATACCAAATCATGGGCCCCAAACATGAAATATTTAGCAACAACTCAAGAAGTTTGGGAAATATAAAAATTTTAAACCAAGAAACATTATGACTTCTTCCTCAAGATAAAGAGTTGACACTGTACTCAGATCACGTGAATGTAACTACCAAGTTTTTGCCATGGGTGGGTTCGAACCTATTAAATGTGAGTAACCCACACATCACAAGCACTTACTGATAGACCAGAGTCCTAGGGCCATAAAACATGAAATGTGTCACAACTCCAAAAGTAGAGGGAAAGTATAAATATCTCAAACCTGGAAAGATTATGAAACCTTCCTCAAGATAAGAGTTGATACTAATACTGCAAAACATAGATGCTAATGAAACGAATACCCACAAAGCATAGAAACAAATCAAATCCCTAAACTGGAAACAAATGAAACAAGAGAAGAAGGAGCTTAGGAGTCATTTGGTTCGCAGGCAAAGTTATCTCATACATTCCTGTAATTAGAATCTTGGGACTAATTTATTCTGCCTAAGAGGTTGAATAAAATAATATTACGTTAGATGGGATAAGGTGGGACATCCATGATTAAGGTTGGATCAAATTTACACTCTATGCTGGGTTGAAGATAATTCAAGTCTTACTACTTCCACTATGGAATTTAATTGTGACTATATAAACTACAGATAAATCTCCACAAACAAAAGCAAAAGCTTCGTAAATCCTCAAATTATGACTACTTTGAAATAAATTGAATCTATTTTTCAAAAAAAAAAAAAAAAAAACTTACAAAGTAATGTGCAAATCAAAGCGAAACAAGCAAATCAAAACACAAACCTGAATATAACTGAAACTAGAGAATTAAGAACTTATAATTTCAAGGCATAATCAAAACAGCACTGGAAGAAAAGTTGACAATTAAATAACTTAAGTTTAACTACTTCCACTCCGGATTTCACTTGCAATTGTGTATACTACAGATAAATCTCTATAACCAGAAGAAGAAGCTTCTTAAATCCCCAAATTATGACTTTGAAACAAATTGAATCAAACAAAAAAAATATAGTGAAATGAGGAAATCAAAGTGAAGCATGCAAATCAAAACACTAAAATCAGAGAATAAGGAACTTAAAATTTCTGGCATAATCAAAGCCTGGAAGAAAAGTTGACAATTAGTACTCAGATAGTCAGATTACTTAAGTTTAAGTACTTCCGCTCTGGATTTCAATTGCAATTGTGTATACTACGGAAAAATCTCCATAATCAGAAGCAAAAGCTTCTCAAATCCACAAATTATGACTACTTTGAAAGTAATTGAATCAAACATAAAAAATATAGTGAAATGAGGAAATCAAAGTGAAGCATGCAAATCGAAACAATAAAACTTAGATATTGCTAAAACTAGAGAATAAGGAACTTACAATTACAAGGCATAATCAAAGCAGCACCGGAAGAGAAGTTGACAACTAATACTCAGATCACTTAAGTTTAACTACTTCCACTCAGGATTTCAATTGTGATTGTATATACTACAGATAAATCTCCATAAACAGAAGCAAAAGCTTCTTAAATCCACAAATTATAACTACTTTGCAAGTTGAAACAAATTGAATCAAACAAAAAAATACAGTCAAATGTGAAAATCAAAACACAGAAAAACTAGATTTAGCTGAAACTAGAGAATAAGGAACTTACAATTACAAGGCATAATCAAAGCAGCACCGGGAGAGAAGTTGACAACTAATACTCAAATCACATAACTACTTCCACTCAGGATTTCAATTGTGATTGTATATACTACAGATAAATCTCCATATCAGAAGCAAAAGCTTCTTAAATCCACAAATTATAACTACTTTGAAAGTTGAAACAAATCGAATCAAACCAAAAAATACAGTGAAATGTGAAAATCAAAACAGAGAAAAACTAGATTTAGCTGAAACTAGAGAAGAAGGAACTTACAATTACAAGGCATAATCAAAGCAGCACCGGAAGAGAAGTTGACAACTAATACTCAGATCACATAAGTTTAATTACTTCCACTCAGAATTTCAATTGTGATTGTATGTACTACAGATAAATCTCCATAAACAGAAGCAAAAGCTTCTTAAAATCCACAAATTATAACTACTTTGTAAGTTGAAACAAATTGAATCAAACCAAAAAATACAGTGAAATGTGAAAATCAAAACAGAGAAAAACTAGATTTAGCTGAAACTAGAGAAGAAGGAACTTACAATTTCAAGGCATAATCAAAGCAGCAGTAGAAGCAAAGTTGAAGGAATTGGGGAAGTGACTGTAAAAAAGAGGGAAAAGATTGGGAAGTTTGCCGCGCTAGGGAGAATGACCGAAAATCGAAATGATCCTTTTTATGTATAAAATTTGAAATGAATTGAATTTATTTTTCAAAAATAAATGTTCTCTATTTTAATTTGGCAATGATTTCAAAAAAATAATTGAAATATGTGACTTTAAAATTAAAGGCATGTGTAATTTGTCAATAGATATTTTCATATTTGTGATTTAAAATTTATTATAAGAAAGTTAAAAATTAAAATATTATTAAAATATATATTTATATTTTAAAATAGACCAATAAAAAAATAACACAAACAAATAAGAAAGAAATATTTTCAATGCATAAAGAGATCAAAAGTACACAATGTATGGTAGGTTCTTCAAGATTGAATAAGTTGAGTTATATATCAAAAGCAACAACTATAATATACCTGTAACATAATATAATTTCAGAAATAAAGTTAAGAGATGATAATGTATATACATATTTTATTCATACGTTATACATATAGAGAGGTATTTTAAGATATACTTTCAACACAAGTATAATAAATTAAAGCACATAATAGGAGAGAGTACATAATAAAAAAGCCCAAGTAAAATTACTAAAGAAAATAATATTAGCACGATAATAATGATATGACAATTAAAAGAAAGCAAGTGACAAATAAAGAAAATAGCAGGTACCAATGCGAGCCAAGAAAAAAAAAAGAAAAAAAAAGTCAAGAATAAAATAATAGATGAATAGTAACAAAAAAACTGACAAAAAACTATACAACGATTATTTATTACACCTCAACATATCGTCCTCTATATACTTCTATTTAAGATCAATTATTGTTAATCGTTGATCATACTTTTATGCATATCCTCTCTCTAAGAGCATCACCTTTGCCCTTTTGGGATATGTATTGATACTATATAATTACCTATTCAGGAAGGGGCTTTGGATCCTTTAACTACAAAATATTTTTAAGAGATTTCAAAAGCTTTTGTATGAAGTTTATCTGGTCAATATGAAAATAATATTAGAGAGCATTGAGTGGAACCAGAAATCAGTGCTAGCTTCATTTCGAATTTGTCATTTTTAGCCCTTAAGTATTGATGAAACTGTTCGAAAATAGAATTGATTTAATTCTAAGTCTAGACAACCAGGTTTGGAGGCAACAAACCAAATGAGTTTTCGATAATTTCTTTTGATGAAGAAAGCAATCCAAAGTATGACTCCCTCTTATTGACCAGGTCAACTCCTTTGCTAGTTAATTTTCTAATATCACAAGTATAGTGATCTGAACGCATAATCTTAAGATCGAAAGTTAGGACACTTATCATTCGAGTAACTCCATCTTCTCGAGCTACTACAAAGTCTACTCTTGAGTGGTTTCAATTTTTTAAAATTCCTAATCCTATCACTTTATATCCACACACATTTTAGGATCCTCATCCTTATTTCCATAATTTTTATTTTCGAAATGTATAAATTTTTGAAACTATAAAGTAAAAAATCAAACAGTGTCAACAATAACGACCAGTGAAATAGAAATATTTGGAGAAGCTTATTGAAGCATCTAGAAATTCATGTGGTTGGTGATTGTTTATTTTTCGAATTGTCTTTATTTGGTAAACAATTCCATTTAAGAGTATATTAAAAAAGACTATACTTACATCACTATACTAAAAAGGTCTAATAAATATGAATTTTATCATTTATCTATCATAAAAGCTTGTAATTAACAATAACAACTTTGTTTAATGATTCATGGTGATTTCATGCTAAATATAATTGATAACGGATTTTACTATTGAAAATAGGGAATTTATCTATCACTAATTTCAAATTATTATTTTTAGTAATGTTGCTACATTATTTCAAATTTATCTTTGAACATCTAGAAGTACAATCTTTTCAAGAAAAGAAAAAAAGATATATACAAGCATTTTACACGTTTTCGTTTTGTACTTTGACAAAATCAAACTTGTTAGTTAGTTAAAAATGAGAAACAATTTATATTGCTAAACAATGGGTTAAACATACTGTTAATTCTATTTAACAATTGAAAACTATTGTTAATTCTAGTTAATAATAAATTAATGGTTGAATTTAACAACAATATATAACATATCTACTGTCATTCTACATATGAATTTTTAAAAAGAATAGAGTATAAGTAAACTTTAAACTTTATCTTTTATAAAATAAAATAAAAATAATTTTCAATAAACTCTTGACTACAGAAAAGCTAACAGTTAGAATACATGTACTAAATTAATATAACTATTTAATGAGGATAATCTTTAATTTGAAATTAAAAATTAGGACGTGGACTGAAATATTTAAACTTTGAAGAATCAAAGTTCTATTTGTTCAAAAGATAACAATTCTTACCCTCAATCTTTGACTTAAAATGTGATTTTAAAAAAGAGACATATTTTCTTATAACTCAATCATTAATGTTATATATACACAATGACAAAAATAGGAATTTAATTAAAAATATTTGAAATTTAATTTTTTTAATTTTTTTTATATATTTTATATTTTTAAACATAATATAATATTATTCATCGACGAAAGATGCTTAACTGATCAATATTCGTTATAATATTATATGAGATTTGAATTGGTCAGCTATTGCACTTTATTTTTTTTTGTATCTAGATTCATAGAGTTATTACGTAAGGAATGCTACGTAATAATGTCGTAAGAAAGCATGTATATTAATTAATTAAGGTTTAGTGATAGTAGTGGACACAAAAGCCAGTTACAAAATTTAGATAATATGACTTTTAATGTTTAAAGGTTTTAATATTAACATGTTATATTTTCAAAATTATGAGTTATATTTATTGTTCATTGTCATTTTAGTAATTTTACGTATAAATTTATGTTTCACGTTAAAAATATTGAATATGGATGAAATTAATATCCCACTTCTTGATTGTGGGAGGCCTTTAGTTGGAGTTTGAGCCAACAAAAATATGATTTTTTTTCTTTCTAAAAAGTGATTTTCACTTTAACGAGTTGTATAAAAAATTTGGACAAATATATCTTTAAATTATATCTTTAATTTAAAATACATCGTTAAATTATTTTTCTTAACATAATGTATTCTTTATTATTTAAATTTTTATAACTTTCATCCTTTTATTAAAATTTATCAAAAATTAATAATTATTTTATAAATACATATATGGTCCTCACTACTCTCAACAAAAGTCCTTAAACCACCCCAGTAAATAAAATATTATGGTCATTCTACATATATCTAAAATAATAATGTGTTTTTTTAAAAACAACGTTTTGCATTGTCTTCCTTTAAATAGAAATTTTGTTTTTATTTATTTTTTATTTGATTTGATATCAAATATATATCAGTTGAAAAGTTTTCTTCTCATCGAATCTGCAAAAGTGTTATCAATCAGAGACTTTTACTTCTAATAATGGAAAACGAAATTCGAGTACTAGAAATCAAGATCAATTGAATTGTGATCACCTCAACTATCATTTTGCCTCGAAAAACTATTGGTCTAATGACATTTTGACTTCCCAAGATGAAGATGGTGCGAAATTAAGCTCCAACTTCGTTCAGTTGAAAAAGGAGAAAAACAAAATATGTTTCCTAGTAGACTCACACCGTCCTAACATTATTTCTTTTTAACAGCTAACAAGGGTCTAAAAAATTATTATTTTTTTAAAGTTTTTTCCAACAGGTAATAAAATTATAGGTAGTATGAATTGAATATGTTTTTTTGTGTTGAATCACTAATTTTTTTTGACAATTTTTAATAGATGGATGAAAGTTGTTAAGTTTTAAATATTTGAAGAATATTTTTTTTTTGTTAATAATGATAATTTAAAGACATAGTTTAAGTTGGGGGCATAGTAAGAATAATTTTAGCCAAAATTCGATTTATACACATGGATGGATTCAACTTGTTGACGTCGATTCTTATAAATTCAACTCGATGCAAGTGTCCATGTTAGCACAGGCCCTATATATGTTAATTTCTTGGTCTCACTTTATGTGACATAGATAGAATTTAGAGAGTCAATCAAATTTTAATATGATTTTTAATTATTTTAAGTTGTTACTGATTGTAATTTATAGTACCTTTTTACCTAATTTTTAAATAATATATGTTACTATTCTTGTCCCAATGTAGGTAACACAAATAGAATTTTAAGAGTCAATCCGTGAGTATTAATTATTGAGATTTACAATACTTTTTATGTAGTTTTCAAATTAAATAATACACGTTACTTAGTCCAGTGGCGGAGCCACCATATATTAGGGTTTCATCCGAAACCCCTTCGGTGAAAAATTCTGTTATTTTTATATGGTTAAAATAATTTTTTATGTATATATAGTGGATGTCGAACCTCATTCGACTACTTCGTGTGTCTATTTCTTTCAATTTCGAACACTCTTATCAAAAATTCTGACTTCGCCTCTGCTTAGTCCCATGTTATGTGACACAAATAAATTAATTTTATAATTAATCAAACTTTTATAAGCTATTGAATTAATTATATATTTTTTTTAAAAAAATATTTTTTTAGTTGTCAAGTATTATAATTTATAGCATTTCTTACCCACATATATAAAAAAAATTAAAAAATAAAACAAATAATTAATACGAAATAAAAATAATTGAATATAAGGAAAACTCTCAGATAGACATGCTGATCATGACCTGCCTGATTATCCTTATCGAGGATAAACATGTGTCGACTATGACCTACCTGATTATCCACACTTAAACATTTTATATTAGTAGGGGAGATACTTTTAACTGAAATTTTGTGTTAAGTTTATTAAAATTAAAATAATAAAGAATATAAGCTCGATATTAAAAATCTTTGAACATATAATATTAAAATTAGTGGGCAGGTCTGAATTGGGAGTCCGAAACTCAAAGGGTAGAAATTTTTTACAAAAATTCCAAAACGGTATATAAAATTTTATATGTTACCAAAACGGTAAAATCGCTGCAGGAGCAGCGATTTACAAAGTAAAATCGCTGCTCCGGCAGCGATTTAGCAAAAATTTTTTTTTTTTAATAAAAAAATGAAATCGCTGCTTTTTTTTAAATAAATCGCTGCCGGGGCAGCGATTTATAAAAAAAAAATTTTTTTTTTAAATCGCTGCCCGAGCAGCGATTTATTAAAAATAAAAAATAAAAAAATTACATAAATCGCTGCTACGGGCAGCGATTTATTTTTTTTAAAATTTTTTTTTTTATTAAAACGCTGCTAGGGCCACGATTTATTTAAAGAAAAAAAATTTCCTTATTAAATCGCTGCACGAAGCTTTTTTTTTAAAAAAAATATTAAATTTTTTTAATACAGCGATTTTATATTAAAAAAAATTATAATATTTTTTAAAATTTAAATATATAACTTATAAGAAAAATTTTATTAAATCGCAAAAATGTTAATACCGTTTTGATTAATATAAAATTAAAAAAAAAAATTTAAATCGCAAAAATGTTAATACAGAGATTTTATATATATAAAAAAATTATAATATTTTTTAAAATTTAAATATATAACTTATAAGAAAAATTATTATAATTTTTTTATATATATAAAATCGCTGTATTAACATTTTTGCGATTATTATAATATTTTTTAAAATTTAAATATATAACTTATAAGAAAAATTATTATAATTTTTTTTTATATATAAAATCGTTGTATTAACATTTTTGCGATTTAATAATTTTTTTTTAATTTTATATTAATCAAAACGGTATTAACATTTTTGCGATTTAATAAAATTTTTCTTATAAGTTATATATTTAAATTTTAAAAAATATTATAATTTTTTTAATATAAAATCGCTGTATTAAAAAATTTTAATATTTTTTTTTAAAAAAAAGCTTCGTGCAGCGATTTAATAAGGAAATTTTTTTCTTTAAATAAATCGTGGCCCTAGCAGCGTTTTAATAAAAAAAAAAATTTTAAAAATAAATCGCTGCCCGTAGCAGCGATTTATGTAATTTTTTTTTTTTTGAAATCGCTGCTCGGGCAGCGATTTCATTTTTTTATTAAAAAAAAAAATTTTTGCTAAATCGCTGCTCCTGCAGCGATTTTACCGTTTTGGTTAATATAAAATTTTATATACCGTTTTGGAATTTTTGTAAAAAATTTCTACCCTTTGAGTTTCGGACTCNAAAAAAAAAAATTTTTTTTTTATAAATCGCTGCCCCGGCAGCGATTTATTTAAAAAAAAAATTTTTTTTTTTTGAAATCGCTGCTCGGGCAGCGATTTCATTTTTTTATTAAAAAAAAAAAAAATTTGCTAAATCGCTGCCGGTGCAGCGATTTTACCGTTTTGGTTAATATAAAATTTTATATACCGTTTTGGAATTTTTGTAAAAAATTTCTACCCTTTGAGTTTCGGACTCTCTGAATTGGTCAGCCAATGGACTATTATCTGTTTCTACAGTTATTATGCAATAGAGTGACTGGTGAGGATGAGGCAAGAGAATATATATAATATTATTATATAGCATATTTAAATTATTTTGTTATTTGTAATAAGATTATACTGTAATTACATATAAATTAAAACTCTTTTATAGACCTCATATTTTTATTTTTTTTAATTTCCCATTATTGTTCAATGTCTTCCTTGAGACTCAACTAATTAATTCATATTGATACAGAGAAATCCTATATTGATAAGTAAATATGATTCCATACAGAAAACTAAAACTCAAAGACGTCTAATTAAGAATGTTGATCAGAACAAAAACGATTTTATACTCGAAATTTAAATCTGAGACTCGAACTCGAAACTTCAAAAAGATTCGAAGATGATTGAGACTATTGAAGTTTTGAATTGGTCAGCACTCAACATTTGGACTTTCTTGTTATTATGACCAAAGACCAGTCCACGTTAGAATTACTCGTTTTCATCAGTCAACTTTCAAACTCTCCATTTTTTTCCACATGCCTTTTTTGTTTCACTATAATTCCTTCCCTTTTAAATTCAAATGTTTCATTCATTCAACTTCTCCATCAAATTTCACAAAACTCATCAAGATTCTAAAAAAGAAAAAAAAAACTTACTCCATTTCCCAAGCTTGTGTTCGTTTTTCGAAGTAACTTGCTCGTTGATGACATTCTGTTCGTAAGTAGGTTCACATCGTACACCAATTGAACGCCTTTCTGGACTTCAGAATAGCTCCCCCTTTGCTTCTCCGATTTCGTCTTTCAAAATGGATTGTGCATCCAACTGGGAATACAAGACACTCATCAATGAGCTAACTCAAGGGATTGAACACACAAAGCAACTTAGAGAACACTTCCACTCTACAGCTTCAACTTTTGAGAATCAAGAATTGCTTCTTCAGAAGATTCTTTCTTCTTATGAGCAATCTCTGTTGATTCTCAACTGGGGTGGCTCAACAGTACAATCCCCGCCGGCTCTACCACCATCAACTGGTGCAATCGAGTATTCGGTATCCGTTGATGGAAGTCCTAAGAGTGATGACAAGAAAAGGAGTGACCAAGATCATCATGAGCTCATTAATATTTCAAAGAAGAGGTAGAAGATCAAATTCCGTTAAAAATGACACTTTTCTATATTAAGAAAATTCATCTAACTTCAAACTTCTCGTTTAACCTGCTTTTGTAGCTATAGAACTGTATTAACATGTTTAAAACCACAAAATCTAAGTATAGTACTTCCGTTATATGCCAAAAAGTCTTCTCTTTTTGGGGAATCCGTGTCAAGTCAAATACTACTATATAAAATGAAAAGGAGAAAGTTTTAGTAATTAATTTTCATTGGTCAACTAACCTGGTTCTTGATGGATATTGCAGAAAATCACAGCCCACATGGACTGAACAAGTCAAAGTCAGCGCGGAGAGCGGATTTGAAGGTCCTACTGATGATGGATATAGCTGGAGAAAGTACGGACAGAAGGATATTCTAAGAGCTAAATATCCTAGGTAATAAGTCAACTTCAGTAACCTGCATGAAAGTTATAAACTCATAAAAATGAAAAATGAACTTTTCACTCGATCGATTAACTGTGGTTCAATCATAAATCAGTTGAAGAGTAGAAACCTATGTTCTGATACAAAGCTTACATGTGTTTTGCAGAAGCTACTACAGATGCACCTATCGTCACATGCAAAACTGTTGGGCAACAAAACACGTGCAGAGATCAGATGATGATCCGACTGTATTTGATATCACATACCGAGGCTCGCATAATTGTCATCATGCTACTTATTCTGCACCACAACCAACATCGCCAGAGAAACAAGAATTCGAAAACCAAGCCGTTTATCCAACAGGGCAGCAATATTCAAATCAAGTGTTGATGAATTTGAGAGCAAACCTGAGAGTCAATACTAATGACTTGGACGAGAATGGCCCAGCAGCATGTCATTTCTCCTTTGTTCCAACATTTTCTTCTGGTATGACAGACGATAATCGACATTTCCAGATTTCTCATGTCGATGACAATCTGATAGGTAGCGGCTATTCACCGTCTTTTGTCTCTCCTACTACCCCTGAATCAAACTACTTCTCAGTCTCAACCAGCAGCCAGATGAATGGTTATGGAATGGTTCATAACTTGCACCATTCGGAATCAGACCTCACTGATATATTCTCAGCCAACACTTCCACAACGAGTTCTCCAATTGTGGGTGATTTTTCACTTGACCATTTGGAGCTGGATCCAAACTTCCCATTTGGTAACCCCAAATTTTTCTCATGAACCTATACGGTAATACCCTAGAAAAAGGACAATAAAGACAAACAGTTAGGATATTATCACCAAGTTACTTTATTGAGGTCGATGATCCTTCCTTTAGGAATTAGTATAGATATTATTGTAAAAATTAACAACAAATTAGCCACGTATTAGAAACTAGCTATCGTATTTGTACCAATAGTCTACTGTGTCAATGGCTGAAACTTCCAGTATTAGACATCAAGCTGCTAAGTGAAATTAAAGCATATTCTTGGTTATTGAACATTCAAGATTTTTAATAAACTACAGACAAACTATGTTGAGTTTATCTTTCCTTGCTATATCATATTAGTAGACGAAGAACAATTGATGAAACCGCAAAGCATTAAATCTAAAAACTGCAGGCACTAAGATGTGACTAGCCCTTAGGCTTGTTGCAAACAGACAGTACACTGATGCAATGGTAAACTAAAGTTGTCTCTACTGACCGATAGGTCACGAGTTCCCCGAACCCTTCGTGAATGGGGGATGCTACATACATCGGGCTGCCTTTTTATGGACAACAGAACTAGAAAATCTATTACTAGCAATTAAACCATTAAAGAGAGCACGCCTTTTACATGAAATTGTTTGGAGCAGGTATTTTGATAGTCAGGAGAACCTAACAATAAATTCCGACAGACTAACAAGTAAATATAATAGTTTAAGAATGAGATAAACCATCAGAAAAAGTATGGAGCCACAGAAGATGGTGATTAACTAAGTTCTTCAATGCTTGCATTATGACATCGATTTATGCAATCTATACAATAATCTCTCACTGATAATGCATCAAGATGAGACCCTTGTTTATTATAGAGAGGTAATTTTACAACGAGTGTCCTGTTATAATGGTAGATGTTATTTAAGTTAAAATGTTGTCATATAGAGGCTAAATGTAACACAAATAATCATTCCAAAATAAAACTTGTCTATTATAATGAAGTGTTGTTCCAAAGGATAGTTGTTATATAGAGGTTTGACTGTGTATTTAATTTCACATAAAAGACTCGATATTGTAATATTAATTACCTCCTACTTCTATTTACCATAGTTCGAGTTGTCAAATGATTTTTAGGATTTAAACTCACACTTGATATAAAAACTTATTTGTAATTGAGTTCTAAATAATTTGATACTATAAAATTTCTTTACACTATTAGTCTATTACTGTATGTAAGCTAAAATATTCTTTTATAGACTACTGAAGTTTTGAAATGGTCAACTCTCAATATTTGGACTTTCTTATTAGCTATCTCATTATTTTCACTACTTATAAGAGATTTTGACCAAACACCAGTCCAAGTAGAATTCAGCAGTCAACTTTCTAACTCCCCTCCACTTCCTTTTCATCCACATGCCTTCTTGTTCACTTTTCTCATGATTTATACTACAGATACTTCCCTTTTAAATTCAAATGTTTCTATCAGCTTTGTTTCAGTATTCATCTCCAACAAAAATCTCTTTAAGCACCCCCCCCCCCACACACACACACTATACACATACTTCAAAAAAAAAGACGAGCCTTTTCTGTATCCAAAATTGTGCTCATTTTTCGGGGTAGTGAAGTAGGTTCACATCATATCTAAATTCCTGTAATCTGTTATGCTAGACTCCTCTTACCTACTGTGCATGCAACTTCAAGAATATTTGAGAAGATACCTTTTTGAGTTAACTCAAGCAAGAAACTCAAAGAGTCACGTCAGGAGAAAGAGTTAAGCTACTAAACTAAGCTGTTGTTGGAGAGCTCGGTATAAGCGAATTGCAGCTTCCACCTTTATATGCTTCACAATAACTCCCTTATTATTTTCCAATTCCTTCTTTTAAAATGGATTGTTGTTTCAACATGGGAATAGAAGACACTCATCAATGAGCGTACTCAAGGAATTAACACGCTAAACAGCTTAGAGCTTACTTGAGCTCTGTAGCTTCCACTTCTAAAAATCAAGAATTGCTTCTTCAGAAAATCTTTTCTTATGAGTTATGACAGAGAATGTATGTGGAATAGAGAAGTTGTTCCCAATACAAAGACCAAAAGAAATGTATTAAAGACGATCATGCTTATGTGCACATTTCAACTTCAAATATATGTTCTCCTTTTGGTCATTCTGCTTTATAAGTACATAATTAAGATGACAGCAGTATACTTTTCTGGGAATTTTAGGAAACGGAATTCTATTTTCTGATACCAAGTTTATGTATGTTTTGCAGAAACTACCACAGACGCACATATCATACATGCAAAATTGTTGGGCAGCAGCAAGTGCAAAGGTCAGATGATGATCCTAGTCTCTTAACTGTATTTGAGATCACATACAGGATTTTCCATAATTGTCATCAAGCTACTTATTCTGCAATAAACCAAACATCACCAGAGAAACAAGAATTGAAGAAACAAGCCGATTATCAAGCAGGGCAATATTCATATCAAGTATTGATGAACTTGAGATCAAACCTGAGAGGCAACACTAATGACGTGGACAAGAATGAAACAGCATGTACTTTCTCCTTGCCTTCAACATTCTCTGGTTCGACAGACGAAAATTGACATTTCCAGATTTCCCATGTTGATGATAATCTGATAGGTAGCAGCTATTCACCATCTTTTGTCTCTCCTACAACCCCTGAATGGCTGAATCGAACTACTTCTCAGTCTCATGCAGCTGCCAGATGTATGGTTTTGGAATGTTCATCACTTGCACCAATCAGAATCAGACCTTGCCCATATATTCTCAGCCAACACTTCCACAACAAGTTCTCTGATACATGGTTGAGATTTCCCTAGATCATTTGGACCTAGATCCAAGCTTCTCATTTGATAACCCCATTTTTTTCTCATGAACCCAAGCTAATATTCTTGAAAATGACAATAAAGACTAACAAACAGTTCGGATATTATCACCGAGTTGCTTTGTTAGGTTTGACTATCCCTTCTTTAGAAATTAGTATAGACATGGATATGATTGCAAAAATTAATAGCAACTAGCCTCAGATTAGAAACTAGATATTAAATTTGTATCAATAGTGTACTGTTTTCAACGGCTGAACTTTCCAGCCAATTGACACCAAGTTGCTGAGTGAAATTTAAGCATATTGAAAATTCATAAATTCTATCAAACTACAGACAGCTAAGGGTCCAGGTTCACCTTTTGAAGATAACAACATATTCAGTATCCCACAAGTGGATCTGGGGAGGATAGTGTGTACGTGGACCTTACCCCTACCTTGGAAGGTCGAGAGGTTGTTTCTGATAGACCCTTGGTTCAAGAAGAAGCATATCAAGGTAGTTCAGGAAAAGATATAACGGAAGTGGAGAAGCCACCACAAAATACTAAAGACAGCATGATGGAGCATTATGAAAAAAAGGGGAACTTAAACTATAACAAAATAATATTATAATTGAAGTACAAGAACATTAAATGGTAACAGATATCGAAGACTGACAAACTACAAGAGACTTCTACGACTACTTGAATAATAAACTTGAACAGATTAAATACTAAGCACATGCATGAGAGCTAGAGAAGATGGTGACTAACTATGTGCTTCATTGACTGTTCATAACATTGATTGATGCAATCTATACAACAATCTTTCTCTAATGATGCATCAGGATGGGACTGTTAAACCTATGCTTGCAGTGAAAATACAATGGATAAAAGAGTCCAAAGCAGCATCCAGTAACAGCATATACCTAGTGAAACCAGACGGGCAAAGAAAACGCAACATTTTTCTTTGAACCGCTGATATTCAGATGTCTACAAACAACAAAAGGATGATAGGTACATGTCAACTAGATTGATGACTTCTTCTCTTCTTTAATTCTGGAGACATCATTGTTTTTGCTCTCTTCAGCATTCTCAGCTTTCCTAATAGCTTCCCTTAGCCCCAACACAATGAATAAATTGGTTAAAGTGAGCAGTGACTCAGCTCCTCCATGCAACCAATCAACGTTGGACAGGGAAGTTCCATAATGCACCTTCGCTGTTCCAAAGCATGTCAGTTAGAATTACAGTTCAAAGTTAGAAGGTCTCATTTGGCTTAGCTTTCTTAAAGTAGTTTTTAAAAATTCAAACTTCAGTAACTTTTAAGTTAAGAAAATGAAATGCAGGGGTACCTACTTTTAACTTTTTTCAAGTCGTTTTCAAAATATCCAAACACTCTTGAGGGCTGAAAACTACTTAAAAGTTGGTCAAGCTAAGCCAAAACACCCTCTTACACAATCAATAAATTCTTTGCTGAGAGAGGAAGTTACCGTAAATTCCAGCAGGAACTGCACAAAAGAGGTGAAACAGAAAGAACACAATGTCAAAACAAATCAAAGAAGAATATGATGTAGATATGTAAAACATAAGCAGAGAAGTATGTGGACAAAATTTACGCACAACTACTTCTTTTATCTAAGTAGGCAAAGCTCTGGGCAGAGAATCTTAAAGCATCGATGAAATGCATAACCAGTCATTAACCAAGATTGGTCAATCACATCGAACCCAGTATCTATGCAAGGCAAGTATTTCAATGATTGCTCTCATCGAATTTGAACCTAGAAACAACATACTTAGTGTAGTTCTACAAGTGGGATCTGGGGAGGGTAGAGTGTATGCATACCTTACCCCAACCTTGGCAGGTCTTACTACACAAAAAGCAAGCAAGATGTAGAACCCCAAAAATGTAAGCTTTGGGGCAGTTTTCGATTTGGTGATGAAGTACAAATAACCCACAAAAGGGAGAGGAGAAAAAAGCAAAGAGCTGTGAAGCTATGCTCTGTGAGTCAATATTTGGTGCCCATGGAACAACAGGCAAAAATCCACACAAATCTTGCTCATTTCACTATAAAGTTTTCTACTTTCACCACAGTTGAGTTGTTTGTTAGTACTTCTAAAACTGATATTTGTTTGGTAACAATTGAAAAATGGAAAAGCATACAATAGGGTTCTTCCAAACAAATACAAAATGATGAATACTCTTAAGGGGTCATTTGGTTGCTGGTTACGAAGAAAATTGTTAATCAATTAAAAATGGCACTATTGATACTCTTTGTTTCATCCATTTATTTGTTTTACTTCCCTATTTAGTCGGTTTCAAAAGGAATGTCTCTTTGGAACTCTTTAGTTTCAACTTTTCACGTGTCATGTTCAAGACTACAAAATTAAACCATATTTTAATACATTCTCCGTATTTTTAGTTTAAGACTACGAGATTCAAAATTTTCTTTACTTCCATAATATCCGAGCTAAGCCAAAACTAAACAAACAAATTAAAACGGAGGGAGTATAAAGTTCTCTACTTTCAGCACAGATGAGTTGTTTGGTAGTATTTCTAAAATTAGGATTTGTTTGGCAATAGTTGAAAAAATGGAGAAACATAGGAACCAAGAATAATGGGGTTCTTCCTAACAGACACAATATGATGAATACTCTAAAACAATAAACAAGAGATACAATAAATATATATAAACATAAATATACAAGGAAAATGTTGAAGGAACTTACTTGTGGCACCCACAAAAGCAAGCAAGAAATAAAACCCAAAAAGTGTAAGCTTTGGGGCAGTCTTGGATTTGGTGATGAAGTACAAAAAACCCACATAAGGGAACAGAGAAAAAGCAAATAGCTGTGAAGCTATACTCTGTGAGTCAACATTTGGTGCCCATGGATCAACTGGCAAAAACCCACACACAATTCTTGATCTTTTGCTGTAAAGTCTTGTTTTTTCCCCATAGTTGAGCTGTTTGGTATTTCTCAAATTGTGGAAAAATGGTGAAGCAGAGGAAGCAAGAATGATGGGGTTCTTCCAAACAGGGTGTAAACAGTTCAGCATTTTTGCATCAATGGCTTCTTCTGTGTTGAAAAGAGAAATGAAGGCTCAACCATAAGTAAATGATAGAGTGAGAGGAGTTGAATATGGGCTTGCTGGACTATTATGTGAACCAATTCATAGTTGGACTAATCTACTCAATTAAAGATGGCCCAAGTGCCTTAAGAAAAAATAAATATAAATTACATAAATATCATAGTTTTAATATGAAATTACAATTTATTCCTAATAAGTTTTTAATTACATTAATCCCTTAAAAATTTAAAAAAAAATATAATAATTGAAGCTGGGATACATTAAATATTGTTTCGAATATATCAATATGTAGCTCAGATACATAATATATAGCTTAGATACATTAAAAACTAGGTCGAATACATAATATGCAGTTCGGATACGTTAAATAGTGGCTCGGATACGTTAATATGCTTAAGAGAATTTGGAGATTTTAAAAAGTAATAGAAATAGTGGAAATAAGTGAAATAAAAGATGTGTATTTTTGTAATTTGTCCCCAAAAAAGGAAAATTAAGCGAATGACAATCACTTAGAGTATATTATATAATATAGCTATAGTTTCGATTTAATTTGTAGTTATGGTTTCTGATTGTATAAATTCAAAATTTGTCTAATTCAGTTTCTGATTATATAAATTCAAAATTTGTCTAATTCAGTTTCTGATTATATAAATCCAGAATTTGTATAATTCGGTTACTGATTTTATAAATTTAGAATTTGTATATGATTACCCTAACTATTTGTATACGCTTTATAAAAGAAAATCACAATACATTACCATGTTTGTATATCGACTAGAGAAATATACAACAAAATTCTAAAAAAACTACCAAATGTATAAATATACATAATTTGTACAGACTTTCCTTGTTTATAAATTCACAATCGAAATACACAAAACGCAACCTCCATAGCAAATAGAACTATAGCCATGGAGCGCAATTATTGAAATTATACCTATAGAACCTTATTATGTCTATTATCTTTGTTATTTCTAAAATTTAATAAAGAGAAAATTTCATAAACAACATAATTTGAGCCCTAATTATTGATCATACACATAGTTTGACTAATTATTGGAGGGAAAATACACAAGTACCTCCTCAACTTATGCCCGAAATTTCAGAAGCACACTTATACTATACTAAGGTCCTATAAGCCCCTGAACTTATTTTATAAGTAATTTTCTAACCTTTTTCGGCCTACGTGGCACTAACTTGAAAAAAAAGTCAACCTGTATTGGGCCCACAAGATAGTGCCACGTAGGCCGAAAAGGGGTAGAAAATTATTAATAAAATAAGTTCAGGGGGTAATAGGACCTTAGTATAGTATAAGTGTGTCTCTGAGATTTCGAGCATAGGTTGAGGGGTACTTGTGCATTATCCCAATTATGGGACGTAGCAATAGTTTACTTTAAAAAAAAGTTATGATACAATGTAGGTTTTCACTATGTATCTATTATGTTGGTTCAGTATCATAACACAGATACAACATGAATTTATACACGGGTACGAAGCGACTCGATATAACTTCAAGGGAATAGATACCGAGCGAAAGAAATAAAACCTAAATTCAAACTATATATTATAATTTTTCAAAGGGAAACTTTTACATATAGCCGCTTAAAAATAGCCCAATTACTCTCCATAGCTATAGTTTGATAATTATAATTCGTAATTACATGTTATATGGAGGAGAGAGACGAGAGGGGGGGGGGGAAGAGTGGGAGAAAGGTGAATTGTATATGTATATCAGTAGATAATTGTATATTATACATATGTATTTGTATATATGGAAAACGAGAGTGGCAGAGGGAGGAGAGAGGCGAGCGAGATCGGGAGAGGGAGGAGAGAGGCGAGTGAGAGAGGGCAAAGAGTAGGAGAGAGGTGAATTATATATGTATATAATTGTATATTATACATATATATTTATATATATGCAAGCGAGATTGGTAGAGGGATTAGAGATGCGAAAGAGAGAGCACAGAGAGTGGGAGAGAGGTGAACTATATATGTATATAGGTTAAATAATTGTATACTATACATATATATATTTGTATATTCTGGCGAATTTTACATATGCAAACATGACTAATTATACAAACTCGAAATCAGCACAAAAGAGAAGAAATAAAGTTGTATTTAGAAAACATCAGTTCTTGCATATGGAATTCTTTAACATAATCTCTTTTCTCCAACAAGAGATTTAGTTGATTCTCAAATCCAAATATACAATGCAAAGTCTAGCTTTGTCACCAAAATTATTTAAGTGTCTTGACTAATTTTGTGCCTCATACACTTTTATTCAGTATACAATCATACTAATTTCTAACAAGAACAAGCCTATTGAGTACATAAAACAAAATGGCTTACAATTCTCAGGAAGATTGTTAGCCTTGTACATCAGCTTCTTGGCTTCATCTAAGCAAGTTCCCGTCACGAGGACCGTGCAAATGGCGGTTCCAACCTTCTCTAGTTTAGTCAGAATGAAGAAACCCATGGTAAGAAGCACATTTCCCCCTTGAGTGGCGCCAACGCTGAACGATAAGAAGATGTTACTTATAACATAAGAAACTAGTGAAACTCTTGGTAGGAAGAGCCTTCCCCCTCCTTTAGTTGGCTAGCGCAAATTTGAACTCAGTAGATTTCGGATACCAGATGTATAAAGAAGAAAAAAAGGACACAAGCTCATATATATCCTCATGTAACTATGACTAAAGAAGTTACTGATAGCTCTTGAGGAAAAAACATTCCTAGGGAGCGCTCCTCCGGCCAAATTCAGCTATCAAGATCCTCTTATAGTAATCAGACCGACTACGATGATAATCAATCCATACACATAATTGCCTAATCGCCTCTCGTTTTTCCTCCTTGAGAGACAACATTGATTCCTCTCTGTCCTTGATCATCTTCTCTAGTTCCCTAACTTTGTTCTCTGACTTCCAAACTTTCTCTCTGTACTTCAATATCTCAGATTCTTTGTCATCACATTGTGCAAGTAAACAATCAAAGTCATCTTTCACGTGTGCCATCGCTTTATTTTTCCTCATCACCCAATCTTTTACAAATTGCAGCTCGCATGAATTCTTTGATATTCGATTCAAGAAATGAGCAGTGCATTCCTCAAACTTTAGTGCCACAGTGTCTAGTGAACCTAACATATCGCTAGCTGTCAACGATATATCCTTAATTCCCCTCAACCCCATTTCATTTCTTGCATTTTTCTCTTTTAGATCTTTGTTCTCTTTCATGTATGAGTTTCTGGTTTTTTGGTACCACTCCTTGTTCTCGATATGCATTTGTTCTGCCACGCGGATCCTTCTGCTCAAGATTCGTAAACTGTCTTCAAATGACTTGCGTAGTTCCTCCGTCATTTCTCCTAGTTTTCTTTCAGCATTGTGAAAATTTAATTTGGAATCCTCTAACTTGATTTCCATTTGCTTATGTTCCCCTTTTGACTTGTTTACAACATCTTGCATCCCTTTTAATGTTTTCTCCTGCTCAGCGATCTTGATAGTCAATTCGGTATTTTTCTTTTCCATCTGCATAAGGCTTTGGGAAAATTCATGTTTTTCCTTCTCAAGCTGAGACTGAAATCTTGATTTTTCAGTTTCCGCGGTTTGCAGCTGCTTTTGAATATTGTTGATTCGGTCTGTCAATGTTGAACCTTGAGCCGACATATCGTTCATGTAAACCTCGTGCTTCTTTTGAAGAATTCCCACCTCTGCTTCTTTTCCTAATAGTTTTGTTTCCAATTCCATGATCTTATCAGTCAGCTTTTCTTTTTGTAACTCTGAATGATAAGCTTCTTGATTCATATCCATTATCTTCTCTTCCATGTCACATTTTGCATCCATGAGTGAGTTCACCTCCGATTTTAAGCCCTCCGTTGCTTTTGTTAGCCCCTTTTCGGATGAAGTAGTGCTCGTTAGTTCCCCTTTCAGATTTTCTATCTGAAGATGACATTCTGATAGTTCTTGAGTTTTTTCTTGGAGCGACAACTCTAGTTCACAATTCTGTTTTCTTAAGGCTTCCAACTCATGTTGCAGATAAGTAGTCCTTTCTGTTAAATCCTTAACTCGGTCAGATGCCTCGTGAGACCTCTTTTCAAGTGACAGCTCCAAATCAGATTTCTGTAGTTCTGAAAAATCTAAGTCCTTAACTTGTTTCGATCCTTTGTTGGTTTCTAGTTGTACACGTACACGGTCCACTTCTTGCTGCAGTGGACCATTTACGTGCTGTAGTAGTTCTGAAGAATGTGCTTTTTCTGCTAAGTCCTTGACTTGTTCTGATCCTTTCTTGGTTTCATTTAACAACTTTTGTTCCAATTCATGCTTTTCAGTGTTTAAACGATCCACTTCTTGCTGAAGAACGTGTGATTTTGCCATAAGATCATCTATTCTAGATGTTGAGTTGAGTAGATTTTCATCAACTTCTGTGAAGGTTGCTTCTAGTGCTAACACACGAGATTGCAGTCTCGAGTTACTATCTTCCATTTGCTTAAGTTCATTCGACTTGCACTCGAGTTGCTCTTCAAGTTCTCTCTTTCGAACACATAAGTTATTTAATTCAACCTTCATGCTAGCAATTTGATCCTCTAACCCCTTCATTTGAGACAACCTCTCCTTCTCTCGAAGCTCAAAATCATCGGTGAGATACAAGATTTCGTCTTCTTTTTCTTTTACTCTCTCTTGGAACCATTCAGATTCATCTATAAACTTCTCTTCACCTTGAATCCTCAAGTCTTTGAAGAATTCCCCTGACTCAGACCCTCGGCTATAAGACATCGGTGTCTCAAAATTCTCCATATCATAACTTTCGACACTTCCCCCCTTCACTTCAATATTTGAAGTTATAACTTTGTCCTTCAAAATAGCATACTCATCAAGAGGCTCATAATAGGAACAAGATGAACTACTTTTCGCTGTCAATTCCTCGGGGCTAAAATATGATTCTGAATTCGAACATGATGAAGAAGATTGAGATGATAAATCATCCTCGTGTTCTTCATTAAGTTTTTTCTTTACTTCCCCTCTGAGATTATCGTACACCGAATAGAGGGACTTGTACTGTTTGTGGAATTCATCAACAAGTTGAAGCAATTCTGATCTTCTCCTCAAGTTCCCTTCTCTACTACCTTGATTTATTTTCTTGATTAGCTTTGCAATCCTTTTTACTTTATTCTCAATTTCTGCAATAACAAACAAAACTCTTCAGTTTAGAAATTCTCTTACTGTTGCTCGGACTTTCCAAAAACAACAAAAAGCATAAAAGGTTATGTTGCTCCGACTCTCCAAAAATGATGCAGCATCCGTGTCCGATAAAAAAATGCACTACTTTTGGAGGATCTGACACGCACGTGACGATATTTTAAAAGAGTCTGAGCAACAAAGGTAGCTTAACATGTGCAAGAAACTATTGAAGTCACGTAATCTCAATGTGCATTCTATTATTATGATTACATGATGATACAAGTTGGAATGTAAAGTGTGTATAAGTTATTATACAATCATTCAACACAAGAAAATCTTGTTAAACGACAGAAAACAATACAATCTAACCAAACTTTGTGTCAACCAGACAATGCAATACAATGCACACAGTTCAGAACGAATACATTATCAAACGAGGGAAAACAACAAAATCAAACAGGTAGCTAAGGTCTGATACCATTAGAACACAGAGGTGAATCAAGGATATACAAATCAGTTGAATCAACAAAACATGTTCTCGATAAGACAATACATGCCACACGTATACATTATCAAACAATAGATAACAGCAAAACCAAACAGAGTTCTTAAGGTTTGCCACCATTATACACAAAGGTGAATCTACGATTTAGAATCGGTGGGTTCAAAAGGAGTGTAATCATATTACATGGCATGCTTTTTTTATACTCTTTTTGCTTATGTTTACACAATTCGAGCTGAAAGCAATGAGTTCAGTTGAAGCTACAAAATATATATATTCAAAATCCACCTCTATGGTATGAACATATGATATAAAACTTGAATGTGAACTTTTCAAGTTAACATTAAGTTTTTTGCCACCATTAAGCACTTGTTGACAGGATGTATCAGCAACTTACTGCGAACCAATTGGCATTCTGTATACCACATAAATCCACCACGTTGGGGGTAAATTTGTGCTCGAACACTCGCTTTATATTGCCTTCTTTTTGCCTCTAACGCGTTATCCCACAACCTCCAATAACATTCAAAGGGTCGAGGTTGTTCTGGAATCGAATAATTACCTATTTTCATCCATTTCCACTGTTCTTCCTTCTCAGGATCAATATGACTCCCAAATGCCTTCATTGATTCCTTCCAACTTCTCTTCGTCATGTCTGCCCTCCGAATTTTCAGAGGCTAGTAATGCTCAGAGTTAACTCGTTCCTGTGTTGCTCGCATCAAAATAGTAGCCCGCCCTGAATTAAAGAATCAGGATCAACAAATCATAATAAAAACACTTCAAATAACTCGTTTTTGATGTGGATAGTGACGGAGCCAAGAGTTCAAATTGAGATGCAAAAACTCTGAGTCATAACCAAACACATCAAACATTCCATTGATGCTCAGAGTTAACTGGTACTTGTGCTACTCGCATCAAAAGAGTAGCCCACCCTAAATTAAAGATAAGTCAGGATCAACAAATCATAATAAAAACACTTCAAATAACTCGTTTTGATGTGGATAGTGACGGAGCCAAGAGTTCAAATATAGATGCAAAAAATGCGAGTCATAACCAAACACATCAAACATTCCATTGATGCTCAGAGTTAACTGGTACATGTGCTACTCGCATCAAAATAGTAGCCCACCCTAAATTAAAGATAAGTCAGGATCAACAAATCATAATAAAAACACTTCAAATAACTCATTTTTTGATGTGGATAGTGACGGAGCCAAGAATTCAAATTGAGATGCAAAAAATGCGAGTCATAACCAAACACATCAAACATTCCATTGATGCGTAGAGTTAACTGATACCTGTGTTGACTGCTCCTCGCATCAAAATAGTAGCCTGCCCTAAATTATGACATATATAATATCTCTTTAAGAAAAAAGAAACAAATTAAAACAGAAAAGTGAATATCTGGAAAAGACCTGAATATTTTTTTCATGATTCATCCAATAATTTATGACATTATGCTGTTAGAAAAAATTTCACCTAAATCATATATATACTTTAATATAAAAAAATCCTTTTTAATGAGATTGGTCATATTTTTTTTCATGAATCTTTGATTTATTTTCATTCAAACCCCCACATTATACTCCTATTATCACCAATTTTTCATCTGGTATTCGTTAAATTATTCGAGGTGTACACAATTTGTTTGTCCGGACACCATAATTACAAAAGAAAAATATAGTCACCAATTTTCAGCCAAAATATCTATCTATCTATATATATATATATATATATATATAAAATCTGAAATGTTTTTTTGAAGCTAGAGATTCAAGATAGGTCATGAAAATGTTGAACATATATGAAAGTAAAAGAGAAATATATTACCATGCAAAATTCACTATTTTCATTGGGAAGAATCAATTTTTCTGGATTTTTATCCAAAGCTATTTATCTCAAAATATTTATCGATTTTCGGAGAAAAAAAATGAAGATAATTTATCTGAATCAAGAAAAAAGGAGCAAAGAGTTGAAAGAGGAAGAAAAACAAAATGGGGATCACAAAATCAGAGCATTTATTTTAATTTGACATTGTATTGATATTATTCTAAAAGTCTAATTTCTCATATTGCAAGTATAAAATATTAAAAATGTGATTTTAGAAGGGTAAATATTGAGGCAAAAAATAATAACAGAAATTTGAATTAATTAAAATGTTAATGTTGGATTTATATTTTTTAATCCAAGTTGTTTTTTTTTTCTTCATATAGGTATCTATTTATTTATTTTAGGAAGTTAAAGCAGTTTGGCTAAGAAAATATCTTTTTTCTTAAAAAAATATATAGAGCTCTTAAGAAATTCAAATTATCATATCATCATATCATATCATATATTATTATAAGTGGGAAGCTCTCAACTTAAAAGTTGAATTACTATTTAGCCCTTACAACCAATTAAAAAGTAATTAAATAATATTATTGAACAATATTTTCTGACAATTAATTTGAAAGTTGAAAAGACTTAATCAAAATGTCAATTAATTTGAAAGTTGAAAAGACTTGATCACTTTATTATGAAATTTGAAAGGATGCATGAAAATGAAGAGTATAATCAGTCATGTACGGAATTTAAAGGGTTACATCACTATAAATAGGCTTATATCCTTCATTGTATGGAATTCAAATGGCTACATCAGTACCATGCTGACATATACTCATATTTATCATTTGGATTGTTACAAAGAGAGTTTTTTGGGCTGGATGGAATTCAAAGAATGAAACAATCTTAGCTTCTTGGACAAGTATGTTTGGTGCCTTGATAGGAGAATAACGGTTTGGAATATCATGATCGATATATTAAGAACAAACTCCAGAAGATAAATCACCAGAGTTGCTATTTATTCATGGTTATATTATTATAAATCTGACATATGACTGAAAACATCTACCATGATAATCACCTGTATGGAGATAATTTCTCTCCCCCCACACCCGATGGTCCTAGGATATATATATATCCCTTGGGTAAGTAACAACTGTTTTTCTCTGTAACATTTTCATATATGTATTTAGCCAACAAAAATTGAGTCAAATTTTGTTTTCATTTAAACGTGTAATATACACGTGCAAAGCACGTGTCGATAACTAGTATTATTATAAGCATGAAGCTCAAAACTTAAAAGTTGAATTACCATTTTACCCCTATATTAAATGAAAAGGCTATAAAATATTTAATTAAATTCATCTAATACAATTAATTAAACATTTTTATCTTTAAATAAAGAAAATACTTCTTTAATAATTTGTGTAAAAAAAATGTAAATATATGTTTAAATAAATGCTAAGTATCATATTGACTACCATACAATAAATGTTTTAACAGTTTCAAAATTGGTTCTTCATATTCTTTTATGTGTATTAGTACATATGTTGAATACTTATAGTCATACGTTTTAGCTTTAAAGAATAACTACGAATTTGGATTTTAATAGTTTTGGAAATCTAACCATTTTTAAAGAATAAAATATAAAGTCTCCTTTCACTTCTTTAATAAAGAGATTTATTGATATTTTAATGATCTTTTTCTAACTTGACTTTTGAGTTTTTATATATCTTGGCTATAAATACCATTGTGTGCTTCACTAATTTTTCGATTCGTAAATTATGTCATGATATATATTGTCTTAGTTTTGATGATAGCTACTTCTCTTCATTTATTGTATCTTAATATTTGTTTGATATTTTTATTGTAGATTAACTAAGATCTGCTAAGATTTCTCTTCTATGTGTTCATGTGGAATTTTTATTTTGTGTTATTATATTAGAAATGAAGATATTATACATTTGTTGATGTTCATAATAATATACTTGTTACTTTCACATTTCATCCATGAAATGGGTTAATGACATATTCATGACAATCCTTTGAGTCCCTCAATTATATCCTATCGAAGAGATTTTGAATAATTGGAAGAGAATAAAGAAAGTTGTCATCTCTTTTTCTTTTACATTGTTACTACTTTTTTCTTTCACATTGTTAATTTTAGCTTCATTTTATAATATTTTTGTTGATTCTTTAGAGGTGTTCTTTTATTTACCATTAAAAATTTTCTATTTTCTTTCCTATTTGATAAATAAATAACTACAAATAAAATATTATTGTACACAATAAGACTTTGAGTTTTATGATTTAAGTCTTTGCATGGTTGATAATTGTTCTTGCTTTGATAACCACATAAGTTGTATAGCTTTTAAAGTACTTTTTCTTGATTTACTATTTTATTTTACAAACTTTATAGTAAAAATAGAATTATTAGTTCTATTAAAAGTGTGAAGCAACAAAGTTAAGGTTAGATTACTAGAATTATCCTATAAATTTGTATAGAGTATAACACTCTTTGAAATTATAAAATTTGAAGAAATTGAAGGGTTACTTAATAATTAAATACACTTAATTTAATATATTGACCATATTCATCTACTAAAAGTCTCTAGCTACTGACGAAATATGTAAAGATGTTTGAGACTTTGATTCCTATCCTTCATTTTCTTTCATTTAATTCATTTTAATTCTAATATGAAGTTTAAGTTCAAATTGTCCAATTTAATTAATTATTTTTCTCTTAGTTAAGTTAAACCGTCTTTACAAGAAAAACGTACATATATCTTCCATTACAAAAGAAAGGCTTTTTGATTTTCTTGAAAAGAAAATTAGAAAGTTTTCTTATAAATGTGAGTTTTCTTATATAGTGGTATGCCTTCTATTTTGCCTAATATTTTCTTATATATGTGAAAGTTTTCTATATATTTTTCTTAATTAATTATTTTAATTTGTAATTATTTTTTTGTTGATCTATTTTTATTCTATAGCAAATAACTAAATCAAAATGTACGCACCATTTAATATATAATTATTTTTCTTTCACAATATTTGTGGTTTCTTCATCTTTAATATCAAAGAGGTCATACAAACACATCGTTACAACAACTTCATGCAATTTAGCTTGGGGAACACGTGCAACGCACGTGTCTGGAACTAGTATTACTAAAAGCATGAACAAAAAAAGTTGAAAGTTGAATTACAGTTTTACCCCTTCTATAAATTAAATTGTTATAAAATATTTAAATATTTGATTGTATAAATTTAATTAAAAGGTTAATGACTTTTAGACTTCTAAAGATTGATTTCTAATTAAATATTCAATTAATTAATATTTATCATCTATAATCTATATGTATATAATAATTATAATTATTTTAAAAAAAAAAAAGTATTTACTAAATTGCTATATTTTTCCTCTTTCTCATAACTTTTTCCTTAACCCCCCCCTCTCATGAATAATATAATTTATGTGGATAAAGTATTATCTTTTATGATAAATAACGAGTTTAATAATATAAAGGGTGCAAATCTGCAAAATTGAGACACACGTTGATAATGTCCTCTCGATTATTATTAAAGAATGACTCTATCTTCACAAATTTAAATTCATTAACGCTTAATTACGTGATAAGACCTTTAGTTGTTCTTTCTACATGGTTTGCTAATTTTAACTTCTTTTTTCATATTCTTCATTTATTTATTATTATTTGTTAATTACTTATTCAACTTTATACTCTTAATATTCATAACTCTCATCTTTTCATATTCATAACCTCCAAATATTTAAACTAAAACTTTAATATATCTTTTGATATTCCTTCTATTCTATCTATATAAATTCAACTTTTTTAATCTCATGAAACCCCTACCAAGTTTATTAGGCTATCATTTTCATTCTATAGTTAAAGTAGATGAAGAAACCTCTTGAATTTTGATAGGATATGAAAGGAGTCGATAAGAACTCAGAGAGTTATGTACTAATTTTGGACTTATTTTTTCATCTATACATACATCAGTCTTATAAGAACAATGTTTACATTGGATCTTTCTTAAATCTGTTTCTTTTTGTCTTTTTTTTATCACCATCAGACTTCTTAATTTAGTTTTTTTATGAAAGTTTTATTGCGTAAGTCTTTATTCTTATTTTGTAATTGTTACATTATATTATTCATTAATTTACATATATATTTCCTTAAAATTTTTATCATTATAACAAATCTATAAAAATTCACATAGAATACACGTGCGAAGCACGTCCTCAGAAGCTAGTATTATTATAAGAGGGAACAAAAAAAGTTAAAAGTTGAATTACAATTTTACCATTACTATAAATTAAAATGTTATAAAAACATTTAATTATTTAGTTTAAATGTTAAATTGTATCATTTTCATAAAAATGTAGATGACTTTTGCATTTCCTTAAATTAATTCTTAATTAAAATATAAGCAAATAATTAAATGTTTGGAATGTGAAAAGATATATTCTAATTGTACATGTATATCTTAGAATAATTACTCGCATATGAAAAGAGTGACCTCCCATTTATATGATTAATGCCACTGATTTTATTTATTTGATTTATTATTACTAAGATATTAAAAGTGTGCTATTATATATGAATGAATTAGTAATAAATTATTGAGATGACTTGTAATTGCCTCATTTATTACTAATTATAATGATTTGTGTTTTTCATCTTTTTAATTATTCATTCAAACTAGACTAGATTCCAAGTTCAAAGCAATAATTATTAGTGGTAATGTTAATTCTCTTATTATGAGCTTTTGATATAGATGTATGTATGAAGTTCGGTGTTTGAATTATATATCAGTCAATTGTTTTTAATTTTGTATAATTTTGATCATAAAAAAGACTTACACAAAGTTAAAGGAGACTATATTATATTAGTTAATTTCACATACTTTTTGCTTGATGCCAAATGCACAATTCCTTTTTATTTATTTTTGTTGATACATAAAATATAATTGATAAAATTAACGTGCTACACACGTTGTCAGAAACTAGTATATCCAAAAAATATATAGAACTCTTAAGAAATTCAAATTATATATCCAAACGGAAACTTCAACTTCTAATCCTTTAATTTGTGTCTGGCATCTGCTCCAAACTAATCAAATATCTTCAAATAAACTTAACATCTAACTACAAGTAATTATAAAGGATTACGCTTAGATAAATATTCTGGAAAAAAAATAGTATAACATGTTAAATTATACACTACAAACATCCTTTATACCATAAAAATGCATGTAATTTTACAGTAAGTCAAGATTGATCAATCCTGCTTGCAAATCAGCCCTCCTCTAAGAAGGGCCAATAATTCCCCTTGATTATTGAAAAAAAAGTAGGATTACTCGTACCAACCATCGCAGTTTGGTCCAAAAATGCCCTTACCGTTACTCAAGTAGCCCATTGATACCCGTCAAAACTATCAAACCTCCATGTGTACCTTCATTGTAACATAATTTTTCAACCACTTCCTAGTTCTCTGTTTAAGTAATCAACAAACATCCTTTTTGCACTATCAGCATCTGAAGGCGGAGGTGGCCCGCTCAAGCTCGTCTGTCCAGCAAGTTTGATGAAAGTTCGTCGTAGCCTACGCAGCTCTGGCAGGCTGACAGATCTCGAAATATCTATAGTTGGTATTCCTGGACCAAGAGACACACCATTGAGAGGACCTCCAAGAGCGCGGGACTGTGCTTCCACGATAGCATTTGTAATTTCTTGCGTTGCCCTGTCCATCTCATATAAAGAATTGGCCTCAGAACCACGTGCAGTCTGTGTCGCGATGGTTGGCTGTAGGATCTTAACATCTCTTGTTTTCGAGTCTACTTTTTTCGTAAGATAGGTAACAGCATCAACCATAGCTGTAGATGATTTATCAATTCCTTCTTTAGCTGGCCATAACTCGAACAATGGAGAATCCCATCTATTTTTGCTATCTGGCCTTTCAAACCTTCTTACAAGATCTTCAAATATATTATCATCGTAAGACGGTTCTCCTCTCTCACAACGTTCGACGTTCCATGTTCTACAAGATTGCTCATCAACGTCACAATGGACAACACAGTATCTAATCCCTGCTGCTCTAGCCAAACACCATAACTCGTATCTATAGCCCTTGATGCTATTAAGAGAATCCACTATAACTATACTGTCCTTTGACAAAGATCTGTCAACTTCAGACCTCAATACACCTCTTAAATTCTTTTCCTCGGTCATGTTCGCATAGCTTTGGTTGCGACTAAGATGAAATGAAGTTTCATCTATAGTTCTAACAGATGGTTCTGGTTCCGTTTGTCTAAGTGCTTCAGATAAACAAGCTGCAGCTGTTGATTTCCCGCTACATGGCTGACCACAGATAACAACCAATGCCATCTACAACCAACAAAAAAAGGAACAAGTCATGAAATTGACCCAAGTAGCTTGATCATAAAATTACAATGGAAGTGTTTCCCCCGCAAAAATACAGCAGAAAAATGATAACAGAACAGTTTAAACTACATTGTCCCTACAACAAATAATCTAGAACTCGTAACAACAAATATGTGCCTCCCTGTTGAATTTAGATATGAATGAATGTTCCAATGCTTTCATGTTCTACAAGAGTGAAAGCATAATTATGCCTAAATATGACCATTGACATCTTTTCTCAATAAGTTGTATGCATTGTATCTAAATGGTGTTTCAAACTCGATGTTCTAGATTAAGAGTCCAATACGTTCTCCATGTCACGAAATGTACATTGGATTCCAAACTTTCCATAACTAGAAATAGCAAGCAACCTAATAAAAGTATATCTCAAACAACAGTTCGTATTTTTGCTGATCTCAATGCAATTGACAAACTCTGTTCACAAGAATCACAATACCCTTAGTTGACATCGCCTACAATTTTCACGAAGGGGTGTCAATGGTTTATGGTTGTAGTAAATTTTGTTCGTAAAAGAAATTACTACGAGGCCATAAAGGCTAAGACTACCCGACCTTAAAAAATTTTCGTAGTCCGGTAACCACTCACTAAACCTTTAACTTATGTCAAGAGGTATCAATACTTTTATATCGATTTATTAGACCAATATTTGACCTTTATATACAATATAATTTTTCAGCAACTTCGCCAGGGTGAGTGGCCCTTAAACATCACAAACTAAACCAACTATCACACAATGAGCATGGCCGGATCCACAGTTTCGATTATAGACCAAGTTATTACTATACATATTAACATTGAAATCTAGGAATACATGAACTTCCAATAACTTATCAAATTGTAAGCTTATGGATTCAAAATTCTAATTCATTTAAGTTAGTGAATTCTAAATTAATAACTTGTCATATCGAATTGTAAACTCTACTCTACTTCCAGCCCTACCTCTGAACTCCATTAAAACGCCTCACCAATTTACCCAAAAACCATAAAACCCCAAATTCAGTATGCTCAAAAACATATATAGATCTGAAGAGGCAAAATCAAACGAAGAATCAAAAGCAATGAGCAAACAAAGATGAAAAGATACATACCTAAAAAGAGACCAGCAGATCTGATGAAGACGAGGTGAAGTGTTAGTATAATTGTGAGCAGCACCCTATTAACCCAGTAGCACACTTGGAAGAAACAAAATACCCTAAACTAAAACATTAAAAAAAAATTATGTATTAGCTACTATTAATTAAAATTTACTTAATACAGTAAAACTTTTTTAAATTAATATTGTTGGGAGCATTAGATATTATTGTTTTATAGATGTATTACTTAATCGATAAATTAATATTTGTTAATTTAAAGAGTGTTTAGAGATTCAATGAACGTTGATATTAATTACATTGTTCGGGGATGAAACTTCAAGGAATTTAAATGAACTTTCTTGTGAAAACGACATATATGAATTTGAGGTCGTGATTAATAATTTGGATTACTGCAGTAAGATAGATGTCACTAATCTCGAGTACTGCAATTTCAGTGAAAATGTTATATGTTCAAAGGTTTTGGAGCTTAGAAGAAATTGTGGATACCATCGGAGAAAATAACATTGATGATAAAGTTAAAGACAATATAGTACATCTGGAACTAGTTACACATAATGAAACACTCATCACGTCTAGAGTTCTTTACAATTTTTGGGTGTAGTCCAAGAAGATAACACATTGTTATTTTATAGATATATTATTTAATTGACAAATTAATATCTATTAACTTAAAGAGTGTTTGGAGATTTAATAACAGTTGACTTCAATTACATTGTTCGCAAATAAAATCTCAAGGAATTAAATGTACCCTCTTTTTAAAATGGCATTCATGAATTTGAGGTCATAATTAATCATTTAAATTACTACAGTAAAATTGATGTCAATAATCTCGGTAAAGAACCGCAATTTGAGTGAAAATGATACATGTTGAGAGCAAAGTTAAGAAATTATGGATATCATCGGGAAAAACAATGTTGATGATGAAGTTATAAAAAAAATATAGTACATCTAGAACTAGTTACGCATAATAAAACATTTATCGCATCTAGAACTCTTCATAATTTATGGGTGTAATTCGAGAAGACAACACATCATTATTTTTTAAAAGGTATTATGTAACCGATACATTAATATTTATTAATTTAAAGAATGTTTCAAGATTCAGTGACGATTGATTTTAATTACATTATTCGGAGATGAAACCTCAAGGAATTTAAATAAACGCTTTTGTGAAAACGATATTCATGAATTTGAGGTTGTGATTAATAATTTGATTACTACAATATAATTGATGTTAATAGTCCCGATTCTCAATTTGAGTGAAAATTATACTTGTTCAGAGGTTCCGAACTTATAAAAAATTATAGATACAACGAATAAGGGTTTTGGGACGAGGAAAGGAAGAAAACACCCCTCGTAGACTGTGGAAGAGAAAATTAAAAGATTTTTCGGAACCGTGCCCGTCCGAGCAACTAAAGCCTTAATCGTGCTGCACTTTGCGCACACCTAGCAGTACCAAAAACTTTTGCCGCACGGTCACGCGACGGGCGTTCACTTTGCACGCTTGTTGCCTGGTTCTCGCAGACTACATAGTGCCCAAGAAAATGACATAACTTTTAGCACATAAATTTGGATGGTATTAAGCTACAAAAAATATTCATATGTTAGAAGGTATGATTGATTGAAGTTGATCCTTAAATGGACTTACACCAAAAAATTAATTGTTAGGAACCTGTCAACTTGACTTTGTGCTAAAGGTTCATTATTACGTCAACTCACATCCTAAACACTTTTAATACTTAGGAATGGACCATAATATACATGAACAAGTAATATATAATCCGACCCAAGTTGATACATTTACGACAACCTATTGGAATTCTAAGAATAGAGCTATGAGTTGTTACACATAAGGAAACACTTATCGTGTCTACAACTCTTCACATTTTTTAATGCAGTTGGAGAAGACAACATTAGGTTATTTGGATGCAATAGAAAGTTAGAGAATAACTTCAACTAAATTTAACTTTTAACAAAAGACACTAGAATCACATTTCACTAAATTGTCATAAATATTTTTATAACTTTAATGAATAATTAATTTGTAATATTAATGGAACCATATATTTATAAAGGAATATTATTAAAATAAATTATCTTATTATCTTATCGAAATTGGTGATTTTTTTCACTCGCCCACGTCGGGATTGAAGAAAAATATTATGTTATAGAGTTTTTAAATTTTTTGTGTAATAATTTAGAGAGGTTCCACTATAGTTGGTTGGTAATCTCTTACTGATTCAACACATAATTTTTAAATTTTATGTTTAAAAGTATTACGAAATATTATATAATTGGCACATAGGGGGATGGTTGTCCGAATTTCTCGTCCTGGTATATTTAAAAGTATTACAAAATATTATATAAATACAAAAAATGAACTCAAATTGGCATATTAATGAAGTAAAGTTTTAATTTATTTTTGAACATTTTTAGAATAATTTAACAGTTCATGTAACAGTTGACTATGTTGAAAAAGTTTTCAAAAGTATAATCAATAAAAAACACTTAAACATTTGTGTTGTAATATAACATACAATAATTTATATATGTTTATTCTTGTAATTTCTAAATTATAGCTTTAGACCATTCATTCTATTGAAATTTCTAATTTATGGCTTTACACCGTTAGTTCTATTGAGTCGCCCTTAACTATGTTTATTGATTCTAATTCATTTAATTTTCTGAATCTTTAAATGTGTGTGAAAAGTGGTTCACACACAATGATAACCTAAAAACTAAATGCACTGAATTCTAAACTAATAGCTTATTAATGTTCGACACATCTTTTAAGACAAATACATAATTTGGACCATTGAGTGATGAGTTACAAAAAAAGTCTTCAAATTAAAATTGATGAAAAAAAAAATTGACCACTTTTTAAATTTTTTGAAGTTGAAGTCATTGTTTTCTTTAAGAAAATCAAGCAATATCTGAAGTTGTCGCAATAACTGCTGAAGTTATTCAAGCGATTGTTAAAGTTTATTCAACAACTGTTAAGTTATTGTACCAACTGTTGAAATTTTTTCAGCAACGACTGAAGTTGCTGCAGGAACTACAATAATTATTGTAGAAGTGAGATAAAAGAGAGGATGATAAAGTGAAACAATAAGGGTGGAGGTGATGGTTGTTGTGGAGGCATAAGCAAAAAATAATAAGGTGGCAACAATGGTGGTAAAAGAAGAAGAATAAGAGAGTGATGGCAATGGAGCAAGAATTGATGGTTGTGGTAGAAGAGGAAGCGGCAGAAGGGTGGAGAGGAAGGAATTGTCACCTACACTTAATAAGTAAAACTATGGTCACTCTTTTTAGATTTCAAAACTTTTTTGTCACCTATAATTCATGCCCCAAATTAGCTCAATACCACACATTCTGTTACAAATTCAAAAAATACAATATAAAAAACACTTAATAACACGAAATAAAAAAACAAATATGATAAATAGGAGACGCTAGAAAAGAAATTTACCGAAACCTAACGGTATATATGACGGAAGAGTGACACGTTCTTTATCTATGGTGAAGAGTTGCGTAGTCATTTCTTAATCTTACAAGGAAAATATTAGATTATTATATTATATTTGTAATACTTAACAAACTTCCATTCATACTCTAATAATTTCTAAAAAGATTTCTACTTTACTCAAAAGATATTCTTCGGGATGGAATCAAAATTTTAACTTTATGAATTTCCAAAATAAAAAAATGTTAATAACTGAGTTTTAAATTTGATATTTTTACCTATTTAATAAATTTTTAAACATAATTACATGTTTAAGAAAAACTTGGAGTTTGATCGAACTCATATCTGAACATATACGTTCACCCGTGATTTCTTGATGGAAAATGGTTTGATATACTTCTCAATTTTATTATTTAGAGTTAAAGTACCCTTATTATGAAAGTGACTCATATATACCTTTATTTTTACACAAATGATTCATAATTCATATATACTCTTTTTCTCTAACGAGAGTGAAAAAAATTAATTTTTTAAATTATTTTTTTGTTAATTTTTTTAATAAAAAAACAACCATGTTGATGTCGGCGTATATTTGAACATTTAACAATTTTTTAAAATTTAACAGGTAGTTTGAATTTATTATTTTGATGGTCAAATTTATCTTTTTCATTTATTTTCTTATAATTTTTTTATATATGCCCCAAAAAATTTTACAACTATAAAAATTAAATTACAATATAGCCCCAAAAAGTTAGTTTTAAATTTTTCTCTCTCATTCACGTTTCTTTTTTTGGTATTTCTTTTTTTTACATTAAAGAAAATAAAAAAAAAACTAAAATAATAATAATCAAAGAAGTCGAAAATAATTTATACGTGAAAAAGATCAAATACATGAATTTTTTTTAAAAAATATTAAAAAAATTTAAAAAATTATTACTTTTGTAATGATAGAGATATATGTAAAATCATTTTTACAATAGTAAGAAGCATATGTGAGTGAATTTAGTAAGCGTAGTGATATATGTGAGTCACTCTTGTAACAAGAGGTATATCAACTCTAAAGGAAGTTAAAGAAATATAAATGCCCTTTTCCATTTCTAGATAGTAGACCAAAAGATCCTTGCAAAGAAACTAAAAAGAAAAACTTATTTACTACACGCTTTTATCGCACCCGTGAAATCGAGAAAGTCATGAAGATAGACATAATAAATAGATAGACACTTTAACTTGGTCAACTCATAACTATGCACATCTAGACACCTTAACTCATCTCCATTGTATCAGTTAACACTTCAACTAACAATGTGCACCCACGGCAACATTGATTGTCCATGAGACATGGTAGAGATAAGTTGGAGTAGCTATCAGTTGAAACCAAGTTTGAGTGTTTTTTTTTTTTTTTTATGTATTATGCCTAGAAAATAATGTGAAAGAGAGCTTTGACAAACAGATACAGAAAGTGGAAAACCTGTATATATAGTAATTCATATTTCTCTTGTTACAAAGGTCCCCATGAAAACCTGGGGAGCTTTTCTAGCTCTAACTGGGACTACATGTCTCATCGGTGCTCTTTCAACAGGCCCGTTGATCCACAGTGCAAATATTGTTGTACAGTTAGACCTCTTTATAACAATATGTCTTCTATGGAATCGTTTTTCTGCTTGTGTTATATTATATGTTACCTATAACAGCATTTTTGCACTAACAACCAAAAAACTATCGGGACAAAAATGTTGTTATAGAGAGGTTTGACTGTACAAGCATGCATTGGAAGAGAGATGAAGAGCTAAGCTATCTCCGAATGACAGGTATGAGCTTTCCTCTGTGTATGTGGGCTCATACCTGAAGTTTGGTACTCTCGGTTTACTCTTGAACATCGTGAACATGGATTTAATGGTGATGAACTTGGGGATTGATATCCATATCCGTTTGAACCGATTGCTGGTGATCTTGAATATGTCTTTGGGGATCGTGTTGGAGAAGACATTGGCGATGAATGTATTCTATTACCTCTAGCTGGTGAGGATCTTGGTGAGTCGTCGATCAATTTCTCTGCATAAACAATTTTGCATTAGACTCATGTTTGGATGTCCTCAGGCACTAAACATCAGACTGATTGAGAATCAAGTGACAAAATAAGACCTACTCCCTCCGTTTCAATTTATTTGTTTAACTTTCATTTTTGAGTCTGTTTCAACAAGAATGTCTCTTTACTTTTTGGTAAATTCCACGTATCCTTTAGTTTAATAAAACAAAATTCAAAAGTCTTATTTACTTTCTAAAATTCCGAGCCAAGTTCAAACCAAACAAAAAAATTGAAACGGGAGGAGTGTCCTCTTTTTTCGTCTATGTTTTGGGAGGTGGGGGTGGTTCGTAGAAGAGCTAACCTGGTATTATGCTAGCCTTTGTATCATGCACTTTGTTACGCGATGAATCTTTCTTGACTGCTGTCTTTTGGTTGATGGGCTTGGATGCAATTTTCTCGTGATTTTCGGATGACGTTGAAATTTGATTAGGTTCAGGAACTTTCTTGTCTGCAATGTTGAATAACTTTTGGTTTATTCTCCTGGTTCTCGAACTTGTTCTTTGCATCTCCTCTCCATGAAGTGGTTTGTCATTGGCAGCTAATGACTTTTTCCGATCTAAAGTCTTTGAACGTCGTAATTTCTGATCATCAGATGAACGTTTCTTCTCATGAGCCTCTGAACTAATTAGTTTCTGATCATCTGATTTATTTTTCTTTTCTTGAGTCTCAGAACTAGTCGGTTTCTGATCATAAGATAAAATTTTCTTTTCTGAAATCGGAGGAGATACTACATTTTGCTCAGCTGATTTCTTCGTCTCTGTAGTCCGTGGAGATACTAAATTTGGCTCAGCTGATTTCTTCGTCTCTGTAGTCCGTGGAGATACTAAATTTTTTGCAGCTGGTTTCATTTCCTCTGAAGTCGGAGGAGATACTATATTTTGTTCAGCTGATTTCATCTTCTCTGTAGTCCGAGGAGATGCTAATTTTTGCGGAGCTGCTACGCTTGATGAAGGTTTTTCATCACCTGCTTTTGGAGACATTGCCTTCTCTTGGTTGGCCAAAAGTTTGAGTCTTTGGTTCTTGCCCATCGATGAAATGATCTTTTTCTCTAATGCGTCAATGCGTGGTGACCTATTAACTAATGGTGATGATACTGCTCCTTTCCTGTCCGGACTATCAGCAAAGAAAAGTGTTTCATCTGCTGTTGCCACAGACGAGAATCTCCTCTCCGGACTCTCAGAACCAACTGATGTTTGATCGAATAAGAGAAGCCTTCTATGTGGTATCTCGGAGATAACTGACCTCTGATCAAACAATCTTGAATCTTTCCTGTCAATTATCTCAGAGCAAACTGACCTTCCATCACTCGGTGCAAGAAAGAGATCATCCATTGCAGACAATTGCCCGTCATCACTCAGCAATGATGCTCTCCTGTGGACCGAAAAACCATTATTTGATGGATCCCAGTTCTTTCCAATAATCTTCTCTTTCTCAATGAGCCGGTAAGCAAACATTTGAAAAGGAATCTGTGATACGGGAATCAAACTCGTGCTCTCCTCTTCAGCAAACTTCTTTGAGTAGCTAACCTCAATATCACAGTAGTCTACAAGTGGAGGGGCAGTTTCAGGCTGGCCATGTTCCGGATTTATGACAAGGACCTTCTTGATGTAACGTAAAATCCTGCATAGAGACGAGAAACGTGGACGAAGATTTGGATTGGTATGCCAACATCTTCTTGTTAAGTTCACAAGGTATTTAGGTGAAGGATATGGGAAGAGAGGCCTCTCCCCTGCTCTGATATTCCGCACGACTTTCTCCCCTTGCAAATGTCCTTCATCAAACGGAACTTTCCCCGTCAAAATTTGGAAACAAATCATTCCGAAGCTATAAACATCAGCTTGTTCTGTGTACTTGAAGGCACACTTGCTTCCTGGTTTTTCTTGTTCAGCAAGAACTTCCGGGGCAAACCATATAACGGAATCAGCTGCATTGTGGCTGGCAGACTTATAAGTACTTTTGATTGAAGTTAAGCCGAAACCTTTGAGTTTCGCGTGAAAATAGCTCTCTGCTGAGGAATTCCTTGCTCTAAGAAGTACATGAGACGGGTTCAATTCTCCGTGATAAATCTTTTTCGAATGCAGATACTCCATCCCTTTTGCAATCTGAAGCATAATATCAACTGCAGCAGACGTTGAGAAAGGCGGTCTCTTCCTCTGTCCAGAATGATCTTTTATGTACGTCGTAAGAGTATCATTCATCAGCTCCATAACAAGATACCCTTCTTTCCTCTCTTCATCATAAAAACCACAGTGATATTGCAGAATGTTGGGATGGGATAAAGAAAACACCAAAGAAATCTCATCATGTAACGGTTCAACCTCTCCGAAAAAGTTCCTCAGAGCAAAACTCTCACCTAACCATTGTATCTCCTTTACATGTCCGCCCCACGACCCTAAACGTCTCTTCACATGGTAATCGTTTGATCCGACTAAGATTGAACTAGGCAACAATATCTTGTTAATAGGTTCAACACCATCTAATTTCCTTAACAACAAGTCTCCAAGCCTTTGTTCATACTTCAACAAAGTTTCTGTTTTCTTTTGCCTTATCATATCGATAAGCAACCATCTATCCTCTTTCCAACAACTCTCCATCCGGCTACATATTTCGCGAGTTACCAAATACTGCTTCCCAGACATCCACTGAAAAAACCTCGGATCAATCAATTCCCTATCGTATTTCCTCATTAACGCGGTTCTCCTCTGCTGCATTTCCTCCTCATCGAACCCCGAGATTTCTGCAGCAGTCTCAATAGCTTCAATAACAACAGGGAAGCAACACAGCAAGTTATGAATATGAAACTCAACACAATCTCTGTTCATATGGAGACTTATGGCTTTCCCCCACAAATCTTTAACATCCAAACAATATTTTACGTACGATTCGCCTTCTTTAAAGATCCTATGAAGCTCTTTCATAGGTAGCTCAAGAGCTTTCCACTTTATATTACTCTCATTTAACCTTAAGTTATGTTTGATTTCTTCTGAAATTGTATCAAAAGAATGAACAAACATATCAAATAGAAAACAACATTGCCTTTGATTGATTTGGATATCATTTTTCAACACCATAAGAGCCTTCAAACTCCCAACTACTTCACCAATTTGCCTAAATTGATCCATTTACCTTTTATGAGTTGCAAAAAAACTTCAATACAACAAAGACCTACAATAATAACAAAGCCACAAAAGTTAGATTAAGCTCAACCCTAAATTAGTAATAAAGTGAAAATATGCAATGGAATTCAACACTTGCACCAAATCATGGAAGGCCAATATTCAAATCCCAAAAATGCTTTTTAAAATTTTATTTCGATAACTATGGTGTCCGGACCAACCAACTTTCGAGCATGAGGTAGTTGCTATCTCCTACCAGCACATGCACAATTTTATCGTGTAACGAAATCACTTAGTGTTTTTGTCTTGTTTGGAATTTGACCAAACTTTAGTCAAAGTCGCTCGATGCCTACCGATGAAAAGTAGGAGGGACCTAATGAAATATTTGAGGTGCACGCAAAAGCTGGCTTGAGCACCATCATTATTTACAAACTTTCTAAGAAAAAATAAGGAATTCTACAATTGCAATGCATAAAAGTTGTGCTTCTCCTCCTACTCTATCTCTATTTTTTTTGTTTCCCACCCGATTTTCGAAATCCATATTGGGGCTTCCATTAAATTCGAATCACGCTTTGCAGAATCCATTCGGTGGTGGCGCTCCCAACAGAATTTTCTCCATACTCGGGCTTGACTCTATCTCTATTTTATTAAACATGAATATTAATCTATTGAACATTAAAACTATATACTAAAAGCAAGAAATTGCATCAAATTAGGATCCAAAATAACAATCTATAGATTATCATGAAATGAACATATCCTTAATAATATCATCCCAAAAATAAACCATTTTACAAATAAAAATGGGGTTTGCACCTTTTTCAACAAGAAAAATACTGAATTTCTATTAGGTTTTTTGAGAATAAACCCAATAAAAATTCAGCAAGAACACATTCTTGATCAGATCAAATCATCACCTTCTGGATAAATTATAATAATAATCTCCAGAAAAAAAAATTAAAAATGCCAGAAAAAAACTAACCCCATCATTTGTGTATAATTAATGATAAAGGGGTAGTTGAAACAAAATAAAATAAAAAAAGTTTTTTTAGGCAAAAAAATGAGAAACTTGATCAAACTTTTTGGGAATTGTAATGATCAAAGTTGAAAGTATGAGGTTGGTAATAAAAGTGACCAAAAAAAAGATTGTAATTATTTTGTATTTTGTACTTTGTATTTTTTATTTTTATTTTCTTAATCATTTTTGACCAACCTAAATAATAATTATGAAATGGTTTAATTTTTTTTTTAGTTCTATGTTGTCATGGCCATTGGAACTTCCGTTTATTTGGGGGTGATTTAAATATTCTACCGAAAAAATAGGATAAAGTATTTCTCAAATTATTCTACATTTTATAATAAAAAATACAAACTTAAATAACTTCAATCAAGAAAAGGAAAAGATATATGCTTTCTTTGTATTTTTTATTATTTTTGTTTTACACAAGGATGAAGTATTATTTAAGAGGGATATTTGATAACTATCTCTTAAAAGAGACTCAGTATATCGCAATTACATGTGAATCACGTTTAGATACACCGCATGCCGTATATCTAAGTTGATCCACATGCATTTGAGATATGTAGATATGAGTAATCGACGGAAATAAAAAGTGATAAATGAAGTGTTTTTCTAAAGTAAGATGAGCATACATAATTAAAACCTAAACTAGTGAGATTCGTATTGTTTGTTCATTTTCATTGGGGCAAACTAGTTAAACATACTTTCCTATCATAGTTACTAATCCTCACTATAGTTTGAAATAATTACATACCATAATTCATAATCCGATTAAACATTTCAAGTCAGATACACTTGTATATTTGTGATATCAAACACATTAAGTTAGGAAAAGATGCGAGCAAGATCCCTAAATACATGCAAATCATTCTCATATATATGTAAATCACACTAGATACATGTGTATATACTGAATACATCTATCTGGAATATCATATACCAAGTGAGACAAGTGATATAGGAGAAAGATGAGCATAAGAGTCAAATACATACGAATCCATCTGAATAAAACATATCTAAGACAAATTACACCTAATTTTGACCTCATATATAAAAAAATACATACATATATAAAATCACATCAAATATATATCCAAAATCTAAAATACATATATCTATACAAACACATCAAATATATATATATATATATATATATATATATATATATATATATATATATATATATATATATATATATATATATATATATAATATAAAATACATAACATCAATATATATATATATTCAACATCTACTAAAATTCATAATATTACAAAAGAAATTAACGTATATCTATACAAACACATCAAATATATATATATATATATATATATATATATATATATATATATATATATATATATATTCAAAATCTACTAAAATTCATAATATTTAAAAAGAAATTAATGTATATCTATACAAACACATCAAATATATATATATATATATCGAAAATCTAAAATACATACATATCAAATATATATATTCAAAATCTACTAAAATCAATAATATTTAAAAAAAAAAAAAACTAACGTATATCTAAATAATTAACGCGCCCAACGACCATCTTATTGTATAAGCCCAAATTGGACACCGTGAGATTTAAAAGGGAACTTTTGTCAATTTTCTCTCTATAATCTCTCTCTCTGCTTACGGCCCTCTTTCGAGATCTTCGTCGGAGGCTGTTCGCAGAGAGAATAATAATAATAATAAGAATAAGAAGAAAGGAATTGATTGAAAAGAGAGATTAGCACAAAAATGACAATGAGATCTGGAAAGTTGCTTTTCAGTTTCGTTGTAGTATTTGCTCTGATTTTCTCGGTCCTTTTTCCGGCCGTTCAGGCACAACAGGGTTTAGCTCCGGCACCTGCTCCAGCCAGCGACGGTAACTTTTTTTTTTAATTTTTTTTGCTTTATTAGTATGGGTGACGATTCATTATTCAAAAGCAATTAATGGGTAGTAATGTGTATGTATTGAATTTGAGACGGCTATTATACTGGATCTGTCAAATTTATGATCTGTTTGAATTTGTTTGTTTGATTAATTTGGACGCAAAATAAATCTATGAAGAAAATATATGTTTTTTTAATAAAAAGAAATTGTATACATAGGTTATATTGTTAGATTTGTATTAAATTTGTCATGTCAAACAAAAGGGGGTTTAAGACGTGTAAATAGCCTATAGTGTGGGAATAGCCTCTCGCAGAAATGTAGGATAAGACTGATTATAATAGAGCTTAGTGTCTGGTCCTTCCCTGAGATGAATCTCAGGCATAGTGGAAGCTTAATGCAGGTTGCTTCTATGTTAGTATGTTTACATCGAATATTTTCCGTCATAGCTCTCTAAGGTCTCTGTTGAAAACAACGTCAAACTCTCGCCCTACAAAAGGTAAGAATACGGTAATGCCTATACTCTACCCTCTCCAGATCCCACTTGTGGGATCACACTGAGTTTTTTGTTGTTATTGTATATGTTTAAATTAGGTTCAGTCGGTGGCGAAGTGGGGATTCAAAAAGAATCTAAGAAAAGGCTGCACTTGAATTTCTCTTACGTTTAGGTGATTAGAAAATTTATGCATGTCTAAGAAGTTCATCTTCATGACTTTTTGGTATTGAATCCCCTTGTTTGCATGTGGCTCTCTTATTGAATAAGAATGGGTATGAATGGAGCAATATGAACAGTAAGGATCCATTAAACGACTTTAACTTGTTCGTGATTAACACTTAGTTGTTGGAAGTTGTGTGAGCTGCGAAGACAATTGGTGAAGGTGAATCCATTGCTTAGATGCCGGAGTTTCTAGTTTGTTTTCATTTAGAATTTGACTATTTCTTGGTGTGATTTAGATCTTGGTATGCAATAGCTTTGTGATGTGAATATGTTAGCCTTCTTTCTACTTCAACATCAACTTCTTTAACTAACTTAGTAGGAGGATTATGTGGACTCATGTGATATGTTACAAACCATTTTCATTATTTGCTATATCGAACTTATATTTGAAAGTTTGGATGGGATGTCGAAGTACATAGCGTCGATAACAAATTCATATTTATTGTTGAGATTCTAACTTTTTATCTAATGAATAATTATCTTCTCTGGATGGTAAGGAAATATTAAATCCCATGAATTCTCTTGCAATTTTTTTCTCATTGAAGTAGATAGCATTATTTATACATTTGTGTCCAAGTTTTGGTATAGTTTGCCACAAAATGCAAATATCTTCTGGTTTCACGTGAATTAGGACTTTTTATTTGTATTACAATGTATATTAATTTGAGATCGTTATAAAATCTCGTAAGTTTCAAATTCTAAATCCATCTCTGAACGGAAGTATTGTATTCGATGTATTGTGATTGTTTTGCAGGTACAACAATTGACCAAGGGATTGCATGTGCATTAATGTTGTTGGCCTTGGCCGTGACATACCTTGTTCATGCTGCTGATGTTCCTTTTTAATTAGCTTCTAAAAATAATGAGAGTTTATTGAACGTCATTGGTGTTTTGAGTGCCTAGGTTTATGGAAAATTCACAAGGTTTTTCTTGTTATTACACCTAGGACACTTGTACTTGGGACCAATTTAACTTTGACAAGCAAATCTTTTTTGGGGTTCCAACAATATTTATATAATACTCTTGGTCAAGCTTTTTCAATATTCTTTGTATGGATAAAATTATATAACACGTTATCGAGGTGCAATTTTATCACTACATTATCAAATTAATTGAGATGTACGCAAACACACCTACTATGTTTAATTGTACGTGAAGATATCAAAAGAAATGGCATCAACTTTAGATGATTAGTCGAGTGGCACATTCAAAAACTAGGAAGATATATATATATATTCTTAGCCATAGGGTAAGTAATAGCATTTTGGCTGGAAAAAAGAAATTAGCTCAAGGAAAATAACTTCCCTCCTGTTGCACACCGAACACAAGAAAATAAGTAAAAAAAAAAACACTTAAAATTTTTCGAGAATATATTTTCCATAGAAAACATTTTCCTCTCGACCAAACACACCCACCATCACATGGGAAATTGCAGTTTTTTTTTCTAAGAATTTAACCAGAAAAGCATTTAAGCATCAAGGCTTTGGATTGCCTTTATGTGTTAAGAGATCACTTACTACTTTGAACCCATCCACATGATTTAAAAGCCATTAAAGGTTTACAGACACAGCAAACTCAATGTTTCACAGTCTCAAGTTGATTATACATGAAGAAACAAACACTTCTTAATATGTCATAGACAATGACCACAAACTCAGAGGGAAAGGAGCCCCCTCCGGACATGGGTCTGAACAGCAACTAACCCATTGCATACTTTTGGGTCCAGCTCCGAGCAGTTGCTTCGTACTTGCTTTTATCAGTCTTGTACATATGAGCAATCTCGGGCACCAAAGGATCATCGGGATTAGGGTCCGTTAGCAGAGAGCAGATTGATAGCAGCACCTGCAATCAATAGATAACAGAATAAGCCACCGTCATACATCCGCGTAAACGTAATCTGTTCTCTTGACTTCAGTACGATGGATCAATTTATGGTTAATGCATTTGAAATGAACAAGGTATACTTTGATCCGTCCACATGTTACCCTCTTTTAGCTTTCTCGAGAACAACTTAAACTGGGAATAGAGAAAGTACTGGTACCCTCTCGACAGAAGGAAAATATTACTGCATTCCTTTCATAAAAAGATTTAACAAATGTGTCTAAAACTCTATCAGAAATAACCTTGGAAATCGTAAGTGCCGGGCTCCATTGTTCCTTCAGAATGTCGAGGCAAATGCTGCCATTGCTGTTGATGTTTGGGTGAAAAACCTTTGTCCTAAAAGCTACCTGCACATTGTCACATAAATGATGTGAAATTTTCACAGAGAGAAGAAAAAAGAAGAGAAAAGGCATATACACGTTGCAGAACATTGTCTGCCAATACTTGTGTACTTTGGCAAATGAATCTAAGAGCACGACAAGTCAATTCTAAGAAACACACGAAGAAATTCAATCTATTGCTGGAATCTGTATGGAATAAAACAAAATTATTCACTAGGATACCAACAAGAAAATTTGTCTTCTCTCTAGTTAAGGATTCAACATAGTACTCATGAGGGGAAGGTTTTAGATGAAATTAACAAGATGCATGTTCTCAAACCTGAGGAACTGAAAGCCATTGCTTATGCGATTCATGCACCAATCTAATAAATACAGAGAATTCCAAGATCTCACAACATAGCTAGTTACCAAACATGAACTCAATCAAAAGGGAAATCTAAGTCATCCTTCTTAAGTCTTTTTTGGATGACAATGGTGTCAAGACCAACTTGTGCATGCTCCACTAATCAACCAAGCAGCCTGCAACTAGCACACAAACCACAGTGCCAAGTAAACCTTCTTACCAAGGTTGGAGCGGATTGGCTCATAGAGAGTGATATAGCAGCGATATAATCCTAGGATCTCCGAGTTATTACTCCTAAGTATCAAGCACTCACCAATCTCTTTGAGCCAAATCCAAGTCATTCTTCTTAGATTGAAAGTGTAATCATTCTCCCACACAGTTCAGGACTTCAGTGGATTCCACACAAGCAAAGCAAAGCAAAGGTAAAGACAATTGGAAAACCACTTGACTAAATAATCAAGCTAGAAACCAAAATCTTTCTTTTCACTAATACATGAAGTAGAGCATTCTTTAGCAGCTTTTGAGTAAATTATATCAGATCGGTCTCACAATTTCCGCAAGTCCTGGAGTGCAGGTTCTCAAATTAAGGACACAAGAAAACTCACAGGCAGCTATACCATCACTACCGTGAAGCAAAATGCAAATACACAGAAAAAAGTTGGGCTTTCTTGATACCAGTTTGATTGACCAGTCTGTAGATTTTACAATCAACTTAAATTGAAGCCATGATTAATAGTAATGAATTTGAACTTTATAGAAGGCCCATTAACACAATAGTTCTGAATTGATGAAGGGCAAAAAATCAGCTCTCCCTAGCAAATGAGCTCTAATGTCTGTACTCGTCTTAAGATATTGTTGTGAAAAAAAAGAATTTGCAACCAATTGACATATTTTAGTGCAAGTCTACAAACAATAGCATAATGAGAAAAGATTACAGCAAGATGTAGGAGTAATGCATTGATTAGCAAGCAAAAGCATATGTAACCCCACATGATGTGGATGGGATACCTTTGGAGGCTTAAATGGATAATCGGGTGGAAAATGAATGGTCACAAGAAACACTCCACCAGCATAAGGACTGTCAGATGGACCCATAAGTGTCGCTTGCCAGTGAAACATATCTTCCGCAACTGGGCCTGATACAAACAACAGCACAATAATCAGAACAACATTCCACACAGAGATCTTTAACAGGTTTCACAAAGCTACCATCCTAATACAAACAGCAAAAGAAAATGGCCAAAAGTAGAATGAAAAACCACTCGCACACCATTTTTCATTATTCTCTTCCCTCCATCAAAACCATTATAACAAATGCACGTGCGAGAATGAAAAACAACAACACTTCATGGTGAAAAAAATGTGTGATCGGACTCAAAAAAACAACCTGAATTCTTCACACTTCCCACATCATAACCAAGGAATCATGTATGCAAGCAACAAAAAAGAAAATCTTTAAAAACAACCAGCCAATTTCTTTATTTTTTACCCACCCCACCCAGAATGATCGATAAATCAAAAAGAATTTTATCCAAGCCTGCGTTTCCAGCAAAAACAAATGCATCACATACCCTTTACGACTTCATCACTTAACAACAGTAAGTTAATACTCAATTTCATCAACAGTATTCTCACACAACCTTACTTGTCAACACACCAGCCAATTCACTAAAATAAAGAAAAGAATCAATACAATACGAGAAACTACAGAACAAAAAAGGGAACAAAGATTTAGAGCCGGTACCAACACTGCAAGGACTCACCCCGCCCAGGAGAATCATTAGACAGAAAGAATTTCATCCACTCACTTGTTTGCAGCAAGAACAAATGAATGATAAACCTTTAGCTCACCAAACCATACTTAGTTAATACGTCATTTTTATCACCAAGTGTTCTTAACTTTTGGTTTGTAAAAAAGACGACAAGTGTTTTTTTTTCATCAACAGTATTATCACACAACCTTACTCCACAAAACATCAGTCAATTTCGGAAAAAAGGGAAGGAATAACCATCAAAAAATCATAACAATATACCCATGTGTAATTCCAGAAGTAACAAATGGAGTTTGCTAGACTATATACAAACCTTACCCCTACACTGGGAGTTAGAGAAACTATTTCCAATATATCCTCGGTTCAAGTAACAATTTTTCAAATAACCCAAAACAAAAAACAATCACTCACATACAAATACTACATAACTTTACCCAACAACAAAAAAAAAAAACAACGAGATAGATGGTACCAGCACTGCAAGAGGTAGGAGGATCTTTCTGGAGATCCTTGAGCTCTTTCAGAATCCTCTTGGATGCCATTTCCGTACACAAAATCCCTAATTACAACAACAACAACAACAAAACCCTAAATCAGTTCTAGTATATAACGAAGATTTTTACATGTATAAAAACACATATATATACATATATAGAGAAAATAATCAGAATTTGAAACTCGAAAGCTGAATTGTTTCATACCTCAGAAATCCTCCTACTCAATTTTGATTTTTTTTTCAGAGTTTTTTTGTTTTGTGAAACGAAGGGGGGTTTTATAGGCATATAAAGAAGAAAATTTTAGGTACAGTGAACTTGGTTTGGTAACTTTATTTTTTTGTGTCATTTATAGCCCTATACTTCTGTAAATGTTGCAATTTGATCCCTTTCAACTTTTTACTTTTTATCTTAATCTTCGACCTTCGTATTTTTCTATATAAGATCATGTACTTAGTAAGTTATAGATGTGTCATACACTAAACGTGCTGCACTTATGGACTAACTTTGCCATTTTGGGCAACTCTAGGTATAACTTTCAATTCGATTCTTTAAGGACTCGTTTGGTACTATGGATAATCCCAATTGATTGGATCGTAGGTGCGATGATTTACTTCACTGGTGTCGCGCCCCATTTTCGCAGAAAATGGGTTTTGTGCACGACCTAACAACTCTTTTGGGATTTCAAGTTTGGAGTCGCCACCTAACGAATTAAGGCGCGTTATGGCACCTATCTAACCTAACTAAGTCTAACTAAAGACAACGAGCCAGAGAATTAGGGTAAGGGTTCAAATTACCTCGAGGGGAAGGTGTTAGGCATCCCTCGAGGTCCACAAATATGGGTCCCGGCCATATCTCATGCAATCTATGTGGGGGTTACAATTAGCAAACAAAGTCACTTCATTTAATAGTTTATTTAATCTTGCTAAGTGATAACAAATACAAAACAATTAATACTATTTCTCATTAATTTAAGCATGCAAGGCTAGGTGATAGCAATAAATAAACAATCAGTTTTATTTATAATTAAGCATGTGAGACTATGCTATAAATAAAATTTTGTAAATGTTTAAACAATTAATATGTGAGAAAGTAAGGTTTTGAAAATTGAGCAAGTTTTGAATATGAAATTTTTATTTTAAAAAAATGTTTGTTTCTTTATAGGGATGATGCCACGATATTGTTGATCGCGCTCCTCCACCATAGAAACAATTTTGATTTGAGGTCGGTCTAAAAAAATAGTTTATATTTTTGAAAAATGATTTAAAAGTTTTAGTTCACATGTAGGCACATAAACATTTACACATAAATGCACATAATTCTTTTTTGAAATTCATGGGTAGGTGATACTTCCGAGGATGCGTCGATTTAAAAATTGGAACTAGACCTCATAGTTCCTTTGACTTTCCCACTAACGATAGGTTAGGAGACAGTACTTGTAATTTATTTCAAAAATAATGTCATAATCAATTCAAAATTTCAAAGGAAGATTGAATGATGACTTTTAAGAAAAATATGTTGCAAAACTTTGTAAGTACTAAAAGCTAGTAGAACATTAAGGTGGTAAATTTATTAAATGCAAAGGTTTTACGACGAAATATATTTAAAGCCAAATAATTTGTTAAATGCATGAAATGATTTTAGTTTAGTATTTAAAAAAAATATTGCATCATGAATGAGGAAGACAAATAGGATTGATATTAACCAATTTTTGGGGAAAGGACACAAATATGCACAAACAAATTTTTATTTTTACGGATATGTTAAAAGTCATTTTCAAACCTATAGACATGAATTTCTAGATGTTTAAAAGGAGTAACACATATGCATGCTTTTGTGAATCTAAATGATATGAACAAATTAAACCTTAGACACGGTTTCTATATGACAAGATGATGCTAAATTATAACATTGTTGAAACACCTAATCAGCCTACTAAATTAATATGATTTGTTTTTAGCATTAAAAATTAATGGAATCTAGTTTATATTTTAGACTTATTAACAAAACATCAAACAAATTGAAAATTGATTAGATTATAAAACCTACAAACATTAAATCTAGGTGGTTAAAGACAAACCTATAGGCATGATTTCTAAAAAATTATAATGAACAAATAAGCATATACATCCCCCTCCCTAGACGACCCCCAAATAAATTTATTATATGATCTTTAGGGTTACAATTGTTACAACATTCGAACAAATAAAATAAATAATAAAAAAAATAAAAATATATAGATATATATATATACATTCAAACAAATAAATAAATCCTTCTTCAGTTAATCTTCAACTTGAACTTCAAGTATGAAACCTGTCAAAGTAATCAAATAACTACACAAGTAATCACACTTATTAGTCAAGGTGAGACAATGCAATTATTTAATGACGAATTCTACATAAAAAAAAAAAGACAATGGTTTACACAAATATGTGAATGTGAAGATAGTATAAATGTTAAGAATACTAACCTGTTAAGCAAAACAAATTGATTCACCTTTTACTCGAACAAAGAAGGAAAATAGCGAAGAAAAAAAACACTTGAATATTTACCGGAATATTAATGTGTTGTTAAAGTAGCAAGAGAGCAATGAGAGAAGGGAGAGTGATGAGAGAAATTTTTTGGTTGAAAGTGAATGATTCTTATAATGAAGGGAGGGGTCTTATTTATATAGTAGAGGAAGGGGAACAAATAAAGAAAAGAAATATTTTTAAGGAATCAATTAATATTCCCTTTTCCTTATTTTAAAAGAGAGCCAAATCAAATTTTTTCAAAAATATCTCGTTACCATATATAAACAAGTAAGCATAATATTAGAAAGAGCAAAATACTTTTCTTAAATAAAGAAGAATCAAATCAGAAAATTCAAATTTTAAGCAAGTAAGAAATTTAAAAAAAAGGCCAAAATCGTTACTTTACCATATTTAAATAAGTAAAAAAAAACAATCAATTTTAGAATAAGGAAAAAGAGATCAATTGATATTGTCTTCTTTATTTTCAAGGAGCCAAAAATAGATTTAAAAATATTTTACTATAAACAAGTAAGTATAGAAATTTAGGAAGAATAATGTTATTTTACCACAAACAAAGGCCATTATTACAAATAAAAGGTTCTAATTTACTGTCTGCAAATATCACAACGAAGGGTTCTATGCATTTTCTAGTAAGCTAATTTTAGGAGAAGAAATAACAATACCAAATTGTTAAAAAGTCTTGATCACAAACAAGTCATATAGGTCTATTATTCACCTAAATAATTCCTTCAACATGCTCAAATAGAAAGAAACCAGAATCACGACAATATATCATAGTAAAATAGATGTAAACAAAGAAGGAAAACACTCGAATTGGAGCTAGCAAATCAGATTCAAGAAGCATATGAGAATAAGAAAAGATCATGAACAAATTAAAACAAGCAAATATTTATTCAAAAATTTAATGAATTACGGTATAATCAAGCATGAAAGAATCATTAGATTACGAAGATCCACATAGAACAGATATGAAAATATATCTCTAACTCGATAGTCAGAATTAATAGGTTTATCAAGGGATGATACAATTTTACAGAAGTACTAACCCGGACAGACCTGTTAAGATCTGTTTTTCAAAACAAACGAAATTTGAGGTTTCAAACAAAACTTGCTTTGCACACTACTTGTTTGCTGGCCGGCGCTACTTGTTTGCTGGCCGGAATTGCAGATTGCTGCTGTCTCGTCGAGACGCTGCTGCTCGCTAGGCTGCTGGTTTCGCATGGCGTTGCTGGAGGCCCGCCGGAGGCTGCTTGGTTGCTGATGGGAGGCGCTGGTACCTGCAAACAAGAAGAAGAAGAGAGAAAAAATAGAAGAGGAAGGGGAAGAAGAGGAGAGAAAGGGGGAGAAGGGGGGACGACGGGAGAGGGGAGAAGAAGGGGAGAGGAAGAGACGGGAAGGGAGAAGAGGGACGAAGGAAGAGACGGGAAAGGGAGAAAGATGGAGAGAGGGAGAAGAGGGGGTGGCGGCTGGAGAGAGGGACGACGGCTGGGAAGAGAGGGTGGGGCGTCGTCACCCCTGTTCGCCGGAAAAATGGAGAGGAGAGGGGCGGCTGATTTTTGGAGAGGAGAGGGAGAGGGCTGGCGGCTGATGCTGCCAAGGAGAGGGAGGGAGAAAAAAGTTTTAGGTTTTGGAACTTTTGGTGTTAAAAGAGAGTAAAAAAAAATGATCTCAACCGTTAGATTAGATAGAGATGGAGGGTTAGGATTTGATCTAGAATTTAATTAATTTTAAATAGACGGATGAGATCAATGGATCAAGTCTTGAAATTAAATTGACAAAGATATAGAGTGGCTAAAATTGCAATAACATTTGGCTAGAATTGGAATGAAAAAGAGGCTATGATTGTAATAAAACTCTAATTCAAGTGGCTAGAATTGAAAGAAATTGGAATAGAATAGGCTAGAATTTAAAATTTAAGGAAATTGTAGGAATTACTATTTAATTAAAATACTACATATATTAAAATTTTATATAATTGAAATCATTTAAATTTTAACATTTGAAATTCATTAATAAATTTTAAAATATTTTAATTTTTACGATAATTTTATAGAATAAAACATACTAAAATATATAATTTTCAAACAAAGTCGATTAAAAATTCTGAAATTTAAAAATACGTATTTAATCGAATAGTATTCCTAAAAATGGTCAAAGGTCGGTCAAAATTGGGTGTCAACAGCTGCCCCTTGGTTGATTGAAAATGAAGAATGAATTGTCAGGCAACCAACGTTGACTTAGTAGCCGATTTTATCCGACCGGCGAAAGATGTCAGTTGGATCAATTGAAACGATATAGAGTTGAAAAAGGGTACGACCGAGACTTTGGCTTTAAGTCGCCTACATATCTCTGGTTATACGAGAATCAGGTCGTGTGTAGTTCTAGATTCAAGAGCAAATGAAACTCTTAAAAATGAAAGAGCGCTAAGGTATTTGAAATGCACGATATCGGCTTGAATGGATAAGAATAGAGTAGCGAGAAAAGAGAGATTGAGAGGCTAAAAGAGCATGACAGAGAAGCGAGAAGAGCATGATAGAGTAAGGCTATCAACCTTTGAGTAAGGTTCGGAGTATGAGTAGCAAAGAATTGATAGGGTCTTTGTTGGGATAGATGATAGCATGATAATTGTAATCAGGGGCGATCGATCATATCTGCAAATTCTAGGTAAAACGTTAGCTTATAAATAGATAAAGTATGACCAATAATAATAAAATACGAGTTCTATTAAATAGACAAGAGGTGATAAAAAGCGTATCTGTTTGAGACGTAGTGCAAGCCTTGATAATCTTCAACTTCTCGAAGGATTGAACCCATCTCTGAAGAATGACGTCAAACTCCAATAGATTTGATACCATAAAGATATAATAATATAGACAAAATCTCTAGTTATAAGGAGAGTCTAAACGTCATTTTAAGGCGGACGAGCCTAAGTGTCGTTTTAAGGCGGACAGCCTAAATATCTTATAAAGCGAACAAAATATCTTATAAAGCGGACGAACATAAATGTCCTATGAGGCGGACAAGCCTAAATGTCCCTTTACGGTGGACGGCCTAAATGTTCTATAAGATGGACAAACCTAAATGTCGTTTTAAGGCGGACGAGCCTAAATGTCCCATTGTAAGGCGGACGAGCCTAGATGTCGTATTGTAAGGCGGACGAGCCTAGATGTTACATTGTAAGGCGGACGAACCTAGATGTCGCATTGTAAGGCGGACGAGCCTAGCTGAAGAGATAGAAAGTCACAGTGGCGAGTTGAATCCGAAGATATCTTCATGGTAGCATGAATGATAGATGAGTAGCGAAACGATAGTGCGAGTAGCCAAGAATTTGTCGGAGCCTTTGCTTGTAAACAAGTGAACAGCCGTTCAAAAGGCGACTTCGTCTGTAATCTGCACATCTGTAACTTGTAATATAACCTAAGTAGAGTAATTAGAACATACACATCAAAATAAATGGTAAATGTAAACATGATGCAATTTCCATGTTGACCATGAATGTTTGCCTTAAGATCGTGAAAAAATGACGTCTTAGGCTATGATGTCTAGGGCCATGATATGCAGGGTATGTCCTCAGGTCATGGAAATGTTGTCTGTAGGCCATGAAAATGACGCCTTTAGACTATGACACCTTCGGATCATGATAGACAGAAATTAAACCCTTAGGCCATGATATGATGTCCGCAGGCCATGAGGATGATGCCTTTAGACTATGACGCCTTAGGAACATGATATGCATAAAATAAGTCCTCAGGCCATGACATGAAGTCCGCAGGCCATGAAAGATGACGCCTTTGGAGGATGACGCCTTTGGAATATAAATAATGAGTAAAGAGAGCGTATCTATTTTTTTGACATCTGTTGATACTCTTGTGACTTGATTTGATTCGGGCGCAGGTAAACTTCGAGCACGATGTAATCTTGAGCTTATGCAAACTTTGGGCACAATGCGGTCTCGGGCACAATGCGATGATGCATTTCTTCGGGCACATGCAATATCGAGCACAATGCAATGATGCACTTCTTCGGGCACAATGTAATATCGGGCACATGCAGTATCGAGCATATGTAATGGTGCATTTCTTCGGGCACATAAAATATCGAGCGCATGCAATAATGCAATTCTTCGAGCATAAGTCAATATTGGGCATATGCGATGATGTATTTCCTCGGGCACATGAAATATCGAGCACATGCAATGCAATGATGTATTTCTTCGGGCACGTAAAATATCGAGCGCATGCAATAATACGGTTCTTCGAGCATAAGTCACTATTGGGCATATGCGATGATGTATTTCCTCGGGCATATGAAATATCGAGCGCGTGCAATAATGTGTTTCTTCGGGCTCATGCGATATCAAGCACATGAAATGATGCATTTCGGCATTCTCGGGCATAACATAATGATGTAGTTCTTTGAGCATAGTGTGATATCAGGCGTAGGTGCAAAATAATGCAATATCGGGCATAATGTAATTTGTCAGCACAACAATTGCTTGAGGGCATACAGTAGCTTGGGCGTCCGCCTTATTGGAAGGATCGAGTGTCATATGTTGGCTCAAATGTGGTGATGTTGATTGTTGCGGTTGCCTTTGTGTACGTACCTGTATTTTCTACATTCAAAGAAAAATAGTTAGTTTTAAGGGGGGAGGTTGATCTGTATCCATGATTTGACGCAGCGTGCTCCTTTGGCTTGCCATCCACACCTCTTCGAGCATCTTTTTTTTTTCATATAAAGGGGGAAAGGAAAGAAAATAATAATAATAAAAATAAAAACAAAAAAAACTTTGAAAGATTTTGAAATTATCATTTAATAAAAGCTGATGTCGAATCTTTGACCATGGCATAGGTTGAGACTTTACAACGTCTGACTCAAAAGTGGAGCTATCATTTAATCTTCGTTGTAAGCTGACTGCTTGTTGAGAAGAAACTTTTGGTGAAATTTTGAGTTTTTTTGAGTAAACTCAAAATTTCTGCCCCAGTATGAAGATGTGCCAGGATAAATCTTGATGGAATTTTTGAGATCCTCTCAAAAATTCTGCCCCAGTTATCAATAAAAAAGGGGGAAATGAAAGTTTTATTTATAATAAGACCGAACCCCATAGGAGCGCCTACGTATCCCCTCTTAAACGGGAATCAGGTCTGACGTAGTTCCAAATTACAAAAAGCATGAATCAATCTCTAGATGTAATACTTTTTCACAGAATCTGAATTGATAGGTTTTGGCCAAACTTCTCCATCTATTTCTGCAAGTATGAGGGCTCCGCCTGTCAGTACTCGAGAGACTATGTACGGACCTTGCCAGTTTGGTGAAAATTTACCCTTTGCCTCGTCTTGATTTGGAAAAATCCGCTTCAAAACCAGTTGCCCAGGTGAGAAATGTCTGGGTTTAACCTTCTTGTTGAAAGCTCTGGCCATTCTATTCTGATAGAGCTGACCATGACAAATGGCGTTAATTCTTCTTCCATCTATTAATGCCAGATTCTCTGCCCGACCTTGTATCCAATCAGCATCACTCAACTCTGCTTCTTGGATGATCCTTAGGGAAGGTATCTCAACTTCGGCGGGTATCACAGCTTCAGTGCCATATACTAAGAAGTAAGGTGTGGCCCCTGTGGAAGTTCTGATTGTGGTACGATACCCCAGCAATGCGAAAGGTAGCTTTTCCTGCCAGTGTTTGTGATTATCGATCATCTTGCGCAATATCCTTTTGATGTTTTTGTTTGCCGCCTCAACAGCCCCATTCATCTGTGGCCTGTATGCTGTAGAGTTTCGATGACTGATCTTGAACTTCTCACACATTGATCTCATCAGATCACTGTTTAGGTTGGTGCCGTTGTCGGTGATGATTGACTCAGGAATTCCAAACCTACAAATAATGTTGTTTTTGACAAAGTCATCCACAACTTTCTTTGTCACTGATTTATGGGAGGTGGCCTCAACCCACTTGGTGAAATAGTCAATTGCGACAAGAATGAATCTGTGCCTGTTGGATGCTGTTGGCTCGATTGGACCAATGACATCCATGCCCCATGCTGCAAACGGCCAAGGTGAACTAGTGACATGGAGTTCGTTGGGAGGTACTCGAATCATATCTGCGTGAGTCTGACATTGATGACATTTCTGGACGTAGCGAATGCAGTCTGTCTCCATAGTTAGCCAATAATATCCTGATCTCAGAATCTTCTTTGCTAATGTAAAACCGTTCATGTGAGGGCCACAGGTGCCTGCATGTATCTCTTCGACCAGCTTGCGAGCCTCTTTTGCTTCGACGCATCTTAGCAGCCCCAAATCGGGAGTTTTCCTGTAAAGGATTTCCCCACTTAAGAAGAATTGGGTTGCTAACCTTCGAATTGTACGCTTTTGTACACTTGTTGCATCTTCTGTGTATTCACCACTCTTCAAATATCTTCTAATGTCATCGTACCAGGGCTTTCCATCAGGCTCTTCCTCAACATGGAAACAATAAGCTGGTTGTTCATGTATATGAATGTGAATAGGATCGATGTAATTGTGATCAGGGTGTCAAATCATAGAAGACAGAGTGGCTAAGGCATCTGCGAATTCATTTTGGACCCTTGGTACATGTCTAAATTCTGTTTTGACAAACCTTTTACATAGCCTGTGCACGCACTCCAAATATGGTAACAACTTTCGATTTTTTGTTGCCCAATCACCTCGAACCTGATGGATCAATAGGTCTGAATCCCCTATTATTAGCATTTCCTGGACATCCAAGTCAATCGCCCGTCGGAGACCTAGTATGCAGGCTTCGTATTCGGCCATATTATTTGAGCAAAGGAATCTGAGTTTTGCTGATACTGGATAATGTTGCCCGATGGGTGAGATCAAAACAGCCCCGATGCCGCATCCATTCAGATTTTTAGCTCCATCAAAGAACATTCTCCATCCATCATATTCTTCAGAAATGTCCTCTCCCATAAAAGCCACCTCTTCATCTGGGAAGTAGGTCTTCAGCGGTCTGTAATCATTGTCTACGGGATTCTCTGCCATGTGGTCCGCTAATGCCTGTGCTTTCATTGCTTTTTGCGTGACATACACTATGTCAAACTCGCTCAACAATATCTGCCATTTTGCCAGTTTACCTGTGGGCATGGGCTTTTGAAAGATATACTTCAAAGGATCCATCCTTGAAATCAGATAAGTAGTATGTGATGAGAGGTAATGTCGTAACTTTTGGGCAACCCATGTTAGAGCACAACAGGTACGCTCTAGTAGAGAGTATCGGGCTTCGCACGATGTGAACTTCTTGCTCATATAATATATTGCCTGCTCCTTCCTCCCTGTTTCATCGTGTTGTCCCAAGATGCAACTGAAAGCATTATCCAATACTGAAATATACAAAAGTAATGGTCTACCTGACTCTGGTGGCACCAATACAGGAGGATTGGATAGATAGTCTTTGATCTTGTCAAATGCCTATTGACATTCACTTGTCCATTTCACTGCAGCATCCTTTTTTAACAGCTTGAAGATAGGTTCACAGATGACAGTAGACTGAGCAATGAAATGACTGATGTAGTTAAGTCGCCCTAAGAAACTCATTACCTCCTTCTTGCTCTTTGGTGGGGGAAGATCACGAATGGCTTTGATCTTCGATGGGTCCAATTCTATACCTCGACGACTGACAATGAAACCTAAAAGCTTTCCAGCAGGCACACCAAAGACACATTTTGCCGGATTCAGTTTCAGATTGTACTTGCGTAGCCTGGCAAAGAATTTCCGTAAGTCCTCAAGATGATTTGAACTTTCCCTTGATTTGATGATGATATCATCCACATAAACTTCAATTTCCTTATGGATCATGTCATGAAACAAAGTAGTCATCGCCCTCATGTACGTAGCCCCAGCATTCTTTAATCCAAAAGGCATCACCTTGTAGTTATAAACGCCCCACGGCGTGATGAAGGCAGTTTTCTCAGCGTCGTCTTTGTGCATCTCAATTTGATGATAGCCGGCAAAGCAATCCACAAATGACTGAGTTTCGTGCTTAGCACAATTGTCAATCAGTATGTGTATATTTGGTAAGGGAAAGTTATCTTTAGGGCTAGCTTTATTGAGATCTCGGTAATCCACGCAAACTCTGACCTTGCCGTCCTTCTTGGGCACTGGAATGACATTTGCAAGCCAAGTTGGGTATTCTGTCACCTGGAGTATCCCAGCATCTAATTGCTTTGATACTTCTTCTTTGATTTTCAAACTCATCTCGGGCTTGTATTTTCTCAGCTTCTGTTTTACCAGAGGACATGCTGGATCAGTGGGCAGTCGATGGGCTACGATTGAAGTACTTAGCCCTGTCATGTCTGCGTATGACCACGCGAAAATATCCTTATTCTTTATGAGAAAATTGGTGTACTCTTTCTTGTCTTCTTTTGTCATGTGGATGCTTACCCGGGTTTCTTGTATTACCTCTGCATTTCCCAAATTCACCACTTTTGTCTCTACCAAATTTGGATTGGGTTTTTCCTCGAACTCCTCAACCCTTTTGATTAACTCCTCGGGAACCTCATTGTCCTCGACTTCTTCTAAGTCATTAATGTTAAGTTGAGCAGTCTCATTGTATGCCATAGTCTCAGATTCGACATTTTTATAATGAATTTTGCTGGTGAGAAAAAAAATAGCAAAAAATTAAATACGAGACAAAAAATGGGGAAAAGAACTTTATTGATAAAGATTTGAAAATTTCATAAGTCCTCATTCGAGAGCAATACAGGGGACGGGAATTAAAATGTTTATTAAAAACTCTTTTATTTGAATTAAAACTTGATAGAAAAACATCTTCCAAGGCTACCCAGATGCTCGACGAGGTCTGGATGGAGTCGAGGTCCAGTTGCTGACGCTGATCCTTGCTTCCTTGCTTCCACGAGGGCCCCCTTTCTCCTCCTCGTTGATCACGACGTTGCAAACTTTCCCCTCTTCTTTGGTTAGCGATAACCCCTTCAAGTCGTCTGAGATCTCATCAATACTGCCTCCCATGAAACCTGCTGATCGAAATGATTGATACAATGGCGGTATGGGTTTCTTTAATGGATAGTAGTACCCATCTCTAGGTGGTCGCCAATCGAGCCATTCTTCGGTGGTGTACTTATACCCCAAACCAAAAGTGGTGGAATGTCGAACAGGCTGTATAGGTTCGACTATCCCTTGTAATTCAGCCCCCAAACCTTTCCCAAGCTCGAAACCGAACCAGGCCATCATATCTATGATTTTTTGGCTGAACCAAGGTTGCAACTCAATATTACCAACAAGCTCCACTGTATGGTACATTTCGCCATCCATATTCTCTCTTCCTTCAATCGTGTATACAGGATGCCCTTTTTCCCCATGGACTACAACCTCTTCGTAATCCCATTCAAACTTCAGGCATTGGTGAAGAGTAGATGGAACCGCTCCAGCCATATGAATCCATGGACGACCCAACAATAAGTTGTACGATGAAGAGATGTCCAAAATTTGGAAAGCTATGGGGAAAGTGACAGGACCAATGAGCATGTCCAAGGTTATCTCCCCAATAGTGCCTCTTTGAGAGCCGTCAAATGCCCTCACATTCATCTTCCATGTATGAATTTTTGCACTATCCACACCCAGCCTTGTCAGGGTGCTCAGAGGGCAAATGTTTAAACCTGAACCTGCATCAACTAATGCTTTGTTTATCACCTTATCCTGATACTGAACTGAAATGTACAGAGCTTTATTGTGAGTTGTTCCTTCGATTGGCAGCTCATCTTTGTGAAAAGATATTTTGTAAGCCTCAAAAACCTGCCCCACCATTTGGGATACCTCTCCATGAGTGATGTTAGATGGGACATAAGCTTCACCAAGGATCTTCAGAAGGGCATCTCGATGAGTTTCGGAAGATTGCAGTAACTCCAGAATTGATATTTGGGAAGGGGTTTTACTCAGCTGCTCAATGACGGAGTATTCTTTAGCTTTAACCTTTTTCCAAATACTTTGATCCTCAAGCTCTACGACTGGTGCTTTGGATTTGCTAGAGCTTCCCTGAACCAAATTTTCAGAAGTATAAATTCTTCCAGATCTGGTGACCCCTGTTGCAACATCTGTCTCTTCCACATTCATTTCTCTTTTGTTGTAATCCCAAGGTACAGCATGTGTGTCACATTGTGTTGGGGAGGATGCCTTATAGACAGCGAACGGTGGTCTGGGTGCAGCAACTTCTACTTCAAATGGGGCGAGTCCTTGCACTATTAATGGTGCTTGGGCAGTGGTAGTCATGGCTTTTTCTGTTTCGACGGCCCAAATAGATTCTTCCTAATCCCAGACATCACCAGCTTCCACCATGTTGACTTGATGGTTAGGGAGAGGATTATTCGCAACATTTGGTGTAGGATCCTTGAGTTGGATGGTTTTTGTATCAATCAACACTTGGACCTTATCCTTAAGGGCTCTGCAAACTTCGGTGGTGTGGCCCTTCATCCCAGAATGGTAGGCGCAAACCTTGTTAGGGTCGTACCATTTTGCACGAATGTCCACAGGTAATGCAGGAATTGGAGAGACGTACCCGGTCTGTTTTAGTCTCTCAAAAAGTTGTGCTATGGGTTCAGCCAAAGGGGTATAGGTTTTTGTAGGTCTTCTTTCATAGGAAGGTCTGTTTCGGTAATTTGGTGTTTGAGTGGGTGGTGGAGTTTGGAAGTGTGTTGGTTGAACATTATAGACAGGATATGAGGCATGCAAGTATTGAGGAGGAGCGTTTTGGTAATACATTGGCATGGGTTGGGGAGATATAAGGGGTGGAGCTGAGGGATATTGAGGGTATGGGGTGTGAGGGTATGGTGATGGTGGTGGGTTTATTGTCTTGTGCCTCAAAGGGGTCCTAGTTCCATGGGCCATCATTACAGAACCTGTTTTCTTTCGACTCTCTGCTATTCCACCAGATTGCAGAGCCTTGTTGGTTGCTTGTAAAGCCTCCAAGTTGATGATGGTCCCATTCTTTATGCCTTCTTCGATTCTCTCGCCTAGTTTGATGATTTTCGCAAAACTCTTTTCAGCCACCAGCATCATTCGATCATAATATTGCGGTTCTTGGGCACGGATGAAATAGTCTTTCATTTGAAATTCCTCCATAGGGGGTCTGGCCCTAGCCGCCTCAGACCTCCATCTTATGGCATATTCTCTGAAGGATTCACTTGGTTTCTTCTTCAAATTTTGAATGTAAAACCAATCAGGTGCGTTTTCAATATTAAAACCAAACCTATTCATGAAGTCCGTTGCCATATCAACCCATTTTATCCATTTCCGCGAGTCTTGCTCAATGTACCATGATAGGGCCTCTCCGGTAAGACTTCTCATGAACAACTTCATGAGTATCCTCTCATCTCTCCCCACCCCTACAAGCTTGTCACAATACATTCGTAGGTGGGCTTTGGGATCCCCAATGCCATTGAACGTCTCAAATTTTGGGAGCTTGTACCCCTCGGGCAGTTCTACAGCAGGATGCATGCACAGATCCTCATAGCTCAATCCTCCCAACTTCTTGCTTCCTTCAACATGTTGTACCCTGTTGGTCAAGTTGTCTAATCTCTCAGTCAGGGTTTTTATTAGGATGTCTTTTTGATGGGACTCTGATTCATGGTGGTCATGGGTCAGAGGGGCAGTTTCAACGTATATGGGATTGAGATTGTTGTTTCCAAGAGTATACGGGATATTTGTGTTTGGGGTTGTTTCTGGGAAGGTTGGTTTGGTATGTTGGTAATAGTGGTGAGATGGAACTTGGGAATTTTGGGCGTGGGGTGGTGGAAAGGTATTTGGACGAGTGGGTTCAGGTGGGGATATATGGATTGGAGGATTGTTTGGCGTGGTTGTTTGGTTAGGAGGATTGTCTATGTTTTCTCCAAATTGGGTTCCAAGAGAGATAGACAACTTGGCCAATTCACGCATGCTGGCTACCTCTTCTTCCAATTGCGAAATCTTGCGCTCGAGTCTTAGGACAAGATTATTTTGAAGTTGTCCTCCCTCAGAAGCTTCTACCCTTTCAGTGGTGCTGTTGTCGTCAACCATTTACCTTTGTCTTTGGAGCTTGCTCTTTGAGAAGAAGGAGAAGGAGGGGTCCCTTTTGATCGTGTATGTGCCAGGATGAAGGACAGATCAACCTTGGGAAATGGGAAAACAATAGGATCAAAAGAAAAGAGTTAGGGGTGAGGATAATATCATAATATCAACACGTTGTTTTGAGATAAAAGCCCTAAATGCACGGAACCTCATTGAGCCAGAGGTAGGCCTAAGCGACACATAAGTGATGCATAATAATTAATTCAAGCCTTGTTTGCCAATTTGGAGTTTAGAGTTAGACAATAAAATAAATTTCAATTATTGAAATAATTTCTATTTTTTACATCAATCTAAAGATAACTAAAGGGCTAGGGATAATATGGGGAATAAAAAAAACAAAGAAAAAAACTTTAATTATGCAGCTCTCCAATGTTAGGCACAATCTGCTTCCTCATTTCTGGGGTTATGTCATAATCTGTGTTGAGGAGGTTGCGAGCCCATCTTCTCTCCTTTTCATCGCAAAAACCAGGAAGACCTCCTTCACTCAAATCCCTATGCTCCGCATCTTCTAAAAGCCATACATAATATTCAGGTGTGCAGAATGGTCGGTGCTCTTGAACATCGATAGTTACCACATTCTTCCATCTTCGCAGTATAGTGTTCACTTGCGGTAATTCTGACCCAAAGTCGTATCCATAGTGGCTCATGTGGGATCGCAGAGGTATCATTTGGATCTGTCCGAATTGTCGAAGGACTCGAAGTGGTGCGTATGGTTGCACACCATTCAAACCAATAAGCTCAATGAAGTAAAGTTCATTTCCTCTTATGATGGCACGTCGTGGCTTCAACCAATAATACTTCCATTGGATTTCCACGGCTGAGCGCTCCTTTAAGTATGTGAACCAGTCCTCCGTTCCCACAGGGGAGATAAAATGTTTCATCCTTAGGGGATGGTTGATAATTTTGTTCCCCATAGTCCCTCTAACAATGTCTACTTTATTAGCTCTTTGGTAGAAATGTTCGACAGCCCAAAGTTGCAGCAGAAAGTTGCACCCCTCAAAGTATCTTTTGCCTTTGGTGCATGCAGTCAAAGCTTTTAGAATTTCTGCAAGTATCATGGGGACCAAGGTCTTCCCACCTCGAGCCAACATACGAACCATATAACACAAGCCGGTGTGGATCTTTCCTCCTTCCCTAGGAAAAACCAATGAGCCTAATAGGGCGACAGCGAATGCATTAAGACGATACCTTTCCCATTTTGCAGAAGAGCAAGCAAATTCTCTATGAAAGTTTTGATGACCTTCCTCATCCCCAAAGCGTGAATATAAGAACTCTAAAGAAATCCAACCTTCTTTCAGACAAAGTAGATTTGGATTATGACACATGCCCATTTGCTTCATAAAAGATCTTGGACTTGGCTTGTGTGGAACAATCATTTCCAACTCTTTGTATGCGAGACCCATGAATCCTCCAACTTCTTCTATTGTTGGGGTTAGCTCAAAATCCCTGAACTTGAAGGCTAACCTCTCAGTGTCCCAGAATTTTAACAATGCCTTGATTAAGTGACGATCTGACTCTACGGAGGTCAAAGCAGTGAGGCCGCCTAACAATTCATTTGCTTCTAACTCTCGATTTTTTTGAATATCTTTCCACCAAGTCTTCAAAATGGGATTAACTTTGACCACCATTTGCGTGTTGGAAAAGTGAGGGTGAGCCATGACTCTGCAAACAAAGTAACAAACGACTTCTAAACTCCATTTTGGCAATGTTGGCTTGATTTAATTATTATGATCACGTTGACACATAAATATGCAATTTGTCTAAGGGTGTTGGGGCCCTTTAGACGAGAGGGTGGCTAATAATTACATGGATTGACACCAAGGGTCAAACCTCCTAGGGCTTATGCAGCATGTATGACTTAACCAGGACTTCTAGGAGTTGGCTTGACATGGACTTGAAAGGGATTCTATGCGAGAGGCTCGTGGCTTCGCGGTAGTAAAACTATCCACTACGTCCACGCATATGCCGACTCTCTATAATGGGTATTTGTGTAAGATTGGAGTAGTTGTGAGAGGTGCAAAGGAACAACATCACGAGAACAAAATAAAAAAAAGAAGAGGGTCCCAATTGGGGGAAGTATGAGCGGGATGCCAATTATCAAAGCAGTAAACATTTAGCATTTAAATTGGAAAACGGTAACATATAGGCAGTTTATAAGCAATAAATAAATAAGCATAAATAAAGGAAAGTAAACATATGAATATATGAAAACTACGCAAATAAAGTAAGAGAATACGAGGCTAAACATGTAAACAAATAAGGGGAAAGGGAAGAGGTGAAACATGATAATAAACAATTAAGGAAAAGGGAAAGGGAGGAACATGGAGAGGAGATAATAAATAAGGCAACACAATAAGCTAAACATGGTAAGCACCTAACAAGTAGTGAAATGACAAAAATAAAGTAAACCCCACATAAATAAGCAATTAACACGTAATAATAAGAATCTAAGGTCCCCAGCGGAGTCGCCATTCTGTCGCGCCCCATTTTCGCAGAAAACGGGTTTTGTGCACGACCTAACAACTCTTTTGGGATTTCAAGTTTGGAGTCGCCACCTAACGAATTAAGGCGCGTTAGGGCACCTATCTAACCTAACTAAGTCTAACTAAAGTCAACGAGCCAGAGAATTAGGGTAAGGGTTCAAATTACCTCGAGGGGAAGGTGTTAGGCATCCCTCGAGGTCCACAAATATGGGTCCCGGCCGTATCTCATGCAATCTATGTGGGGGTTACAATTAGCAAACAAAGTCACTTCATTTAATAGTTTATTTAATCTTGCTAAGTGATAACAAATACAAAACAATTAATACTATTTCTCATTAATTTAAGCATGCAAGGCTAGGTGATAGCAATAAATAAACAATCAGTTTTATTTATAATTAAGCATGTGAGACTATGCTATAAATAAAATTTTGTAAATGTTTAAACAATTAATATGTGAGAAAGTAAGGTTTTGAAAATTGAGCAAGTTTTGAATATGAAATTTTTATTTTAAAAAAATGTTTGTTTCTTTATAGGGATGATGCCACGATATTGTTGATCGCGCTCCTCCAACATAGAAACAATTTTGATTTGAGGTCGGTCTAAAAAAATAGTTTATATTTTTGAAAAATGATTTAAAAGTTTTAGTTCACATGTAGGCACATAAACATTTACACATAAATGCACATAATTCTTTTTTGAAATTCATGGGTAGGTGATACTTCCGAGGATGCGTCGATTTAAAAATTGGAACTAGACCTCATAGTTCCTTTGACTTTCCCACTAACGATAGGTTAGGAGACAGTACTTGTAATTTATTTCAAAAATAATGTCATAATCAATCCAAAATTTCAAAGGAAGATTGAATGATGACTTTTAAGAAAAATATGTTGCAAAACTTTGTAAGTACTAAAAGCTAGTAGAACATTAAGGTGGTAAATTTATTAAATGCAAAGGTTTTACGACGAAATATATTTAAAGCCAAATAATTTGTTAAATGCATGAAATGATTTTAGTTTAGTATTTAAAAAAAATATTGCATCATGAATGAGGAAGACAAATAGGATTGATATTAACCAATTTTTGGGGAAAGGACACAAATATGCACAAACAAATTTTTATTTTTACGGATATGTTAAAAGTCATTTTCAAACCTATAGACATGAATTTCTAGATGTTTAAAAGGAGTAACACATATGCATGCTTTTGTGAATCTAAATGATATGAACAAATTAAACCTTAGACACGGTTTCTATATGACAAGATGATGCTAAATTATAACATTGTTGAAACACCTAATCAGCCTACTAAATTAATATGATTTGTTTTTAGCATTAAAAATTAATGGAATCTAGTTTATATTTTAGACTTATTAACAAAACATCAAACAAATTGAAAATTGATTAGATTATAAAACCTACAAACATTAAATCTAGGTGGTTAAAGACAAACCTATAGGCATGATTTCTAAAAAATTATAATGAACAAATAAGCATATACATCCCCCTCCCTAGACGACCCCCAAATAAATTTATTATATGATCTTTAGGGTTACAATTGTTACAACATTCGAACAAATAAAATAAATAATAAAAAAAATAAAAATATATAGATATATATATACATTCAAACAAATAAATAAATCCTTCTTCAGTTAATCTTCAACTTGAACTTCAAGTATGAAACCTGTCAAAGTAATCAAATAACTACACAAGTAATCACACATATTAGTCAAGGTGAGACAATGCAATTATTTAATGACGAATTCTACATAAAAAAAAAAAAGACATTGGTTTACACAAATATGTGAATGTGAAGATAGTATAAATGTTAAGAATACTAACCTGTTAAGCAAAACAAATTGATTCACCTTTTACTCGAACAAAGAAGGAAAATAGCGAAGAAAAAAAACACTTGAATATTTACCGGAATATTAATGTGTTGTTAAAGTAGCAAGAGAGCAATGAGAGAAGGGAGAGTGATGAGAGAAATTTTTTGGTTGAAAGTGAATGATTCTTATAATGAAGGGAGGGGTCTTATTTATATAGTAGAGGAAGGGGAACAAATAAGGAAAAGAAATATTTTTAAGGAATCAATTAATATTCCCTTTTCCTTATTTTAAAAGAGAGCCAAATCAAATTTTTTCAAAAATATCTCGTTACCATATATAAACAAGTAAGCATAATATTAGAAAGAGCAAAATACTTTTCTTAAATAAAGAAGAATCAAATCAGAAAATTCAAATTTTAAGCAAGTAAGAAATTTAAAAAAAAGGCCAAAATCGTTACTTTACCATATTTAAATAAGTAAAAAAAAACAATCAATTTTAGAATAAGGAAAAAGAGATCAATTGATATTGTCTTCTTTATTTTCAAGGAGCCAAAAATAGATTTAAAAATATTTTACTATAAACAAGTAAGTATAGAAATTTAGGAAGAATAATGTTATTTTACCACAAACAAAGGCCATTATTACAAATAAAAGGTTCTAATTTACTGTCTGCAAATATCACAACGAAGGGTTCTATGCATTTTCTAGTAAGCTAATTTTAGGAGAAGAAATAACAATACCAAATTGTTAAAAAGTCTTGATCACAAACAAGTCATATAGGTCTATTATTCACCTAAATAATTCCTTCAACATGCTCAAATAGAAAGAAACCAGAATCACGACAATATATCATAGTAAAATAGATGTAAACAAAGAAGGAAAACACTCGAATTGGAGCTAGCAAATCAGATTCAAGAAGCATATGAGAATAAGAAAAGATCATGAACAAATTAAAACAAGCAAATATTTATTCAAAAATTTAATGAATTACGGTATAATCAAGCATGAAAGAATCATTAGATTACGAAGATCCACATAGAACAGATATGAAAATATATCTCTAACTCGATAGTCAGAATTAATAGGTTTATCAAGGGATGATACAATTTTACAGAAGTACTAACCCGGACAGACCTGTTAAGATCTGTTTTTCAAAACAAACGAAATTTGAGGTTTCAAACAAAACTTGCTTTGCACACTACTTGTTTGCTGGCCGGCGCTACTTGTTTGCTGGCCGGAATTGCAGATTGCTGCTGTCTCGTCGAGACGCTGCTGCTCGCTAGGCTGCTGGTTTCGCATGGCGTTGCTGGAGGCCCGCCGGAGGCTGCTTGGTTGCTGATGGGAGGCGCTGGTACCTGCAAACAAGAAGAAGAAGAGAGAAAAAATAGAAGAGGAAGGGGAAGAAGAGGAGAGAAAGGGGGAGAAGGGGGGACGACGGGAGAGGGGAGAAGAAGGGGAGAGGAAGAGACGGGAAGGGAGAAGAGGGACGAAGGAAGAGACGGGAAAGGGAGAAAGATGGAGAGAGGGAGAAGAGGGGGTGGCGGCTGGAGAGAGGGACGACGGCTGGGAAGAGAGGGTGGGGCGTCGTCACCCCTGTTCGCCGGAAAAATGGAGAGGAGAGGGGCGGCTGATTTTTGGAGAGGAGAGGGAGAGGGCTGGCGGCTGATGCTGCCAAGGAGAGGGAGGGAGAAAAAAGTTTTAGGTTTTGGAACTTTTGGTGTTAAAAGAGAGTAAAAAAAAATGATCTCAACCGTTAGATTAGATAGAGATGGAGGGTTAGGATTTGATCTAGAATTTAATTAATTTTAAATAGACGGATGAGATCAATGGATCAAGTCTTGAAATTAAATTGACAAAGATATAGAGTGGCTAAAATTGCAATAACATTTGGCTAGAATTGGAATGAAAAAGAGGCTATGATTATAATAAAACTCTAATTCAAGTGGCTAGAATTGAAAGAAATTGGAATAGAATAGGCTAGAATTTAAAATTTAAGGAAATTGTAGGAATTACTATTTAATTAAAATACTACATATATTAAAATTTTTATATAATTGAAATCATTTAAATTTTAACATTTGAAATTCATTAATAAAATTTAAAATATTTTAATTTTTACGATAATTTTATAGAATAAAACATACTAAAATATATAATTTTCAAACAAAGTCGATTAAAAATTCTGAAATTTAAAAATACGTATTTAATCGAATAGTATTCCTAAAAATGGTCAAAGGTCGGTCAAAATTGGGTGTCAACAACTGGCGAGGTCTTTGGTTCAAGTCCAGGATGGCCCAGCTACGACAGAGAAAAGAATAGAAGAAGCATCTGACTACTTCATGCATGCTCCACTTTGGCTCGAGGGATATAGTTCAGTTGGTAGAGCTCCGCTTTCATAATCAATTTTAAGATGAGTTTATTCCACATTTGATTGGAATAAAATCACGAGATAACTTATCTCGAAATTATTGTGTTATTTTTATCTCATATTTAGGGTGTGGAATAAACCCGATAACTTATTTCTCAACCCCTAACACCTTGTTTAGATGATTGTTACCCTTTGTATTTTTAGCTTAAATATAGCGTTTTTTTGGATTGTTACTTAAATTCTGCTATATGATATCGTTTGAATCCATCGTTAGGTAACAATGAAAAGACCCATTTTATAAAACGATCGATTTGGTGTGATCACATCGTTACCTTAATATTTTTTCTCATTCTATCTTTATCAATTATTTAATATCTCTATCATGTATCCTACCTTTTTTTTTTATAGGATTATCATTCAAATAATAGATATGTGACATTATGTAACAAAGCAAAATGATGCAATCTATCCAAATATTATATTCATTAAAACAATATAAAACGATACATTGTGGAACAACATGTAGGACTGCGTATCGATCGGTTCGGTTTTGAAGTTCATCGGGTTGTCTTATTGGTTATCAGTTTGTGGAGATGCTAAACCGTTATAGATACATTAAGATATTGACTTATCGGTTATTGGTTTATCGGTTATTGGTTTATCGGTTTTTCATCGTTATCGGTTCGGTTATCGATTTAACCGTTAAGATTTGACACAAAAGAAAAAACATTGAAAATCACTTAGAAATAAGGTGACAAACCAAATAAACCATGCACTTGAGTTCACATATTACATTTTGGTCAAAAGCAAACACTTTTTCATTGTTGAATAACCAAGTGTTTGAGACAACAAAAAATAAAAGTAGGAAATCAAACTCTAAGTCGAGGACTTTCTATACAAAATGGTATAAATATAATTATTTAATTTAGTATCGTGTTATCGGTTAACCCATTAAGAAAAAAATTTAAACCGTTAAGAATCGATAACCCTAACAAAAAAATCAAAATCGTTATTAAAACCACTAAACCAATAACCCAATACTATAAACTAATAACTTTTTTATCGATTCAGCTTATCGATTTCGATTCGGTTTTGAACAGCCCTAACAAAATAATGTATCAACCGTCCAAACAAAAGTGTGAAAGAAACAAAAATGTACCTAAATGTATTTAAAAGAAGTTTTGGGGTGACTAATGGAATTTCTGATAAAAGACGTGGTAGATAGATCGGATACTACAAATTATGTGAACTGTCAAACTCTGCTCTCTTACCTGTCGTCTTCTTCTCCGAAAACCTCTCTATCTCTGCTAGAAATTACCCGAAATTGCCTTAATCGGATCACATCGTTGACCCGATTTTGACCCAACTCAGCTCCGACAATGAACGACGCCGATGTATCCAAGCAGATCCAGCAAATGGTCCGATTCATCCGTCAGGAAGCGGAAGAAAAAGCTAATGAGATTTCCGTTTCTGCTGAAGAAGTAAGACCTGTGTTGAATTTCAATTTTATTATTTCTGTATTGAGCATTGTTTCGATTCATAATCGGATCCAAAATTTGAAGTCAGGAAAGTGTGAATAGTGTTGTAATCACTAATTTTTGTGGTAAAATATATGTTACTTAATAAGAAATTTCGAGTTATCTATGTTGTTAGAGTCTAAAAAGAAGCACTTTTGAGAAAGTTTGACTATTTGAGTTCTGCATCTAGCATTGTTTTGAGTCGAAGGCGGATCCAAAATTTGAAGTCGTTGTGTTATTTGTGATTATAAGTGTAAAAGTATAGTACTTATTGATATTTTTGGAAGTAGTTTGACTCTAAAAAGTTTTAAATGTGTACTTTTGAGAATGTTTTGACTATCTATTTTCTGCATCTAGCATTGCTCTTTGTTAGAGGTTTATCCAAAATTTAAAGTCATATGTGTGAATAGTGAAGCAGACACTATTATTTGTGATAATAAGTGTAAAGGTGTATGTTTTTTTAATAAATTTCGAATTAAATATGTTGTTAGAGTCTATAAAGTTTTAAATGACATTTTTTGGCAAGTGGCGTGTGTGAATTATGCTGCACTCACTAATTTTTGTGATAATAAATGTAATTATGGTACTTTTATGATCTCTAATTATATATGTGGTTCATAAAAAGCCTTAAAATTTGGATCTATTGTCACTAATTTTTGTGATAATAATTGTTAAGTGTATGGTACTTTATAAAATCTCCAATTATAGATGTGATTCGTCTAAAAAGTTTTAAGTCTGTACTTCTCAAAAAGTATTGACCATCTAATTTCTGTAACCAGTTCTGAGTCAGTGACGGATCCAAACTTTAAAATTGCTGAAATGTGATGATAAGTGTAAAGATATACATACTATTTGAGATTTTAGATTATATATGTAGTTCGAGTGTAAAAAGTTCTAAATTTATATATATTGTCAGAAAAAAGTTTCGACTTTTTTGTATTTAATTGGAGTTGAAACTTTTTCTGACAATTCAGAGAGAGATAGTTGGATCTGCCTATTTTTGGAGTCCCTTTTAAGGTAACTAGAGAAATAATGGTCTTTGGATGTGGCTATTTCTTAGGAATTCAACATCGAGAAGTTGCAGCTAGTGGAAGCAGAGAAGAAGAAGATCAGACAAGAGTACGAACGCAAAGAGAAACAAGTGGATGTTCGCAAGAAGATGTAATTTTTTCTCATTTGTTCTGGTTTGTCATTGTGTTACTATTTTGTGCTTTACGTCAAATTGGATTGAATAAAATGCTCTTTGATTTTAAGTTTGGGAATTCAGATTGCTGGTCAAATACTACAATTTGAGTTCTGTCAGCCATCAAAATGCCATTGTGCTAATGTGAATAGAAGATATCAGTAATACTATGACAGTAACAGCAATTTGATTCGTTATTTCGTAACTATATTAGCTATCACTTGATTTTGGATGAAAATTATTACTTTTATTTGATGTCTTAGCTTAACTTTTAGTTTGCAGCTCGAGAATTCCTCTTTCTCTTTTAGTATATCCAGGTTTCTTCTTGTGTTGTTCATGCTTGGTCTGGAACATCATGGATGTGCTTTTTCAGTTGGTTTTGCTGGGTACTTCTGAAGTACAAGTATTGTGGAGCTTTTGTAGTGTTGTACTTTGCTGCCATTAAATATTAATACCTTTTTTAGTAGTTCTTTTTGGAACAAGTCATATGGTTAAATTTGGTCTGAAGTTGATTTCCTGGCGATGTTCTTTTCTGTAGACTTTAGCAAGCCAGATCATGTTGAACTAGGTCTGAAATTTAAATTTTTAATTGCTATTGTTTTGCGAAAATTACATTATATGTGATTCAGCTTAATTATCTAATTTGAACTGCAATTGGCCGACATGGTCTTTAAAGTTTCTTCTTAATGTAATTCTTGTAGTGAGTACTCCATGCAACTTAATGCCTCTCGAATCAAAGTTCTTCAAGCTCAGGATGACTTGGTTAACACCATGAAGGAGGCAGCAGCAAAGGAGCTCTTAAATGTTAGCCATCATGAGCACGGCATCATAGATTCTATTCTTCATCACCACCACGGCAGTTATAAGAAGCTTCTGCATGATCTTATTGTTCAGGTATGATGGACGTTAATCTACTCAATGTTCTCATCTTCTTTTTTCTGGACTTCATGATTGAACTATGAGATCTTACAAACCGAGTAGAAATGTTATAGAAGATATGATGTGTAAGTGGACCAATATTAGTCATCTATTGATGTGGCCATAAGCATCATGTTATCTGAACTTTTAGGGCCAGATTATGAATCCTTATTTGGTTTTTATGGCGTTAACTGTATTTACAATGGAATGAGAATATGAAAATTGTGATATCTCTTGCTTCAAGTTTGGACTGGGTCTTAAGTCTAAGACTCTATTAGAATCATGTTATTGTTTTAGATACCAAAATATAATTGGATATTATTAAAAGGAATTTTTACTGGCACCTTACCTTCATTCTGGATACTTCTAAAATTGAGGCTTAACTTCAACAGAATCTAAAATTGTAGTTCTTACCCTCATGCTATATGAAGCGTGTAATTTCTTCTTTGCAAGTATTTAAATGTCTAGAGTGCTATGACCAAACCTAATTCTATGATTAACAACAAAATTTGTCTTTTATGTTGTTTGTGACTGTAATTGGATGGACTGTTCATGGTGTCTGGATGGCTTACTGAATTTATTATTGCTTAGTCTTTAGGCATGATTTGAAACCAACTCTTTCTGTTGCAGAGTTTGCTTAGGCTTAAAGAGCCTTGTGTCCTTCTGCGTTGTCGGAAGCATGATGTACACCTGGTTGAACATGTACTGGAGGGAGTAAAGGAAGAATACGCAGAGAAGGCAAACGTCCATCAACCTGAGATCATAGTTGATGAAATCCACCTTCCTCCTGCTCCATCACATCATAATATGCATGGTCCATCTTGGTAAGCTGCTCTATTACAACCTTACTTTCATGAGCATCTGTTAGTTGCATTCCTTTCTTTCTCTTGTTTTGCGTGTTATTGATTTTGGGAGAAATTAACGTTATGAAAAATCACTTAACTCCTCTTACCTTCCTCTCTCTCTTTATCCCCACAGCTCCGGAGGAGTGGTGTTGGCTTCTCGAGATGGGAAAATTGTGTGTGAAAACACTCTTGATGCCAGATTGGAAGTTGTGTTCCGTAAGAAACTACCAGAGGTACTATCTTCTGCTCTTTTCTTCATACTTCTCAGATTTCTGTGGTCTTGTCTTGCCAATTCTTTTGATTTTCGTTCCTAGAGTCTACGTGATCTACTGCTCGAGTTTTAGCTGTCTATCCATCTCTTATTATTTAAAATATTGTTCAGATGAGTTACAAAGTGTCTTAAATTGTTCATTGTTTAACTTGATAAACATTTTAGAGGATTACTGTTTCTTATTCGCGATTGATCTCTATGCAATAGCTTCTTGCAGCTCAGTTCATTGACATGTTGTACCTCTTAATTACGTGGTTTAATATTTGTACTGTCATCTCCTTGTCATTTTCGTCCACTAAATTTAGTTAATCTGGGTCGAGGGCAGGTTAGTTGTTTAATACTCCCTCCGTCTCAATTTATGCGACTCTTTTTAGATTTCGAGATTCAAACAAGTTTATCTTTGACCGTAAATTTTTATGTCTTTTAATTATTATGAATTGTCAATTATTGTGATTTATAGTACTTTACAAATACATAAATTTCATTTCAAAAAAATTGAAGGTTCCGCACAAATTTTCAGTTAAACTTAAACTGTTTGACTCTCGAAAAACAAAAAGTGTCGTATAAACTGGGACAGAGGGAGTAATAATTATTGAGACTTTCTGAAATCTTAAGTATTTATATAAAATGTCTGTAAGGTAATATTGGTGCTTGACCCGTTTAAGGTCACAAGCTAATTGAGACTTGAGACCACGAATGTGTTAATAAACAGCAACAGAACCAGTCAGGATAGATTGAATGAACAATTAAAGGAAGATGAATCAAAAGAAATGAATGTATGACAAAGAGTATACTAACCAATAAAATGAGATGAATATTTAGTCCTTATAACAGATGGGATGACAGCAAGAGAGAACTTCAAGATTTTACCCATTTTTTTGGGGGTGTGGGGCTGTAAGAGATTGCTTTAGAGTTTTATCCTTGTTTTTATGCGCTGAACAAGTATGCTCCTCCATTTGTTTCGCGGTGGGGAAGGGTTTTTTGAAAGATTGCTTTAGAGGTTTGTTCTTGTGTTTGTACACTGAAAGAGTCTCGTTTGATCAGTTACTTATATATTATTACTGTCCTGAAAATATTGCAGATCCGCAAGTGCCTATTCGGTCAGGTTGCTGCTTGAGCAGTTGGAACCTTTTCCTCTATTTATCCCTCTTGGTTCATCGCTGTGTGGATTCTGAATCGGATCATCATCCATCGATTTGCTTGTGTACTATTATTTTATTTTCTCCAAAAAGACTTGTTCTGCAGTTCTGGAACTGTCTTGTTTTGTTGTGTGATTATTTCATTTGGTGGAGGGGCATTGCAATAAAACTTGTGTTAAGTGATAATTGTGTGCTTGGGCAATTTTTTGCAGTATAATGTATGTCAATAAGCTTGATATAAAGTTATTGTGTGTAATATCCCTCTGTGTAATGTGTAGTTAAATGTATGCTACTCGAGGAATTGTTCGATATATTTACATGAATAACTTAACTCTTAACCATCGTGAGCATGCCAAATTCATGGTTCTATAAAAATGGAAGGGGGTTGTGTGAATTGACTTTGCTATCAATTTCATCACACTCTTTAGAAAAAGAGAGTTTTTCTCTCATCTCCTTTGTCTTCATTTGTTTTTTCATAATAAATAAAGCTGCTCAATACCAAATAAATATTAAGAAAAAATTATTGTGCAGATATTTCTCCCACCTTCAACTTTCTCCAGCATTCAGGTTTCTCTCTTTTCCCCTTTTCCCCTCTCTCTATATAAAAAATATGTGTTTGCAGGTCATCGTTGAAAAACTATATCGTATATATGTGACAGGAAACGAGATGGGTTTGGACGGTTGGATGAACGAGGAAGAAATTTTAGATTTCACTTACGAAATTTATTTTTTCTATTTCCATTAGAGAAGCACTGTCAACCGTGCTCATAGTCCTTTCATCATTTAAATTTATGTGAGGATGGTTGACAGGAAACAATAAGAAAAAAAAAACTTTTAAAATTTATAATTAAAAATAAATCATAAATATGTATATAACTAGATAACATTAATATTTTTAAGTAATTAAATTATTACTTACTAAATATGAAAAAATATCATTCTTTAAAATTGACTATGTGAAATTTCCATTAACTTTTTTGTATATTTATTTATTTGATTTGATTTTTGAAATAATAAGTTTATTAAAAAAAAATTGACTAAGATATACGCATTATCATATATAGAAAAATTTTCTTTTTCAAATTGACTAATATAAAATAAAATAATGACACAGAAATTGGGACAAATTGGTAAAAAAATAAATAATTGACACTGATAATATTTACCATTATTTGCACGTCATGAAAAACTTACGATAATTTCACCATTTGTTATTTTCTCTTTTGCCCCTAACCCTTAAAATTCTATAATTACTAATTAAGAAACCAAAATTGTTTAGGATTAGATATATAATCTATATATCTAAATAGGATTTGCAGTCAAAAGTTATATACAAATAAGGAAGTTTTCCCATATCTAATCAAACTAGGTTCCGTACTGTTATTATAAATGAAGAGACTTACTAGCTAAATTAACATACAAACAATTTATTGTGACGCTAGACTACGTTTTTATTTATTAAATCTTAAATCTGTTTCTGACAGTGACACGAACAATTTTACAACAATGTCATGTCCAAAACCCATGAAAGCTACATCTAATGGAATATTCCAAGGAGATAATCCATTGGACTATGCACTACCTCTTGCGATTGTACAAATATGCTTGGTGCTTGTACTTACTCGAGTCCTCGCCTATATTCTCCGTCCTCTAAGACAACCTCGCGTCATTGCTGAGATTATTGTAAGTTATTTTCTCCCCTTCTATACTATCAGTGTATTTTTACATGTCGTAGAAATATCAACTTAGTTAAGTGTTGTATAGAAGTAACATTACTTGCTAAGTGTACTTTGTTTGTCTGAAAATGTTTTCATTGTTATAGCGAGATGTTATTACACTCATATAATGTAACATGGAAAATCGGTTTGAAAATTATATTGGACGTTATGCTGAAATATTGTTATAGAGAGGTCTGACCGTAGATTGATCTTTTGATTTTGGCAGGGAGGAATTCTACTTGGTCCGTCTGCTCTTGGCCGAAACGCAAAGTATCTGAATGTAATATTTCCACCAAGGAGCCTTACAGTGTTGGATACTTTAGCAAACTTTGGTCTCCTCTTCTTTCTTTTCCTTGTTGGGCTCGAGTTAGATCCAAGGTCTCTTCGTCGTACTGGAAAGAAAGCTCTTAGTATTGCCCTCGCGGGGATTAGCCTCCCTTTTGGATTAGGAGTAGGGACTTCATTCATTCTCAGAGGAACTATTGCTAAAGGTGTTAGTCAAGGCCCTTTTCTAGTGTTTATGGGAGTAGCACTTTCTATCACTGCCTTCCCTGTCTTGGCTCGGATTCTAGCTGAGCTAAAGCTCTTAACGACTGATGTTGGCCGAATGGCTATGTCTGCTGCAGCCGTGAATGACATGGCTGCTTGGATTCTACTTGCACTTGCTATTGCCCTTTCAGGTACTGGTCATTCACCCCTTATTTCACTATGGGTACTTCTGTGTGGAACGGGATTTGTCCTGCTTTGTGTAGTCATTGTTCCTCCGATATTCAACTGGATGGCTAAACGTTGTCCTGAGGGTAAGCCGGTTGATGAGTTATACATCTGTGCTACACTTGGAGCCGTGCTGGTTGCAGGATTCGTTACTGATGCAATTGGTATTCATGCCTTATTCGGGGCTTTTGTACTTGGAATTCTTGTACCAAAGGAAGGGCCTTTTGCTGCTGCTCTGGTGGAAAAAGTTGAGGATCTTGTTTCTGGTTTATTCCTTCCATTGTACTTCGTATCGAGTGGACTAAAGACGAATGTAGCTACTATTCAAGGGGCACAATCATGGGGTCTTCTTGGTTTAGTCATATTCACATCGTGTTTTGGAAAGATCGTTGGCACTTTTGTGGTCTCGCTATTGTGCAGAATGCCTGTTCAGGAGGCTGTTACGCTTGGTTTCTTGATGAACACTAAAGGTCTAGTGGAGCTTATAGTCCTCAACATTGGAAAAGATAGAGGGGTACGTTTCATTTCTATCGACTAAACTACTTTTATCGGTTTTGAATTTACTTCTTGTAAGCTTACATTGTTTCGAATGTTCAATCTTGCAGGTACTGAATGATCAAACATTTGCCATCATGGTTCTGATGGCACTCTTCACAACGTTCATCACGAGCCCTATAGTGGTATCCGTGTATAAGCCAGCTAAGCTAGCTATAACCAAGTATAAGAACAGAACAATTGAGAGGAAAGACACGAGCAAACAACTCCGAATCATGACCTGTTTCTTTAGCAAGAACAACATTCCCACAATGATCAATCTTATCGAGGCTTCTCGTGGTACAGCAATGAAAGAAGGACTCCGCGTCTATGCAATGCATCTTATGGAGTTGTCTGAAAGATCTTCAGCAATTCTGATGGTCCACAAGGCTAGAAAAAACGGAATAGCCTTTTGGACAAAGGAAGGGGCATCGGATTCTAATCAAATTATTGTTGCTTTCGAGATGTTTGAAAATCTCAGCAAGGTGTCTATCCAACCTACAACTGCAATCTCTCCGATGAATACCATGCACGAGGACATCATTGCTGGTGCTGAGAGAAAGAGGGTCGAAATGATAATCCTCCCGTTCCACAAGCATCAGAGGATTGATGGACATTTGGAAACAACAAGAGCTGATCTTAGGCAAGTGAACCGGAGAGTTCTTCAGCACGCACCTTGTTCAGTTGGTATCTTGGTAGACCGAGGACTCGGTGGTGCATCTCATGTATCTGCTAGCAATGTTGATTTCAAAGTAACCATCTTGTTCTTCGGTGGACATGATGATCGTGAAGCACTTGCTTATGGTATGCATATGGCAGAGCACCCTGGCATTAACTTACTCGTGGTTCGTTTCCTAGTAGACCCCGAGGTTGCTGGAGGGAGTGTCACATTAGATATGGACCAAACTTGTAGCACCGAGGCTCAATCCAAGGATGAAGAGTTGCTTAACGACTTAAAACACAAACTTTCTAAGAACAGCTCGATCAAATATGAAGAGAAGTTAGTAAAGGACGCTGCAGGGACTACAGAATTAATTCGTGCATATAACCGATGCAATCTGTTTCTTGTTGGAAGAATATCTGAGGGTGAAGTTGCAGCAGCATTGGATCAACACAGTGACTGTCCAGAATTAGGTTCTTTAGGTAACTTGTTAACTAGTTCCGAAAACTCGACTACAGCATCAGTTTTGGTGGTACAACAGTATCGAAACGAGTTATCTCAAGATTCAATCAATTCACTGAAGGATGGAGAGTTAACAGAAGGAGATAGTAATAAGTAAATTTCAAACTGTTCGAGTTCTGTAGATAGTAAGTGAGAATACCGTTGATTCTCTTGAACGTAACACGCAAAAATAGGAAAAAGTAGTAGTCACAATTAGTTTGTACTCTTTAACATATTTAGAGTTTATTCATTTCCCTTTGTTTTTGTTGTTCGGAAATTTATTAAATTTATTGTCAATTTTAATAAATGCACTTTTTTTTAAGGATCTGACGATATGAAAATTATGATCAAAGATAAATATTCTTCACGATTAGCTAATACCTCTCAAATCAAATACTATAAAATAAAGATAAGTCATAGATTTTGTCACGAGATTATTATCTTTTTATCTCTAGTAACAAACAGTTAATGAAAAGCGTGTGTTATATCGCACAGTCTTTAACACACATTCCTCCATATTTCTCTCTCTCTATATATATATATATTCTCTCTCTCTAAAACTCTCATTTTGTCTTCATTGTGTATTGACTTTGCTATTAATTCATCTGCAATTTTTTGCAGAGATATATTTTTTTTTTTAAAATGTATATTTTCTCCCTTTTCAACTTTTTCCAAACTCTCCGGCATTCAGGTTTCTCTCTCTTCCTCTCTCTCTCTATATATATATGAAGAGGAAATGAGCGCAATGATTTGGTTGGGATGGTGGCGTTGGGCGGATGATGAATCGTTTCACCGGAAAATTACACATGTTTGACCATAAAAATTATTCATTTTTTCGAAATAACCTTTGACTATTTTGAAATAAGCGCGATTGTGAATTTGAAAACAAAATAATAATAAAACAAATAGACACACGTTCTATGTAACAACTTTCATTCTTCGTGGAAACTTACATAGCTTCGTGCATGTATTATGCAAACGTATGAACGTGTGTGAGTACTTACTTGTGCATGCTCAAAATTGAAGGACATAGATGGACAGGTTAAATGGCATGTTTATGTGTTGCGCCAAAAGAAGAAGCGAAAAAAAATTCTAATTTTTGGATTCTACATGATTTTTTTGGTTTGCAGATATTGAAAAATGAGATAGATTATGATGTTTTCTGGTCGATCTGAGTTTGTTTTCTTCAAGCTCAAACATGGCTTCAACTACAATAACAAAATGTCCATCACCTATGAAAGCTACATCTAATGGAGTATTCCAAGGAGATAGTCCATTGGACTATGCACTTCCACTTGCTATTGTACAAATATGTTTGGTGCTTGTACTCACTCGAGTCCTCGCCTATCTTCTCAGTCCTCTAAGACAGCCTCGTGTCATTGCTGAGATTATTGTAAGTCTTTCTCCCATTTTACACTATCAGTGTACAGTCAAACCTCTTTATAACAATGTCGTTTGTCTGGATATGTTTTGGTTGCTATAACGAGATGGTGTTATAGATAACATATATTAAAGTCGATTCCAAAAGATCTAACTAGGCCGTTAAAGTGAAATTTTGTTATAAAGGATGACTGTTATAGCGAGGTTTGACTGTAAATTGATCTCTATTTTGTTAGGGAGGAATTCTACTCGGTCCATCTGCACTTGGCCGGAACCAGAAGTATCTGAATGCAATATTTCCACCAAGGAGCCTCACAGTACTAGATACTTTGGCAAACTTTGGCCTCCTATTCTTTCTTTTCCTTGTTGGTATCGAGTTAGATCCAGGGTATCTTCGTCGTACTGGAAAGAAAGCTCTTATTATTGCCCTTGCAGGAATTAGCCTCCCTTTCACATTGGGAATAGGCACATCATGTGTTCTTAGAGGAACTATTGCTAAAGGAGTTAGCCAAGGCCCTTTTCTAATCTTTATGGGAATATCCCTTTCCATCACCGCCTTTCCTGTCTTGGCTCGGATCCTAGCTGAACTCAAGCTTTTAACGACTGACGTTGGTAAAATGGCCATGTCTGCTGCAGCAATCAATGATGTGGCTGCTTGGATTCTGCTTGCACTTGCTATTTCCCTTTCAGGTGCTAGTAATTCACCCCTTATTTCAGTATGGGTACTTTTGTGTGGGACTGGATTCGTCTTGCTTTGCCTAGTCATTGGTCCTCCGATATTCGACTGGATGGATAAACGTTGTGCTGAGGGTGAACCGGTTGATGAATTGTACGTCTGTGGGACACTTGGAGCCGTGTTGGCTGCAGGATTCATTACTGACACTATTGGTATTCATGCCCTATTTGGGGCTTTTGTACTTGGAGTACTTGTACCAAAGGAAGGGCCATTTTCTGGTGCTCTAGTGGTAAAAGTTGAGGATCTTGTTTCCGGTCTGTTCCTTCCGTTGTACTTTGTCTCGAGTGGACTAAAAACAAACATAGCTACTATTCAAGGGGCACAATCATGGGGTCTTCTTGTTTTAGTCATATTTACATCGTGTTTTGGGAAGATCGTTGGCACTACTTTAGTCTCGCTCTTGTGCAAAATGCCTGTTCAGGAGGCCGTGATGCTTGGTTTCTTAATGAACACTAAAGGTCTAGTGGAGCTAATAGTCCTTAACATTGGAAAAGACAGAGGAGTATGTTCAAATCAGATCGATTAAACTTTTCTCGATTTTGAATTTACTTCGCGTAGTTTACTTTGTATGTTCAATTTTGCAGGTATTGAATGATCAAACATTTGCCATTATCGTTTTGATGGCACTCGTCACTACATTCATTACAACACCTATAGTAGTATCAGTGTACAAGCCAGCTAAACTGGCTACAACCGAATACAAGCACAGAACGATTGAGAGGAAAGACACGAGCAAACAACTCCGAATCTTGACCTGTTTCCATAGCACAAGGAGTCTTCCCACGATGATCAATCTCATCGAGGCTTCTCGTGGTACTGCAAAGAAAGGACTCCGCGTGTATGCAATGCACCTCATGGAGCTTTCTGAAAGGTCTTCAGCGATTCTAATGGTCCACAAGGCTAGAAAGAATGGACTGCCTTTTTGGAAAAAAAGAGAGGTTTCGGATTCTAACCAAATTGTTGTTGTTTTCGAGACTTTTGAGCATCTTAGTAAGGTTTCTATTCGACCAACAACTGCAATCTCTCCCATGAATAGCATGCACGAAGACATCATCGCTGGTGCTGAGGGAAAAAGGGTTGCCATGATAATTCTCCCATTCCATAAACGTCAAAGGATCGATGGACATTTTGTAACCACAAGAGATGATCTTAGGCATGTGAACAGGAGAGTTCTTCAGCATGCACCTTGTTCAGTTGGTATCTTGGTAGACCGAGGACTCGGTGGTGCATCTCATGTATCTGCTAGCAATGTTGATTTTCAAGTAACCATCTTGTTCTTCGGGGGTCATGATGATCGTGAAGCACTTGCTTATGGTATGCGTATGGCAGAGCACCCTGGCATTAACTTACTCGTGGTTCGTTTCCTAGTTGACCCTGAGGTTGCTGGAAGGAGTGTCACCTTAGATATAGATCAAACTTATAGCCCCGAGGCTCAATCCAAGGATGAAGAGTTGCTTACCGACTTAAAACACAACATGTCCAAGAATGATTCAATCAAATATGAAGAGAAGTTAGTAAAGGATGCAGCTGGGACTACAGAACTAATTCGTGCATATAAGCGATGTAATCTGTTCGTTGTTGGAAGAATGTCTGAGGGTCAAGTAGTATTAGCATTGGATATAAAGAGTGATTGTCCAGAATTAGGTCCTTTAGGTAACTTGTTAACTTGTTCAGAATTTTCAACTACAGCATCAGTTTTGGTGGTGCAACAGTATCAAAGCGAGTTATCGCAAGATTCAATCAATTCATTGAAGGATGGAGAGTTAACAGAAGGAAATAGTGATTCAGACTAAAAAAAACACTAGGTAGGGTTAAATGTTCGAGTTATGTAGATAGTAAGTGAGAATACCGTTGATCCTCCTGAGGCGTGTGACAGGAGGTAACACGAAAAATAGGATAATGTTGTAGTTACAGTTAGTTTGTACAGTAACAGATGACTATTGGTTTATTAGATTTGCTCATTTCTCTTGTTTTTCCTTCTGCCTTTTGTGTTGTAAACAAAGCTGCAAAATCTTCAAACTTCTTTGAAGTCTGTGTTGCTCCGACACTCCAAAAATGTTATGATATTCGTATCGAATTTTTTTGAATATACATTATTTTGGGAGGGTCTGACAATAATACCGCCGATATTTTTTAAGAATCTGAGCAACATAAGTGGTTACATTTGAAAGTAAGGAAATGATTATTCTTTTTATTTCACTCTAATGGAAAATGGATAAAATAGCCCCCATAACTAGTTTTTTTAATTAAAAATAATAATACATCCATTAGTATAATGATATCTTTTTTGTGCAATTCATCAAATAATGTCTATAGTAAGAAAATAAAAGGAATAAAGTGTTTAAATAATAATTAAATGTGGAAGTTGTGTATCATATAGCAAAGAATATTGAGATGACATGTTTTTTGAAAAGCTATATTATTCTAATTGGATTTCAAACATCGTTCTCATATTTAAAAAGAATAAACGAGTTTACATATGTATTTATTTTTGAAATCTCTAACGATCGAATACGAAAAAAGAATTTAATTTCTGAAATTCAGAAGCATGGTTATCGAAGAAAAAGAATACTGCAAATGTGCCAACATAGAGTGGTTCATAGATTGAAGGAACAAAAGAATATTAAACTCAAGGGTTCATCTTTTTTGCTATGATTTTACCAATTTCTTTTTTTAAAAAATAAAAATATCCCTCCTTTTAATTTAAGAAAAATATCTTTCTATTTTCATTTTTTTTGAATTTCAAAAATAAAGATTTGGAAAAAAAAATACTTTAAATTCACCTTGTTGATAAATAATTATAAGTTGTTAAAAATATCATTGACGAGCCGAATTCTATGGAAAAATTCATCGAAGTTTTTATTGAAAATTAATGGTTCTCTAATATTGATAGTTCATTAATTTTAAAAAAATTATCTTTATTAAAAAAAATTAATTATTTTATCTATAAATTTTTTAATTATATTAAATTTTAATATAGCATAAAAATTAAATAATAATAATCAAAGTCAAGGAGGACACCACTAACGGTGTCGAGCCGCTGCCAACTTTTTATTGAATATGACGAATTCAAACATAAATTAATAAATTGTTTGTGTATTTTTTCATTTTTTATTCGAATTTAAGTTTTGAATATATAATTTTTTCGATAAAATTATATTGCATGAATTTAAATAAATATTAAATATTAGATAAAAAGCTAAATAATATATCAAAACTCAATTAAAATCAAATCCATGCTATATAATTTTGTGCAAAAGGTAAAATTATATTTAAAAATCAAATTCAAAACCTTTAGTTAAAGATAAATTTGATAAGCAATTGAGAAAAAATAATAATTAAGTACTTGATTGATGGCTATAAATAGAGTTATTCATGTATTAAAATTAATACTAGCATAGCTTATGTTATATTATGCTTAGTAGCTCAGTTTATTGTTTTATAAATTAAGCGCATTAAATAAAAAGTTTAATTATCGTTTTATAGTCTTATATAATTAAAATATGTCTACGCTAATCGATTTATATATTATTTTATACTTGATAAGAAAAATATTAAATAACTAAGGGGTTTATTTAGTTCAACAACTATGGATACATTTTATTAGTTGTTTAACTCTCAATTACTCATATACACATTAACTTTGATCATTTTGTTTATGAATATTCACAAATTTTGAAATCTTTTACTTATTTTATCATTTAATTATTCATATTTTGTATTATATTTGTATTATAATATTACTATTCTCCTTTTAAAATTAAAGTATAACATGATTAATTTCAACATTTATGTATTAATTGAATATTAAATGTACGAATCAATTATCATAACAATTAAAATTTTAAAAAATTAAAATTCTAAACATATTGTTATTTCATAACTAATTCTTTTTTTTATATAATTAGTGTTAAAATTATTAATAATTGCATAATTTTAATCATCCATCAATCAATAGTTAATTGTCAAAAGGTGGACACGTTGTGTGTGTCACATGTGTCTTTTGTCTGCAACACTATAACTCCACTTGACCTTTCCACTCATCAAAAGGAAATCATATATTTAATTATTTGTATAGTTTTACTCTAAATAATTTAAGTAAAAAAATTTAGTTATGTGATTTTAAATTAAAATTATGTCAAATATATTTAGTTTTGTAGTTTTAAATATATCACATAAAAGATTGTTAATAAAAAAAATAAAGAGATTTTTTTTTTTGAAATAGACTAAAAAGGAGTACGAATTCAGGTAGATTTGTAGAGTACTAATCTCGTCTGAGTCCTTTTATTTATAGTTTTCGTCGCAAAAAATAAATTCATAATAGGAATGTGTAAAAAGACGTAATGAAAAATCAAGAGAAATAAGATCATAAATAAATATATTTAAGATAAAATAATAATAGTGATAGAAAAATAATTAAAATGTATCTGAAATAACTTTCGAACATATAAAGAGGAGAAATGTAAATATTCTAATATGTAGAAATAGCTTATTGAATATCCTAGGAAGACATGATGTTATACTTCATCTGTTTCAATTTATTCGTTTTTCATGAAATATTATTCTAATTATATAATTAAATAGTATTTTAATATATATTTTATTTTATTTTCTTAAACTTCGCGTTAAATCAAGCTAATGTGTTTAATAGTAATAATAAGTCAAACATTTGGATCCTAATGACAAGGTACTTTATAGGTACATGTCAGATTACATATATGTATATATACCTACTATACACATAATGTGCTCATTTTGTTTGTCTCTCCCTTGTTGGCTGCTGAAATCATATAAGCCCTAGTTCATTCTCTCTCTCAATTTCACTATACACATACTTTCTGAGGTTTTGAAACAAACCCCACCTGCAAAAATTATAAAAAAAAAAAAAAAAGAAGTTTCCTCCTGAAAAGGTACTTTCTTGAATTTGTTTGTTTTCTGTATTGATTTTGGAACATGTTGGCATAAATATTGAATTTTGATTTTCTTGTTTCTGTTGTGTTATCTTGATTGGTTTTGCTTATTGAATAACTTGTTCACTTTGTAACTAGTTGGGACTTGGGGTTAGCTAATTGAGCCATGTTTGTAAGATTTTGTTGTTTTTAAAGAAAGAAAAAGGTGAGATTTTTAATAGAATTCCTATCTGGGGTTTATAGAGATATAGTAAGTCCCCTAATGTAAAGGTACTTTCTTGAATTTGTTTCTTTTCTGTATTGATTTTGGAACATGTTGGTATAAATATTGAATTTTGATTTTCTTGTTTCTGTTGTGTTATCTTGAGTTTTGCTTATTGATAACTTGTTCACTTTGAAACTAGTTGGGACTTGGGGTTAGCTAATTGAGCCATGTTTGTAAGATTTTTTGTTTTTAAAGAAAGAAAAAGGTGAGATTTTTAATAGAATTCCTATCTGGGGTTTATAGAGATATAGTCATTTGTATTTAAAGTAAGTCCCCTAATGTAAAGGTACTTTCTTGAATTTGTTTGTTTTCTGTATTGATTTTGGAACATGTTGGCATAAATATTGAATTTTGATTTTTTTCTTGTTTCTGTTGTGTTATCTTGATTGGTTTTGCTTATTGAATAACTTGTTCACTTTGAAACTGCTTGGGACTTGGGGTTAGCTAATTGAGCCATGTTTGTAAGATTTTTTGTTTTTAAAGAAAGAAAAAGGTGAGATTTTTAATAGAATTCCTATCTGGGGTTTATAAAGAAATACTCATTTGTATTTAAAGTAAGTCCCCTAATGTAAAGGTACTTTCTTGAATCTATAATCTAACTTTTCGAAAGCAAGGGGTTTGCCTTCTGGTTCGAGCTCGTTGCACCGGGCTTGGGTTATCTTTTTGTGTGGTTTGCGAATTATTGCATAGGAGCAGGTAGCGGCTGTGAGTTTTCCTTGTTAAAAAGAAATCTAACTTTCAAGTTTTTTGTTCTCTCTGTTTGATTTTAGGAACATGGTGTCCAGATTTGTTGTATTGTATTTCTCGTGATTGGTTTGCTTATTGAATAGCTCCGTCGTTTGAGCCACGCCAATTATCTACCTACCCTAAATCAGAATCTAGTTGGGATTGTATAATTAAGCTATGCACTTGCAAGTTTCTTTTCTTTGAGGAAAAGAAAAGAAGTACTTCAGCCGAGGGTCTTTCGGAAAACAACCTCTCTGCCTTCACAAGGTGGGGGTAAGGAATGCGTACACACCACTCTCACTAGACTCCATTTGTGGGATTTACATTGGATTTGTTTTTATTGTTGCTGTTCTTGAAGAAAGGTAAAAAAAGGTTTAATTTTTAGCTGAATATAATATCTTGAACTTTGCCCCGTCTATTTTAGCAAATTTTTAATTGCTTTGTTGTTTTTAGTTGGATTTGGACATCTTTTAGCAGTTGTATTTTCGAATCATCATCCTAATTGAGCTATGTACTTGCAAGTGTTATTTTAAGAAAGAAAAAGATGGTATTCTTAGGTGAAATTTGTAAGCTTGAACTTTGAGAATATGGTTATTACTTATTAGCTACTATATTTTTGCAATTTTTCATCAATTTGCTTGTTTTTACTCGGATTGAATTTATTTTTTCAGAAGTTAGGCCTTCAAATCTTTCTCCTGATGTATTTTAAGTTCAAGCTCTATTTTGTCTATTTGAATTTTTTGCAACATTTTTTCACAGATTTGATTGCTTGTTTCAGATTTTGTACTCTCAGATCTGTATTTATTTTCAGAGAGGAAAAGGTGGAAATTGTGGTTGAATTTGGAACGTTGAACTCTGATTGGGAGCTAGTTTGTTTAAACAATTACTCCTCAATTCGCTGTTTTAACTTTGATTGAAATATCTTTTACAACTTATGTTAACTTTCTCAAAAAAAAAAAAATCTTTTACAACTAGGGTCTGCTCTTAAAATTGTTATCCTTGTGTTGCAATTTTTCTTCGATTAAGTCTTACTACAACAAGAATATACCCAGTATAATCCACTAATGGGGTCTGGGGAGGATGGTGTTTACGCATTCCTTACCCCTATATTGTGAAGGCAGAGATGTTGTTTTCCGAGTGACCCTCGGTTCAAGTAATTTGTAAGTTATACTAATCAAGAGAAAACTAGATAGCTGTATTGGTTCTCTCTTGGTTATGTTTAATTTCCTTCTATAATATTTGTATTTGGGGCATTTGAAATTCCTTTCTTTTCCCCCTCATTTTTCTTCTTCTGTTATGCAGTCTTGAGGTGGAAGGCAAAGAAGGAATTGAATCTGGAGTGTTCTTCCTGATTTCAATTAGTTTGGCTGATTTTTTTTTTGGATTTAAACGAGCAAGAAGGAAAGAGTACACAAAGCAACATGATTCTTTAGTATGGTAGAACATGAAATGAGGTTTAGTGAAGAATCCTATTTGTGTAAGTGGACAAATTCATATTTCTTCGTCATATTCTGCTTTGCTAAGTATGTCTTAGTCGATATCCTTGTAGTTCTGTGATTCTATTATTTCGGACAGTAATCTTATCAAGCTTTAATATGATGCTAATAAATCAGTTCCTTGTGGCATAGGACAAAGTGTTTTTTTTAGCTTAGGTCAATTTTCAATGTGATTTAAGGAGGTATACTCATAGTTACCCTAGTTTACCATAAGTATTCAAGCTTACTCCAAAAGTAAAGATGAAATATACAATCATATACATAATGTGTCTTGTTTCACTAAATCACACTTTAATTGCATTTTGCCTTTAAAAACCCGACAAGGAGCTTTTCAGTACCTTTTCACCAACTTTGACTGAAAAACAAATGCTGTTATATAGAGTCATAGACTGAAAAAAGAATTGCTTGATATATAGATTTAGTAAAAGAAAGTGTCTGTTCGCTTTTAGCTCCATATGTGTAGCTAGCCACTTGTATGGTTCTTCCTGAGGTTTAGAAGTTTGAAACTAGAGTGGTCCGGGTTTTCTTGTTTACATGGGAAGAGCTGAAAGTGTTTGGAATGCTTGCTTCTGAGTATATGATCTCTGTCCGTACGAACTTGTAGCAGAAATAGGAAATAGCAACAACAACATACCCAATGTAACCCACAAGTGAGTCTGGGGAAGGTGGTGCATGTGCAGCCTTACTCCTACCTACTAAAGGTAGAAAGATTGTTTCTGATAGACCGTCGGTTGAGTAAAGAATTACAATAATTAGTAAGAAAAGGAAATACAGTAGTAAAGGAGCCAAAATAGTGGAGAAAAGAATAGTAAAACTGATAACAGCAATACCCGAAACAAAGGAAACAATAGCTGAAATAGAAAGTTGAGGAAAATAAAAGAGGAAAATGTTTTCTTTTGGTCAAATTAGCAAGAAGAATCTTGTGTGGTTAGCAGGGGAAGGGGGGAGAGAAGTCAAATCGTTCTACGTAATTTTCCCGAAAACATACTCTGTTTGAAATGATATTGTTATTCTGGTTTACATCTGCTAAATCTTTCCTTTTCATATTCTCTTGACTTTCTGTCTTCTGTGCGGTGGGTGAGTGACCTGAAATATGCTTTTTAATGGAATTCAATGTGGTACAGGATGATTGTTTATCATGATGTGTTGCTGAAGATTTGACTCAGTGCAAAGTTTTACTCCATTGTTGCTGTTTACAGGAACTTGCTGTAAAGTTTGATATCTAATGGATAGAAAGGATACTTCTGGATTCGTAAGCGGGGGTGGGATGTGCTCTTTTTGACACATCTAACCTTAGTTTAGCTACTAACTAATTTTTAGGCCGGAAGGGAGGCGTCTGTTCTTTTGCAAATTGCAGTTGAGATTTGGTTCAATAGGAGTGTTGCGTCCTAGTATTTGGTCATGGACTCCAGATTCCACTATTTGGGGTTTGCTGCAAACCCTTCATCGAATACATCCAAGAGTATGGGAGATTCTATCCGAGTAAACGGAGCTGAAGCTGAAGGTGCTGATTGTGCTAATACCACCCTGCAACTTGATTCCGTTGGGTCCTTAATGCCTTTATTCCCTGCCACAAAGGAAATAAAACACAATTGGAGCTTGATTCGTGGATCTGTTGATCAGCAAATTGGTTCATCTTTGTGTCTAAGCTTAGGCCATTCATCAAGTGCCTCGGAAAGTAAGTGGAGTTCAGGCATTGTATGTACCTCAATATCTCCAGCGAAAGAAATTGGCGAGTCCTCAATGGACTTGGAGGTGGACTTCGGTCTTTATCTGGCCAATGATAAGAAACTAAGGCCAAAAAGTGTGATTAGCTCTGATCCAAGAGTACTTGATGAAGGGCCTGGAATTGATCTGGAATTGAGTCTTTCCAGTAGTGCTGCTGAATCTGATGTTACCAGTTTGCATCTGACCTCCACTTCACCACAAAGTGTCATAAAGGTGCCACATGGTTTTGGTGGAGTTCGTCAGACTCATGAAGTATCATCGGTTTCTCATTGGAAGACCAGTAGCATGTTTCATCCGTTACATGTGCAACAGGACGAAGGGTCTAGTTACTTCTCGAAACAGGTGACAAAAGAAATTGAGCCATCTTCAGTCTCTCCTGATCCTTCCTCAAGTATAGTAACAAATCAAAATAGCTCAGTCACTTGTACTTCCGGAACAAAGAAGCAGCAACGCAACAGTGTCATCAAACAATGTCAGTTCAAGGATTGTGTTAAAGGAGCAAGGGGTGCTTCCGGCTTTTGCATTGCCCATGGTGGAGGACGTAGGTGTCAAAAACCAGACTGCCATAAGGGAGCTGAAGGTCGAACTGCCTTCTGTAAAGCCCATGGCGGTGGTCGGCGGTGTAAATTCCTTGATTGTACCAAGAGTGCAGAAGGACGCACTGGTTTCTGCATTGCACATGGGGGTGGACGCCGTTGCAGTCATGAAGGCTGCACCCGTGCTGCCAGAGGGAAGTCCGGATTATGCATTAGACATGGTGGGGGCAAGAGATGCCAGGAAGAGAACTGCACGAGAAGTGCTGAAGGACTCTCTGGCTTTTGCATTTCACATGGAGGTGGCCGCCGGTGTCAGTACCCCCAGTGCTCTAAAGGGGCACAAGGAAGCACCATGTTTTGCAAAGGCCATGGTGGTGGGAAACGTTGCTCATTTGAAGGGTGCAATAAGGGCGCAGAGGGGAGCACACCTTTCTGTAAGGGTCATGGTGGAGGTAAAAGATGTTCATTTGAAGGAGGTGGGATTTGCCCAAAGAGTGTTCACGGAGGGACTCTCTTCTGTGTTAAACATGGCGGTGGTAAGAGATGTGCTGTACCAGAGTGCTCCAAGAGTGCTAGGGGCCGGACAAATTACTGTGTGCGTCATGGTGGTGGTAAAAGATGCAAGTTCGTAGACTGTACAAAAAGTGCTCAGGGAAGCACTGATTTCTGCAAGGCGCATGGCAGCGGAAAAAGATGTTCTTGGGGTCAACCTGATTCCGGATTCGGCCAAAATGATAGTACTTGTGACTCATTTGCAAAAGGGAAGAGTGGACTTGTTGAATCTCATGGTGCCCTGGAGCAAGACAAACGCGTTCATGGTGGTGGTGATACTCTAGGGGCTGCGACAACACCCCTAAATCCCGGGAAGATGAAGGAGATTGATATCATGAACACAGGTAGTAATGTTTTGACATCTCCCGGTTGGAACTATTTTGGATTCAATCAAGCAAGTAGGGCGGTAGGTGGAAGCTCATCATCAGTTTCCGAAGGAAGAGTGCACGGAGGAAGTTTGATGGCAATGCTGGCAGGTGGTTCATGCCATACCTTAAACAGCAGTCCAGGCACAGTGACTACATCCAAACCAGGCAATCCTTCTGTAATGCCAAAGAACTGGATATGAGGTATTTTATTTCGATTGGACTGCTTCGAATTTCTGCAACATTTGTATCATTTCTGTTATCTAGCTTGCTCACTATTATGTATCTGAGAAGCTGTTCTCTTTCATTTGTTTTAGTCATTTTCGACTCAAACATGATACTGTTAATATATAGTGGTAGTAATGTGCATAGATGTTTTCTTGTTGCTTTGGTCTTGTAAATATTTTGTAGTATGAGTAACTCATCATAAAGATGTTTCTATAACATCATTTGTATATCTGAGTTTGATATCATTGTCATTATTCTGTACTTGTCATTTTAAGGCTCTGGTCCGTCACTCGGAGTCTTCAAAAATGTTAATGAATGTGTGTTAGTTCTTTCAAAAGTAACATATTTTTGGAGAATCTGACACGAATGAGAGAACAATCGTTATTTTTAGAGGAACTGACACGAATGAGACAACTATTTTGGAGAGTCTCTGTTCATCACTACTATTTTGTTGACAAGTGATGCAAATTAAATGCCAAATATATTAAATTGTATGCAAATTTTATCCCCTTATCTTATTCGAATAAACTATGTTGTTATGGAAAAATTTATTTGGACTATCTATTTATTCTTCGGAAAAGGGCTTAAAATACCCTTGAAGTATTGAAAATGATACAAAATTACCCTTCATTCACCTATTAGCTCCAAAATGCCCTGCTCATCCACTTATTGGCTCCAAAATACCCTTGTCATCCATCTTTTTGTTCAAAATTGATCACTTATTTAATTATTTTAAAATTAAACTCTTTAAATAGTTTTTAAAATACTTGGCGTTCAACTATTGGTTATAATTTAATTTATTAATATAATTAATAAACCAACTCACTAACCACTCATTGCTAACTAAACCCCACCCAATTATAGATTCCTGAAAATGACGTTCAAAATTATTTGAGTCCGAATTTAAGTTTAGGTTGGGCCGCTTATTTAGGAGGAGACTTTCAATACGATTCTCTTTCAAGATTGAATTAGAAATTTATGATTAAAGGTAAAGAAGTAATACATCCCGAATTAATTCATGCACTTTTTTAAAATATAATTTTATAAATATTTATTATTTGTTTTAAAACCTTTAATATATTATTTTGAAAAAAAAGTTACCTATGAAGTAACATCACACAGTTGAGATGTAAGAATATTTAAGATGAACGTAGTCAGACATTAAGTTTATCGATAATTTTTATTTAGACACTTGAATTAAAGATAATTTACTACTATAGATATTTTCACCTCAAATTTTTAAAAATACTCAATTGGTAGTAGTTTTTCTGTTGTTTTATAAATTATACTAATAAGTTAAATTATAACAAATAGTTGAGCACCACGTATTTAAAAAATATTTAAATAGTTTGAATATAAAACCGTTAAATAAGTGGTCAATTTTGAACCAAAAGGTGGATGACAGAGGTATTTTGGACCCAATTGATGGGTGAGAATGGTATTTTGGAGTCAATATGTGGATAAAAAATAATTTTATACCATTTCCAATACTTTAAAGATATTTTAGGCCCTTTTCCGTTTATTCTTTTAACAAAAATTATATGGACTATTCTATATATATATATACATATATATATATATACTACAAGACAACTTGTTGGGAGCTGTTTGGTGACATAACTCAGTTTGTTTGTTCCTTATTTTACTATTCCTAACTGGCAAGTGGCAACTAGCAAATCAAAGAAGTCTACATCTCACAATTTTAAAAGTATCAATAAATAATTGCAAAAGAATTATTTTTAGAAATGATTAAATTATACAAATAATAATGACTTGAAGGGTTTCTTTTTTCATATTTCTAACTGGCAAGTCAAGTAAGTGTTCATCTAAAAAATCTATAGATAGAAAAGAAAAGAAAATCAGCGGGAGCTTCTAACTTAAAAATTAAATTACTATATTGTTTTTATTTTATTTTTAAACTAAATAAATATTCATATATAATTAATCTAATATTAAATAATAATTTTTATTTAAATTCATGCATCTAGATACAATGGTTCAAATTCTTTTGGAAAACAGTTACAATGAAGAGGAAAGATCAAAAGTTGCATTTTTCTTAATAAATGTGTATATCAATTTTTCTTTATCAAAAATCAATTTGATTTTGGATTGGGACTTATGTCAGTGATTATTTCTTATCATCTTTTGTTGTTAATAGAGAAAAGATATACAAAAAGTAGCAAAGACACTAAACGTAATTACTTTCGTATTGAATTTTTATGTTTTTTCTTTTTTATTATTTTATTTGTTTAATCTTGATTATTTTTATTGTATTTTAATATATTTTCTTCAAGTTTTTGATCTTGTTTTCATCAAATTATGCTAATAATCTGTAATACAATTTGTTAATTTTGTGTGATTTTTTTAGTGTCGTGTGTTTTTTATTCTTCTTTTTTAATGTTAGATTTTGATGTATTATTTGAATATCATCTTTTTTATTGGTTTTATGGTATTTGATTTGCTTAGTCTTATTGTGCTTTTTATCTAGACTAGAAAAGGTTTACACGGTTATTATTTTATTTTTGTGTGGTCTTGTTAATGTGTTGTATTATTGAATGTTTTTTTGATATCTATCTTTTGTTGAGTTTTAGTAATTTTGAAATGTATTCTTGAGGTATTGCTCAATTTTATACGTTATGTGATACTTTTTTATTTTTTACCTTGGGATTTCAATTTTTGTTGGTTCTTTGACGGACTTTTTCATCCTTTAAGAAATGTAGTTATTACTGTCAACACATATTATAGGATCGTACAGAATTCAGAAAGTCGTAGTAATGTCACTTTTATAGTAACAATTAAAATAATAAGGTTTAATCTCACTTTTATGGTAACAATTAAATTGAAAATGAAAATTCATGCAAATATGTAATACAAGTGTATGTAATACAAATGACCAGTGAATAACTATATGATTCTTATATATATATATATATATATATATTTAATAATAGGGTAAAATTACTTGGTGTTCAATTGATTCACAAAATTTGGAATAAACATATCACCCTTCATTGTTTTAAGTTTATGACTATATTTTTTTAAAAAAAATTATTTTATTTCTCATTTATATATTTTATACTTATGTCATTTTTGAAAACTTAATATTAATTGATAGGGTACACGTACGTTGCACGTGAACAAAGACTAGTACAAAAAGAAAAAGAACAAGATTTAAGAATGCAAATAAAAAACATTAGAGGGGTAAATGTTTAAGCATTTAATGTCGAAATTGGAGAGCACTCATCTTGAAATTGTAAATGTTTACAACATTTATATGTTCTAAACCTATTTCTCATGCGTATAATTACTGCTACGATTGAAAATTAAAATGCATTTTTCTAACCTTCTCGTACTAAAAAAGATTCTTTCAATATTTTTAACGTTCATTTGAAATATTAATCAAATTTATCAACTACTTAACTTAAAAGGTAATCCACCTATAGGTTTTTTTGATAGGCACTTATGATTTTGTCTTATAATAAGATATAGAAAAACATCATTTTCACACTATATTCTTTTTAGCATTTTTTGAATAAGAAGTTGCTAACTATTTCACATATACTTTGCGGTATGAGAATATCAAATAGAATCGAACTTTTTTTTATAACAATACTTCGCTATGATATTTAAATAAATATCTTATATTATATGTTCTTTGCAATAATATTTTGATATATCACTCGAAAAATATTCAAACTAAAACGATGTATTTCGCAAAAAGGTTAATTTTGTCATTTCATCCCATAAGTAAAATGTTGAGTCTTCAGACCACAGGGCTTAAATATCTCAAAGTTTGACTGAAAAGTCCTCACAAACTCCAAAAAAAGAAAAAATGGGTAACTGTAACAGCTTATCTTCCGACCAAGCCACCACCACTTCCGCCGGCGGCGGGGGTGGCGGCGCTACTTCAACGCCGTCAACCACCGGTATCAGAATCATCCCTTCCTCACAACCACCACCTCCACGACCACTCTCCGGCATCGGCCGTGTTCTCGGCCGGCCAATGGAGGATGTCCGGTCCATCTACATTTTCGGCGGCGAACTCGGCCGGGGTCAATTCGGAGTCACCTACTTAGTTACTAACAAAAAAACGCGCCAGCAGTTCGCGTGCAAGTCAATCGCTACACGAAAACTCATCAACAAGGACGATGTCGACGACGTCCGCCGTGAAGTTCAGATCATGCATCACCTTACCGGTCACCGGAATATCGTTGAGCTTAAAGGAACTTTCGAGGATAAACACCATGTTCATCTCGTCATGGAACTTTGTGCCGGCGGCGAGCTTTTTGACCGGATAATTGCTAAAGGACACTATTCCGAGCGAGCTGCTGCTGGAGTTTGCCGGCAGATGGTAACTGTTGTTCACAATTGTCATTCTATGGGAGTTATGCATAGGGATTTAAAACCTGAAAATTTCCTTTTTTTGAGCTCCGATGAAACTTCACCATTAAAGGCTACTGATTTTGGACTATCAGTCTTCTTCAAACCAGGTATTATTCGATCACCGATCAATCACGCCTTAATTTTAACCTAATTTAGGTCTGCAGTATGAATAATTTGAATACTTTTGCTTTGTACATCACCACTCTGAAAGAAACTAAGCATCAAACAAAGTCTTTTAAGGCAGTGTGTGCAATGGAAGAGCCAGGATTTTTAGCAAGGATAACAACAACAACAAACCATTATATAGTCCCATAAGGGGGTCTGAGGAGTGTAGAGTGTACACGAATATAACGCCTATCTCATAGAAGTGGAGAGGTTGTTTTCAAAAGACTCTCGGCTCGAGTAACGTACATCAGAGTAGTTAAAAGAAAATACATAAGTAAAAAGGACATGGAATGTAATAGGCAAATCTTAACATAACATTAAAAAAAATGTTAAGAGCTTGAAAGACTAGCAACTACAAGAAAAATGTTACTACTGATATGAATGAGGAAACAGTACAACGCATTAAACTACCGCCAAATCTATCCCGCATGAAAAAGAGATGATGCTTTACTGCCTACTAACCTTCTACCCTAATATGCGACCTCCATAACCTCCTATCTATGGTCATGTCATCGGAAAGTTGGAGTTGAGAATTTTTAGCAAGGGGATTTAAAATATGAAAAAAGTAAGCATATGAATAAGTCAAAATTTTTTGTAAGATTCTTTGGGATAAATTGGTGAGCTATTCAACCTAAAAGCCTTTTGTGGCTGCAGGTGTGTTCAAAGACCTGGTTGGTAGTGCATATTATGTTGCTCCTGAAGTTTTGCGCCGAGAATATGGACCTGAAGCTGATATTTGGAGTGCTGGAGTTATTCTGTACATTCTACTCAGTGGCGTTCCACCATTTTATGGAGGTAATTTCATCTGCTACCTCTAGAATTTTAGCATCAGAATTTTCTTAAGCTTCTTCATCATTATCGATTTCCTTTTCATGTCAGCACCAATAGACTATGGTGAATCTTGCATGCACCATATAACATCTTTTTATTTCCTTCGTGCTAAAATATGAAGAAGAAATTGAAGAAACATGTCATTCAGGAATTGTAGCAGAATGCACTGGAAATATTAGGAAACGCAATAAATGGCTTAAAGTTAAAGAGTTGAAGACTTTCATACTTATCTTGCAGATGTATTTTTACAGCATTTTCCCCCAATTTTTTTGATTTTTTTTTTTTATTTGAACAGCATTAGTTGTTCCTCTTGTAATTGCCGTAATGTCACAATATGGAAAAATTCAACTTACTTATATGGTATCTTGCATTGGTTTGTGTTCTTTTTAGTATCTGAACATCATAGTTTTCCGACTCGATATTTGCAATTGGCTTCCCGTAAAATTAGCAAGGGGATAGCTAAAATTTTGCTGAGCCTTTTGTTTGTAGTGCTGAATAGCTACCAGCTTTCTTTGTTCGCAGAGAATGATCAGAGTATCTTTGATGCGGTTCTTCGAGGTCATCTTGATTTTTCATCTGATCCTTGGCCTTCAGTATCGAGTAGCGCTAAAGATCTTGTTAAGAAGATGCTGCGATCTGATCCTAGAGAGAGGATTTCTGCAGCTGAAGTCCTAAGTAAGATTTAGCTTTGATCAAATTCTGTCATAATACACTGCAGAATGTCTTTCTTATAGTGTCTCTATTTAGTATGATGATCTGTTATATTTATAATAAAGAGGATTGCTTTTATTTGTATAGCTGAGCATCCAGAATTCCTTTAGCTAAGTAATAATAAGTCTATGTAGTCCAAAAGATTATCCCAATCAGCTATAGTAGCGAGTTTGTACGGAGACCCTAAGATAGTTCACATCTCTATTTCAAAACATGGACTTACTCGGATTTTCTTTCAAAGCATCCATGGGTTGTTTTCGTTCCACACATTCCATAGGAGACATGCTCATAGAACTCAGTTCTTTTAAGGAATAACTCTGTTCCTTGCAATAACTCCTACTGGTAGGTTCTGGTACTCATAATTGATGGTTACAATACTTATAATCTCTTGAACGACCATTTCACACTGTACTATGACTGAATTAAATATTATATGCAAATGCAGATCATCCATGGATGAGAGAAGATGGTGATGCATCTGACAAACCTCTTGACATTGCTGTCTTATCTAGAATGAAACAATTCCGTGCTATGAACAAACTGAAGAAAGTAGCACTGAAGGTCAGAGACGTATATTCCATGTTCTAATTCTTAATGAGATAGGAAAATTTCTCTTCCTTTCATGTTTTCCGACAACTGCTCTGATCTTCCGTTCCCCTGAATTCGTAGGTAATTGCTGAAAATCTTTCTGAAGAAGAAATCATTGGCTTGAAGGAAATGTTCAAATCTATAGACACAGATGACAGTGGGACAATTACATTTGAAGAATTGAAAGCCGGTCTTACAAAAATGGGTACAAAGCTTTCTGAGTCTGAAGTCAGGCAGTTGATGGAAGCGGTATTTTCCTGGACGTTCCTTATTTTATGGTTACTGTTCCCTCTCTTTTTAGCTCATATCTCCTTCTTGCAATTATTCTTCATGTTCATTTTACAAATTTGGCAAGCAGTTGATAACTTGTTGAGATATAAATATCTGAGAACTAAAAGCTTCTCGGTGAAGCGCATGAACAAAAGATTTACGTAGTCCTGCAGAAACTCTTCATTTTGTTGATGTGTATCTCGCTAAGTGGCTGTATTTCTTACCCATTAGCAAGTCCACAGCTCTAAATGGAATGCGTTTTAATTATTTGATGCTCCTGAAAATGATGTATATGTTCTCAATCCCCTTAAAATCATTTGACATAAAAAATATTTGGCTTCAAAATACCATGAAGATTGCATGCATAGAGTGTACTCATTAATGCATAGTCGATAATACAGATATTTGGTTGTTCTTCCAGGCTGATGTTGATGGAAATGGAACAATTGATTACCTTGAGTTCATAACAGCTACGATGCACATGAATCGCATGGAAAGAGAAGATCACTTGTACAAAGCCTTTGAGTATTTTGACAAGGATAAGAGCGGGTATGAAGCTATCCATCTGACCCTCTACATAGGGTTAACACTTTACTGTTTTCTAATCTTGGTATCTTTAGGTATATTACGATGGAAGAATTGGAGCATGCGCTGAAGGAATACAACATTACTGATGACAAAACAATAAAAGAGATCATTGCTGAAGTTGACACAGACAATGTACGGTATCCTTTTCCTTATGCAAGTTTATATGATATTTCTATGTACAACATCTAGACATCTTATGTTTTTTAGAATTTTCTTGTTGGAGAAACAAGGAAAAATACAACCGTATAAGAAACTATTTAAGCAATGTGAAATGTTTCCCTAGGATTAAACAACCTTTCTCTATAAGAGGAGCAGGAACTACAAAATGAATATAATGCAAAACCAACAAGTATATAGCTCATGTATTGAGAAGATATCATTGGTCCATTAATAGCCGTGTGTGGCCGTGAATGGTTTCTTTTGGACTGTCATGGATAAATATTTTTAACCAATCGCAGGATGGAAGAATCAATTACGATGAGTTCGCTGCCATGATGAGGAAAGGTAATCCAGATTTTGTCAACAATAGGCGCCGCAGATGAAAACACACGAAACTCATAAAGCACACCATTTGATTAGCACTGCTGCTCCAGTGAGTTTTTTTTTACCATTGGAACCTCTATAAAGATCCAATTGATGTTCCCTGTTTTAGCTATCTGGGATTGTGAGAGTTTTGGCTCTTCATTCACATATCAAACAAAAGAAGTTTCGACTTTTTCGTTTAATTGGCGGTACGAGTTCCTTGTTTGGATTGAGGTTCTGATTTGGTGAGTGGTTCAAATCTGAAAAAGTATTTAATGTATAGTATACAATTGATAATGCTGATGGTATTGCTTCTTTGGTTCATACTTCATCCTCTTTGAAACAAATGAAGAAAAGTTCATTTCCCCTCATATGTCATGTGTGCTTTTGAGCATTGTGTTCTTGTTCTGGAACAAGCAATAATTTTGTTAAGAGGAATGTATTTATTGTCCCATATTTGGTAACAATAGTTTATCTCCAATTATGGGTATCCAGGGTGAGTTTAAGTTATATACACTGTCATTGTAGAATCATGAGGTCCCTCGCGTTGCAAAATCACTAGGTGATTTCTTCTTCTTACGTTTAAAAAAATAGTTAAAAGTCATAGAAAATATACATTATACATTATAACTTGTCAAAATCCATAGAAAATATACACAAACTGAACAATACAGTTTACATATTCATGAACTATGCATTGACTATATATTATGATGCACACAAAAAACCTGAATATAGCTTCATTATACATTGAATATATACTGACTATAAAAATATAGTTTATATATAATATGAACTAAATCCTAACTACATACTATGATACATTCAAAAAACAAAATTTAACATAATTATGCATGAAACATTATGATACATTAAAAAAAAACAAAATCTAACATAATTACACATTAAGTATACATAAATAGTTTAATTTTGATCAACGTAAAATCACCTATAAATAATTTCAAAATTTAGAATATTAAATTTTCTCGATATTTTGAGTCTTTTAATATATAATGTGTTACGTCAAATCAAAATGATAAAAAGTGAAGCAAGGAAGAAGAAATTGTTAGACGATAATATTATCAACTTACGATTTCAATAAAAGAAGGCCAAATGGCCATATTTTGTAATTTTTTTGTAAATTGGACTAAAAAAATAGTAAATTAAGTTAACCGGCTGACATTTTATATAATTTGTTCCTTTTATGGAAAAATTATTTAAATATATAATTTATTTGATTATATTCTCTAATTTTTTATATCATTTAAACCTTTTTTAAAATTTATTATTTTACGCAATGTATTGATCGATAGATATATAACGTTGCGTGATATATCAATTGAATAAATCACTTTATGTGATGTATCGAAACGTTTTGATGTGTATCTAAATTTCACTAAATTTAAGGATTTTTTGTAATTTAGAAAATAATAGAGATATGATAATTAACTCTTAACACTATAAGATTCGTGTAAAAAAAAAATTAAAATTGTGGAAAGGCTCATTTTAATCCGTCAAAGTTTACACTTTACAATTGTCCTGTCTTTCCTATTTAAACAAAAAAAAACTAATTATGAAAATCTCCGTGCACGAATTCAATATTTATTTTTAAATGGTTTTAATTAAATATGTTTAAATCATCTTATTATCTTTAAAATAAATAAAAATATATAAATAATTATTGTATTCATAATTCCTACTCCTCTTTCTTCATCTTCTTTTGTTGGCTAAAATATTCCCTAATTTCATATGTAACCTAACGGAGCATAAATAAAAGACTTATTAATGTTACTTAGCTTATTATTATACCAAATTTGTCATCTACATTTTTTCTTTGAGGAAATTTAATACAAAAATATAATAATTATTATGTCATAAAATAAAATTGTTTAATTCCAACATAAATTTTGAATAAAATTATTCATTTCTACTCCTTTTCACTAACCATTCGTTAGTCCTAAGCTCCGATCTCACTAAACCAAATATTTTTCTAGAGTTACCTCCTACTTCAATCATTCAAAACGGTAAATATTAAGAATTTTGTATATTTTAACGATATTTTAAATTAGGAAAAATGGTAAAAAAATATTCCTAATCTATTGAATTTTTTTTAAAATGCCCTACTTCTATCTTTTGGTCTAAAAATATCCTTCATTTTATTTTTGATTCAAAAATATTCTTCCTTCCATTTTTAATTAAACTCAATCATATTAAATATTTTCAGATGAGCTAAATATTTAGAATTTGAATAGTAAAAATGATCTTTCAAAACAAATAAAAAAACTAATTAATTAGTGAAAATATTTAACTTATAATTAAATTTTAATTCAAAATAGAGAAAGTAATTTTGAACCAAAATTAAAAATGAAATGGATTTTTAGACCAAAAAGGGGATGTAGGGTTATTTTTGAACTTTATGTTAAATAAAAAAAATAACATCAAATCCCAAATTACTATTTTGTCCCTTACCCTGCACCAGTTTCAAAAACAGTATTATAGCTCCTTCTTCTTCATTTTTTTCTGCGCCGTTAAACTCTTCTTCTGCAAAATTTTTGCTTTAAAAGCTTTGTAATTTCTCTGCAAAATCCATTTTTGGGTCTCAATTTATCTCTTCAAAGCATTGAAATTTGTGGGTTTTACTCAAAAGTATGCCTCGTACTACTACTGTGGAGAGCTCTGGATGCCCTTCTCTTAGAGCTTTGACGTTTGACATTCTTGGACTTATTAAAGGTAAAGATTTGAGCTATAATCTATTGTTTTTTCAATCAAACTTTGCTTCTTTTTGTTCTTGCTAGTAGTATTGTTAGCAACAATCATATGGCTCAGACTAACTTATCTGGCACTGAGTTGTAGTTGTTGTTGATATGCTGAAAATTGGCTTTCTCCCATATAAAGATTGTCCTTTTTGTTTTTTTTGATAAACACGGTGTTTGCACCTCGACTAATTAGACAAGTACATGCTACCACACACTAGCACAAGGCCATGTTCTTACTAAAACCCCCTTTACTTAGCTAGACGAATATTAGATACTGGATAACTCTACCTACTAAAGCTTAGACAAGAAGAGGTCCCTTTTTTAGCTAGATCTTTTTTTAGTACTAAAGGGTCGATTGGTGTGAGGGATAAGGGATAAAATTAGTCCTGGAATTATTTATCCCACTATTTATACCAGAATGATGGGATAAGCTATCCCATGCGATATCCCAATCCATGAGTTAACTTTGTCTATCCCATCCCATACCTAATAGCTCCTAAGAGTCTTCTTTTTTTTTTTTCTTAAAGTTTTCTTGGTGTAGTTATTGAAGGTAAAGATTTGAGCTTTGGTCTATTGTAGTTCTTGTAATAATTTAAGGTAAAGATTTGAGCTTTTAATTTATTGTTTTTCTATGAAGGTTGGTTCTTTCTCTGTCTATCTTTTTAGTAATTTTAGCAATAATATCTTGCATCTATGCTGATAATTGGGTTTTCACATATATAGGCCGTCCTTTTTTACATATTTAATTGTGGTGTTGAGGCCAGCTTGTGTCCATCTGACTAGTTTCATAGGGTACTAGGTAACTCTGTCCATGAATGCTGATACAAAAACATGGCCCCCTTTTAGCTAGAAAAATTAGTTCTAAGTGTTCTATTTTTATAAAAAAAATCTTGGTGTAGTTGTTGAAGCTAAGGGTGAACAGAAGGAAGCTCCAAAGGTGGTGGAGAAATGGGGGGAACCTGATGCTTCAAGGTGTGTGCTTGCGGCGTCACTTGTTGACCGTGAATTTGACCCTGTAAGTTATCTCTGTGAATTTAGTTACTTTAGTCTCTGTTACACATATATCCCATGATATTATGCGCAAAAAATCTTTACTCAATGCAATAGGAAATAATGAAGTTATTTTATTAATTGAAAAAGGTCCCACAATAAAAAGAAAGTAAATATTAAAGTTTTCAAAAGATTGTTTACCAATTCTCAAAATAAAAAAAAAAGTTTTCAAAAGTTAAGTGGATGTTCCAGTATGATATTAGTTCAGCTGATATGGATGTTCTTTTCATTCACAGCGTTGGTCTTCTTTTTCTTTTATTAAGTAAACGATTTCAATTGTTACAAAAATAGTATATCAAAACAATGGGGTAACTGTTTGCTCCACTACAAATCTTCAATTAAGAGTCAAGGAACTAACAGAGTTCAAAGAAGTTTCTAGGGAGTTTAAAGGGGATAGCTAACCCCAACTATATACATACATGAGACATCTAACTTTAAAAGATTTGTGGGTAGTTGATGTCCCATCAAAGCACCTTATATTCCTTCCGTTCCAAATATTCCAAAACATAGCAGCTGGTATCATCTTTCAGATTTTCTTGATAATGTTATCAACTTCCCAGCATCTCCAACTTTCAAACTTCAAAGGCATCCCTGATGTTCTGTGGATGATCCATGTAAGCCCAAAAAGTGGTATAAGCATGCTCCCTAGGTCTGATGCCACTGAGCATTGTAGGAAAAGGTGACTGTGTGATTCTGCATACTTCAGGCACATACAACATTTATTTGCAACTTGAACATCCATGCAGCTAAGTTGTCTTGTGTCAAACATGCTTCATATAGGGCAGTCCAGCTGAAGCAACTTTTCTTGGGAGGTAATTTCTCACTTTCCAGATTGGTTTCCATGGCCAGTGGTCTGTGATTGGACTCTGTGGACCTAACTGTTAGTTGGCTGCCTTTATGAAAACTTCTCTATCTTGCTTCTTCCCACTTGAATTGACCTGGCACTAGGTTGTCGATAGTAACACTGTGAAGTGTTGCTAGTAAACTGACCAGCTCCTCAAAATTCCCAATCTTGTATGTTCCTTCTTAGGATTATGTTCCATGAATTCCCTTCTCTGTTCTAATGTATTTTTGAGTCTGTTTCACTGTTTTCTGGAATAGGCTGGGTCTTCAGTCGGTACAGCAGTATTCCCCAACTACTTGCCCTTTCAGTATTTGATATGGTGACTATTTCCTTCAGTCATTTCAGCAGTATTCCCCAACTACTTGCCCTTTCAGAATTTGATATGGTGACTATTTCCTACTGCAAGATAATGGAATTGTTAGAACTCCCATAAATAGCAGATGCTTTTCCAGACAACCCATATGGTTCTCCTAACTTCCTTCCATAAGCTTTGCTCGTCCTGTGTGCATCTCCATAAACACTTCGTTAGTAGATATTTATTGTGCAAGGCTAAGTTCCCGATGCCTAAACCATGTATCTTCTCTGGCAATTTCTCAGCATTGGTGATTGGACTTTTGATGTTACTTCCTACTTAACAGGATGAATAGTTCCTTTCATTAACTCAACATTCGAACCAGAAAGAAAAATGTGTAGAAAGAGAGAGATCATTGCATTCATGCCTTGGTTCCTGCATAATGGACTTTAGAAGCGACAGCTCGCATGAACTATGGATATTACATTGTCTACTGTATTAAACATGTCTTTCAATTGTACAAGTTAAATTCCAGTCACATGTCACACTGAATCATCTTGCTAATCATAGTTCAAATTTAGCATGGATGTAGTAAAGGATTTTTTGAAAATATTTAGTCAGTGTAATGCAGTATAAGCTACTAAAATAAAATGAACTTAGATATTCGTCTTCAAGTGGTTGTGTAGTCCTTGGGTGCTTACTGCTGCCATAAAATACTTCTAAAATGAGGCATTTGACTTTATTCTTTTGGTTTGTTGTAGCTACTTGGTGTAGCAAGGAAAAGCGGCAAGGTGAGGCTGTATCTTTGATCAAAGTTAATATAATATGAAGCCATGTATTTTTTTGAGTCTTGAGCTTTATTTTTGCACCCTTTACTGCTTTTATACTGCAGATTGAGGTTCTTAGTCCAGTCAATGGAGATGTTCGTGCATCCATTTCAATTGAAAGTCAAAATCATCCAGGATCGGCAGATGATTCTATTGTTGGTTTGCATTTATTCAAAGGAGAAAGATTGGGATCATCATCAAGGTATTATCTTGTCCTGCTTTAGACAATACGAGCAGGAAGTGTCTAATTAATTACCTTAGTTATCTTATGGAATAAGCAACTAGTAGAAGTAGACATATTGTTAGACTCTTCCTAGCAGACTGCGAATGGTACAAAACTTTTCAAAATGTGGGTTAAAAGACTACTTGTGTAGGTCGGGGTTGAGAATTGGGGGGCCGCACCCTATCCCATCAGCCTAAGCCTTGATTGCACCTCAGACATGCCTGATATAAATATACTAAGAACTAGGACATGCATCTTTGACACATTAAGATGCCATGACTCGACTATCCAAGTCGGAAGTACGAACCACTCAATGAAGAATCTCAAGCGAAATTGAATCAGGTTCAGTGCTTGGATTAAAAAATGTTGCTCAACAGCTTGGCCCTTCTCCTTTTTTGAGGCAATAGCTTGGCCCTTCTCCTTGGCGATTCAAATATTTAAATACTTACTTTCTCAAATGCTTACTGGACTATCCTGATTTATGTGCTATTTACTCATAAATTGGCATATTCCTGAAATTGTTTGACTCTCTTAGATGGGATGTGGTGTGGTTGTGATGTCCACATACAATAACGAGGGACAGCATGTTGTCTTTATTTGTTGTACATATGAGAAAGAGGAAAAATAGTATAATGCAATGGGTTATCTTCCCTTTAAACTAGCCAAATGTGCATGTTAGCAAGATCCTTGGCTAGCTAGTGAGGAACAGGATATGAGATAAATGTGGATTTCTTATTACTCCTGTGATGTAGCTCAAATATGAACCTAACATGGAATAAGAGTTTATACCCTCTTATCTCATTTTGGTTATCCATGAATTTAGCAACCTCTTATGAATATCCCTACACAAATGTAGTTAATAAACTTCTGAACTGTGCCTAGAAGATAGAGGTATAGTTGATGAGCCTGATTAACATTACATAATCCATAATACCCAAAGTCGACATTGTTGATGGTAGTGATTGGAGCATTTTGTGTTTGAAACAGTTACTAACTACTGGTTAGTGACTAGCTTTGTGAGTGGTGTGCTTGCAATGTATTGCCCTGCATGTGGCTTGGAAGATGGAGCTTGCTTGGGCATCTGGCATGCATTTATGAGGAACTTTCCCCAGATTAAATTAGGCTCGTTTTCTGAAATTCTTTCTTATGCATGTATAGGTCATGCAACCTACTCAAATGCACAAGCAAAGGACAAGCAAACATGACATATGTTAAAATGTCCGAATCACTTGAAGATTCTGGTGGTGAAAGTACTCAAACAACATGGAATGTTTGTGGTTCAGGCAGTATTTTGTGCTGTAAGGTAGATGCAGATGAAAGCTATGCATTGTTTGGTGGGTGAGTATCATGAATACAAGGTTCTGGGATATAACATTGATGGTGGGAATAGCAAGCTAATGAAATTTTCTTTGACATATCAGGAAGGGTGTTGAGGTTAATATCTGGGATCTGAGCCAGTGTGCTAAAGTTTGGTCTGCAAAATCTGTGAGTTTCACCATCATTCTCTTTAGCATTTTTCTGTGTAACAAAATAATAACTGGTCTTTGTTGCACTTTAAGAATTTGACACATTGCACCCTTCTTCCAGCCAGCGAAAAACAGCCTCGGCATATTCACCCCAACTTGGTTTACATCTGCAACTTTCTTATGCAAAGATGATCACCGCAAATTTGTTGCAGGCACTAATAGTCACCAGGTATTTTTTCTTAGCTAATTCGTTGGCTCTAATAAGCTTGATCTTTTTTCTTTTGTATCAAGAGGGTAATTTTGGTGCAATTGCTTCATAGTTCCTTTTCCTAAGAAGAGCTTCATGTAGTTTTCCTTATAACTGTCTTTTGACTAACACATCTAAAATTTATCTGGCATTTCTGAGGCCATAAGAAAAATTAGGCTACTTTCTTCTTGCAGTGTGTGGATGGAGATGGGGAGGTGGGTTCTAGTTTAACCCAATAAAGGTGCAAATGGGTGAGCTGATTCAAGTGTTGGATGTGCTTATAACTTTCAGCTCTCACAAGTCGGAACACCACAAAATTCCATGTGTTCTACACCAGTCAATTTCAGTTCTGAAATGAATTTGGCTAGCCTACTAGTCCATTTGAACCATTTTCCTTCCTTTCATTTCTCTCTTCCTACATGATGCCATTTTTCCGCTCCAGGTCACCACTTGTGCTGTGTCATTACCTGATTTCAACCACCATCCTCGTATCTCATTATCTACTTTTGACACCCTAACTCTTACCCAGTACTAGCACACTCAAATCTCTAGCAGTGGGAAAGAAGTCTCAAAGGGGGTGGAGTAACACTCATTTGCCTTATGTAATCTGCCAAAATAAACAGGATCAGCTAATCTTGAACTTCAGCTGACAACGTCACCTTGCAAATCCTACTTTTCTTATTCCCTAGAAATTTTCTGGTTACAGAGATATAAAGGTGTCTGGATTTCTTCAGTTTCCAAAATGTCATACCATCTTTTACGCTACAATGCTCTTTTGCTCCTTTCAGAAGTAGCCAGTTGGTACATCTTGAAGTTAATGGAGAGAAGTTTATTGTTTTTAATTGCAGTTGGTTTGTTTAAATAGCATAAATGCTTTCAGCCTATTAAATAGACTAAAAATTGATCCATATAAGATCCACATGTACCCGTTCGGTTAAGTAGTTTCACCTGCGGAGCCTTACTTAGTTTTCTCAATTTATTATGATATGGCTCATTTTGTGTTTTAAATTTGTTGCTGATTTACCTGTGAAGAGAAATTATTGCTGATTAAACTGTCTGTACCAACTTGGTAATTTGTAGGTGCGTCTTTATGATATTTCTGCTCAGAGAAGGCCAGTTCTTTCATTTGATTTTCGTGAGACCCCTATTAAAGCTGTGGCTGAGGATGAGGATGGACATACGATATACATAGGAAATGGGTCTGGCGATCTTGCTTCTTTTGACATCCGCACAGGTAAACGGCTGTCTCACTATAGTTATTGTTGTTTGTGCTGTCGCTATACTAATCTCATATATCATACTTTATTATTTGAGGAAAAAGAGTACATTGATAAGGCAAGACATCCTTAAAATAATAGTTAGACTTTTAAAAAATTATTGAGGATATCGTTATAAGAAATTAATGATAACTAAGACAACTCATGTATGTATGTACATGGTGAACAGAACACACAAGTTCATTCTTGTGTTTCTTCTAGGAATAAGATTTTGTGGTTAACTTGACCACTGTACTTTGTACGTATCTTGGCTAACTTATTATGAGCTCGTCATGTGTAAGAATATCTAATGTGGGATATGATTTCAGTTTCATATAAGAAGTTCCTCGCAGACAAAGATATAGTTTATCAGTATTATTGATGAATTTCTGCTCTTGTGTTAATTCTTAGCTTTTACTCTTGCGTGTCTTTCAAACCATTTTCTGGAAAACAATATTCTTGATCTGAGGGTTTATCGAAAATAGCCTCTCTACCCCAAAAGATAGGGGTAAGGCCTGCATACACCCCACCCTTCCCACACTCCTAGACATGATTCTTGTTCTTTATGATAGTAAAACTTGTTAGTTCATGTAGTGATTCAGATGTCTAGACTCATTTAATTCATTTTGTTATGGATCTCAAGCTTCAAGTGCATCTTTTTGTTGTAGGGAAGCTTTTGGGTTCCTTCTTGGGGAAATGTTCGGGAAGTATAAGATCCATAGTTAAGCATCCAGAGCTTCCAGTTATAGCCTCATGTGGTAAGTATTTAAAATCACAGTTGGCTTCTTTATATTGTGATGCATATAGCAGTTTTGATCTCGATGTATGTTCCTTAAGATTTATTATATGAGGATATAATCTGTTAATAGAAAATCTGAAGCTTTTTAAACCTCTCTGGAATTTTGGATAAAACTGAAATTATGTTTCTTCTATTTTGTTCATCACAAGCTATTAACTTGAATAAATTACTTTTGAATAGGATTGGACAGCTATTTACGCATTTGGGATGTCAAGTCACGACAACTTCTGTCTGCGGTATGTTGTTTATCTATACTGTAGCTTTTTAAGAACTGAATGGACAATCCAATAGACAGCTACATTTCTGAGCTACTGCTTCCTTCAGAAATGAGTGACTGTTGATTGATCCTCTCTTTTCAAAATTCAGTGAATTGCAATATTTTGCAACTTAAACTCAAATATGACAATGGCTATTTGTGATGGTTCAACTCTTAGGTCCGTCTGAGTTAAAAAAGTCAAGATGCCATATAGAAGTATAGACTACAATTTCCGATCCTTCCACGTTAGACTAAAACTGAGCTTTTGCAAGGTTTCTAGATATTCTTTTCTGATGAGCCCAATGGAATCGAGAATTCATTACACATCCTTTGTGCATCTTTAGGTGAAGATAAACATAATATGGCGATTCCTAGACGTAGTCCTTCTGCATAATGTGATGATAATTATTGTAATTATTGAGTTCAATTCTTAATGTGCTTCGACATGCATCTATTTCTTCCCTCTTGCATATTACAAAGAAATACTTGGCGGGTGCGCTTAAAGACATTCGAGGTTTTAACATGTGCTGCTTACCCATCATTAGTGTCATGTATTTAGGATCAAGAGTACAACAAAACAACCACATACCCTGTGAAATCCCACAGGTGGAGTCTAGGGCGGGTAGAGTGTACGCAGACCTTAACCTACCTTGTGGAGGTAGAGAGACTGCTTATGAAAGACCCTCGGCTCAAGTAACACATATCGAAGTAAATTTAAAAGAAGTATTTAGGATCAAGAGTGTGGACAAGTAATTCTTTAGTGTGAATTTGGATGAGCATTCCATTTATTTTAAAAGCTAAAATCTTTGGCTGTTAATCACAGAGAATGAAATGAATTTATTCTTCCATGGTTACGGTTGGGGTAGATCGAGGGCCAACTTTTAACTGATTTGTGATTATGCATAATTGATGAATGATGAATGCACGTCTTTAATTTATCGTAAATCGGTAGAAGAGAGGACTCTCAAGTACTTAAAAGCTAAAATGTGGATGCAGGTTTTCTTGAAGCAGCATCTTAACAGTGTTGTATTCGATTCAAAATTCTCTACTAGAGGTATGCTTTTCGTTTCCTTGTTTGCCTTCTTTTATGCCCGAAAGAAAAAGCTCCTTTTCAGGGTTTCTGGGAACAGATCCAGTGGAGCCTGTAGCTTTGAACCCCCGACATTGTGGCTATGAACCACAGCATTGGGGGTTCAAACTACTCCTCGCCCACAATCGGCCCAAGGGGGAAGTACCTCCCCCTCTGAGGGTAGGAAAATCATGATCAGATAGCAAACCAAAAGCTAGGGAACTTGAGTGTGGGTCTTTTGTCGAAATGGAACGACTATTCATTTTGCTTATTTACTATTTTTATGCTTGTTCAGAAGCTCAGATACCTCCTCAGCAACAAGAAACAGATGAAACATTACAGACGGAAGAAGAGGAAGAGAAGACTGTTAAGCGCAAGAAGGCATCAAAAGAACACAGCGGAAGCAAAAAACTGAAGACCAAGAAAAAAAGTAAAAGGTCGAAAGGAGACAGTAACGACATTGCCTAATCGTATTGCTTTCCAAGAATCCCTTATTATCGACACATCTCTAATGCACGAGTTCAGCTTAAAGGATACCTCAACATACACTAGAACATGGTGAGATGATTAGCGTGAATTCATGGCATGACTGCATTCGTCCAAGTTAGAAGAACTCGGGAACACGAGTGAGTTCTTTGTTAAATATAAGCTAGCTAGTTGAAGGCGGGCATACAACAGCAATTATGACTCGATCCCAAACAGGTCGGGGTCGGCTTTTTGAATCCTCAGTGTTCATGTGTTCCATTAGCTTAGGTCTCACATTTCAATATAGTGAAGAACTGAAATACATATAGCCTTTAATTGCTTGCATATGTTTGACAGTTTTGAAGTTTGTTTATGGAAAAATTACATTAGTTCAAAAGTATTGATGTTATTTCTCATTTTGGTGGATTTTATTATTATTTGAAAAAACATTTTCAGATTTTAGATTATGTGGGACGAATAAGATACTTTCATACTTAATTCGTAAAACTAGGATTTAAGTCAAAATCATCGAAGGGTATAGTGGGACTAAAGAGATCGTTACACGCTTAATCAGAGGTTTGGGTTCAAGTCCTTGGAAATGGAACAAATATCGTTAAGGCGTGTTTACCTCGTTTTTCTTTATCGAGTCAACTACCAGATAATTATTTTAAAAATGAAACAAACTTATAATAACCCAAGTAAATGAGTTATCTTCACCTTTAATAATAAAGATTTTGGGTAAGTTTTGAATAGAAAAATCATATGCATTGAACGCCTCTTTCTTTAATGGATCTTTTGCAATTAGAATCTAGATTAATCGAGTTAAAAAATATCGGATACTATAAGATTATATCGAAATATGATAGATTAATAATAGTTGTAGTTGTGAGAAAATGATTAAAAGTATAAAAAAAACGCCTCCCTCTTTAATGGATCTTTTGCAACTAGAATCAAGATTAGTCAAGCCAAAAACTATCGGATACTATAAGATTATACCGAAATATAATAGATTAATAGTTATAATCATGAGAAATTGAATAAAAGTATAATATAAGATTATACGAAATATAATAGATTAATAGTTGTAGTTTTGAGAAATTGATTAAAAGTATTTAAAAAAATAGGAAAAATATTGTCAGAAGTGGGATTTGAACCCACGCCCTCTTACGAAGACCAGAACTTGAGTCTGGCGCCTTAGACCACTCGGCCATCCTGACAAGATTGTTAAGTTCAATCCCAATTAAGGTATAAAATATATACAAAATATAAGATTTTTTGTAAAATCTTTTTACATGAAAAGATAATAATAATAAATAATTAAAAAAAATAATATATATATATATATATATATATATATAAAGACTTGAGAAAAAGGATATGACTTTTATTTCTATATATATGTTCTTTTTTGTGAAATAATTCCTCAAATAAAAAAGTTGATAAGTAATTCAACAAGAAGTTGTATAGATAAGGGATTAGTCAAGGTTATTCGTGTATCATAAAGAAAACCTTATAAATTAGAGGTTTCGATATCATTTTAAATTTTCAGTATAAGTAGTAAAATATGTCGATTCAACAACTTGAAATTCATATCATCAATATAAGAATCGGTCAATAATTCACATGACTTAAATTTAATCAAGCATAGCTAATTAACATTACAACGATGTTATATTGTACTTACACTGAATGATTTTCAAACACGTTACTACTTTTATATGCGATTTCAACTAAAGTGTCATAAATTTGAAAATTCTAAATAACCATAGTCCTTAATAGACAGTTAAATGAAATTTAAAGAATCCAATGTTTTCTTCTTTTTTTTTCTTTTGAGTGCATATTTATACAAACCCAATGCTAATTAATATATAATCCGTTTATAATAATGGAAGTTATAACTTGGTACTTTCTAATTAAAAAACACTCAATTAATTAAATCCCAGTACATAGGAGACAAAAATAATAATAAAGTTCTTACATGTACCAATCCTATTATAATCTCAACTAATTATACTACATAATATAATAATTAAACTTAAATATCTTATCCATATATATATATATATATAATAGTTAAAATTTTACAGCTCCAACTATAGTATCACATGTTCGAATTTAAATATTACACGCTTCAAAATCAAATCAAGATCACTGAATTCACGTAACTAAAGAGAAACTTTCCTCTCACAATTAATATCCTTAACATCTTGTCTTTGTATACCTACCACCATATCACAATTCATCCTTATATCAACACTCTTCTTAAACAAACCTAAATTAACCTTCCCATTAATATTTGTAGACATACTTACCGGTAATTCCCCCGCTATCAAATCGCTCGTTAATCGAGGAATCACGATTAATTTTTCAACCATAACCGCGACGATCACGTTCATACTAAACGTCCGTCGAGCCCTAGCGGACCCTCGTGGGATCATGGCTTCCGCGATGATTCTATCGCTGTAAATCAAACTAGCAGTCGAAGGGTTAAACTTAAACGATACCGCGTTAGGATTTTTAATAGAAATATCAGCGGAAACTGTAATATTCATATTGCTTTGAAGATTGGAACTACTAGTAAGGGAACTCAACCCCTCGAATCGGATCGAGTTCATCCTTATCGTTGGATCTTTCACCTTGAAAACCGTGAGCGCAAGGATCAAGATAATGATACCTATGATTATCGTTGTGATACCACAACAACCACAACATTTTATACACCTCCTCCTACGAAGTTGCTTCTTTGATAACTCTGTACTGGATGTAGACGTGTAATTAACACCTTCTTCATTTTCGATGTGTATACGATGTGATGAAGGTGCCAAAGGACGAACTTGATCTCTAGATGAATTTGGAGATTGTGGTGGAGACATTTTTATTTTTTAGAGATCTTATCAATTGGAAGATTGATAATTTATTTTGTGTACTATGATATTAAAAGATGCATTTATTATTTATATGACTATAGTGTATGTATTAATTATATTAACCGCGTTAGCACGACTTTGAATATTGACTATATGTGGGACATAATTGTGTTGAAATTTTTGTATTGTCTTTTTTTTTCCTTTTAAATTATAAATTTAGTATTATTTATTACTAATAAAATTATATATATAGTCATGGAAGCTTCTCCTTTGAGAAGTATTATTATTAGGACAAATACATAAATAGATCCCTAAATTTGTTTTTTTTTTTTTCTGAGTTACCTCAATTATGTAATTTTTCTATTGAATCATTGAACCACCGATAATTTGTTCCTTTTAAACAAACACTGTTGGCTGATGTGTAATTAAATTTTTGAAGGGCATTGACAGAAGATACATATGTTATTGCAGAACTCATTAGTCCAATTAACAGTGAAAATGTTCGAGAATAATGATGTTTATTTCAAGTCATTTGAATACATTAGAATACAAATGAGACTACCATAGTTTGTCGTCATTCTTCAATAAAAAAAATTATAATACGGACACAATCAAAGGCATTTACAATAGAATAGCTGATCAGAATCAACTAACGATGTTTAAAAGGAATAAATTATGGGTTGTTCAATGATTCAATAGGAAAATGACGTAGTTAAGGTACTTAAGGGGAAAAAACCCAACAAATTTAAGAATTTGTTTATGAGTTCGACCTTATTATTATTATATTTGCCAACAAAATACATTAGGGATATCTTATAATTGCATTTTATATTTGAAGCTTCTATATATCTTTGTAGGAAATAAAGATGGATTTAGATGTGAGATTATCTAATTAGTGCATATTTATATGTTTGTATTTCGTATAAAAATTATTGATTCAGATAAATTTATAATCAGAGGTTTCTGAATAGAATATACTGCGTCGAAACTTCATGGATACAAAACTTTCATTGCCACTAAGTCAAGGATTTTGAATTTTACTAATAACTTTTGTTGCACAATCTCGTCTTTCTCCAAAATATAAAAAGAATTAATTTTTTAAAAAAAATATATATTTTATTGTGCCCATGAACTGGAATTAATTAATTAATTTCTTTCATAACATGAGCAAGAAATAGACTAATTAATCACTTTAACAGACTTTTGATGTAACTAGAATTAAAAAAGGTAAGACTTTAGAGATTTGAAAATTCTAGGTGGTGTGCTATATACTAGAAAATAACATTTTTAATCCCTTAATTGTCAAAACTAACATGCTAAGACTCTAATAATAAGTGAAAAATATACAAATAGCAACAATAACAATTCTACCAAAAAAAAAAAGCAATAATATATTTGATGTAATATCACAAATAAGATCCGAAAAAGATAATATACAAATAATAACAATAGCAATTCTACCAAAATTAAGTTATTTAATTTAATAAATATCTATATATAAGCCTTTTTAAGTTATGATCATGAAAAATATAATTTATTAAGTAACGACATAAATTATTTCATTAATATGTCTAAAGAATAAAAAATATAAAGATATTTCTTTTAGAGGAAAATTATTTATTAGACAATTTTATCTCAATGATCCTATTAAAATTGCATACTTCAATTCTCATCATGTCTATTTTGATTATGGGAATGACATATATTGTAATCATATAGTACCTTTGAATTTTTTTAAAATTTGGGTTATAAATTTCAATGAAGAGTCTATTTTTTGGTGTGCTATTCTTCTAGAAAGGCTACTACATAGTCGTGGGTTCACTTGAAATTATTTTCTTCGTTTAAAAAAGAATATTTTTATTTTCTTTTGAATTTGTTTCAAGAAGAATGTCTCGTAAGTTTAACTTTCCACGTAATATGTTTAAAATCACAAGATTAAATGGCATTTTGGTACATTTGACATAACTTTAATTTAAAACCACAAGATTAAAAAGTCTTATTATTTTTTCTTTAACTCCGTTCAAAGTTAAACTAGGTCATCCTTTTTAAAACGGAGAGAGTAATATTTTTGACGCAATATGTAAATTTAGCATAACATAAGTTAAAGTTATTATAAAATTTTATGTATGAAACTATAATTATACAAACACAATACATTTAATATTTAAAATTTCAAAATTTGAAACTAAAAAGCTAGAATCATGAATTCGTCTTTTAAAAATAGAAAAGCTATTATTTACTCTCCATCATGGAATCCTTTTATCATTTCTTTGTCAAATATTACAACTTGATACCAATTTTTTTTTTTATTTAATAAGAGATAAAATAAATAAAATTAACATATTTGATCTCAAATGTTGATTCAAGTTTTTCAAGTAGTTAATATGAATAAGTAAAATATATTAATCACTATTTGGCGTGTAATACTAGTTTTAAGTCTTCTTAATTTATGTGTGTCTCAGAAATTCTTATTTTGAGAAGGAGAACTTTCATACTAAAGATGATTTTCATTATTGAGGCTCAAATTCAAAAACTTTAAATAAAGGTAAAATAGTATTTATAACCCATCAATTTCTTTAAGAAATCGTTGTATTTATAACCCCCACCCAGCTCTCATAATAACCCTAACCCCACCGCCCATAATAACATTTATTTATGATTTGTATATATTGTTCATAAAAATAATATTTATTTATGATTTATCTATATCGTCCACAATAATTAACAATTAATGAGTTAGTTAAAAGCATGATTTTCGAGTAAGTGTCCATGATCGTAAACAAATTAGAATTTGAGAAAACTAAAAAATTTGATTTCAGAAAAAAAAAATGTATCTATAATCTGTCTATGCCGTCCATAAAATTTATCAATTAATAGGGTTACTTAAAAGCATGATTTTCGAGAAAGTGTCCATATATATTTCTCGCGAACAGATTTGTATTTTGAGAAAACAACAAATTTCATTTCAAAAATAAAATTTATCTATGATTTGTTTATACCGTTCATAAAAATTATGAATTAACGATCTTAATTAAAAGCGTGATTTTCGAATAAGTGTGCAGATATATTACTTGTGAAAAGATATGTATATGAGAAAACAAAAAATTTCATTTCAAAAATAAAAATAACATTTATCTATGATTTGTCTATACCGTCCATAAAAATTATCAATCAATGGGGTTAATTAAAAGCACGATTTCCAAGTAAGTGTGCATGTATATTACTCGTGAACAGATTTGTAATTGAGGAAACGAATAAATTTCATTTCATAAATTAAAATAACATTTATCTATGATTTGTCTATACCGTCTATAAAAATTATCAATTAATTGGGTTAGTAAAAAGGATGATTTTCGAATAAGTGTGCACGTATATTACTCGTGAACAAATTTGTATTTGAGAAAACAAACAAATTTCATTTCAGAAATAAAACTAATATTTATTTATGATTTGTCTCATCCATAAAAAATGATCAATTAATGAAGTTAATTAAAAGCGTGATTACCGAATAAGTGTGCACGTATATTACTTGTGAACAGACATGTGAGGAAACGAACAAATTTCATTTCAAAAATAAAAATAGCATGTATCTAGGATATGTCTATATCGTCCATAAAAATTATCAATTAATGGGATTAGTTTAAAGAGTGATTTCCAAGTAAGTGTGCATGTATATTACGCGTGAACAAATATGTATTTGAGGAAACAAACAAACTTTATTTTAGAAATAAAAATAACATTTATCTATGATTCGTCTATACCGTCCATAAAAATTATCTATTAATAAGGTTAATTGATTTCCGAGTAAGTGTGCACATATATTACTCGTGAATAAATGCGTATTTGAGGAAACAAACAAATTTCATGTAACATTTATCTATGATTTGTCTATACTGTCCATAGAAATTATCAATCAATCGGGTTAAGTAAAAGAGTGATTTTCGAGTAAGTATGCATGTATATTACTCGTGAAAAGATTTGTATTTGAGAAAACGAACAAATTTCATTTCAAAAAGGGATAACGGACAAGCACCCTCTCAATCTATGTCTGAAATCTCAGAGACACACTTATACTATACTAAAGTCATATTACCCCCCTGGACTTATTTTATTAATAATTTTTTACCCCTTTGTGACCTATGTGACAGTATCTTGTGGGCCCAACACTGGTTGACTTTTTTTCTCAAGCTAGTGCCACGTAGGTCGAAAAGGAGTAGAAAATTACTTATAAAATAAGTTCAGCGGGTAATAGCATCTTAGTATAGTATAAGTGTGTCTCTGAGATTTCGAGCATAGGTTGAGGGGGTACTTGTGCATTTTCCCAATCAAAATAACATTTATCTATGATTTGTCTATACAGTCTATAAAAATTATCAATTAATGAGGTTAACTAAAAATATGATTTTCGAGTAAATGTTCACGTATATTACTCGTGAACATATGTGTATTTGAGGAAACGAACAAATTTAATTTTAGAAATAAAAATAACATGTAACTATGATTTGTCTATACCGTCTATAAAAATTATCAATTAATGGGATTAGTTAAAAGCGTTATTTCTGAGTAAGTGTGCATGTATATTACTCGAATATTTGAGGAATGAACAAATTATATTTTAGAAATAAAAATAACATTTATCTATGATTTTTCTATACCGTCCATAAAAATTATCAATCAATGAATAATTTTCCGAGTAAGTGATCACGTATATTACTCGTGAACAAATGTGTATTTGAGAAAACGAACAAATTTCATTTCAGAAATAAAAATAACATTTATCTATGATTTGGCTGTATCGTTCATAAAAATTATCAATCAATTGTTTCGTTGAAAGCGTGAATTTCGAATAAGTATGCATGTATATTACTCGTGAACAAATTTGTATTTGAGGAAAAGAACAAATTTCATTTCAGAAATAAAAAGGGAAAATGCACAAGTACCCCCTCAACCTATGCCCGAAATCTCAGAGACACACTTATATTATACTAAGGTCCTATTACCCCTGAACTTATTTTATAAGTAATTTTCTACCCCTTTTTAGCCTACGTGACACTAGTTTGGAAAAAAAAGTCAACCATCGTTGGACCCACAAGATAGTGCCACGTAGACTAAAAAGGGGTAAAAAATTATTAATAAAATAAGTTCAGGGGGGTAATAGGACCTTAGTATAGTATAAGTGTGTCTCTGAGATTTCGGGCATAGATTGAGGGGGTACTTGGGCATTATCCCAAATAAAAATAACATTTATCTATGATTGTCTGTACCGTCAATAGAAATTATCAATTAATAGGGTTAGTTGAAAGCGTGATTTCTGATTAAGTGTGCACGTATATAACTCGTGAACAGATTTGTATTTGAAAAAATGAACAAATTTATTTCAGAAGTAAAAATAACATTTATCTATAATTTGTCTATATTGTCCATAAAAATCATCTATTAATGAGGTTAATTAAAAGCGTGATTTCCGAGTAAATGTGCACGTACATTTCTCTTGAACAGATGTGTATTTGAGGAAACGAACAAATTTCATTTTAGAAATAAAAATAACATGTAACTATGATTTGTTTATACCGTCTATAAAAATTATCAATTAATAGGATTAGTTAAAAGCGTGATTTATGATTAAGTGTGCATGTATATTACTCGTGAACAGATTTATATATGAGGAAACAAAAAAAAAAAATTAGAAAAAAAAAACATTTATCTATGATTTGTCTATACCGTCCATAAAAATTATCAATTAATGAGGTTAATTAAAATAATGATTTCCGAGTAAGTGTACACATATATTACTCGTGAGCAGATGTATATTTGAGGAAACAAATAAATTTTATTTTAGAAATAAAAATAACATTTATCTATAATTTGTTTGTATCGTCCATAAAACTTGTCATTCAATGTGGTTAGTTAAAGGCGTGATTTTCGTGTAATTGTGCATGTATATTATTCGTGAATAGATTTGTATTTTAGGAAATGAACAAATTTTATTTCAGAAATAAAAATAACATTTATCTATGGTTTGTTTGTACTGTCCATAAAAATTATCAATTAATGGGGTTAGTTAAAAGCGTGATTTTCGAGTAGTGTGTACGTACATTACTCGTGAACAGATTTGTATTTGAGAAAACGAACAAATTTCATTTCATAAATAAAAATAACATTTATCTATGATTTGTCTATACCGTCCATAAAAAGTATTTATTAATGAGGTTAATTAAAAGCGTGATTTCCGAATAAGTCTGCACGTATATTACTCGTGAACCTATGTGTATTAGAGAAAACGAACAAATTTTATTTCTGAAATAAAAATAACATTTATCTATGATTTATCTATACCGTCCATAAAAATGATCAGTTAATGGGTTAGTTAAAAACGTTATTTGCGAGTAAGTGCGCTTGTATATTACTCGTGAATAGATTTATATTTTAGGAAACGAACAAATTTCACTTCAGAAATAAAAATAACGTTTTATCCATGATTTGTCTATACCGTCCAAAAAAATATATCAATTAATAGGGTTAGTTAAAAATGTGATTTCCGAGTAAGTGTGCATGTATTTTACTCGTGCACAGATTTGTATTTGACGAAACAAACAAATTTTAAAAGAAAAATAACATTTTTATCCATGATTTGTCTATACCGTTTATAAAAATCGTCAAGTAATGAGGTTAATTAAAAGCGTGATTTCCGAGTTAGTGTGCACGTATATTATCTGTGAATTGATGTGCATTTGAGAAACGAATAAATTTTATTTTAGAAATAAAAATAGCATTTATCTATGATTTGTCTATACCGTCCATAAAAATTAACAATTAATGGGGTTAGTTAAAAAAGTGATTTATGAGTAAATGTGCATGTATATTACTCGTAAACAAATTTGTATTTGAGGAAAAGAATAAATTTCATTTCAGAAATAAAAATAACACTTATCTATGATTCGTCTGTACCGTCAAAAAAAATTATCAATTAATGGGGTTAGTTAAAAGGGTGATTTTCGTACAAGTGTGCACGTATATTATTGTGCACAAATGTGTTTTTGAGGAAACAAACAAATTTCATTTCAGAAATAAAAATAACATTTATCTATGATTTATCTATTCCGTCCATAAAAATATCAATAAAGATTAGTTAAAAACGTGATTTTCGTGTAAGTGTACATGTATATTACTCATGAATAGATTTGTATTTGAGAAAATAAACAAATTTCATTTTAAAATTATAATAAAAAAATAAATTTACTCCAAACTATTGAAAATGATATGTAAATAACTCCGCTATATTTTTGAGACGCCGTAGAGCATATATATTATTATACAATAATAATAACAACTTTAATTTCTATTCAACGTATTGAAAAGTACTATAAAATAACACGAAGGACAAAAGGGTTCATATTTTTCAATTTATAGAATTTACTTTTCCGGTAGAAAAATACAGCTTAATAAATATATATAGTGGCAAAAAAGAAGTTAAATGAATTGAAAATTTATAAATTACTCAGTTTGATTTTAGTTACCTGTTTATTTTTAAATTAACACATTTTAAAAAATAATAATCGACACAATAAATTTATTATTTTACCTCTATTAATTACGAAATAATTAAAATAAAATCTTAATATTTTTAAAAAATTTAATCTTTTTCAAAGTAATTAAAAATCGATAAAGTGTTAAAATTAATACTTTACTGTTTAGAGAAAATATAATGAAATAACAGTTGCATGTTTCACAATTAATAAATTTATTTTTTTATAATATAGCAAAATAATTAATCAAAAAATTGTTGCATAATTTAAATTTAAAAGATATTTATTATTATAATATAACATATATAGGGGAAGAAGATATAAAGGGAAATACCTAAAATAGTTGAAAAATACAGTTTAATGGGATATTTTTGTTAACCGATTTTTATGAATAAAAAAAAAACATAAAAAAGAATATGAGATAACAAAGATATAGATGATTATCTTAAATTCTCGAATATTTTAAATTTCAAAAGTTAATTTTAGATAATAAAACTTATATATATTGATCATTTAAAATTGTAAAAAAAAAAAGAAAAAAGAAGAAGAGAAGTTTGAAATTATAAAAGCTGCCAGTAATTAAATTGGGTCAGAGCAGTAGGAACAGAAAAGTTCCGTAGTGTGAGAGAGAAGCGAAATATGGCCGGAGCGACGGCGAATTCTGTTCCGGCGACCGGCGTTGACGTCGGAGTCCATAGGATGAGCGCGTCGTACGTAAACTCCGTTCGAATCTCCGCCGCTGCGAATCGATTTGCAACGCTGCTATGTAATCAGCCCCAAATTGATGCTCAGGAGTTCGTTCAACTCTGCCTCTCACTTTCAAGGTACCAATTTCTCTTTTCCTTCTCCAGCGGAAAATAATACTATTGTGAATTTTCTTCTTCTGCAATTGCTAGGGTTTGTATGTGCTTGTTTAGTGTGTATATTCATTGTTACTATGTTGTAGTTTTATACTGTTTCTCAAATTGTGAGTTCATGGCCTTGAAAAATATGACATATTATAAGTGTGATAATATTGTGATAAAGTAGTAAATATTCATATTCATCGTTGATATCTTTTTATTGAAATTTCGAATTAATGTTTTTTTGATATGAAATTCATAAAAAGTGTTGTATTTTTGATATGAAACTTTTTAATATAAATTTATTGCATTTTAAACTTACGGAGAATCTATTTGTTTTGTGTGCTTTTTTTTTTCTTCTAGAAAGCACATAGGGGTTAAATGCAGAGGTACTTTTTTTTTTAAAAAAAAAATCTATAATTCTACAAATATGACACTATTTCTTTTTTTGTCCGTTTCGAAAAGAATACATATTTTTTTAATATAATAAGTATTTAAAAGTATAATTACTCTTTTATCCTTATTGATCTCACTTAATTTTTTAATAGATTTATGAGAAGAGAGGAAAATAAATTACTTTTCTAAAAGATAATTTGATAAATATTTTAAAATTTTCATTATTTTTTAAACTCGAATCAAATATTGGCAAACTGAAAAAAGTACCAAAAGTTCCTTTAAAAAACACAAAAAGGATATTGTTTCATGTTCATCATTGGTTCCTTTTCCATTTCTTTGTTAAAAACATGACACTTGCTAGCGAGATAGAAAAAAGTTATATATATTTTTAAAATTCACAATAAGTATATACTAATGAAATTTTTCCAATTAAATTATATATCTTGCAAAAGTTAAAATAAATAATTAATAATAAGAATTTCTTGGTTTCCCTTTTGTAAAAAAAAATGAAAATAATAAAAATGAAATTATTATTATCAATTTAAATAACAAGTGCATTATAATCGGAGTTACGAATTTCACTATATCCCCTCTCTTCAAATAAACTGAAAAATCGGCTTAAATAGGAATTAGTTTATAACTAAACAAACAATATAACATAGTTATGTTGTAAAGTTCTTCTAAAATAAGTTAATATTATATATATATTCCAAAAATAATTTTAAGAATCTATATATTAGAACCAGCTATTTAGATATTTTTTTCCTGTTTAAAAAAAAGATATATACTCATCCCCTGGTCCTTTTGTGTATGCAGTATAGATAGACTATGATACATGCATAATTAATTAGTGTTTTTCTTTTAATTTCTTGCCTAATTATCCTATTTGTTATTCCATATTAATTACATTTCGAAACTTAATTTTAGTTTATTAATTTGAATATAATTTTTTTTTAGAGAAAATTCACAAGTATCTCCTAAACTATGATCAAAATTCAGAGACATATCTAAATTAAACTAAGGTTTTATTACTCCTGAACTTATTTTTTTTTGTAATTTCAAACACTTTTTGTCTTAGGTGGCGCACTCCATGACTCCATGCAATTGAGGCGTGTAAGAGATATTTGGATGCCACGTAAGCCAAAAAGGTGCACAAAATTACAAAAAATAAAATAAAATTCAGGAGAGTAATAGGACCTTAGAATAGTTAATGTGTGTTTCTGGAATTTTGATTATAGTCTAGTGGGGTACTTGTGCATTTTTTTTTTTTTTAATAATAGTAACATGTTTGGCGAAATTTTATTAACCAAGGAGGATCTGAGAGCGTAGAGTGTATACTTAGAGCTTGTTTGACATTACTGCTAAAAATTATTTATATCTATAAGTTTTAAAGCTTCTAAAATATACTTTTGAAAAAAATAATTTATGTTGACTATTTCATTTGAAAAGTGTTTTTGACGTTTGACTAATCTTTTATAAAAAAATGTTTTTGAGAGTTTAAATTACGAAAAAGAATAAATATCAATGTACTTTTGATATTGAAATTGTTTTATCGAGAGAAACTCTTTTAAATAACTATTAGAAAATTTTTAATTAAAACATATGTTTAAATTTTCAATCAATATTATATATAATTAAATAAAGTTTTAATACAGTATTATCATGATGACTTAAATATAATTAAAAATATCAAGAAATGTAAATTTAAAAACCATTCTGCAAATCAAACCACTATATACAAAAAATCATCCCAAATAGATAAAGTCCTTCATATTTTCTAGAGAGAAGACATGAGAATCTAGATTATAATGTAATTTCAGAGATAAATTTTAACTAAACTAAGGTCCTATTATCTCTGATTTTTTTTTTGTAATTTTGTACATCTTTGGCTTATGTGACACATCCCGTGACTCCATGTAGTTAAAGCGCGTGGGAGATATTTGAATGCTATGTAAGTCAAAAAGGTGTACAAAGTTACAGAATAAATGAGTTCAGGCGGCAATAGAACTTTAATTTAGTTAAAGTGTGTCTCAGAGATTTGAGTCGTAGTCTAGGGAAATACATCTATCTTTCTCCTATTTTAATCCTACGAAAACGTTGTTGCATTTGTTTCCGATTCTGTAAAATTGAACATTAAATAATATATAAAATATATAATAATAATAATAATATATAAACATGAACTTGACCCAACGATTTGAGCTTGAGACTTCCATGTTGGAGGTATCAGGTTCGAAATTCCTTGCCAGCGAAAGCAACATATTTGCCTTCTGAATTGAGTTCATTGCACCAGACTTTTGCCTTCTGAGCCGAGCTCATCGCACCAGACTTATTTAATTTTTATCAAAGTAGTTCTGAAAATTTGTCAAACACTAATTATTTTAAAAAAGTATATTTTTATAAAAAATCTTTTGATCACAATGTCAAACAGACTTTTAAATGAGAGTTAAATCATTTCAAAAGAAATGATCGATTGAAATATATCAAACTCAAGTAAAAGAAAGAAAAAAAATAATGATTATGAAACAATGATTGGCTGAAGTATTATCAAACTAAAGAAAGAGAAAAAATAATGAGCAAAGTATTATACCCATTGATAAGAAGAAAAGTAATGTGAAATTAAAAGAAAATTTTCATGTTATCATTGATCATTTAAAATATTATTAAAATTTAAAGCAAATAAAAATATTATCGTAAAAAAAAAGAAAAAACAAAAATCTCGATATTATAAAGATGGCAGTAAATTGGAACAGAGCACTATTATTTACAGTGGAACTGTTTCGACAAAACCGAGAAGTTCAGTGTGAGACAAGAAGAGCGAAACATGGCCGGAGCGACGGTGAACTCCATCCCGTCGACCGGCGTTAAAGCCGGAGTTGGCAGAGGAGCCAATATGACTGGCGCGTCATACGTAAATTCGTTTCGAATCTCCGCCGTAGCTGACCGATTAGCAAAGCATGTGTGTAATCAGCCCAAAATTGACCCTCAGGAGTTCGTTCACCTCTGCCTATCACTTGCAAGGTTCCATTTTCTTACTTCTCGATCCTTATTTGGCCGGAAATTATCGATATGCTACCTCTATAATTGTTATTGTTTCCCTCCCCTGATTTTGTACCTGCGCTTATAGTTGTTAGGTTTTGATGTGTAGGTTTTTAGCCCTCGTTTGTTCAATTAAGTGTCAGTTTTGCTTGATTTCGCCATTTTACATTGAGTTGTTTTGGGTATCTACTCTGCTTAGCATTGATTTTTTCCCCTCATCTGCCTTTGAAATTCTAGCTGCTTTGTCTTCATCTCAACTAATTCCATGTGATACTATCTGCAACCTTCCATTAGTTACTAGGTCCACTAAGGCTAGGACAAATGCGAAGAAATCACTTTAGTATTGTTTTGTTTCTGCTGAGGTTTGAAGAGAGTTCAGGGTTCTCAACCCACTTCATTGACCACTAGGCCATACCCTTGTGAGTTAAAGGCTGAAGCTCGAACAAAAACAATCAAAAATAGAAGAAAAAGATGGAGTTCATCACTCATGCCTTTTGTATTAAGACACAAATTAGGACAATCATGTCTAAGACAAATAGCAACAAAAAGGAAAGCCATCAAAGATGTTAAATTAGGTCTTAGGCCTAACTCACACCCCAAAAACTGCTGAAAAAAAAGAGAATTGCCCAAGCTTTATAAAGAGTTCACCCATCTCATTAACCAAGATTGCCCAAGCCTTATAAAGAGTTCACCTATCTCATTACCACAGATATGAGACTTCTGTCATTCTTTAAGACCCCACCTCATGCCCAGTGCTTAGCATCTAGTGCGTGGACAATTTTGATTTTTGGGGCCAAACATCGGGTGAAACGGGCCATGCTCAGATACCATATTAAATTAGGTCTTAGTACACCTCAAAAGCTAGCTCAAAGGGAGGAGGATTGCCCAAACCTTATAAGGAGTTCACCCATCTCATTAACCACATATGTGAGACTTTTGTCATTCTTTAACGAAAGAGTACGGTACCGTGACCGTGAAGAAGAACCATTGAGTCCCGCGGTTAAGAATGACTATCGAATCCCACGGAATATTGAACAATACCATTAGGTTAGACACAGTAATACTGCCGCCACATGAAGTTGGGACACAAAAAAATCCTAATTTAGGGTTTTAAGAAGTTAATCTGAACGAACAATGTTATGCAAATGGGAAAAAACAGTATATGCCCGCGAAGGAAAAGGAACACAAAGAAAATATCGTAGCTTTGAATCTTGTTAACTGGGGAACTTCTTTCTTCTGTTGATGTTTTCTCCGTGTTGGGCGTACTGAAACCTGGAGGTGTTAGTGCAAGATCTAGTTTGGAATGTTTTCTCAGAATTTTGAAACTAGTGCTTTGACTGTCTCATTTTTATCAGGAGCAATAATTGACCTTTAATTTTTAGATTTGATAATTTATTAAACTGAATTAGATTGGAGGGCGAAGACCAAAAATCTGAGTAAATAGATAATTGCATTTCCTGATCTATTGTGATGCAACATCACCAGCAGTCCCATGTTTTTCTTTATACATATAAAGAGGGAAGAATCTAAGTCAAAAGTTGGATTACGAAAATGCCCTTTATCTACTAATGTATTGTCTTAAATCGTCTTAAAAAAGTTACTTTTTAATTCAAAATCAACTCCATAACTACACCTCTTCATTTTTACAACTTATATTCATTAATCTTGTGCCTTCAACTCACACATTATCTTAAATCAATATTATTTTCTACTTTTTAGCTTCAGTCAGTTAAAAGAACTTTTCATATTCTTTATTTTTTTTTTGACGACAAGGGAAACCCGCAGCCGCTACCCTTTTGGGTGCGCACAGGGTAAAACCCCGCTCCTATGCAATAGCTCGCAAACCACATAGGAGAGGTAACTCGCACTAGGCAAGCCTGGTGCAACGAGCTCGACCCAGAAGGCAAACCCCTTGCTTTTGTTGGCAAGAGTTTTCGAACTTGAGACCTCCAACATGGAAGTCCCAAGCTCAAAACACTGGGTCACCCCTAAGGGTACTTTTCATATTCTTTAACCTTCTATAATAGTTTTAGGCTTTTAGCCTTTTGGCCATTGTCAAATTATTATATGCTTCCTTTTCTAAAATATCCAATATTTGGTGTACTCTTAGCAATTTCAACAACAAAGGTATTATCCTTTTTTTATTATAGTTTCTTAGACCTTTGTTTAACTATTAATAATTTTGTTCTTTGTTATTCATTGCTTGCATTTTCCATCTTCAGTCTTTGATTTATGGGAAAAGGGTCAAAAATACCCCTCAACTTTGTTTTATTGGTTAACTATGCCCTTACCGTTAAAGTGAAGTTAATTTTGCCCCTGGCGTTATTAATTTCACCATATATACCCCTCACTTGACGAAAAGCCCCAAACCAACTTAAATTAACCCAAATCTTAAGAAATGACCCGTTATCCATTTTTAAAACCCATGCCCGACTCTTTTATGCTTAACCCAAGAGGTAAGTTTGAAGAGCAAACAATCTAAAAAATCAACAAAAAGCGAATATTCTTGCAATTTCTCATTTTGGATGAACAAAGGAAAAATAGTGGAGAAGAAACAATAACTTCAGCCCACCGAAAATTCATTGGATTTATGGACTCTCCAGCAAGAAAAGGAGTAAACGTCCCTTTACTCATTCCACTTGGACAGTTAGACTTAATCATTCATCACCACAAGCTTCTCTATGAGAAAATGGAAATTAATGAATGCAAAAGTGGTTTTCAGCGGGCAACTTCTTTTTCAACTTCTTCTTTGTTGGTTTATTGAAATTCGTGTGCATCTGTAAAATCATCGGAAGAGAGCTAAAAAACTGTGTTCATAGGCAGCTTCGATCTCGACCCCACTGTTCGTTCCTCTAACGACACCGTTTCTGGCACTTTAAACGTGTATGCCATTGTTACTCATCACTGTTCACTTCTGGTTCAACTTCAAACACACAGAAAAGAACCTGGGATCTCTCCATAATGTTTTTCGATGATTAATTGTTTTGATTTTATTTCAAAAGTTATAATCTTTTTCATATATAAGCATTATTGGATTGAAGAGGAAACTAAAAAGGGGGTGGGGGGGGGGATGAGTGGATCTCTTTATATAATGTTGGATCCTTTTTACACGGCTACACTGTTTGGTGGAAACTCATCTCGATATATTCATCAAGAACAACAAAGTGAAAATCTCATTGTTGATTCAGACCTCATTTCTTCAGATGTGTGCACAAGTTGTTGAGAGAAGTTGGGGGTTTGTTGTTAATTGTTCTTTTGTATTGTGGGTCGGGTTTGCGTTAGGGTCAAAATAGATAATTGGGTAATTTAAGTTGAAATTGGGTTAATTTAAGTTGATTTGGGGCTTTCCGTCAAATGGGGGTATATATGGTAAAATTAGTAACGGTAGGGGCAAAACTAACTTTACTTTAACGGTAAGGGTATATTCAACCAATTATATAAAGTTGAGGGGTATTTTTGACCCTTTTCCCTTGTTTTATATTATGCGACTTATTTTGCTCGTTCATTTTTTGGAATTCTCACATCTGCTCAATCTCTTTATTCCCTTTTCTATTATTTTTAAAAATTTGTACTAGTTAGCATAGAATAGACATGCAATGCACATGTTCGAGAAGTAGTGTGTGTGTGTGTATATAGACACACACACATGGATAGATAGTTAGCTTGTTGTCTGCAAGAGCAACACATTCATCATGCAAAATAGTTTTATTTCCTCCATCTTTCAAAATCCTGCTGTTAAATTGGGAATATGAGTTCCACATTTATCAAAAAAAGAAGAAGGATTGTGAGTCTTTCTCGTTCTTGTTCATGGTGTCAAATTAGCTAGGGAAGTGGTAGTGATGATTCTTAACTCATTTTCTTTTTTGTATTCTATCCCTTTCTGGAGTGCCGAGGAGGGACACGTAGTCTATGTTTCTTTATCATGTTAATTGTTCTTGGTTGACTGATTTTTGATTAATGCAGAGGCATTGATTTTGCCATTGCAAACCGGGAGGTTCCAAATAGAGCTCAAGATTTACCTTTATTGGTGAAACAGGTACTCCTTTAACACGAAGTTGATTTCATCATATTACATTACCTTCATTGATATGATATACATGCAGTATTGCCCTTCCTATCATGTTCTTGCTACAAGGGCATCTCCAACTCTATTCTCTATTTTAATCCTCCAACCCTATTCTCTATTTTACTCTCCAATTATGTAGTTTTCTATATTTGTAAATAACCAACTCCAACCCAATTCATTATTTTACTCTTTAAAGTAGAATCTTTGTGTCTTTCCTCAATATTATATTATTATTTCTATTTCATTTTTATTTTCTTTTTTCAGCATATAAATCCTTTCTTATTCTTTTTTCAAATAATCACCCTATATAACCTTCATGTAATATAAAATTTTATTCCTTTCATTTTTTTTTGTTTATTATAAAATTAGATTTTCTTCTAAATTTCTAAATTACATAAATTGCAAGCAAATATTATACATTGTACATATTAATGGACAATTCAAGCAAAAGTTTGATCATTTATGAAATACTATTACATAAACATTTTATATATATTCAACTTTCAAGAGCATTTGGTGCTCTCATAATTGCTTTATTAATGCATTATAGGGTTCAAAATGAGCATTTTTTAAATCATTAACTAATTTTTCCCCGAACATTGGTGAATCTGGAAACGTCCTACTAGATTACTAAATTATTGTTGTAATTTTTAATATTATTATGTTATTTATTGTAATGATGTCTTGTATTTAAATTATTATGTTATGTATTGTATTTTAAGTGAAAAATTTCATCGTATCATTCAAATTTTGTGCATTCTTCATAGTAAAAAAAATATTTTTGAATTATATTTTAAGTGACAAATTCTTCTTTTTAAAAAATTGGAAATATTATTAGTTCGGGATGGAAGTAGTATATATTAAATATTTTTTAAAATGTTATATTACATTAAAAAATAATTATGAATATTAAGAATTTAATTAATGGTCTTGTATCATTTATGATATGCTAATTACAAAGATCATAATATAAATAATAATATAATAGTCAAAAAGTGAAATAGAGAGGAAGAATTGTAGTTCTCCAAATTTGAAGAACTACTATTCAGCTCTCTATTAATGGAGGGTAGAGATAGTAAAATAGAGAGTGGTTGGAGAGTCCATTCTCTATTTACTCTCCAAATATAGAGAATAGAGAGTAAAATAGAGGTGGATTGAGAATGGTCTAAATCTATTAATGTTCTAATTGAGCTGTCGATTGCTATTGGTTGACTGATTGCAATCCCTGTGATCTTTATAGTTCGCTTATGCAAAGAATGTGTACTGTTTAATCTGTATTATATGAATTTGCTTATATAAGGTCATAGTTTCCTATCTGTAACGATATACCTTTTTATCAAATGAATAACTGAAGCTTAAGTTTTTTTTTCTTCTTCTAAATTCATGGCATTGTGTAGGTATGCAGAATCCCCTGTGAAACGTTACTGCTAGCACATGTCATGGTCCTTATGATTTCTGTCAAGGTAATTCCTGGACACTCGACTTTATGGGATAATTTTGAACGAATGCATGTTTTGCTGGCTTCCGCAATCACAAACGTTGCAAGGGATGTTTCAGCTTTCATTTCTGCAAAAAATAGATTACCAAGTCAAGTTATCTGCTTGTTTTATTGATATAATATTCATGGATGTTAGATTAAGGGGTCAAATTTAATTTGGTTAGAAGATTCGACTAGAAATGATCACGTTAGAGACAGAGTGGATATAGAGGATAAAATGAGAGAATGTTGCTTGAGATGGTTTGACCATGTGTAGTGTAGATGGCAAAAGACCCTAATCCATAGGTGTGATACCGTGTAGATTTCTAAATGTTACCTTCTCAAAAAAATAATAATTGAATGTGCTAAAAGGGGATGAGGTAGATGCAAAATTGCATGAGAATAAATTATACAAAAAGATGGTAGTCTTGCTGTCTTTAATAAAGGAAGTTTTATTAGTAACATTCAAGACCAAGCCAGTATTGAATTGGAACAACCATTGCAGCAAAGAAAATCCTTTTAAACCTGCAAGGATTCCAGAAAGTCTAAACTTACATCTGATTCAGTTCAAAAAACAACATTACACTACTTAAATATTGAATACAATACATCTGCTTGGAACTGAATAAATGTTTTCCTGCTTTCCATCAAAGCATCTTCATTTCCTGGCGAGCCAAATTTTCCATGTTATGCATGCTGGGATAATCATCCGTATCTTCTATTGTTGCTTCCTCATTCTCTGACTTCTTTAACTACAGAGAACTTGTCTGATGTTGGCTGACATAGCCAATTGAACCCCGCATAAGTTAAGAAACATGCACCAGATCTGCAAGACTGTTGCCTCCTCAAAATTACTTGGAGCCTTGACAATTTCGTCCAGCGCACCAAGGGGAATCTCCTTTTTGCTATTCCCACGTTCTTGCTCCATTTTTCTCCAAACCCTCAATTTCTGGTTCAAATTGCTATCACTACTTGGATTTAGTTAAAATAGAATACAATGGAACGAAAGAGATCCATATACTACCTGTGGATTAGGGTTTATTTGTTTTTTCTTGGATTAAGGTTTGTTGTTGTTCATACACTTATATTAAGGGCTCGTTTGGGCTTTATACCAATTTTGCTTTTTCAATTTTTTCCCCAAAAACATTGGATATACATTGTGATCAATTGTTTACTCCAACTTGGAAGTTGAGTTTATCAAGTATCATTTTTCAAGTAAATTTTTGCCCTCACAAAACTTTACCATTTTGAAATGCATGTCTAGACACAACATTTTCTAAAAATATTACCAAATTCATGTCGAAACGTGTCTACTAAGTCCTGGTAAGGGTAAGTGTAGCTTTAGAGAACCTGTAATTTTAAGAACCCTAATTTGCTATAAAACACAATTGACTTGCATATTTCGGAATGGAATGGGTCCAAATAGAGGAATTACAGTGAAGTGCTAAGAAGCTTCGATTCATATTCGTTATTACCAAACCCAACTTGTTTAGGATTGAGCTTTAGTTGATTTGTTGGTCGGATAAAAGAGTTCCATCTCTAATGAAATTCTCCCGTGCATTGGCTCGAGTTGTTCTATTTTCCACTATTGAGAATGACATAACCTGCGAAGTACTTAGCCTAGGGTGGTGCTCTTTTTGTTAAAGTATATGGTGTTTTACAGGATGTATTTAAGCTTACTGATTACCACTTTGCATGCATTAAATATTCTTGTTATTGGCACTTCGTGCAATTTCTTTATTGACCAGGTTTTTTATTTGATAGAATGCTTGTCATAGTGGGTGGTTTACAGAGAAAGATGCCAAGGAACTTTGTGATCTTGCCAATGAGGTAGATAAACTTGCTGGTTTGCTGTCTTTTAGCTATATCGTTTCTTTTAATTGATGTTACATTGATTTTTTCTTCCTTTTCTGTTTGCGTGTTCAGATTTCCAGCAGCTTCTGCACCACATTAGATTTTAACACTGAACCAAGCAGTTCTTCGACAATTATCTCAACGATAATGTCAAGGTAGGCATCTTTTCCTGCAGTGAAATCTTAATTTTTGGATCTTTCATTCTATGGTGTATGGGTCAACTTACCTCAGATTAATATTTGCTTTATATACCAAAGATTAGTTTTCGTAAGAATATTTGTGGTTTAATTGTACAGGTGTTCAAAAGTCTTGCCTCCACAGTATCTTGTATATTCTTCCCTTTCTTATTGGTTGTTTATTACTGCTACTCACAGTATCGTTTTGCCAATTCATTTAAGTAAAATATTGTAACACTGAATGCTAATGCTCAACATGTGAAAGTAAACAAATCTCATTCTTTCCGTATAGGAAAAGGGTGTTCTGTGAAGACCTTAGAGGTTGTATTTTTTATGCTAAACTCTAAAACTAAAAATTTCATGCAAGAGGGGTTTTGACCCTTGGGCTAGTTTTTATAGATCGAGAGCAAAAGTTAAAAACATCTGTCCGACCCAAAAGAAACGTCCCAATCCAAAAATAAAAAAGCACAAGCATAAAAGAGGGATTGTCTGAAAGATCTAAGGACATAAGCTTTTATCCTGGTTGAATAATTACATTTTCTCCCTTCTAATATCTTTCAGTTTCCTTTTTTGGAATTTTTTGTTCCTGTGTCTGGAAGAGGTCTAGAAGTCTAGTTTGTTTGAATGACATGAAAAGGGCTACCATTACCTTTTCAATCGTGGAGATGTTGTACAGTGTACTAATGGGAAAAATTAATTTTGGTTACAAGGTTCATTCTGAGAATTGCAGATTTGCTTTCAGCAACTCTCCTGCATAAGTTTATTTTCTCTATTTTATGAAAATCTTTATTTCTTATATCTCAACTAGGATGTACCCAGTTCCTTCTTATTTGCCTATTGAGATCTATGTTGCTCGGATTCTCGAAAGAGGATGGCACACCCGTGTTGCATGACTCGGATCCTTAAAAAAATGCCACTATTTTTAAAGTATCTGACACACACGAGGCAACAATAGTTTTCACTTTGAAGATCTAGCGTGACTGTGTCTATGGCGGTCATGTTGATGTTTTCACTGATCACAAGAGTCTACAATATGTCTTCAAGTAGAAAGAGTTGGAACCTTGGGTAGAGAAGATGTATTGAGTTACTCATAACATAGATTGAGATCTTATACCTTTTATTTAATCTCGAAGCCCCAATCTGGTTGTTAAAATACTTTAGTTGTTGTAATGGTACCGGGCTGCATAATATTGCTCGCTTGTGAATTATGTCAACTATCCTATGAACTAGCTGACCTTGTAATGAGCTAAAATGATTGGGCTTGAAATATGACCTAAGAAATTTGAAGGAATTAATTGTGAGTTTTGCCTGTATATCCGTCCCGGAAGGGTAGGAAAATAGAAACAGAAAATGAGTTCTGAGAGTCCTAGAGGTGTTGAAAGCTATTTTATTATATTAGCAAGCGACTGAAAAGAGTGCAAATTCATTAACTCATTCAACAACAATCCTAATGTGTATGCAGAACTACCTCGAGGAGGAAAAGAGGCTGTGTCCAGAAGATCCGTGGCTTGAGTAACGAACATTAGAGTAGCTAACAATGTCATCACCGATTCCCTATCTCTTGAATCATTGACCTAAGATACTTGAAACCTCATCTCTTGGTATGGCTTACATGTTGACTTTCATTTCCATCTCCGCCTCATCCATTACGTCACTGAACTGGCGCTCCAGATACTCTGTTTAGTCATGCTTAACCTGAAACCTTTAGTCTTCGAGGTTTGTCTCCAAACTTCCAATCTATCTTCATGTCACGACCCAAAGTACATCCTAGATATGACATGGCAAATAGTGGTAGTCAATAAATAGTAAAAGATAATTCAGAGTTCCTATATTTCTGTTTGAACTTCAGGAATTGTCTGATAGAATGGCGTGAGAATTTTTACTGTTGGATAACACCACTAAGTTATAGTTTACTTGTATTCAGCACTTGCTGCTTACTCTTATTTGGTGCTATGACATGTAACTCTCGTGGCTTTCTTCCACTGTTCAGTTAGCGGTCGAATTTTTCATTAATGAGCCTACTTGGTTATACAGTTATTTTCATTGGAACATGTGCTTAACTACATCTCAATCACTTGTTTGTTTGCGGATTCACAGATTTTATCCACGGCTGAAAATGGGTCAGATAGTTTCTTTCTTGGAGGCCAAGGTAGTAATTAAAAACACATACCCCTAGTGGTGGCCTGTGAGCTAGTGTAATTATATTTCTGGTGATATTGATGCCACATTTTTTGCAATCTTGTAGCCTGGATTTGGTGCCTATGTAAATGATTTCCAGATAACAAAGAATATGAACCTTTCAGAAGGAGAGAAAGTGGTAAGAGAACTCCTAGATAATTACAATAAATCATAGTTATATATCTTTTTTTCCTTTGCAGCAGGTAGGTAAGACTCTCAGTCTTTATTGAGGACACTATGTGCGCCCTCGTTATCTTTATTTTGTTATTCATCAGTTTGTTGCTTTCTTCTTATTTTTCGTTCCAGCAGTGCATCAAAATTGGAAACCTTGATTACCTCTGGAAAATATTGCTCATTTTTATGTTTCCTTTTATCTGCAGAGACTATTTGTTGCACAAATAGATAATCTGGAGACCTCACTGTGTATTGTTACGCCTCCTCAAGTGAAGTATGACAGTGTTTTAGTTTTTATTGATTGAAATGGCTTTGGCATATTGAATTGACATTTGGCAGGTTAAATTACTCTCACAGTTCTAATTGCCATTCATGTCACTTCTGCAGCTTTCTTCTAAATGGGACTCCCGTCGGAAGGAGGACTAATGTGTCAATGGTTCGTTACTGCTAAAACTTTGCAGATGTGATAGTATAGGGACTTTTTGTGCCTTACTGTGGTCCAAATTACTTAAAGTTATGTTCCTTTTGCTAGGACCCTGGACCTCAGCTTCCATCTCCTGTACCTCATATGCTTAAATTTGGAACAAATCTTCTTCAAGCTGTGGGCCAATTTAGCGGTATGTTTGAATATATTCCAGTTTTTCTTAAACAAATCTAATGATATGACACTTAGCCTAACTCAACCCCAAAAGCTAGCTTATGAGGAGAGGATTTCCCAAGTCTATGTAAGGAGAGAATTTCTCAAATAATATGGGACTCTAAGCCACTCTTAACAGATCTGATTAGTACTAACTCTTTTCTGTGCTTATTATGAAGGAAATTATATCATAGTTGTTGCCTTCATGAGTGAGATCTCTACTCCTGTTCAGGCCACACTCCCTGATTATGAGCAGGCTCCTGTTTCGTCTGTTGATCCAGGTTTGTTCTTATTCTATGCTTCACCCTCCTTTTTAGTCTTTTTACATTGAGTTTGTAACATGTTCTTGTTACCCACTTGACTAGATGTATAGTTCAAGCGTGCCATTCCCACTATCCTCCAATGAGAAGTCTGAAGAGACCTTCTTATAAGGAGAAATGATTAATATGCTGTTTCATTAATGCAGATTCTGAGATTATTGAGGGGCCATCAAGAATTTCTCTGAATTGCCCTATAAGGTATGCTTTTCCAATCTTTGTTGCTTCGGAGTTTGACAAGGTTATCTTTATGAAGTGGCTTTTGTTATCTTGACATATGTGTAATTTTTTTTCCTTTTCCCTGTATTCCTTGTGCATGATTAGCTTCATTCTTTTTTTGACGACAAGGGAAACCCGCAGCCGCTACCCTTTTTGGGTGAGCACAGGGTAAAACCCTGCTCTTATGCAATAGCTCGCAAACCACATAGGAGAGGTAACCCGCACTAGGCAAGCCTGGTGCGACGAGCTCGACCCAGAAGGCAAACCCCTTGCTTTCGCTGGCAAGGGGTTTCGAACTTGAGACCTCCAACATGGAAGTCCCAAGCTTAAACCACTGGGCCACCCCGAAGGGTTCATGATTAGCTTCATTCTTGATGATGATAGTAAACAAATGCAAATTTCTGTGTTTCTATTTGTTTTCTTTCCACCCCTTACCATCTCAAAATTACACTGCTCCTTGTGCTTTCTTCTGGAAGAGATGCCTGCAATATTGGTACCCTCAGTTATTAGAGGTTGGTAAGAACCAAAATGCACAGACAAAAGGAAGAAAGAGGAGTTCTTTTGAGCAGAGTTACTTTAGTCTATATATACCTTAAGGTTTTTATGGTTTCAGGAAATGTATATCCATTTGTCTTGAACCTAGACTTCCTAGCATAATCCCCTCCCATCCATTCTGGAACATACTTAGGGTTTATGAAACTTCGCTGTGCGGATTAGGAATGACGGGAAGACATGATTATATAAGCATATTTTATTTGGGTCAGCATAATCTATTTTAAGTAAGGTTGCATTGGTCATTTCATCTTAGATAGTTGGCCATCAATTTGTGAGGGGTGGTATCTCCTCATATTTCGGAACAAACTGAATCCTTTTCACTTCATTCTTCTCGAGCGGGAATATGTCGCTTACAATATTTTAAAAGGAAGGGAACTTGTTGCCCCTTGTGGTAAACACCTTATTGAACCTATGTAGTTATAATCAACCTTGGGAGCCCATGTATATTTATCTCATTTACCACCCTCTGCCCCAAAAGATACGCATCTCTTTTTTCATAACGCTGGCTGTTGTGTTATATTACTAATTACTTTTTGTTTGCCTTTACAGCTTTAAGCGTATTAAAACTCCAGTAAAAGGACATTCTTGCAAACATCTTCAGGTGCAGTCCCTTTTGCGTGATCTTTCTTTTCATGATGCTGGCTGTTGTATCTCTCATGCCAGAGTATAGTATTAGCTCACATGCATGTTAAAAACTTGCCTCTACTTTTCCTCTTTCATTTGTTTTTATTTAAGGTCTTTTATCTGTTAGAAATATGGATGTGGCTGATCCTCCAAAAGACATCTAATGATCTAATATATAGGTTCCTCAGAAAATTTGAGGAAGATTATGTAGTCTTTAGCATTGGTAGATGTTTTACATCAAGAAAATCTTAGCAAGAAGCTTCATGAGTGTACTTATTTAGAGCCTGTTTGGATTGGCTCAAAAGTTGGTCAAACCTACTTTTAAGTTATTTTTAGCTTAGCTTTTGGGAGCGTTTGACAAATTTAAAAATAAGTAAAGTCAAAAGTAGGACTCTCCTTTTTTTTTTTGGACTTAAAAAGTCATTCAAGTTTGGACTTTGAAAAGTTAAACTTTTTAAAAGCCACTTTTTAAAGCCAATCCAAACGGGCTCTTAGTCAATTTTTCTTCACTGTTATTCCCTACCCTTACCGGTTTGCACTGTTTGTGTTTCTTGGCAGTGTTTTGATTTTGACAACTATATTGACATAAATTCAAGGAGACCATCGTGGCGTTGTCCTCATTGTAATCAACATGTGTGTTTCACTGATATTCATATAGATCAAGATATGTTCAAGGCAAGTGGCATGCTGTTTTATACTTACCACAAATTACCTATCTAGAAGTAACATTTTTTTCTCTAAAGGTTTTGAAAGAGGTGAGTGAGGATGTCACAGATGTCATGATCTCTTCAGATGGTTCATGGAAGGCAATCATGGAAAGTGATGACCATTCTGAAAAGCCCAGGGATAAAACCCCTGAAATTGCTCAAGATAGTCCACGTAGAGGTTCTGATGGTCCTTCAAATGCCCCTGGTGATGTTTTAGATCTTACTGACATAGATGATGACATGAATCCTGCTGAAACTGAAGACAGCAAAAATTTTCCTACGAACATTCAAATGCAATCTAATGTTCAGAAAACAACAGCTGTGAGTAATCCAAATGAAATCAATCAAACAGGTGCTCCTGATATGACAGATGATTTCTGGTCAAGAATCTATTTGTCCTCGTGTGGAATAGGGACATCTAGTTCTTGGTCCAATATGTCCAATATGCAAACTGGCAGTGCTTCTGAGCCTGCTAGAACAGACTTGGTCCAGTTGCCTGTCTTCACAGATGCAATATCTCCCGCTCTCAACACTGAGGGAAATGCTTTTATTCCAACCTCTATACTTGAGAGTGGACTATCTTCTTCCAATTTGCTGCAGCTGCAGTTACAACAGTTCCAATTTGGGAACTCTGCGCTCAGCAATGAATATGGAAGGTTTCCAACTGCAGCCAGGCCTGCAAACAGATCTCCTGTTGCAGTTCAGGCCCTTCCAGCTCAGATGAACACTCCTGTTCCTCAGCAGAGACAACAAAGCGCAATGAATCCCTTGCTCCATGCAGGTCCTTCAGCAGCTGCTCAGGATTTGCCTATTGCGTCATTGAGTGGTTCCAATCTAAGAAGTGAATTGGAGAGACATTCCTTTTCTGACTTGGACCTGGTTCAGACACGCATGACCTCATCAGCATTACCGCAGAAGGTGAGTGCACGGGTGAATAATTTTTCGGCTATATTTTGAAAGTTCTGACTAAAATATGATTAAGTCTTTCTTTGCTGGTTTTGGTCTCTTGAGACGTTTTTTCATCTGTGATTGCTGAACCATTGTGTGTGCTCTGGTATGAGAAGACCATCACCTGTCTGTATAGTGTGTGTTTGCTTCCACTTTCTAGGAGTTCCTTGACCACCTAACTTTGCATGTTTTGCTTACTATCACAGAATTTCTCCTTTTGAGACGGCTTATAATGTTTCCAACTTTCCCGTGCATGTTTTTATTCTGTGTATTATCTATGGCTTCTATCTTCCTGTGCTTCTGCATATGTCTTTATTCTGTCTATTCTCTATGGCTTCTAACTATCCTTCTTCCTTCTGCTAGCGTTCTCTTCCTCATGTTCAACCATCTCAACATTCTGTTGGCCGTCAAAGTCCCAGCATGAGAACACCCTATCCGATGAACCAGTCTCAAGGTCCGTCCCAATCAGCTACTTGGGATAGATGGGAAGCCCTGAAGCAAGGAAGTTCACAAGTTGGTGTTAATCGGGCACTTCCTGGTGGACAACACGCCCGAGTTGTCACTACTCAGCAAACCACTCAGGTTGTGAGACCTGTGTTTTCTCCTAGAACTGTGTCTCCACTCCCAGGTAGTGCTGACAGGTTCAGGACACCATTGCCCCCAGAGCAGAGAGGTAGTAGTAGTACAGGAGGCACAACCCCAGTCACAAGGACAGATAGTCCCGTGGATCCCCAGCTAGATCCAAACTGGCGGCCTACAGGCCGTATGCGTGGAAGCCTTTCAGGAAGAGCTTATTCTGAAGCACTCCAACAGTTCATACTTAAGCCAACACAGCAAGCTCAAGCTGCCAGACCATCTATTCCACCTAATCTTTCACCCCAACTGCAAGTCCTTTTGGCTAATAGAGGTGCTCATAGTACCCAGCCATCTACAGCTCCTGCCAATGCATCTGATATTTCAGGTATTCTACCCGAGCGCTCCTCAGGAATGCAGTAGAACTAGGACAACGACTATATTTAACGTCATAAATTTTGCATCCATGGTCACTTTACAGTACAGATACAAGACTCAGTGTTATATTACAGGTAGATAGGGAAAGACGCCGTTCTTTCTTCTGTAAATTCCAATCCAAAGTGATGCTCAACTCCCATCTCACACGCATCAGTTTGGCACTACTTCAAGGTGACCAAGAAGTAGTCTCTGAGTTTTGTTATTATAGTAGGTAATATTTAATGAACATGTGTGGACTTTTTCTATTGTAATTCGATATGTTTAACATATTATATATTATGAAAACTCTGGTTTCTACTGAAATAGAATCATTTGAATGAATGTTCCTTTTACCCAAATGGCATCCTTGTTTTTCTTCTTTCTAATGAGAGTCGTGGCAAAGTAATGAGTACTTGTTCTTGGTTGTTTTGGATGGACCCATAAAACACATGAAAAATTGAATAAATTGTTTAATTCTTGTTGACTAAATTGATCATGGTGAGGCTATACATATTCCCTAGGTCATTACGGATCGTCCTTTAATGGTTTTGCAAAAAATAATTATTGAAAGTCAATTAACAAAAAAAATTGTGGACAAACACACTTTGAAAAGTGAGAAAATCGCCTAATTCCAATTGAGTGATCAACTAAAAGATATGTCGTCGATCATGGTGAGGTTATAAATATTGTTCCCTAGGTCATTATGGATGGTCCTGTAAAGGTTTTGTAAAAAAAAAAGAAATGCTTAGAAGTCATATCACCAAAAAATTTAGGACTAACGCACACGAAAAATTGAGATAATTTTCCTAATTCGTGTTGAGTTAGTCAATTGTCTCAGTTTTCCGTATGTGTTAGTTCATGAATTTTTTGTTGATATGACTGACCCGAGAAACAAAATCTATAGCCTAACAATGATCGACTTCATATTTTTAACAATTAGGGACCACTCAACAAGAATTATGTGGAATTTTCAATTTTTATGTGTGTTACTCCAAAATATTTGAGGAATATCACTGATCAACTCTGTTTGATCAATATTTTTAGATACATCTATAGTGACTCGTTGAACAGTTATATAGTCTCACGATGATCCACTTTATTTTATTTAATATTTAGGGGTCATTCAACGAAATTATGTGATTTTCTTAGTTTTTCATGTGTTACTTCATAAATTTTTAAGAATATCATTGATCGATTTTGTTTGGTCTATCTTTTTTTTTTTTTTTGGGAATCATATGTAATGACCCAGTGAACTATATTCATAATTTCTATGTGATTCACACCGTTTTTTTTATATAAAAAAAAACATTTAGAAAAACAAAACATAAACTTGGAATTCATTAAATTTTTCATAAGTGTAAGCCAATAATTTTTTGAAAATATCACCGACCCTTTTTTCTGTCAATATTTTTTTAGAACCATCCATAATGACCCGATTTATACCTATATCTTCTACATCAATAAAGTTATTTTTTTTTAGCATTAGTGTCACAATATAGGTATTCAATATTTTTCTTTGTTTTAATGTGTAGTAGTCATATTTTTTCAAAATATTACTGACTTTCCCTGTATGGCCTTAAATATTGAGTCGTCACAAAATAGGAATTTTGGTTTGTTTTTTTTTTCATAAACTTTTGGAAATATTACTCACTGACTTTGGTTGGTTAACTTTTTTAAAACCATCCATGATGACCTAAATATGTAGGACGTCATATATGAGAGTCATATATGAGAGTTTGAAGCCTAAAGATATAAAATATTAACAAAATTTTTAAAACGGTATATAAAATTTTATATTAATCAAAACGATAAAATCGCTGGAACAACAGCGATTTACTTCACCGAAAAAAAGTAAAATCGCTGCTACTGCAGTGATTTTACAAAATGTGACAAAAAAATGAAAATCGCTACCTTGGCAGCGATTTTCAATTTTTTTTAAAGAAAAATTATTTTTTTTAGAAAATCGCTGTCTATGCAGCGATTTCATTTTTTAAAAAAGAAAATCGCTGCTTTTGGCAGCGACTTACATTTAAAAATAAATAAATTATCGAAGCGATTTTTTTAAAAAAAAAATAATTGAAAATCGCTGCTTAGGTAGCGATTTGATTTTTTTAAATAAAAAAATCACATTTTGCAGTGGTTTTGCTTTTTCCGATGGAGTAAATCGTTGATGTTCCAGCGATTTTGTCGTTTTGGTTAATATAAAATTTTATATACCGTTTTGAAATTTTTGTTAATATTTTATACCCTTTAGGCTCCGAATTCTCATGTATGACATAACTTATTATAAAGATTGCCACGTAGGATGCACATGTTTATTTACTTAATTTCATTCAAATTTTAATGTCTACTAACGCAACTAAAATCGAAGGATCACATTAAATGATCCATTTATGTACTTATGCTATTGACGTATATAAATAGTGTATATTTACACCAATTTCACATGAAGAGATCAACAACAACGTAACAAATTAGCAATCCTACAAATAAGGCCTGAAGAAGGAGATGCTTAAGTAACCTTACCTCACTATTATTTTTTGGGCAAATTACAGAAATCAAATACTTTTAAGACAAAAAATTATAATTTATCCCTTAAAAGTTTATAATTACAAAAATCTCTCAAACGGATACAAATAATATAACGCTGATACGTTAAAAAGAAGGTTGGATACATTAATGACCAAAAAATCAAAGCACTGATACATTAAAAAGAGAGTCAGATACATGCACTCATACATCAAAAAGAGAATCGGATACATTAATGTCATTTTTGACTTAAGAGAAAAATGAGGAATTTTAGAGATTTGTAAAACTTATAAGAGATAATGATAATAAGTAAATTAAAAGGTGAGATTTCTGTAATTATTCTTTATTTTCAATTATTTAATTCAACTAAACCATATCAAAATTAAATATAAAACTACAATAAAATAAAATAAAATAAAATAATAGGTAACCTAAAAACAAAACCAAAAAAAGAAAAAACACAAAGATAGTATAAAACAAGGAGCTTTGCCAACAATACTTTAGCCCCCAACCCACAATAAATATATTTGTGTTTTCTCTTTTAAAGAGTGGCATTGTTCTCTGGATTCTTCCCATTTTGGGTGTTATGGGGTCAATGTTTGGTGAATGGCCTTCAATTGACCCTCATAATTTCAGCCAGCTTCGCCCTTCTGATCCCTCAACTCCTTCTGTAAGAACCCTTTTCATCTTTTTTTCTATTTTTTTTTCATATAAAACTTCAATCTTTGATTCTTTCTGAACACCCTTTTCCCTATTCAATCTGTTTTTTTTGAATTATACTGTATTTTTAGCTGATTTATGTTCGACCCATTTTTGTCTGATAGCAAAAAGATGCATTCTTGGGATAATTTTAGCTGGTTTCATTTGTGTTCCTGAATGGAGCAGAATGAAATCCAGCTAATTTGAGACTGAAATGTAGTTGATTATTTTGTTCCACCCATTTTTGGTATGTTTGTTTTATGCAAAAAAAAAAGTGTTGGAACAATTTTGGGGGTGTATTTGAAAAATTCTTGATCTTTTCAAGTTAGAATTTCTATTTGGAGAAAGTTTGATTTGTGTTAAGTGATCAATTGTTTAGTATTTGAAATGAAATGGGTCCGAACGGATCAGAATGGATATGTATATATAGGGAGAGAATTCATATAGCTATTTTGGGATTAAGATGTACTCCCTCCGTTTTAATATATTTGTCTTTCTTTTCTTTTTAGTTCGTCTAGGAAAGAACGTCTCTTTATTCTTTTGTCAGCTCTTTAATTTCAACTTTCCACTAGCATGTGTAAGGCCACAAGATTAAAAAGAGCAATTTTGGTACTATGTATGTTAATTTAAGACCACGAGTTTCAAAAGTTTACTTTACTTTCTTAAACTCCGTAGAGGCAAACGAATTGAAACGGAGAGAGTAGTTTATTGATTGTCATTTTTTGCGTGTTTATGTGGTGTTGTGTTACTTAAGCTCTCTGATTTAAGCTTAAGCCTTATGTTTCAATTTGAGAATGTTTTCTGATGTAATGATGTTTGCTTTATAAATGAGATATAGGGTTACGATAATGGTGCATAATCTATAGAAGAATGATAATTATGCTTTTAAGTAAATTCAACGTGGATTTGGATTAAGTATATTCTAGTTTTGGTGCATTAACTTCTATGGGATAGATGGCATATACATATATCAATGCCTGTAGAGATCTAATATTATCTCAAGCAACAATGTGGATCATTATTAATCAGAAAAATGAAACAACGAGAAGAATTGAATAGAATCTATGTAGCTGTCTTATTGATGGTTTGGCATAGGCTAAATTTGTCTCTGGTGTGAGACTTAATTGCACGCTATGCTCAGCTTTGTATAAACGATTGTCTTTGATAGTGTAGAGTGTAGACTCACACCACTTGACATTTACTGCCATATTACATTGCACTCTAGCTTAATGATAACCACATACAGATTGTTATCTATTAAGGCATTGATTGTAAGTATGCACTGCTTATGTTACTGTTATATTTCAGTTATTCTTCTGAATGCAGATTGATAAATATGTAGGAGAGGAACAGAAAACCATGTTATCCTAAGACTAAAGAAAAGATACATAATACTTGTTTCAATGTGTTTTTACTATCTGTTGCTTCTTTTTGCTTTTTTTTCTCCCTCCCCAGATACCACTTGTGGGATTCCATTGGGATGTTGTTGTTGTTGTTGTGGGGTATATTATGTTAGTATGAAATGTCGTACTCTTAAGAGAAGCGGAAAAAAGAAGCCTTATCAGCCCTTCTATCATGACAATTTTCATTAACTGATGCAGCTTTTTTCCTTTTTTGAGTTCCTTCTTACCTTTTCTTCTTGTGCTGCTTGGCTCCTTGAATATGATCTGCTCATTGATCCTTCAGCTTTCAAGCCTCAAAAAGCACTTGACGACCTCATCTTCATCCCCCGTTAGTTAACCAATTGTTTACCATGCTTTAATGCATTTCTTTTGATCCACGTCGAAGCTGCAACCTTTATATGTGGTGGCTAATTTAATTGCTTGAACAGAAGTGAGAGAAGGTCAATTTTCTTCTTGTGGTGACGGTCTTTTTCTCAGTGGTGCCATGCTTTGCTTCTTTTTACACCATTCACTTTAATTCCTCTAGAATCGTGTATGTTACAGCACTAGGTTTATGATTTACCTTGTGAGCTTTAGATGTAGAAGAGCTGCAAATTATTTGAAGCATCTATTATCCACAATGAACTTTTTCCTGATTATTGTTGTGTATGCAGTCTGATCTCCCTTTTCATTGCCCTTTTTTCCCCTTTCTGGTAGTTATCACAAAAATAAGGAAGGTAAATATAGTTGAGTATTTGAAGATAAAGTTACTTGGATAGCTCATACATTGAAGATCATTATGTCTCCAAAGGAGTTGTCATGAAGCTGAATTTGTGAAGTTCCTTACTACTTACTATAATGGTTTCCTATAATAATCGGCTTCTGCAAGTCTCTTCTGGAAGTCATGCCTGGGCGAGAGTAGCACCATAATGATTGACCCCCAGGAAATCCTCGTGTTGCATAATTGCTTTGAATGGCATGATAAGTAAAGTGAATTAACATTTGAAACCTGCATATGCACCTCAAAATCTCTTTAAGAATTATTAGAGTTACATGATGAAGTTATTTGTTGTTAAACTTTTGTACTTTCGCTTTCAGTAGCTGATATTTTTCCAGTTTCGAGGATACTAGTTATTTTATTTATCCATTTATCCATTCTTTGTTCTTTCTATTTATAGAGAATGACACCGGTGACTTATCGCCCTACTCATGACAGGACTCTTCCTCCACCAAATCAAGGTAAATCAAGAAAATGATTTTTTTTGTTTCTTAGACGTCTTTTGATATCATAATTTACATTTATCTATTGGTTGCTCTTACCCTCTACCTTTATCAGGTTTTCAGATTATATCGATTTGACTAGAATCCTTGAGCCGAGGTTTTGTCAGAAATACCTCTCTACCTTCCAAGGTAGGGGTAAGGTTTCTATACACACTACCCTCCTCAAACCTCACTTGTTTAATATGGATAAAAATAATAATACCAATAATAGAAAGCAATACTCCTATATTTTTTGGTTAATAAATAAAAATGGTTGAAATTATAAAGATAGTGATTGGACATTATTTGGACAAGATTTACCTAATCTACTTTTCAAAATTAAAATCTTTATTTAAAGAGACACAAAACTAATTATTCATTAAGGTAAGGGATTTAATATTGATCTCTCAAGTCTTAAATAACTAAATCAAGGTGATATTGATCCATTTTAATCATGATTAATTACAACTGCTCAACACTTAAACATCCAACCATGTGTCAGAGTGATACGTATAAAGTATTGTTAGATGTTATTGTCCAACAATACTTTATATTTGGGCATGTTATTGTTGTATATATTTGAATAGAATTCTATCCTTCCCTAAGTGAATGGTGAATGGAATAACTTTAGCTCAGCTGCTGTTATTGGTTATTCTTATGAGTTGGTCTTTAGAATTAAGCCAGTCATCCCTTGAGGATTTGATCTTCAGTTTATTCACTTTAAAAGTTGTTTCAACCTCAAATCATTTTGTGTCGCAAAAGCATTGGGCATGGATCAATAAGAATGTCAATTGGCAATGAGTTGTATATGGGTAGCAGAATCAAGCACCCCTAATTACTAGTTTTGGACTTTCGCCCTCTGCTTCTGGTTTTGGTGAAGGTAAAATAGTCTAAGAAGTTCTCCGTGTATGTTTGTGTTGAGGCTTTCATCGAAACAAAGAGTGAGGCCTGCCTGGTGTTTTTTTCTATGTTTGTCAGGTGAAAGGATTAGTTCACTATAAATAGTTTAGTGTATTAAGTAAGGCACTACTAAAGCCTCCATTCCCCTTTTTGGGCGATAAAACTCTCAGCTTCCAGCAAGCTAGGTGCATAAGCTTTTTTTATTACATAAAAGATTCCAAAAAATGCAGGTAGGGTAGAGCTCGGCAGAGGGTTCAAGAATAGGGTAGGGTAGGGTCCTTAAGATTCAATAAGAAAGAATATGCCTTTCAAGAAAATAATGCAGCTATTACCTTTCCTCATATGGCTATATTTAATTTAAAACTCCTGTAAAAGAGTTCTCATGTTCATCTCCATTCCCTTTTAGAAATCTTGGTTTAGTTCTATCGGATGATATTATGATTATCTTGCCGCGTTACCACATTTCTATACTCAACTAAGATTGATTTCACATGCACTAGGATAAACTACTTTTCAATAGCTTTAAGATGCATCATCTTTTTTTATTTAGACATGGCTAGTAACTATATGTAAGATCCTGTTACCGAAAAGGAAAAAAAGGGATTTCTCTTAGGTTAAACAATTGGTATATATAGTATCATAGCCATCTAAAGTACATTCATGTTATTGGTTAAAAAACTTTTATGAGGATATGCACATATTCGTGAGCCAAGGGTCTATTGGAAACAACCACTCTACCTTCACAAGGTATGGTAAGGTTGCGTATACACCACCCTCCCCAGACCTAATCATCAAAATCTAATGGAATGCGCAAGTTTGTTTGTCAGTTTACTTTCTCATGCTTCATCGTCAATCTTTTCTTTTAATTGAATCTCAATTAATCAGATAAGGGGGGAAATATATTGGATATGAATTGCATGTGCTTAAAGCTTTTGCACTTAAGCTATGCTATTTCTTTTCAACATATACTAATGACCTGCATCTGAATTTCCAGTAATTAGTTCAGAAGCCAAAAGTATACTTCTGAGACACCTAGAGCAGCGTGCCGAAGAGAAGGTCAGTGTTCGTTTTGATCGACATTTATTCCTTCTTTCGATGAATATTTAGCAATTTGTAATTGTGTTATATTGTGAGGATTCATCTTAAAGTGACTAGTTTTACAATGGCTATCAACCTATTGCAATTCTTCTCCTTTATTCAGTCTTGTGACCGATAATACGAGCAAACTCACACATAATCAATGAGGATTGAGGCGTTGTTGCTATCCCTTTACGGTTAAAATGCTTTTCTGTGTTGCAGTTGAGACCAAAGCGAACTGCGGCTGAAAATCTGGCACCTGAGCATGCATCGAAGCATCTTAAGGTATCCAACTGAGATTCTTTTCTTTTCGGTGCTACCCCTGGGCGGGAAGAAGATGAGGTAATGCGGTTGCAAACAGGACGATACACAACTTGGTTTTAGAAGATTAACTAACTCTTCTAAATAGGTTAAAATCTTCTGGTTTTCTGCATATTTCTGTAAATATGGCTGTAATGATGCAGATACATGTTGTTGTAAAACTATGAAGAGCTTGTTTGTCAAGTAGTCATATAGCAAATGAGATGTACACTAGATAAAATGTTGTTGGATGAGTATTGATAAATGTTCCCTTCCGAGGATTTATCGGAAACAACCTCTGTGATCTGTCCTCTTTACATTGTGACCCTAGAAAATGATATTTTATCATAATGATCAAACTTTTTAGAATTAATTTTTCATGTTACGTTATGTTATATTATTCTAGATAAAATCATTTTGCTATAATTACCAAAAAGAATATTCAAATTGTTATGGGGGGGGGGGGGGGTTAATTTATTTCCAACTTAGTTACAATATGCATACAATTATTTGATTAACAATTTAAAGAAGACTCAGTCAATTTGTTTGATAATCAGAGACATCATTAGTACTTTCTAGTCTATTTCTCCTTGGCTGCTAATTAATTAACTAATTGCTTATCATATTAATTAATTAACTAAGCTATATGGTCATATCATTTTTCTTAGTCAATTTTTTTTCTCTATAATCTTAGAAATTGAACAAAGTATTATAAGTTCCACTAGTGTTAATCCTATTTTTTTTTTTGTATTACCATATGATCTTTGGAAATCTCATCAATAATTAATATAATGTTTGATTGGCGATATTAAATGATATTAATATTAAGTTATACGAGAATTTATACATTATTTCATGTGAAATAAAATATTAAATATGATTATGTGTATCGGTAATTACATGAAAGATAAAAATATTGATAGACAAATAACATAAATACGACAAAATAAATTGAATCTGTCGTTAAATAGTCAGTAGCTAACATAAGTTTTTGATAATTCATCACTAAATAAGATTAGCAACATATATACATTTTATCCTCTCCAAACTCCACTTATGAGATTATACTGAATATATTATTATGATGGTACACTATACATATTATATAATATTAACTCCTTTCTTGTATTATTACTCATTATGTAACATTCTTTTCTATTTTATTCGATATTTATATTGTTAGGATCGAAAAGAAGCAGGTGTAAATGCAGAAGCTAGCAAAGCAAATCTCGAACGACCACGAGTAAGAAGACAAACGAGAAATATATCAAAATATACAAAGATTTAATGTGGTTTGGTCAATCAACCTACGTTCACAAAGGAGATGAGCAATCCCTATAAATATGAAATACAAAATATAGAGAGATACAACCTCAACCAATTCATTCAGAATACACGGGAGGTTCACACAGGTAATAATACTTGTTAGGACCGAAATAAGCAGGTGTAATGCGGAAGCTAGCAAAGCAAACCTTTTCCTACCAGAAAAAAACTATTTGCGGTAAAAATTTAGCGCAAATAAAACTCAACAGATATTAACGTACGACTAAACCTTTTAACATACAGGTTTTTGGAGGGTCATGGCTGGAAATAGTGAGAAATATACATATGTAACATGTTGTGATATGAAGAATTGACCAAAGGAATGGTTGTGGAAATAGAGGCCTAATTAATTCTTGAAAGCAACATTTGAGTAATTAACCTTAGATATTAATAGTTCTAGAAATTATTTAAAGATTATTCTTAAATAATTTCAAACATTAATTTTCCAAAATAGTTAAATTTTTTACTGAGATTTTACAAATGTTCATTTTCAACTTTCAGGGTCAAAATAGGGCTTGCATTTATCCCTATATTGACTTGACTAGAAACCAAAGTTTAAACCATAATTTTTTTTTATTATTCGATATTTGAAATTTACTAATCTAAAATATTTGAAAATGTCAAACTTTACATATTTAGATAGTGAAAGCCAAGCAATTAAACTTGACTAGAGTATCATAAAGTAAAAGCCATCCACATGTTTGACCATTTTCTCCTCTTAAATAAATATATTATTATTTTTTTATAATCTTTTTATTTATTTTTTAATGATTTTGGTACAAATTCAATGAATCACTGCGATAAAAATATCATTAGCGACAATTAATTTTCAATTGCCGCTAAATATGTATTTTTAGTGGTAATTGTCACTATTGTATATGTCCCTAATATCTTTAGTGATATTGGTTCTAGTGGCACTTAGCTAATGCCGATAAAGGTTTTAACACTCTTTATTAATAATGTCAATATTTAATACCGCTAAAAATCGTTTTTGTTACGGTGAATGAATCAAAATCTTTCTTGCTTATGAATCACATGTTTCACTTTTTTTTTTCTTTCACTTGCGTATGCTACAAATATTCCTTTTGCTTCTAAATATTTGGTCAATAATAAAAATTTTCTCATGTTAATATTTATGGAGAATATTTGACCAAATATTATTGTCTAATTTAGTGACTATTTGATATTTTAGATTATAAAACACCACTTAATTAAAATCATGTCTAATTAATTCCATGTTCTCCAAAACTAGAAAATTAATTGGTTGAATTTAAATTCTCAAAATAGTTAAACAATATTAATAGATAGGTAATATATTAATCATCAATCACATGCGTTAAGGATCCTCATAAAAAAATTACACTTTATAAATAAATAAAAACATTGAAATTTTTGCTTTTTGATTTTTTATGAGATTTTAATTTCTGAACAGTGGATAGAATATCTTAAAAAATTATATTTACGAGAATTTTGAAGTCATGAACAATATTTTAATAATTAAAAGACTATACAAAATCTGAATGAATCGAATATTAATCAAAACAAATAAACAATATTTGTAAATAAAAAACATGTGTTTCATGAATTTTGATGGAAATTTCTTCATTCATTTAAGAAAAAAAGTTAGGTGAGAAATTATGATTAGTCAGTTTAATAATGAGTAAATACAATGAATATAGAGAATTATAATTGCAAATGAGATTAATGAAAAATGAATTTATCACATTTTATTTCTTTCTACTTAAGAACAAACAATTTAACGTGTAATGTGTGGCTTCAATTAATTTCAATTTTTAACATAATGTTTTAGGAAAGAAAAAAAAAACATAGCACGTGTATTGATAAATACATTTAAAAAAAAAAAAAACTAGTTCCATTTGTTCACTCCCATAAGTCAATTGTAATAATTTTATAAAAATAAAATTAGTAAATAATATGTTTGGTTTTGTTTGTTTTGTTATGAATTGATTATCTCAGAATTATTAATTCATACAAAATATTATATTATCTATATATGATTAATTTTTTTAATATACATATCTAGTGGATATTGATATTTTCTTTGACTTCTTCGTCTATTTAATTTTGACTCCATTTATATAAATTCTAATTTTGTGGTACACATTTGGATAGAAACAAAATTATTTTCTCTCTCTATATATAAATCATTTAATTATTATAGATGCAATATTAATTTGGAGATATATACTATTTTTGTCTATTAATTTTTAAATTATTATAAAATATTAAATGTATACACGATCCCACTTAGATTTTAAATAAAATTTATACAACATAATCAATACAAACTTGAATATCCTTCTAGGTCCTTTCCTCACTGAGGATCATGGACCAATACAAAACATGTTTTTCCTTACAAGCGTGTAAGGTGATATGACTTTATATCGATATATTTACTTGAGTATTTACGATTAAGATGATAATACGCAAAAAAAAAACATATTTCTGAAGAAGCTACATAATAGATCCGAGATGGTTGTCTAGCTAGGGTTGGGAGGCATGTTCACGAGTATTTATTTTTGTTAGCATGGAAAACTCATATTCGTCTTACGTGATACTTGAAGTTAAAATATTTCGAACATTCAATATAGTTTTTAAGTTTAAGTTATTTGATTGTGTAAACATTTTTACACAATGAGTAAGTAAGATAAAATTTCTTATGCAAATATCTCTTTAATTTTATGTTACCATTTAAATTATATTTCTATTTTTAATGTTGTGCAAATACAACACTTATAAAATTGTCATTAATAACACTAATGTTTACACATATATTCCTTAACCATGCATATAATATATCATATTATCAACTAATGATGATAAATAAATTGTAAAATTTTAGATTTTTTTTCTTAAGATTTTTTCAGTTTGTTCATGGGAAAATTTTAAATTGTGATTTTAAAATTCATACAATATAAAAAGAAATTAATTAAAGATGGGACCATTTCTAGTTCATCAGTCATCACTAGTGTGTAAATTAATTAATTAATTAATTAATACTCTTTATATTTTAAAATAAATGATATTTTAGCTTTTCAAATTTTCATTAAGAAAAAATAATAATAAATATAAGGTATTACTTACTAATTTACTCGATTTGGTAAATATTTTTTGAAAATTAGTATTTTAATAAAAGAGTATAATTAAAAATAATTAATAATTATTATCTTAAATTTTGAAGCAAAAATTATTTTAAAATTCTTTTTTTCACGAAATGATATTTATTTTGAAACGAAAAGAATATTATTAAGCAGTCATATACTTCCAAAAGAAAAATGCTTTTTTTTAAGTCTATGTTCTCTATTTCATGGAAATTTCTGCCCCACAAAAATAAAATAATTGAGGAAAACACAAAGTATTATTATAAATAGGTCATTCACTTCATGTCCATTCTATCATCAACCAACAATTCAAAATCTATTTAATTTTTTTTTTTTTAAAAAAAAAGTTCTATATATTAGCAAGTCAACAAAAAGAAATTTCCATTTTTTTTGTTGATAAACTTTGATTATTTTTTTTAATTAAGAAAAAAATGGGGTTAATTTCAAAGATAGCCACAAATGATGGACATGGAGAAAATTCAGCTTATTTTGATGGTTGGAAAGCTTATGAAAATGATCCATTTCATCCAACACAAAATCCTAATGGTGTTATTCAAATGGGTTTGGCTGAAAATCAGGTATGTCAAATCAATTCGTATCAGCTTAGGTGCACCTCAATTATTTTTATCGTATATCTGGTTTTAATATAACGATAATTTTATCTAGTAAGACTTAGACAAAAGAAAAAAAATGTACCTAGAGCCTCTCTATTCACTTTTCTCGAGAACAGCTGTTCAGATCAGTTTGCGTGCATCTTATACCAGTTGATTCTGTTCATCAAGTTTAGACATAACTAAAAATAGTCCCTTTGAAGGAAGACGTAGCTTTTTTATTTTTATGGTTCAACTGAATTCGGTATTTCAAATATGAAATATATACTAGTAAAATATGTAACGTGTTTTAGGCTAAGAAAATCTACGAGATTGAAATCATCAAGTTTAAATCTAACGATTTGTATTTTCTTGTTATTTTTTTTTCAGCTTTGTTTTGATTTAATTCAAGAATGGATAGTCAACAACCCAAAAGCCTCAATTTGTACATATGAAGGAGTTCAAGATTTTCAAGATACTGCTATTTTTCAAGACTATCATGGCTTGCCAGAATTTAGAAAGGTATATATATATATATATATATATATAATATTATATATCACTTCGACAGAATTCAGTAATTTTAGTTTAAATATAAGTGTTGACCAATCAACTAAATACGTACATATAATAAATTGTACACCTAGTAATGAATCGTCAAAATAAATAAACGTCAAATTCTGAAAGTAATTTTAGTTTAAATATGTGTTGACCAATCAACTAAATACATACATGTACTAAATCGTACACCTAGTAACGAATCGTCAAAATCAATAAACGTTAAAATTCTGAATCCGCGTTTTTTTTTTTTGGGAATTGTGCAGGCAGTTGCAAGATTCATGGAGAAAGTGAGAGGAGATAGAGTGACATTTGATCCAGAAAGAATAGTTATGAGTGGAGGAGCAACAGGAGCTCATGAAACTTTGGCATTTTGTTTGGCTGATCCTGGTGATGCATTTCTAGTTCCTACACCATATTATCCAGGGTAAGAATTCACCTTTTTTTTTAATATATATATAAAATAATAATAATTTTTTCGATAAAAATATAACCGTTTAAATAATAACCTGATGAAATAACACAAACAACATGTATCATCTGCTATAACAAGTTAAACTATACTACTGTACGATCAGATTACCCAAAAGATAATGGCATAATACATAAATGTGCCTTTTAATTTGGCTTCAAATCACGTCTATGCCCTTCAACTTTGGATGTGCACAAATAGACACTTAAACTTGTATAAAGTTGAACAAATAGACACACACGTCCTAAATGTCATCCTACATGTCATTTTTTGTCCTACGTGGCGTCCTACATGTATTGTGCCATGTATGACTCATGTGTTTATTTATTTAGAAGTTGGATAGTTAAAGTGTCTGTTTGTGCATTATGAAAGTTGAAGGTCAAAGTTAAAATTTGAAACCAAGTTTAGGGTCTAATATATGTATTACGCCAAAGATAATTACGTAGCCCTAGCTAAAAAATAATAATTTATGATGATAAAGATCCTTTTTCTTTTAAATTAAACTTTAGTTTTCTATATTGGTACTATTTAAATTATTTTAATTATTGGTGTGGGACATATATATACAACTACTTGCAAGAAAAATGACAAAAAGTAGTGATAATCTCAATAAGTTTGTAGCCATACATGACATATCATATCATACCAACTTTTTATTAGATTGGACCATAATGAATTAATTATTATTTGTCTCCAATAGCAGCCATAATAATCAAAGATGACATTAAAAAAAAAAAAAGATAAAAAAACTCAAGATTATCTAGAGAAATTTGACTTATTCATTAAATTTTTCAAAGTGAAAATCAATGAATAGTCAAGTTAGAATATGGATTTACAACAAATATATAATTTTTAGGTGACTAGGTAACATAAAAGAAAAAATTACACTACATTTTCTTATCAATGTACAATTTCTGTCGCTAAACAACAAAAATCAATTGTTAATCTTATTAAATAACAAATCGAGTACTATTTAACGATAAAGTTCATAACTAAGAGCATGTTTGGCTCAGCTTAAAAGCTGGTTAAACTGACTTAAAAACTGATTTTTGACTTATTTAGCTGTTTGACAATACTCAAAATAACTTATTTTAAGTTAAAAAAACTTATTTTAAGCCAAAGTTAAAAGCTGAGGTAGGGGTGCTTTTTTTTTTTTAGCTTATAAGCTGTTTTAAGTTGACCACATTTTTATCTTTTTGCCCTTAATATTTTTATACAATCTCCAAATTACCCACATAACCCTAACATCTCTTTCTTTCATTTTCCATTTTCACATTTGGCATAACAACTTCAGTACTTTTATCCAAACGCATAACTGCTTATTTTAAAAATAAATTTCAGGACTTTCAAAAGTACTTTTTTAAAGCTGCTTTTATTAAGTCCATCCAAACAGGCCCTAATTATTGTGTTGTATTGCAGATTTGATAGAGATTTGAGATGGAGAACAGGAGTACAACTTTTTCCTGTTGTTTGTGAGAGTTGTAACAATTTCAAGGTAACAAAAGAAGCCTTAGAAGAAGCATATAGTAAAGCTCAAGAATCAAATATCAAAGTAAAAGGATTACTTATAAACAATCCATCAAATCCATTAGGTACAATTTTGGACAAGGAAACATTAAAAGACATATTAAGATTCATCAATGACAAAAACATACATCTAGTATGTGATGAAATCTATGCAGCAACCGCGTTTAGTCAACCTTCATTTATCAGTATCTCAGAAGTCAAGAGTGAAGTTGTTGGATGCAACGATGATTTAGTACACATTGTGTATAGTCTATCGAAAGATCTAGGGTTTCCTGGATTTAGGGTTGGGATTATTTACTCGTACAATGATGTCGTTGTCAATATTGCACGTAAGATGTCAAGTTTTGGACTTGTTTCAACACAAACACAAAGATTGATTGCTTCAATGCTATCAGACACTATCTTTGTTGAAGATTTCATCGCGAAGAGCTCGATGAGATTGTTACAAAGACATGGTTTGTTTACTAAAGGATTAGGTCAAGTTGGAATTACAACATTGAAGAGTAATGCTGGATTGTTTATTTGGATGGATTTAAGAAGGTTTCTTGAGAATTCAACATTTGATGATGAATTGAAACTTTGGCATATAATTATTGATAAAGTGAAACTTAATGTTTCACCTGGTTGTTCATTTCATTGCTCAGAGCCAGGTTGGTTTAGGGTTTGTTTTGCTAATATGGATGATGCTACAATGAAGATTGCATTGAGAAGAATTAGACATTTTGTCTATTTACAACCAAATAAGGGAGTTGAAGTTGCAACAAAGAAACAATATTGTAGAACAAGGAGCAAACTTGAAATTAGTTTGTCATTTAGGAGATTGGATGATTTTATGAACTCTCCTCATTCACCTATGTCTTCTCCTATGGTCCAAGCAAGGAATTAATCGTACGTACGTGGTGTTCAGATCAGCTTCTACACACATCGTTCAATTATGGACATGTCGACTATTTCACTGAGTACCTCATTGTAAGTTTACATAACATAACATAGAATGGAAGTTTATATATAGTGATTCTTTGTATTCTTTTATTAAAAGTTTTTTTTTTTTGCCTATAATATACTATGGTTGCAAAAAAAAATAAAAATCAAGTTATGGGATTTTATTATATTGTGAAATGTGAAATTCTTTTTTTCTTGTGTTATATTTTTTTTTTCTGTATAGCTTTTTGTAAGTTGAGGAAACTCAATTTGTAACTTGAGTTCAAGAGACAAATGCAGAGGATATATACGAGTCCCAAGCCTAATAGGTAAAAAATATTGATAAAAATTTCAAAAGGGTATATGATTTTTTTTAATATCAAAACGGTAAAATCGTTGGTGATGTAGTGAGGTGGGTGGCGTTAAGGAAAATCGCAGCGATTTCACCTATTTAATTTCTTTTTTAAAAAAATTTTTTTGTCGTAAATAAATTGTAATTATCCAAAAAAATTCACATTGTCAAACTACCAAATTCACATTTCACATCCAGACATAAATATTAACATGCATGTGAATTTATTTTTTTTACAAATTTGACGTGTTAATTTACTTCAAAATAAAAAAAATAAAGTAAAATCGCTGCCCAGGCAGCGATTTATAATTTAAAAAAAAATCATTTACCAAATCGCTGCCTTGGTAGCGACGATTTGTTAAAAAAAAAAAATTTACAAATCGCTGCTACTGCAACGATTTATCTTAACGGCACCACCTAAATCGCTACATCACCAACGATTTTATCGTTTTGGTTTAAAAGTTTTTTCATTTACCCTTTTGAAATTTTTGTCAATATTTTTTACCCTTTAGGCTCGAGACTCGGATATATACCTATCAATTTTTTCAATAATTTATGAGGGAATTTTTTTTCTAATTTTGAGGGGAGAATTTAATAGATAAATAATAAAAGAGATAGTAACAGAAAATAAACTACAACAAAATAATATAATAAAATAATCGAGAAACATCCAATAACCAACAAATAGTAATAGAAATCGAAGAACTAACAACAATACAACGTATATTACTATTACCTATTGACTTACTATCATAATTCATGCCTAATTATTCAGTACACCTTAGTATTTTTACATCATATCCTCGATAAGCTGAATTCATCGATTAATATATAATATTATTCGCGAAACCATGCATGTTTCAAAGCAGCTTCAGCAGGAATCCTTTTATTTGGATCATATGTGAGAAATTTGTTTAAAAGATTAATTCCAGAATTAGACAATACATTATCTATGAAGGATATTGATGGAAATCTCTTCCTTAATGGATAATTATGCTTTTTATTTACAAATTTAACTTTGCTTAATGAATCCACAAAGTTTTGTAAATCCTCGCCATATTGGGATACGAGTTATCGATTTTAACAGTTAAGATTTGATTCTAGTCATAGGTTTTTTATTGATCGATATCGATTTAACAATTAAGATTTAACATAAAAATAAATTAATAAAAAAATCACTTAGAAATAAGGTTGACAAATTGAATGAACCATGTCCATGAGTTCCCAAGTTGCATATTGCTCAAAATCAAACACTTTTACATTGCAGAATAACCAAGATATTATGAGATAGCCAGAAATAAAAGTAGAAAATTAAAATCGAATAACCAAGATATTATGAGATAGCCAGAAATAAAAGTAGAAAATTAAAATCTAAGTCAAGGACTTTAAATAAAAAGTGGTATAAATATAAGGGCAACTTTCACATATAGCAAATAAAAATCCATATTTGTATGCTATAGCAAAGTTTGCATAATTGCGCTCCATAGCAAAAATAGAAAATGTATAATTCGCTATACATATACAGTTGAAGCAAATTGTATAAAACGAAGTGTATAAACAAGAAAGAGAAAGACACTTGGGCAGAGAACTGTATAAAAACGAATTGTATCATTATAAGTGTATAGTACGGTTATATACAATTTGAATTTGTATAAAATGAGAAAGAGAGAAAGACAAAATAGACTTGACAAGGAATATACAATTGAATCGAATTGTATAAAACGAGAAAGAGAAAAATTAGATACATTTTGAAAATTGTATAAAACGAGAAAGAGAGAAAGACAAAAGAAACTGGGCAGGGAAGTATTTTTATTGTATAATAATAAGTGTATAGGACGAAAATATATGTACTTGCATGTGTATATACAATTTTCTCATACTTTATACAAACAGAAACACAATTTATACATTTCGCTTCTGTTTGTATAAGTGAGAAAGGAGAGGATGGCGAGCGAGATTTGGGAGAGTGGCGAGCGAGATCTGGAAGAGGGGAGAGAGGGGAACAAAAATATATGTATTTATTTCTCTGCATTATACAATTAGAAACAATTTTAATACACTTGTGTTTGTATAAAAAGTGAGGAAGCGAGCGAGAGATTGGAGGAGAGTGGCGAGCGAGATATTTGGGAGAGAAGCACCTGGCAATTTTTGCAAACGTTTGCTATGGAGCACAATTAAATCAAACCCTAGATATTCAATTTATTTTAAATTATTAGTTTGCTATTATATAAAATTTTCTCTTTTATTTTTCTTATTGAGTTTTAATTTTTATACCGTGTGATGTAAAAAAAAGAAAAAAAAAGAAAAGAGATGGTCACCTTAAAAATAATTACTATTTTATAAGTAATTGTCCCATGATAATAAGTAAAATTACTAAAGTGAATAATAAGCAGCCAATTGTTTAAAGTTCATTTGTTTATGTGTGTATTAATTCATTATTTCAAGTTTTATGATATTTGTACAATTTTAGATTTATATTACTCAATTATGTAAAAAACACGCGAATTATACAAAAGTAGCCGCAAATCATACAAATGAGATGCAAATTATACAAATTATTGTCCTCTCTCGCTCGCCTCTCTCAATCTCACTCGCTTTTCTCCTCCCTCTCCCAATCTCACTTGCAATATATACAAATGCATATGTATAATATATAATTATCTAAACGATATACATATACAATTCACCTATCTCCAACTCTCTGTCCTCTCTCGCTCGCCTCTCTCCTTCCTCTCCCAATCTCACTCGTCTCTCTATTCCCTCTCCCAATCTCGCTCGTATCTCTCTTTCCTCTCCCAATCTCGCTCGCATATATACAAATGCATATGTATAAACTAAATCATTTTTAACAAAAATAATGCAAGCATTTGGATTCTCCTCCATGCTATAAATCCTATATGGTTTATAGTTTTTGTAAAGCTTTATAAGTTCATCAACTTTTTCATTATGATCTTTTTTGCCCCAATTATCTTTTTTATTACACTTTCATCCCTTTTTATTCTAGCTCTTTTGCTTGTCCAACTAATAATATTTTCTTCAATTTTCCTATAACTTTTAATTTCTTCTTTTTTAGATCAATTGATAGAAATTCCATCCCCCTGCTAGCAAAACGAAAAATCATTAGCCATCCATGAATTGTTAAATAAGGTGGTTCACTTTACCTAAATTAATGTGTACGTATAAAAATAACTTTTTTTTAGAAAAAATAATATATATACAATAAGTTAATACTAGCTTAGAACTAATGCAAAGTATATATATATATATATATATATATATATATATATATATATATATATATATATATATATATATATATATATATATATATATATCTATATATATATATATCAATTTATTATATTTGAAGAGATCGAATATATATAAGTCGAATTGTTATAATAGATCAACATTATTTGCATAGAATTATGTGTATGACTTCTAAAATATGTCAAAGGAAGAAGTGTTTGATTGTTGTGACTAGTATTGGATTGTCTATTTAAAAGTTTAAGTTATTCGAAAAATAAGCTTTTCATATATTATTAGTTTGGTAGGAGTTTTTTTTTGAGAAACTAAGCAAATACTTCATAAAAGTAAAATAATTACAAATATCTATCCTTTTACATTCATATCTCCACTAAATAATTGCAACATATACCATTAATTAATTCGCGTAAATGATATGAAATCAGTATTATATACTAATCCTTTATTTTGTTAAAAGCATTTTGTTCATCCTAATTTCCTGCAAAACTTTGATTTTGAAATTTGTGTATCAATTTGCAAGTGGTTATACAAGAAAAAGTCAAAGTCCGATGGAATTATATATTGATCGCTACAAAGCTCGTGTGGTAACTAAAGGCTACAACCAGCAATAGGGTATAGAGTATAGACTATGATGAGCCATGCAGTCCACTTATAAAGATGACATTAAGGGCGATTAGGTTTGACTTGTTTGCACAAAACAAGTCTTGTATGTGTGCACGTGTGTGTGCACGCACATGCCTATTAACGCAGAACAAATTTTGTGTGTATGCGCGCGCATGAGTATGTGTGTGCACGTTCGTGCGCGTGTGAGTGTGCAGTGTATTGTATCATTAAGAACTTTTTTTTCAAAAATTACTCATTAGTCAATAATGAAAAATAATCAAAATGAAAAATTCACCCATTTCTACGACAACCTTCCTATGGCCCGCAGAACTTCCTGCGTTGCATTGGTCTCTAATCGTAGAACCAGGAATCAATACAATTTCTGAAACATTTCCTTCCAAACACAACTTTCAATTTCGGAGGTGTTACACTTTAACTCCATTATGTGTTTCATCAATCGGTACTATGTCTTTCGTGAATAACATGCACCACGAATTGATAAAACAATCTTTCATTTACACTTTGTGGAACCGGATTAACAAAAAAAAATATTTTTGATAACTCTCAACTCATTATGACACGTTGAAGATTTTATCTTATTATTGATAAAAGGTCGTTAGACGATTCTAGTGGTATAATTTTTATTTTTTTAAAAAAAAAAAACTCAAGCAATTTAAAAGATAATATTTTTACTTGATTTTTATGCAATGTATCTTTTGCCAGGGGGCCGTTAAGTTGTCACAAAGTTTTACTTAGACACTTTTAACTAGACAATGTTCATTTTAGCATATCATATAGGATTCTGTTATGTTATTTTGATACTTTTTACTTATATAGAATAATGAATGTGATACACTCATTGTATGCGCATGATGGGTTGCAGGGGAGGGGTAGGGTGCTGCAAAATAGACTTTAAAATAGTTACAAATTGTGATTTTTTCAAATTATAATAGTTTGTAATAAATATACACATTTTTTTTCCACCTAGGCAAAATATATTTATGATATGTTTTTCTACTTTTAATTTCTACACCAATTGATTTTATGGACAAGAAAATTTGTATTATTTTGCCCACCTCCAATGTTAAAAGAGAAAAAAAAAAAGCTTGTAAAAGGACCAAAAGTATTATAATATTATAAACATAAAAGATAATTAATGTATATATTATATAAAAAAGGATAAAATTATTTGGTTCTATGTTCAAATAATATTTTTAATAAGATATTGATAATTTGTCAATAACAATCAAAAGTTGGATATTGTTTTTGGTCCCTTAATTATTAATAAATTATGATATAATTAGTTTCTATGTCAGTACTGAACTACTGATTAAACTTTCAATTAATTGAATTTTGTGCACACTTTTATTCCTTGCTAGTAGGTATTACAAATTTATCAAAATTATTAATTGTTCTATCACCTAACTATTCATGCTTCTGTTTAAATTTGTATCATTACTCCATATTTGATGATAACATATATTTACAATATGTTAAATAAAGACATATTTTCCACATGAATAGCACATTATCGATTAACGACAAAATAATCAAATCAACATTGGAAAAAAGTTAAAAATATCCCTAAACTATTCGAAATAGAGAAATGAGGGAAAGATATTCCATGTTCTTCAGTGAAATCGTTTCTAAATTCTAAGAAAAATTGGGGGAAATTAGGGGTAAGTTTATTAGTCTATGTGATATGAGTAGAACTCTATTGGCTTATGTAGCATGTTATGTGGTATCCACATGGCATCCAAGTGACGTTTAACAAATTCTGTTACTGAGAAGGGTATTTTTGACCCTATAGTTTGACGGAAACGGTATATTTGAGCCGAAATATAGTTTAAGGATGTATTTTGAGCTATTTCGAATAGTTCAAGGATATTTTGACCCTTTTCTGTTTAATAAATTAATCTAAAGAGAATGACATGTGCTCAATCTTATTCTTGCCCTGTTAAGGTAAAGAGACTGCTTTAGATAATCATACGGCTTAAATAAAACATATCAAAATTAAGTACGAAAAATAACATATAAAAATGAAGAAAATAATAATAATAAAAAAACAACATATCGAGTGAAATCTCATAAACTGAAGTCTAGAGAGGATAGAGTATTATACAGACGTTATGCTATCTCTTAAAAGTATCGACACAGTTTTCAAATAATCCGCAACTCAAATAAATGATAGAAACGACAAATAATATGATAATCACAATTTTTTATTAATAAAAAGAAGAGAATTACAAAAAAATATATATATTTGTTCATATTTTATTGAGAGAAATAAGTTTAACCAATAACAAAAGGGGGAAGTTTGACATTTTGTTTCAAGATTGAGGGCTAAAGTGGTCAATAAAAATGTTTTTAGGGTTAATTACGTTCATCTCTCTCAACCTCAAGTGCCAAAGTAGACGCCATTCACATCTCCAAAGAGTTTAATGGAAATCTCTCTCTATATTTTCATGCAAATCTTTCTCTATTCTTAACAGGTAAAACAAAAAAAATCCCATTTGAGTATTTATCAATTCTTGAAAAAAAAATTAATTCACATTGTCTCATGAATTTTCTTGAATTAACGTTGACCAAGTACTAGGTGATGAACCCATGTTGTTGTTTTTGCACTTTTATTGCTTCAGAATTAATCTTGATTAAGTGTTATTTGATTTGTTTTTTGTTTTTTTTTTTGGTTATATGCCTGTGGTTAGTTGATTAGTGGTTTTTAATAGTCTAAAGAATTGAACTTTATCTGTTTAATTGGGAATGTAGGTTGATTTTTATGGTTCTGTTAAGCAAGTTTTCTAATGGGTTTTTGTTTTGAGCTTAATTGTGCTTTTGGTTTGTTTGATTATCTCCAAAGATTGAAACTTTAGTTGTTAAATTGGAAATGTAGTTTGATTGTCATGAGCCCATATTTGTTGTTTTTTCACTAGTCTCTTTTTTTTTTTTTTGTTTCAGAAAAGTTGGTTTTATGTTGATTGGTATTCTTGATTAAGTTTGTCTTTTGGTTTTGTTTTATACCTGTGGTTACTTGATTACTACTGCTTAATAGTTCAAAGAATTAAACTTTTATCTGTTTAATTGGGAATGTAGGTTGAATTTCATGGTTCTGTTCAGCAAATTTTATCACGGGGTTTTTGTTTTTAGCTTAATTATGCTTTTCGTTTGCTTGATTATTCCTTCTTAGTATTACAAAGATTGAAACTTTAGTTGTTAAATTAGCAATGTAGTTTGATTGTCATGAGCCCATATTTATTGTTTTTTCACTAGTCTTTTTCAAGTTTCAGTATAAGTTTTATTATGTTGATTGGTATTCTTGATCAATTGTTATATTATTAGTCTTTTTCAAGTTTCAGTATAAGTTTTATTATGTTGATTGGTACTCTTGATCAAGTGTTATATTATTAGTCTTTTTTGGTTTTTGTTATTGGCTGTGAACTTTCCCTGTTTTGTTTGATTATGCCTGTGTGTACTTGATCAGTGCATCTTAATAGTCTAAAGAATTGAACTTGATCTGTTTAATCGGGAATGTAGGTTGATTTTCATGGTTCTGTTAAGCAAGTTTTCTAATGGGGTTTTTGTTTTGAGCTAAATTGTGCTTTTGGTTTGCTTGATTATCCCTTCTTGATATTCCAAAGTTTGAAACTTTAGTTGTTAAATTGGAAATGTAGTTTGATTGTCATGAGCCTATATTTGTTGCTTTTTCACTAGTCTTTTTTATGTTTCAGAAAAGTTGGTTTTATGTTGATTGGTATTCTTGATCAAGTGTTATTTGATTAAGTTTGTTTTTTGGTTTTGTTTTATACCTGTGGTTTCTTGATTACTACTACTTAATAGTTCAAAGAATTGAATTTTATCTCTTTAATTGGGAATGTAGGTTCAATTTCATGTTCTGTTAAGCTTATTTTATCATGGGGTTTTTGTTTTTCGCTTAATTATGCTTTTGGTTTGCTTGATTATCCCTTCTTAGTATTACAAAGATTGAAACTTTAGTTGTTATATTGGAAATGTAGCTTGATTATCAGGAGCCCATATTTATTGTTTTTTCACTAGTCTTTTTCAAGTTTCAGTATCAAGTGTTATATTATTAGTCTTTTTTGGTTTTTGTTTTTGGCTGTGAACTTCCCTGTTTGATTATGCCTGTGTGTACTTGATTAGTGCTTCTTAATAGTCTAAAGAATTGAACTTTATCTCTTTAATCGGGAATGTAGGTTGATTTTCATGGTTCTGTTAAGCAAGTTTTCTAATGGGGTTTTTGTTTTGAGCTTAATTGTGCTTTTGGTTTGCTTGATTAATCCTTCTTGATATTCCAAAGTTTGAAACTTTAGTTGTTAAATTGGAAATATAGTTTGATTGTCATGAGCCTATATTTGTTGTTTTTTCACTTGTCTTTTTTATGTTTCAGAAAAGTTGGTTTTATGTTGATTAGTATTCTTGATCAAGTGTTATTTGATTAAGTTTGTTTTTTGGTTTTGTTTTATACCTGTGGTTACTTGATTACTACTACTTAATAGTTCAAATAATTGAACTATTTATCTGTTTAATTGGGAATTTAGGTTGAATTTCATGGTGTTAAGCAAGTTTTCTTATGGAGTTTTTGTTTTTAGCTTAATTATGCTTTTGGTTTACTTGATTATCCCTTTTTGATATTTTAAAGATTGAAACTTCAGTTATATTGGAAATGTAGCTTGATTTTCAGGAGCCCATATTTATTGTTTTTTCATTAGTCCTTTTGAAGTTTCAGAATAAGTTTTTTTTACGTTGATTGGTATTATTGATCAAGTGATATACTATTAGTCTTTTTTCGTTTTTGTTTTTGGCTTTGAACTTTACCTGTTTGATTATGCCTGTGTGTACTTGATTAGTGCCTCTTAATAGTCCAAAGATTTGAGCTTTATCTGTTTAATTGGGAATGTAGGTTGATTTTCATGGTCCCCTTGAACAAATTTTCATCTGGGGTTTTTGTTTTTAGCTTGATTATTCTTTGGTGACTTGATTATGGCTTCTTCACATTCCAAAGAATTAAATTTTATTTGTGCACCCAATGGGTAAGTCGAGGGTCAATCAGAAACCGTCTCTGTATCTCCATGAGAAGGGAAAGGTCTGCATACACTCTCCTATCCAAACCTCATATGAGAGATTATAGTGGGTATATTGTTTTTGTTGTTGTGCGATCAAGGGTGTGGCCTAGTGGTCAACGAAGTGGGCTGGGAACCATGAGGTCTCAGGTTCAATTCCGCAAAAACACTAGGTGATTTTCTTTCCATCTGTCCGAGTCTTGATGGACAGAGTTATTCAGTATCAATGTTGGTGGAAGATAGCATGTGCCTTGTGGAATTAGTCGAGGTTTGCAGAATCGGCTTATTCTTTTGGTGACTTGATTGTACCCTCTTAGCATTCCTAAGAGTTGAACTTTATTTATTAAGTTGGGAATGTAGCTTGATTTTCATGGTCCCATTTATTTATCTTTGCTGGTGCATCCATCATCTGCCTCTGCATAATAATATTTTCTACTGGGTTTCTTTGTTTTTAGCCTTAAACTTTTCCTGATTGATTGTGCCTATGGTTACTTGCCTATTGCTTCGCAATGTTCAAATGACTTCAACTTTAGTGAATTGGGGATTTTTCTATTTGCAGTTGCAATATCATTTTTTGGGCTGTGTGAGAAAGGAATATTCGTTTAGCTGGTGCAGTTTATTTGGGTGAAGTTTTTTGGCCGGCCTAGTGATGGCCTCCAAAAAAATAATTGCTATATGTCAATCTGGTGGGGAGTTTGTTACCAACAATGAAGATGGATCTTTGACATATGTTGGTGGGGAGGCATATGCACTAGACCTTGATAACCAGACACTTCTGAATGATTTTAAGCTAGAAGTAGCGGAAAACTTTGAGTGTGGCACTGATGGAATGACCATCAAGTATTTTCTCCCTGGGAATAAGAAGACACTCATCACAATATCTAAAGACAAGGACCTCAAGCGTATGATCAACTTCTTTAAGGATTCTGAACAAGTAGAGGTGTTTATAATTGCAGAAGAAAGTGTTGCTCTAAGTACTCCGAATGTGTCTGCCAGTAGGTATTTACTTCTCTTTAGATTCAGTTCAGTTTGCTTCTTTTGTTTCCTCATTGCATTTGTCACACCTTGGGTATTTCCTTGAATCCTAGCATTCTAAATTTCTGTTTCTTCAGATTGTAGTAGGTTTTTATACTCATTTGTGTTCCAGTGAGCGCTTTGTTTTGCTATATTTGTTTGTTCATGACTTAAATTTCTCTATGACTTGTTTAACTTTGAAGGTCGAGCAGGACCAACATATCCGAGCCTGAACATATTCCCGTTATACCGATGGATATGATCCATCCTGATGATCTGTTTCAAGCACCCGTTGAAATTAGCACCCCAGGTGTTTATCTGAGTGGCAATGATGAGAAGCATCGCAAAGCAGCTATGCAGTGGGAGAATGCCATAACTGGCGTGGGCCAAAGATTTAACAGCTTTTCTGAGTTCCGTGAATCTCTGCATAAGTACTCTATTGCCCATGGATTCACTTATAAATACAAGAAAAATGAAAGTCGCAGGGTAACTGCTAAATGCAAGTCAGAAGGTTGTGCTTGGTCAATATATGCATCAAAGTTGCCTACCACCGAGCTAATATGTATTAAGACGATGAACCCGAAGCATACATGTGATGGAGCTGCAGTAAAAGCTGGGTACCGGTCCACAAGGGGATGGATGGGAAATATAATAAAGGAAAAGTTGAAGGTTGCTCCCAATTACAAACCTAAGGATATTGCAAATGATATTGAGCGTGAATATGGCATTCAGTTGAACTACTCTCAGGCAAGACGTGCGAAAGAGAAGGCAAGGGAGCAGCTTCAAGGTTCTTACAGAGAGGCATACAGTCAGTTACCTTTACTATGTGAGAAAATTAAAGAAACTAATCCAGGTAGTGTTGCTATAGTTTATGCAAAGGATGACTCAAGCTTCCATCGTTTATTTATCTCATTTCATGCCTCAATAGCTGGTTTTCGACAAGGTTGTCGTCCTCTTCTGTTCCTAGACAGCACTCTTCTCTATGCAAAATATCAAGGAACACTATTCGCCGCCGTAGGTGTGGATGGGAATGATGGTGTCTTTCCTTTAGCCTTTGCGGTTGTAGACGAGGAGACGAATGACAACTGGCATTGGTTTCTTTCGCAACTTAAATCTACTGTCCTGATGTCTTGTCCAATAACATTTGTTTGTGATTTCCAAAGGGGCATAAGAGAGTCATTGCATGAGATATTTAGTGAAGAGTGTCACCATGGTTATTGCCTGCGCTATCTTGCAGAAAAATTGAATAATGATTTGCAAGGACAGTTTTCTCACGAAGCTAGACGTCTTATGATCCAAGATTTATATACTGCTGCTTGTGCCCCAACACTTGAGAGTTTTGAACGTTGTGCTGAGAATATAAGAGCAATCTCACCTGACGCATACGATTGGGTCACTCGAAGTGAGCCCGATCATTGGGCGAATGCCCTTTTTGGTGGGGCAAGGTATGGCCACTTGACATCAAACTTTGGACAGCCTTTTTATGATTGGGTGATGGAGGTGAATGAGCTGCCGATAACTCAAATGGTTGATGTATTACGAGGGAAGATAATGGAATTGATCTATACTAGGCGTGTTGAGTCCAGTCAGTGGGCTACGAGATTGACACCGTTGATGGAAGAAAAACTTCAGAGTGAAACCTCAAAAGCAGGGTCACTTCACGTGTTACCCTCGCATGGAAGTACATTTGAAGTTCGTGGTGAGTCTGTTGACGTAGTTGATATTGATCAATGGGATTGTAGTTGCAAAAGTTGGCAATTGAATGGGATGCCTTGCTCCCATGCTATTGCTGTTTTTGAATGCATAGGAAGGAGTCCATATGATTATTGTTCCAGATACTTCACAACAGAGAGTTACCATGTAACATACGTTGAATCAATTAACCCCGTTCCTAATCTGGAAAATCCAGCAAACGGTCAAGTTGATGCAGCAGTTCTTATTACTCCCCCACCAAGCAAACGTCCACCTGGCCGACCTAAGATGAAAAAGGTCGATGCTTTTGACATTGTTAAACGGCAGATGCAGTGTAGCAAGTGTAAGGGCCTAGGTCACAATAAGAAGACATGTGGGTAAGTTTACTAAACTCTTATCTGATGAATGTGTCATGTTTCTGTTGAATCTTATTAGATTATAGTTAAATAACTACAGTCAATCAAAATATATACTTACATATGTCAACAACAACATATCCCGTGTAATTTCTCAAGTGGGGTTGGGGAGGGTATTACCTTTTTTCCCCAAGAAATCAACGGTGTTACTCCATTGGGATACTTCGAATAAACATACGAGGTAGAGAGGTTATTTCCGATAGACCCTCGGCTCAAAAGAAATGTTTCCGAAGCAGAACTGCAACACTATATATACTTATATGTGTCATATTATACTTTTATTGGTCGTATCCCTGCACTCGTATCTACACATCATAACCCCAAAACCTAAATTTATGTGTTCGAAAAATTCGAACCTCTAGATCTGCACCTAGATCAGGTCCTTCACCAGAGTCTTGAGGAACATAGATGTGTACACAATGGGTGAGAACTGAATAAATGTCTGAATTGAACTTGAAGCCTACAACTTGATTTCTACGAAACTGAGGCAGCCTTTGCACTAAGCTCCCGCTATGTGTGAGGTCCCTGAAAGGGCCGCACCACAAAAGTCTATCCTACTCGACTTTCCCTTATATTTTTCGAACACTCCACCCTTTTACTCTTGAACTATAGTTCTTTGTATAGTGAATTTCCTTACTCGGAAGTCTTTGCCCTGGCCAGCATAGATCATGTTTATAATTTCAGTATCACTGTCTGCATATATTGCTGTCTAGGACTAAACATCGTTTCGTTTTCTTGAATCAGGAAGGTAAATAAGTTCGAGGAAGCAGATCCTCTACTCCTCACGGGCTTGGAAACTGAAGACATCGAAGGCACAGAGTGATGTTTGGTACCTTGTCTGCTCATGTTTTAAGTTAAATCTTTTAGTTAGATTTCGAGTCGAATTATAGAATCCTCTTCTAGTAGCTGGCTTCATTAGCCAGACTTTGTTGCATAAAGTCTCACATTCTGATTTTATTGTTGTCCCTCTCCCTTGAACTGGAAGTAAAATTGTAGAAAAAGCATTACAAAAAAAAAAAGGGAAGAGAGGATATAACAGTAGTGTCAAATGTGAAGGTATTTGGTATTGTCAATTGTCACATTGTCAAAGAGTATAGTTTGTTAATGAAAAAGAAAAGGCTTTTTATACAGAATTTCGATCGGAGCTATTTACGCCTGGTGAATTAGTCGAGGTGCATACAAATTGACCTAGACATAGTCATTATCCAAAATTTATATTTTGCCTCAATTTATATTTTCGCATTATACTGAGTGATTTCTGCTTAACTACATGTTGTTCCTTTGGCCGCGGTTATCTTATTATCTTCTTGTTGTTTCTGCTTGTGGCTACTGCCTCTTTTGATTGTTCTTTGAGCCGAGAGTCTATTAGAAACACATCAATTTACATGGTAGCATAAGCATGTACAAATATTGATCGTCACAAACCTTAACCTGATAGAAGAAACCAACAATAGAAAGAAAAGGATAATCCCGATACACGAAGCAATAGACAGTCTACACTAACGCAAGTATAAACAACAAAACCGACAACAACAAATGATTTCTTCTTTTCTTCCCTTTTCTGCTTCTCTTCTTCTGTTTCTTCAAGTTGTAACCCTTCTTTTGTGGCGGATACGAGCTTCTATAAAAATTCAAAATCTATAAACTTAATATTCTAATTCCGTCTCTAAGGATAAAAAACATCACACTTTAACATGATAATAACCTCATAAATTTTTAAAATAACAGAATATATAAATAGATAACTTGATCTCAGTTACAATTAGATACTTCAACTCGTACCTATACATAAATTGAAAACTCTAACCTACAAAATGATTATCTCGATAGCCTCTAAAATTATGTGTCAGGTCAAATGTTCAACACAACTAAGACAAATTGAGGTGTGTTGATTTACATTATTTAGTTATCAATTGAGACTAAATTAGAGATAATATACAAACACATCATTTAACTTGTACTCAGTTTACATCTATACCTTCCAACTTGCTACTCATTGGACCCTTCTTGGGCCTTGCTTTCTAACTCAAAATACTTAATATTTACGGTCAGAGATAACACACTTATATTTGGAAAATTTATATAAATATATTATAATAAAAAAAAATATATATCATTTATAGTAATAATAATTTTTTTCACTTGATCACTTTTAATTCAATTATAATACAAGTTTAATATATATTACAAAGAACAATTTATTATTCACATTTAATACAAATTTTAATGATGAATAATATATTTATCACACATTTTAATACACTTATAATAATTTTTTACCAAACAAACATGATATATTTCAAAAAAAAAAAATTAAAATTCATATATATTGCATACATAATTCACTTTTAGTACATATTATAGATTTAACACAACATTGCTATAAATGGTAATAAGCAAAAAGTATCGCTAAAATCAGTAATTATTTTTTATAATGTATTAATTAGTGTAATTTTTTCCTTATATTTACTTATAATATAATTATAGAGAAAAGATATAAAGTCAACATTGAAGTTGTCCCGAATTTTCAACAAAACACCTTAACTTTACAATCGTCCTATTACCCCACTAAACAATTTTGAATATATATAAATTATATCATTTTTCGTCCATCTGACATAGAGAGTGGTGTGCACTCTCTCAAAGAGAATAAACAACAAATAATAACCAATATAATTTTATTTTTTATAAGTATTTTATTATAAAATATATTTTTTTTAATTTTTCTTGTTATTTTAACTTTTTTTCCTCTTCTTTCTTCCCTTCTTTTTCAAAAATCCATTCTCATCTCCATCTATTAAAACTTCTTACTTTCAATGTCACCATTCTTACTACAACTTCACCTTCCTTTTTTTATTACTATTAGTTTTTCTCTCTTTAATTTTAAAATTTTATCTAAATATTTTGTTACATTTCGAACAATTTGATAAACTCATTAGATTTCAAGATGATTAGGATGTATCATATAATTTTTTTTATCCGATTTCAATTAAGTTCTTTCAGTTTTTAGGGAATTTATTGATTCTTTTAAAATTATTATTTCTAATTTGGAATTTATATGAAAATGAGTAGTCTATGGTACCTTCAAAATTTTAAATTTTTTCTTACAAAAATAATTAATTTTGTTATTAATAATTCAATAAAGTCTAAAAAAAACAATGAATTCTATAAAGAATTTGAGCCGAAGAAGAAAAAGAAAACAAAAAAAAAGGAGTATGACTCAATTTGACACGGGGCGTAGGACGTGAAGAAAAAAAAGATAATGAAGGAATGAATCACTTGAAAGTGGGAGGTGAGAGACGAAGTGAAATTTAAGATAAATCAAAATTAAAAGTCAAAAATTAAGAGAGAGAAATAAAGTAAAAACTAAAAGATAAAGGAAAATCTTAAAATAAAAAAAAATACATTTTAAATTAAATTAACACGTGTCATATAAGAATTGATGTGTGAACACACTTGCTTTTTAAATTTTGGGGCTGATAGAAAAAATGGTATAATAATATATGTTCAAAATTATTTAGTTGGGTAGGACAGTTGTAAAGTTAAGATATTTTTTTGCAAATTCGAAACAATATCAAGGATGTCTTTATGTTAACATGTTGAAATATGTGACTATCTAACCTAAAAATTTAAATAGTTAGGAATAGTAAATTGATTTCTTAAAATATTAAAATAATAAGAGAAGTAAAGTCCATGATTTAGAAAGTTAATTGAGAATGCTATTAACATTAGTTAACTTGCATTTTTTTTTGGACAAAAATGACAAAGTTGAGTAGGTACAAGATTGATCAAAAGAATATGTCACATGATAATATGACCCACAAGAAAAATTTGTGCATTAAATGTTTACATTAAATTAATAAATTTATAATATTATATTTTAAAATTAAAAAAGGTTTAAGAATTTAATTATTCGTCTATTCAAACAGTACTAAGTTGATTTGAAACGTCGTAAGACAATTTGATTCATATATCAACCAGCTTTCTAAGAAAAGCAAATTCAAATCAAGAGCTAAAAAAAGGAATTAAGAGTACAAAGTTCACATGGAAATTTATAATAATGTTTTTTTTTCATGATTATTGTTAAGGCATGGACTAAATGAACTAAGGACAAGAGTACATAAGTAATTTAAAGAATAATTTTTTATTTCAGTTTTTAGGAATCCATCGAAAATGATTCTGATCTTGTTCATGATCTATTAAAATAGAAGACACTTTGATTTTATTAAATTATTTATATATGAAATATGAATTAAAAGCAAATAAGTTTATGTTATATGCATTGATAATACATAAATACTTTTTAGCTTTTCATATTAATTACTGATTTGTAACCATATGTAACCCTCTTTTAACAAGTTTGATGTTATAACCTAAAAAATAAAATACTTATGTATATTTATAATGTCAAAGATTATTTGGTTGGTGGGAAAAGAAATTTAATTACCGAAATATGAATATAGTTACTAGTCACATATATTAAGATGAAAATACCAAAAATAACATTACACTCTTTAAAATTCTCTTTTTTCTTGAAAATATTCATATGTGTATTACATGTAATGTACTATAATTAGAGTCGTTAAAATAGGTCAGTTCAGATCTATCTGGTCTAAGTCTCACGGGTTAAGAAATTTGATGGGCTAGAGAGGGCGGTCTTTCATCAGAAAGGGTTTGTAAATGTACAATCCAATCCAACCCTGGAAAAGTCGTGGGCTGGAGCAGGCTAGCTCTTTTTTTTCAAACATAAAATTCTATAACATTAAGAAAATGAAAAGATTTTTCAAATTAAATATGGAAAATAATGGTGTTGTTTCAATAACAATAACAAAAAAAATTAGTGTGATTAGCATTTATCTAAGATACTAGATATACTACAACAAAAATGACAATTAGCGGCATTTAATTCTTAATTCCCGCTAAATATGTATTTTTAGCGGCAATTGTCACTCTTTGTATATGTCCCTAAAACCTTCAGCGACATTGATTCTAGCGACACTTAACTAATGCCGGTAAAGACTTTAGCACTCTTTATTAGTGTCAATATTTAATGCCGAATTTTTTTTTTATTGTAGTGATATGTGAGATACATGTATCACGTGTAATGCATTTCAGATACGCGAGCGAGATAAGAGAGAGTGAGGAGCGAGATGGGAAGAAATCGAGGGCGCGAAATTTGTCAATGTATCCTAGATACATGTGAAATCACTTGGATAGAGTGTACTTGAAAAAATAACAACTATTTTGAGTATGTATCGACACACTAAAATCTTATAAGATTGTACTGATACAAAATAGCGCACAACTAAGTAATTGGCTCATACACTAGTGATTTCTTTAAGTTATCCTGAAATAAATAATTGGGCTTATGGACCGACCCTGATCAGACCTCGATCAAGCTTCAAGGATCAAAGATTTATATGAATCGAACTTATGAACCCTAGTTTTAATGAACTTAAAATTTTTTGTTCCAACCCTACCCTAATAACGATTAAATTGAGTCTATCCCATAGACCAACACCATTTAAACGACTTTAATTATAATTCTGATATAACTTATTTCGAATCAAACCATCTCTTAGTATAAAGGTCATTTATTTAGGCAAATAAAAACGTGGACAACTACATTATTGTTTGTCTACATTTGGTCCTTTAGACTAAAGGGTCACAGACACAATGTTGTTGCTGCAGTATTAGCATATGCATATGCACATGTTGTGACATTTGGATTTCAAAGTTGGTTTATGTTATGAATTCGATTAATTTAGATTTATGTAAAAAAAATTACTTTAGAGGTAAATAAAAAATCTATGAAAGGTAATTTTATTATCGACACTTAAATTTGAGATCTTTAATTAATAATGAAGAAGTATTTATTAGTACTATAATCTTTGGTGGTGATGACTTAAGGTCTAATTTTCGGGTTCGCATAATGAAGTCCTATTTTAAAAATAAGGCACATTCTAATTTCTAATAAAGATAATTTTATTTTTATAATTAAAATTTGTGATTTCTGATAAAAAATAAATCTCGATATCTACCGTTATCGCGAAGTATTAAAGATAAGATAGTACGTTTGGAAGATTTGTGCTTATCCTTAATTCATGTGATAATCATATTTTATTTGTATTAAACTGTTCAAGGCGTGAATACCATTATCTACAAAAATCTAGTGAGAATCATAGCTTTTTATTAATTAATATATTCATATAATTGTCTATCAATTAAGCATGATTAAAATACTCAAATTGTTGTTAAAATGTCTCACTAATAATAACATGATAATTAAAGCTTTTTACTTTTATTTTTATTAATGTTTTATTCGGACTAGCTTTTACGTATCTTATTTAATTTTATGAAAATATCTGTTATTTTTCACTCTGTCCATCAATATTAAGACCGACTAAAAAAATTCACGTAGTATTTTAATTAATTTGTTCTTAATAACATATGATTATCAATTATCTTTTCTTAATCTCATGTTTATCAACAAATACACTTTTTGACATGCATTCCTTGTAATCCTACACTTAAGCCGTATATGGCAGACATCTTTTAGTAATATTTTATTTTATTTTTAGTTCTAATAATTTTTAATTATGATAATCATGATCCAAATACTTGGAACTAATTAATTAACAACCTAAAAATCTGATTTTGATCATCATTGAAGTTCTCTTTCAACTTCTTTTGGATAGGGAGGGATATATTTAATAATTGTGGTTAATTTTCAGGCTAATTTGTGGATATTTAGATATATTTTATCAAATACTTTTCACTTTTTCATAAAAAAATAGATACTCCCTCCGTTTCACAAAGAGTGATCTGGTTTGACTTGACACAAAATTTTTACAAAATAAAAAAGACTTTTGAATCTTGTGATCCTAAATTAAAGTTATGTCAAATGTACTAAATCGCCCTTCAGTCTTGTGGCTTTAAACATGCCACGTGGAAAGCTGAAATTAAAATATTACCAAAAAAAAAGGTCATTCTTTTTTAAAACAGACTAAAAAGAAAAAAAGATCATTTGTTTTGAAACGGAAGGAGTATCATTTAATCTTTTCCACTAAGTTAAAAAAGAATATACAATATTGATTACAAAATAATTACGTAAATATATATATAAAAAAATATATTCGCACCGAGTGTTTACACCAAGTCAACGTAAAATGCATTACTATATGATTTAATGAAGTGAAATAAAATATTAAAAAAAAAAAATCTAGGAGATGAATGTTTTCTTTAAAGTGCATATATATATATATATATATATATATATATATATATATATATATATATATATATATATATATATTTATATAAATTTTAAAAAATCTCAGTATACATATGTTGTAGGTCAAGCTTTTAAATACAATTTACACACTTTTTTATCCAACACATTGCTTTTAAGCTTTGAGTATTCTAATAAATAGTAATAATAATTATCTCTAATCATGTAACTAATAAAAATGAATACATGTCACTTAATTCTTGGAATTGGAACTTTTTATTGAATAAACAAATAAGTTCACTTTTTCTTTTCAATTCTTTAGAGAAATCTCATAGGACATTTTTCTAGGTATGCAGAAAGGGAAAATATTAAAAAAGAAAAAAAAAAGAAAAAAGAAGCATATACATAAATAAATTCTCTTGCAAGATATAATAAGTTATTAGTTCGGTTACATAGATACAAGGATGATCAGTTAAATAATTAAATAAATTTTAATATTTTATATATATATATATATATAAGAAATGTATTCATAAATTCAACTAGATGAATTTAATCAGATTCATAGTATATAGTACTATTTTCCTTATATTTTTAGATTCGGATGAATCCGATATCAAAATAACAATACCAATCAATCACATAGAGACAAAGAAAGGGTGAAAAAAGAGACTCAACAAAATTGAGTGGAAATTGTGAAATCTGACGAGTCTCATTATTTATCAAATATTATAATAAAATAAATATGATTTTATTATAATAAACAAAGAATTATGCAATAACTTAGCAATAAAAAACACTCTACATTCATATTATTAACTATTTTAACGATTCTGTATATAATAATATTAACTTAATTATCGTTTGATATTTATGACGACAAAAAATAATTGATTGTTACACTATTTCAAAAAAGAAAATTTAGTACGTAAAACAATAATTGGTCGGCGGTGGAGGGCCATAAAATGGGGATACATTTTTCAAGATTAAAAAGTAAATGATTGTAAGCTAATAATTATAATTTTTTTATTTTTTTTTAGCTAACAATTATAATAATTTCTATTCTTATATTATATGGGTCACTTTGTCTTGGCCTTTATAAGACACAGTTATAAGGGGGAGGCTCCTATAAAAAAATATATTTTACTAGTTTTTATTAGAGGGATAGAATGAGGAGATTTAAATTCGTATTTGATATTTATATTAATAAATGAAAGATTAAAAAAGTCATTTTATTCGGTTATTTTGACGAGCACCACCACCCCCTCCCCCCACCTCAAAATTATAATATAGTAAACTAATTTTTTATTTTATCGTAATTGATCAAGGAGATCAGTTTTTAACGCATGCTACCTTGTATATATCATTAGGGGAACCCTACATTATTTGGGATACGACGTGACACCAAAATATATTATAAGGTATGACGAAATTAGAAATTTTAGAATTTTTGTCAATATTTTTTAATTTAATGAGATTCAATTTCTGCTCTATCACTACATAATACAAAGAGTAGCTATTTGGTTTTTAAGATTTAAAAGGGCATACATTAATTTTAAAATATTTATTTTACTGTTGATTAAATAATTAATAACTGTATAACTATGTATATCTTTAATTTAAATCAAATTTCAAACAAAGTCATTTTTAAACTTCATATTTGCAGCCAAATATCACTATATGAATTAAAACTATATCCATAAGTAAAATTATGTGAAATACAACACAAGAACCTAAAATATTAATATTCAAATATTATACCCACCATTTTGAATTGTATGAAGAAAATTTAGTATATCGATAAAAATTTAATTCCACAAAAGAATTAATAAATAAGTTGTAAAATTAACCAATTTCTTTTTTATATGAAACCATATACTAATTATGTTATATGTTCAATGGACTATAATGATAATTGACTAAAAATATAGAATCACTTTATCGTTAATTAGAGTTTTTGGCGATTTTGAGTTGATACATAATAGTATAATAGTTGCCTTCACAATTAACTACTTATAGATATATATTCGTTATTTATGGCTATTTTTTTTATAATGAGTGATAGTGAGATTTAATTTTTAAATATTATTTTAAATTTAAACTATCAGAGAGGATACTTCTATTTATTTAGTTAGTATATTTTTAATGGTGGTAAGTATCAAAAAAAACTAATAGGAAGTGTTTCTTCTTTAATAAGTAGGTTGCGAATTAATCGAGCTTCAATCTAGATAATCAAACATAAGTGTGTGTGTGTGTTGGGGGGGGGGGTTAAAAAATACGCCTTCCGTTTAAAACAAAATGGTCTAGCTTGACTTGAAATGGAGTTTAAGGAAATAAAGAAGACTTTTTAATCTTGTAGTTCTAAATTAAAGTTTTGTCAAATGTACCAAAATGTCCTTTAATCTTATGATCTTAAATCTGCCACGTGAAAAGTTAAAGTTAAAGTATTGTAAAAAAAAGGATCATTTTTTTTAAACGAATTAAAAAAAATATGATCATTATTTTTTAAACGAGGGGAGTAATGTTATATGTTTTTTCAAGAAGATGATTGGTGGTGGGTCTTCAATTTGGTTCATTTAGGTGTTTGTGGGCTTGTGAAAGGGACTATTGCATTTGTAGGAACCATTTGCCCCCACTTGATGCCTTTGGACATTGCACAATCCTTCATGACTTTTTTTTCCCATTTTGGCCCCATGACTTTGATACTTCAACTTCTTATATAATCGGTGTCTTCAGTTTGAATTCGTATTAAAAAGTTCACATTATGATCAAAACATTTCCTACTAAAAATAATAGAAAATGATTGTTTTATTTAAAATGAAGTTATCTATCCGGTTTAGGTGACTGTTTTGAATAGTCATATTAATCAACAAATGAAACTGATGAAATATCTTATACAACGTGAACTTCAGTCTTCTTCTCTTCCTTTCCGACGTAAGAGTGCACCATTCTTTACAAAATTTCAGCCTAGAACCAAGTCATATTAGTTTTTCTATTCGAATCATCCATATCAACTTGTTCTCTGTCATAAGCATCGCATTCTTCGATGGGAGATAACCATTTAATATAAACAAAATTTCTCCTTTTTCTTTCTTTTATTTATGAAAATATGTAAACTAGAATTGTGGTCAATTTTCAATCAATGTACTTGATAGAATGGTGATACTAGTTTTGAAAATACATATTTATGTCTAGTGGCTTTCAAATGAGTCCTTTTCTTATGTTCCTTCACTACTAATAACAAGTCAAAATCATTTGATTATTTGTGTTGAGCATTTCAAAATGTGAAGCTACCTAAGTTGTTGTCAAAAGAGTACTATGGTACCTATAATTATAAAGAAAGTTAAAATGTAGCACATAAATTTGTATAAAAATTAGTACATTATACACATCATCATGGCCATAGAACTATTTGTCAATGGCCCCAAAAGAAAGCAACAATCAATTTTGTGTACAAATTTATCACAAATATATAAACGAATTCGATAGAGTTTAAGAGTTCTAATACAAATTATATATATATGTTAGCACAAACTTATAAAAATTAAATTTAAAATTTAGTTAGCACTTAGAATCGTTATCCTAAATTTATAGGATAAATTTACAAATTTCATAATTCTCGAAATAATTAGTAATTTCTTTTTCTTTCTACTAGTTAAAAATTGACATTTCAAAAGATATTCTCCATCATTTGTACTATTCAAAAAATAAAGTTTAATTACTTTGATATTAAAAAATAAAAAGAATTTATAAATTTTATTTTTTATTACAGATAAAAGTCTGATTTATGAAGATATAAATTGACAATTCAATCATAGGACAAGGCTCCTACATCTTGGAATGGGACACACTCACACACTTGACTCTATCACATCCCTATATATTTACTAAAGTAATTTTTTATTTTTAATTATCGATTTCAGATTCGAATTTTATAAATATAGCTATTTTTAATAAGGGATATTTTATTTTTCAAAACATGATTTTTAAGGAATAAATTTAAATTAGTTAAGCTAAAAATTAAATATCAAAATAAAAATAGAAAATGACAAATATGCTCATTATTATTCAAAATGGAGAGACTTTATAGTTTATTCAACTTTTAGTCTAATATTAATCATCCATGCTACTAAAAATAGAGATTATTACACCGCTAATCAATAGAAAATATATATTATAATAATAAAATAAAATTTAAAGAGGGTAAATTTTGCACATACCTTACCATTCATTATCTTATCAAATTAATTCAATATAATTTCATATTTTTAATTTGATTTTAATATTTTATCGTTGACAAATAGATAGTCATAATTTATTAGATTTTAATTTACCCAGAATTATATTTCTTCCGTTTAAAAAAAATGTCTTTATTTTCTTTTTAGTCTGTTTAAAAAAGAATGACCCTTCTTCTTTTTTAGCAAAACCTTAACTTTAACATTTTATATAACATGTTTAAGACCATAAGATTAAATGATATTTTGGTATATTTGACCTAACCTTAATTTAGAACCACAAATTAAAAAAATTTCTTCCTTTTCTTAAACTCCGTTCTAAGTCATTTTTTTAAAACAAAAAGAATATCTATTTTTTCAAAAAATATTTTATTTTTATCTTAATATAATAATTTATATTTATCACTACCATTCGCGGAGGTAAATAAAATCAACGGTGTTTATACAGATTCTCTTCGATAAAAAGAAATTAAATAAAATACATATGATTAAAATTATTTTCTTCATTATACGTACGATATAATATATGTTGAATCTCCTGCGACTACTTCATGTGTAGTGTAAGGGCAAATTTGAACATTTTCCCCACTATATAAACCCTTCATTCCGCCATTAACGAGGAATCTCAGCTCAGTTCAAAATCTCCATTTCTTTACACACACTAATTATTAATGGGTTTTCCACTAGGTTATACAGATCTCAATTTCCCCAAATTACTTCTCCATCTTCTTTCAATTTTATTTTTCATTAGAAAACTCATCTGTAATCTCTTCACAATTCTCGGTCTCACCGATTTCCTCGAACCCGATTTTCCTCACCCGACCCGACCCGGTGAAGAGAATACCCGGTTGTGTTCGGTGTCAGCGGCGATAATCCGGGAGATATTACCGGTAGTGAAGTTTTCCGAGATAGTCGACCCGCCGGAGAAGTGCGTTGTTTGTCTTTACGAGTTTGATTCCGGCGACGAGATCAGGATGTTGATGAATTGTCGACACGTGTTTCACCGGAGCTGTGTGGACCGTTGGATGGATCATGATCAGAAGACGTGTCCGCTTTGTAGGAAGGAGTTTGTACCGGAGGGTATGATGGGGATTTTTAACGAGAAGTTGTGGTTGGCTTTTGGGGTTAATGAATTTTGTGAGGAGTAATTTTGTGTTATATACGGTCAAATCTCTTTATAACAAAACGTAACGATATTCATAATTTTGATAATTTTTTTTAAAGTTATTATAGTGAAACGCTATTACAAAAGATATACAAAAAAAATTAAATGATATCCTTTATTTCGATACTTTTTTAGCTGTTACAGTAAAAACGTATGAGAGACTAATTTTAGCGAAGTAAGACTATATATTGAAATGTTATTACATACGAGGTATGACTTTAGTCACAAGCACGTAAGAGAAAAAGATTACAAAACAATTATTTTTTTGTAGTGATTGAGATTTTATAATTTCATCTTATGTTCGATTGATTCAGGTATATTACGTGAAATACTCTTTATTAAAAGGAAGTGAATGTATATATGAGGTTCGAGTATGAGATTTTTATTAAAAGAGTGAATATATATTGATAGAAGTTGCTGGATTATGTCGATCTAGTAGCTTTCTCTCTAGCTCCGTCCCCGATTTAATGACTTTTTTTTAATTTAATTTCTTTATACAAGTTAGTGTCAGCCTCAAAGTAAACATTTGTTTCTACAATTGGAATTTGCTTTGCTTAGGTCTTAGGTTTTATATTTAGCTTATCTAACCTAGGATTCCTCAAACAAAAAAAGAAAGAAAGACTATGTATCCTAGCTAGGTCTTTGATGAGTAAGTTAATCAATTAATAATTTTAGTTCATTTTTATCGGAATTAAAAATACGCATATGAATATAATGTTATCCTTGATAAGATATAACAAACTTTCGGTCACAAATGTTTGATATTTGATCTTTAGAAAGCTCTATTTTATACAAATAAATTCGAAGTTATGTGGATTTTCAACGTCAGTCACGTATGTCTAAAGTTGATCTTTAACCGCGGATATTTGTGCATTTTGCCCCTTGTAATTGGGCAGGTAAATGGACTCGAACCGCGACTTGCATATGGGCCGGGGCTAGACCAAAATAATAGCCGATTTAAGTTTTTTTTTTGGGCCAATTTGATTGGGTTACTAAATTGGCCCAACCGACTGGGAAGGTTTGTAGCCCATATCAATTTAAAACAAATTGTGAATATTTATCTTCAACGGAATAAGGTATATTTTTAGAGTATTTAATACGAGCGTGGTAATATTTTTTTTAAGGTACGAGCAATATAAAAATCATTGTCAGACGTTAGACAAAAGATAAGTAGTGTTTTGCTGAGCTAAAGAAAAAGATAGAGAAGTATTTTAGAAATTCGCATCGAAAAAACTCTAACAACATGTGTTAAGTGAGTTAAGTACATGTCATAAGTTTCAAACTCTACTGCAGAAAAATACTTTTTAGGTGAAGAAAAATAAAAAAAGCATCCAATATTCATCGAGTTTTGAATTATACGTGAACAAAAATTTAAAAGGAGCTTCATTTCAATTTTGAGTTTCTGCCTATATATAAGCAAAAAGGTAATTTCATACTAACAATATCGATTGTAATAATGAAATGATAATTTTTCTTTCATTTTTAATTAGAGATTTCGTATTTGAATCTAGATATGAAATTTGTCTTTATCAGAAAGAATTTTATCCCCCCCCTCCCCCCGGGCTCCTCTTCTCCCTCGCAATATATAACTTTTCAGTACAAATTAAAATCATTTTTTTATTCCAACAATTGTTATAACAAGTTCTAAAAAATACGAAATTTTAATATTTTTCAAGTGAAATACATCTCCGACTATAACTTTAATTTCATATAATATTATCTTTAAAAATAAAATATCATTTGATTCATGTCGAAACGTTTACAATATAAAGTTGTGACTTGATGATAATGATGTTGTGAGTTGTACATTTTTAACCAAACTCTTTTAGTCAACTTGTATTTAACTAAAATTTGGTGAGTATATGGTTATTAGGTGGTAGGTTATTGTTTTGGATATTTTAGTTGTGTTTCGGATTGAATGTTAGAAATTTTATTAAGGATAATCTAGAATATTTATAATAATGTTCAATTAATTATCTTTTGTTGATTATATAACTCCATTCTTAGCTAGTATTATTTCAGTTTGTCTCTTTTTGCCTGTTTGTTTTTATTATCGATACTTAATATCTATTCAAATTAATATATATCATATATATACGTACAAAATTTTTGAGCTAAAGTTCTCAAATTTTGTTATGTTTGTACTTAATATCGTAGATTCACTTTTATTTTCCAATCTTAAAGGGATTGAATATATACTACTATATAACTTATGCCTGTATTATTTATGAATAAAACACAAACTTAACAACTAAATATAGTAGTATATAATTTATTGTTGATTTTATATGAAAATTGTATCTCTACAAATACAATCAAACATGATACAAATTAATAATGAGTTGCATTTGGAGACTAAATCTCCTAATTAAGGTGATTTATACTAGATATTCACTTGTAAATTTTTGAGGATACGATCCTAGATAGAAGGCTACGAAAGTGAAGAATTAGGATAAAAATATTATCAGACAATCAACATCATCTGATTTTCCTTTCGTGTGTTATTATTAGTATGTTTCTGTTATATCTTATGCCTCATTTTGATTATTCCACGTAAGTTTTTTTGACTTTAGTTAACGTGTTGTTTGTTGTTACTACTTTTCTTTTATCTAATATATTCTATTTTCACCAAAAAAATATTATATGTTCTTACTCGAACAAAAATATATATCGAAAACACTCTCTCTATCTTTATTATATCTTTATCAATAAATGTAAAATTTTGATTCGTGTTCATACCACCTTTCGACTCAACTTATAGAAAATTAAACTGAATATGTTATTTCTATCATGTCTCCCCCCCAAACCCCCAACCCCACCCACCCCACCCCCACCCCCCACACACACAACACCCCACAAAGACCACAAATTTGGTCAAGATTGGACTCCTTTCCTAATAACACTCAAATGGTAAAAGGAAGTCACTAAGAAATCTACAAGACTTGGGTCATTCTTGACCACTAGCCACCATTTTACCCCCTCCCCCCACCCCTACCCCCACCCCCACTCCCACCTAATAAATTCCCACATTTGTCAACCATTCTTGATTCATCTTATAACAAACTCAACAACCCCATAATTTAGGTCTTAATTAGTATTTGGTTTGTGTTCATTTAGCATAAATTTTCTTGAAATTTGTTTTTTTTTTCCTCATAAAAATGCCACCTTTTGTTGGATCAAACCCTCTTTCATATGGTTTCAGACACAAAAACAACAACAACATGGATTCAGATTCCAACATAGTCACCATTAATGTTGGTGATCATCTTTTTCAAACAACCAAACAAACCCTAAATCAAGCAGGTTCAAAATCCCTTTTTTCCACAATTTCTAGTAATGATTCAATTCCATTTATTGATAGAGACCCTGAAATTTTCTCTGTTTTACTATCCCTTTTAAGAACTGGAAATTTACCATCAAAAGCTAAAAACTTTGATATTCAAGATTTGATTTTTGAAGCTAAATTCTATGGTGTAGAACAACTTATTTTGAATTCCCAGTCAAACCCATCTCAGTTTGAGCCTTTTGATCTTGAAAAATCTCTTCTTTTACCTTTAACTGGTAGAGATTCACCTGCAGCAATTTCCACAACACAAAATGGTTCAGTTCAAGTAGCTCATGGTTGTAAAATTACTTCTTTTGATTGGTCTTTAAAGAGAAAATCCACAATTTTAACTCTATTTCCAGCTATTGATTCTATGTTGTGTTTAAATTCAAGAACTGTTGCAGTTGGTGCTACTGATTTTTCAGGTTTACAGGTTCTTGATCTTGTTAAGGGTTCTGTTAAAAAGAATCTTAATTGGGAAAATGTGACAAAGTCTGGTTCAACAGTACAAGCTATTGGATCATCAGGTGAGTTCTTGTTTACGAGTTTCGAATCATCTAGGAGGAATTCGAATTGCATTATGGTATATGATGTTAACGATGATTTTAAACCGGTTACTAAGATTGGTCATTATGAAATCTTTGGTGCTCAGTTGGATTCAGCAATTCCAGCTACTAAGTTAAGATGGTTACCTAGTCATAACTTGTTAATGTCTGCTGGTTCACATAGTGGTCCTTCTGGTGTACTTGGGAATATTAAGTTTTGGGATTTAAGGTCCGGGAATACGGTTTGGGAAATAAAGGAAAATGTTGATTGTTTCTCTGATATCACAGTTTCGGATAGTTTGTCTGGTATTTTTAAAGTTGGAGTACACTCGGGCGAGGTTTTTCTTGCTGATTTGAGGAATATTGGTTCTGAGAATGCTTGGATTTGTCTTGGTGATCAAAGAAAGGTGACGAATGGTAAAAAGGAAGGAAGTGGATGCAAAATCGAGAGCCATGGGAATCAAGTTTTCTGCACTAAAGGAGGAAATGTTGAGTTGTGGTCTGAGGTTCTTATCGATGGTTCGATAAAAGGTAAGTTTGGATCAGAAGACAGAGTTTTTAGGAAGAACTATATGGGAAGAGCAAAAGATTTTTGTGGAAATCGGATAACTCACTTCAGTTTTGGAGGGAATAGAATGTTTGTTACACGAAAGGATCAGCAATTTGTTGAGGTTTGGCAGAGTTCAATTAGGGGATTTTAGTTTTTTTCGCGAGCATTGGTAGGAGTAGGTCGTGGCATTGAAGCCAACTTGTCTGGGACTGAGACACAGTTCATTGATTGATTTATTGATTGGTAAGAGAAGGTTAGTGACTAGTTTTACTATTTGTAAATGTTTATATAGTTCATCTAGCCTGTTATGTGCACAGAATTGTATTTATACAACGCTAATGAAATGCCGAAATGTGATTCTTTTTTTGTTTCAATCTTGTTCATTTCTTCACTGTTAAGTCTTTGTTGAATGTATGGCTCTTTTGTTATATAGTTCTTGTCTTCTTTGCTTAAAGTTAACTTCTAAAGCTGAGGTCGGGTAGGTAGACAAAGCTGCTAAGAAGAATAGTTTTCTTTTCCACGCCAAGTTAAGTTGAAGGTATCGATCCCAATAGCCTTTCAAGTTGCTCCAAAAGAGAATTTTTCAAGTTGTTCGAAGATAGTATATATTGCTGTACCTTTATGCTACCAAATATGATTCAGTGTAAGTATACTTCCTGGAACTGTTGCATCTTTACTCCAGTCAGGACATACTTCTAAGCTGATGGGATTTCTTTTTTGTCAAAGCATTTCTTGTTTTGCCATGACTTTGTCATCTCGAACTACTTCTTTGTTCATTTCGGTTTGGTGGAATGCCATCGTCACATATTGCATCATTCCCAGTTTACAGATGTTTCATGCATTGCAGTTAGCTATATGAATATGTTGTCGTCTCTTGATCTCGTGATAGGAGAAACTCATCGTCTTTGCTAGGAGCTCACATTAGTTGAGGTCTTGAGGGTAAGAAGGGGCAGCCCGGTGCACTAAAGCTTCCGCTATGCGCAGGGTCCGAGGAAGGTCCTATTGTATGCAGCCTTACCTTGCATTTCTGCCAGAGGCTGATTCCAAGGCTTGAACCTGTGACCTCCTGGTCACATGACAACAACTTTACCTGTTGAAGCCTTGAGGGTATGGGATGTAATCTCTATATATAGTTTGAATCATCCTCCCCTCACGGGGAAGTTTTTGGGGTTGAGCGAGGCCAATCTCCATTTTCTTTATATAGAATTAGAGTCAGACTAATCCTTGTTCTTGGTTTACCCAATATTGCACCCTCATTTGGTTGAGGATACGAGTTTTATAGTCTCATTATGATCTTGGTATACATTGATTCATAAGACAAATTTTGAAGTCGGGTTAGGTCTAAGGTTCATTTCTTAATAGTCGTGAAGCTTTACAAGCGGACTGAAAAACTCATGGACATTTGAATTGTAACTGCCACTTGAGTCCTGCAAATTGTCATGAGTATTGACATCTGGATAACCGTGGTGTTCAAAGTCAGTTTGCGTATAACTCGGCTAATTCTATAGTAAACCTGGTGAAAATCTATTACCTTTCATCAACACAGGTATCTACATTTTTAAGTTCAAGTTTGGGTTAGTTTGCGCATCTCAACTGATTTGTGGACGTGGTCCAAAACAGACAATATCACACGATGTTAAAAACATCTTTGAATCGACTTAGTGCAACAAACAAGATACAAAGACGGGAAAGAAGGACATGATAATATAGTCAAATTAGGAATTGGTGAATAAAGGTTCTCAACTAAAATTTTATTCAACCCATCTATTTAATAACTCATCATGTCTTAGATTCATCGAGATTCAACCTGAATCGCCCATTTGACAATCCTATTTGGTCAAATCCAAGCTAAACTCCCACAACTTCTTTGCTAAATCTAAATCCTTAGCCAAAGAAGTTGTTTTGTTTGTAGCTATGTTGTTATCTGAAAAGTACTCACCACTTACTCCTTTCACTTGTGGATGCAAAGCCACATAACATGTAGTTGATGCTCCCTACAATCATAGGATAAACAATCATACGTAGGGGCGGAGCTACAGTATCAAATATAATCGGGGGAGGGGGGTTCAAGATTTAGCGATAAATACAGGGGCGGAGCTATAGTACCTGTTCAATACTCTTGAGCACATATCTACAAATCCAGTTAACTATTCCTGTTAGTGAGGGGGGAGAAAGTAGGGTTAAACTAAAGATTTAAGGGTCCGTTCGACTTAGCTTCAAAAAATAGTTTTTAAAAAATCAAAGTAGGGTACCTACTTTTAACTTTTTTTTAAGTCGTTTTAAAAATATCCAAATACTCTTTTAAGGATAGAAAACTACTTAATAAGCTAAGCTAAACACCCGTTATAGATGAGTCAATATGGACTATGCAAATGGATTCAAAATTTAAATTTGACGAGTTTATGCTTAAGATTCTTACGAGTGAACACACTATACTTCTAAAATTATAAGTTCAAAGTTTTAAATTTATTTAAATACTAAAGAGATTTTACATAAATGGTGGAATAAAAAAAATAAAAGTGAGTTTAAAATATTTTACCATGAAGGATATTGTCATAACGCACAATATTGGTGGCAATTGGTCCAGGATGAACAGAATTAGCAGTAATATTTACTCCTCCTTCCTATTTACGAAAAAAAAAATCGATAGAGATAAAATCAGAATTTTAATTATATAAAATTTAAATTTTATAATAACGATGATAATAATTTTAATTACCTTTAAACGCTTAGCGAGTTCATTTGCATGCAGTATATTAGCAAGCTTTGATTGGCCATAAGCATGAAATCTATGGTAGCTGCAAGTAAATAAGAAATATTAAAATTCTAAAAATATAAATAAATTGGGATACACTTTTATTTTCAATTTTTACCTTAATTTATTTCAGAAAATAAAAATGAAATGGAACAATTTTATATTTAATTGAAATCAAATATTCAACTAAACATGAAATAAAATTATATCATATTTTAATTCTTTAAATAAAAAAATTTCGAGTAAAATATGATAATTAAAGAAGTTATTTAATTTTGGACTATATATATATATATACCTCTCTTTGTCATTAATTTTATCAAAAATAATTCCTTGAGAATATGCAAAATCATGTGCTGCTGATGCAACATTTACTATCCTTCCTTCTTTTTTGCTATTTTTAGCTGTATTTTTCATGTTTTCCAATAAAAGATTTGTCAAAAGAAAATGACCTGAAAAAACAAAATATTAACAAATCATATTTGATTGAATAATGTATTCATTTCTACCGTGTTATGGTAATCGATAAAGTTATTATCATGTGATTAGAAAAGAAGGTCACAAACCTGAGATATAGAAACAATTTTCTTTTGCAGAAATATAAGATAAGATTGTATAGATCCTCGTGATACGATCTTTTTCAGAATTTTCACACATAATAAAAGCTTAGTGCATCATACCGTTATTTATTGCATCTAAAAGACTAAGATTGTATAGATCCTCGTGAAACGATTCTTTTCAGAATTTCACACATAATAAAAGCTTAGTGCATCATACCGTTATTTATTGCATCTAAAAGACTAAGAATAGAGTAGATTTTCATTTATTTTAGTTTGTATCTTCATAACGACAAAACGTCTTGACTCTTGATCACACTAATATTTACTTAATTATATTTTTAATATGTTACTTTTGCACACGTATTGAAGCATATGTTTTATTTACTTAATTATATCTTCAATATATTCTTTCATATGTGAACTTGGTTCTTTGTCATGGTTAATGCATCAATCACATGATAACATTTGCTCCGATATTATCTAAAAGAGTGTAATCATTTTATCTAAAAATTTAAATTATTTTTTTAAAAAAAACTTTATTTAATTATTTAATTATATCTTTAACAAATTAAACATAATTAGATAAAATGAGTAATACCTAAATGATTTACTGCAAATTGTAATTCAATCTTGTCTTGAGAAAGTGTGAATGGTGGAATCATAACCCCTTCATTATTACTTAACAAAACCAAAACAAACAATTAAATAATATTTTATTAATATTATTATCCATCTTCTTTCGAAAAATATTTTCCACTATTCAATAAATATTTAAAATATTTTCTAAAAATATGTTAAAAATCATAAAAAAATTATTTTCTAGAAAACGTCTTTTTAAAGAAAAATTAGACACCAAGAATATATTCATCAAAGGGAGAAAAATGACTTTCTGTTTTTCAATTAAAATAGTTTATGAATTTTCTAGTTGAATATTAAAAAAAAATCGAAAAATATTTTTCTTCGTATCAATCATAATATAAAACTTATAAATATATTTGTTTTCTTACATTAAAAGGTTCAAAGGATGACCAGCAGAGTTATATTCTTTGACAAATTTTCTTATTGACTCCATAGAACTTAGATTTAATTCCATAAAATCAATTTTAGCATTTGGAATGGATTTTACTATCTTTTCTTTAATTTTTTTGCCATTTTCCATATTACGTACTGCCATAATTACATGCACACCCTGCAAGGCGAGGACACGTGTCGTCTCCACGCCAATGCCACTTGTTGCTCCTGAAATAAGTAAAAAAAAATTCGTCGAGTTAAATCTCCTACGTTGAAAAATTATATTATGAATAGAACTAAACTATATGTTTTTTTGTTTCCACTAACATGGTTAGAAAAGAAGGAATTAGCGGTGTGCAAATTATTATAGCTAAGCAGTAAAAATTTCATGATAATCTTATTTATCGATAGAATATAAGAAATTAATTTAACTAAAAGCTATTTAGGTACGGATTAGCTAGGGATTATCAATGAATTTCGTGTGTGATATTTATCATGCTTAGGTTCCTTCTTTTCTTACCTAATGAAAACAATCTTATAAATAGAATCGTTAATAATAAATAAAACGAAGAATGAATATTTACGATAATTTTTTCCTAATGAAAACAGTATCATAAATAGAATCGTTAATAATAAATAATATAAAGAATGAAACTTTACGATAATTTTTTCCTAATGAAAACAGTCTCTCATAAATAGAAATCGTTAATAATAAATAAAACGAAGAATGAAATTTTACGATATTTTTTTCCTAATGAAAACAGTCTCATAAATAGAATCGTTAATAATAAATAAAACGAAGAATGAAACTTTACGACAATTTTTTTCTAATAAAAACAGTCTCATAAATAGAATCGTTAATAATAAATAAAACGAAGAATGAAACTTTAAGACAATTTTTCCTAATGAAAACAATCTCATAAATAGAATCGTTAATAATAAATAAAACGAAGAATCAAACTTTACGATAATTTTTTCCTAATGAAAACAGTCTCATAAATAGAATTGTTAATAATAAATAAAATGAAGAATGAAACTTTACGATAATTTTTTCCTAATGAAAACAGTCACATAAATAGAATCATTAATAATAAATAAAACGAAGAATGAAACTTTACGATAATTTTTTCCTAATGAAAACAGTCTCATAAATAGAATCGTTAATAATAAATAAAACGAAGAATGAAACTTTACAACAATTTTTTCTAATAAAAACAATCTCATAAATAAAATCGTTAATAATAAATAAAACAAAGAATGAAACTTTACGATAACTTTTTCCTAATGAAAACAGTGTCATAAATAGAATCGTTAATAATAAATAAAACGAAGAATGAAACTTTACGACAATTTTTTCCTAATGAAAACAGTCTCATAAATAGAATCGTTAATAATAAATAAAACGAAGAATGAAACTTTACGACAATTTTTTCCTAATGAAAACAGTCTCATAAATAGAATCGTTAATAATAAATAAAACGAAGAATGAAACTTTACGACAATTTTTTCCTAATGAAAACAGTGTCATAAATAGAATCGTTAATAATAAATAAAACGAAGAATGAAACTTTACGACAATTTTTTCCTAATGAAAACAGTCTCATAAATAGAATCGTTCATAATAAATAAAACGAAGAATGAAACTTTACGACAATTTTTTCCTAATGAAAACATTCTCATAAATAGAATCGTTAATAATAAATAAAACGAAGAATGAAACTTTACGACAATTTTTTCCTAATGAAAACAGTCTCATAAATAGAATCGTTAATAATAAATAAAACGAAGAATCAAACTTTACGATAATTTTTTTCTAATAAAAACAGTCTCATAAATAAAATCGTTAATAATAAATAAAACGAAGAATGAAACTTTACGACAACTTTTTCGTAACCTGTAACAATGGCAGTGAGGCCAAATCCATTAATTCCTTTAGTAACTTCCTCAGCAGTTGAACAACATGAGAAACCAGATTTTCCTTTTCTTCCAAATATCCACATTTTATTCTAATTTTAATTTTTGTTTCACTCTATAAATTATATTCTTGGAGAATTCACTTATAAAAATTGATGATAGAATAATATATATATATATATATATATATATATATATATATATATATATATATATATATATATATATATATATATATATATAATAGTAGATTATATATACTTTTTTCTGTTTCAATTTGTTTGTTTTATTTTATTTTTAATCTGTTTAGAAAATAATTATATTCTTCTTTTTTGATAACTCTATAATCCTTACTTCTCACGTGGTATATTTAAGACTGTAAAATTAAAGAATCTTTTGATATATTTTATGCATCTTTAAATTAAGACTTCAAGATTGTAGAATTTTTTTTAGATTCACGTGGTATATTTAAGATCATAAGATTATATAATTCTTTTAATATATTTTATGTGTCTTTAAATTAAGACTTCAAGATTGTAGGGTTTTCTTTAGATTCATAAACTCTGCATCAAGTTAAAATCTAACATAAAAATTGAACCAAATGGAGTAGTCGACTAATTTGTTTGTTTTACTTTACTTTTTAAGTCTGTTATGAAAAGAACGTCTCTATTTTTTTACTGACGACTCTTTAATTCTAGCTTTTCATATGACAAAATCATAATATTAAACAACATTTTTTATACATTTACTGTGTTTTCTTTACTTTCTTAAATTTTTCATATCTAATTAAATTCAGATAAATAAATTAAAACGGAAAGAGTATATAGTAGACAATAATATTGAACTAATTCTTTTTTTAATTGTTTCTTGTTTTAGTGGGAGAAATCAAGGAAAAACTGAACAAAATCAGAAGGAGTATATGCCAACAATGAACATAGACACGAAAATCAAAGTTTTCTATAAAAATATATTAATTCTTCCGTTTTAATTTGGTTGTTTTACTTTTTTTTTTAATACGTTTCGAAAATAACATTTTTTTTCCTTTAGATATATCTACATTATATTTCATATCTAGTTAGAACGTATTGATCTCGATTAAACCTACCATACTTGAATTATATTAAGATTATACTGTCTTCTCGTAAAGGTAGAAGACCGTAATACTATTCAATATAGCATACAAATAATTAAGAAGGATAAAATAAAAATTATTTTCATTGAAAGAAGCTTTTACATACAACTTGATGATAATTTATTTTCACATAAATGACATTTGAATTGAAGAAAATACACATTTAGACAAACACTAGAAAGATAAAAGAAAAATGGTTTGAGACTCTTAAGCTCTACTCTTGAATGGAATTGCTCTGATGATTATTTGATGGTAAATTGCAGCAAGTGCAGCTCCAATGAATGGTCCAACCCAAAAGATCCACTGAAAAAGAGAAAAAAAAAAAACTTGTTAGCTATGAAAAGAAAGAAACGAGAGCGTTCGCGATTTTGGTTCAGTAGTAAGAGCATAACATGTGATGTGTAATTATGTGAATTAGGCGCATGTCATGAGTTCGAGACAGGTGTTCTCTATCGAGTTAGCATATGTGCAATACAACTAGAGTTGTCAATGTGGTCGTGGCCTTGGCCTTAGTCCGGCCCGGCCCATGTAGGGTTGGGCCGGCTATCTTAAGGCCCATCAAGATGATGAGTCGGCTTATCTGGGTTGGGCCAGCCCATATTGACAGTTATGAACACAACTTATAGAGCATAAAGATATTCGAATCATGTTTAAACTAAATGTTGTTTGACAAGGGGTCGTAGTCTCGTTTCGGTGTATACCTATGTAGGGTTGGGCTGGCTATCTTAAGGCCCATCAAGATGATGAGTAGGCTTATCTGGGTTGGGTCAACCCATATTGACAGTTCTGAACACAACTTATAGCATAAAGATATTCGAATCATGTTTAAACTAAATGTTGTTTGACATGGGGTCGTAGTCTCGTTTCGGTGTATACCTATCTCTTGTGACTATGGTATGGAGACGGAGAGGTGAGATCTACTCATTGATTTTATATTAGATGAGTAGATATACTATGATCGTTGGTATCTAAGTGGAGAAGGGTAGAAGGGTGAACTCATTATCCATTTAATCACAAACGCGCCAACTAACCTCCCTGTTTTTCGGTAATCAAAAACAAAATAGAAATGGAACTATTGAGATATGATCATCACATGAATGTAAGTTGAAGGGACTTACATGGTCATCCCAAGCTTGGTCTTGGTTGAAAATGATAGCAGCTCCAAGGCTCCTAGCAGGGTTGATGCCAGTTCCGGTAATTGGGATGGTCGCCAAATGAACCAAGAACACCGCGAATCCAATTGGAAGTGGTGCCAAAATCTGTATAACACAATACGAAAGTTAAGAACGCAGTTTCTTTATTCTTCAAACAACAGCAATCACGCCTTAATCCGATGCAGGTTGGAATTGTATGCATTCGTTATCAGAAAGTCGTATGCTTTGTTGAAAAAATAAAGTTACGGGTGGGGCAAGAAAACACTTACGGGAACGTGTGAATCTCTAGCGTTTCTCTTGGCATCAGTGGCGGAGAAAACAGTGTAGACAAGAACAAAGGTCCCAATAATCTCAGCACCAAGGCCATCACCTTTCGTGTATCCGGGTTGAACCACATTGGCACCACCGCCAAGTCTCTGATACGGACCTTGCATGAATCCCTTGACAACACCAGCACCACAGATGGCACCGAGACACTGCATCACCATGTAGAACACTGCCCTGGTTAAGGAAAGTTTCCTTGCTAAGAACAAACCAAATGTCACAGCTGGGTTAATGTGCCCTCCTGTATCAGTACAAAAAAGAAAGAGTCAGTTAAGGTTTGCTCAACCAAAAACACATTGCTTTCTACTCGAATCATGTGAAGGCGATTCATTCGCCATAAAATCACTGTATATGATGAATTCTCTTGGTGAAAATACTGCCCCCAACACTAGTTTACATATGCAAGAAGTAATAAAGAAATAAAAACAACAACATAACCTCACAGATAACTGGGGTCTAGAGACCGTACACTGTACACAGACCTTATCCCTAGCTATTTCTGAAAGATCCTCGGCTCAAAGTACGAAATAACCATAGTCTAATTAATAACTGCCCTGTTTCTCAATTTTCAAGAAACTACTTTCACTTTGGTGACTTGATAGTTTTGAAGTAAAACATGTGTAATAGACTACCCCTTTTGAATACATAACCATGATACACCAAACAAAGCAAAAAAGTTGGCATTTTTACTAGAAATACACAAAAAAAGTTCACAATTTTAGAGCAAGTAAAGGAACAAGATCAGAAAATCAGCAACAAAACTACACATAGAAACTCATGTCACACAACAACAATAAGAAAGTTTTAACATTCTTTTAGCACAAGATACACAAAAAAGTTCAAATTTTTAGGAGCAACCTGAGATACTAGCATTACAATAAACAAGAGCAAAGAAAGCTAAAAACTTTTTCTTGGTACATAATCAAGAACTCATAAAACTAGCTTCTACATAACCCCATGATATACACACAAAAAAAGATCACATTTTTACTACATGAAACAAAAAAAGTTGACATCTTTAGTACAAATACACAAAAAAAGTTCAACTTTTTAGAGAAAAATCAACTAACCTGAGATACTAGCAGTGCAATAGACAAGAACAAAGAAAGCTAAAAACTTTTTCTTGGTACATAATCAAGAACTCATAAAACTAGTTTCTACACAACCCCATGATACACACACAAAAAAAGATCACATTTTAAGTACAAGAAACAAAAAAAGTTGACATTTTTGGTTAAAATACACAAAAAAGATTCAACCTTTTAGAGAAGAATCAACTAATCTGAGATACTAGCAGTGCAATAGACAAGAGCAAAGAAACTTTTTGTGTGGGTGTATAATCAAGAACTCATAAAACTAGTTTCTACACAACCCCATTATACACACACAAAGAAAGATGACATTTTTGTTGGGAATTAAACACACAACACACACAAATAATCTAGAGAAAAGAGAAACGGAACGCAAACGGGACACACAAGAATTTAACGTGGTTCGATTTCCCTACTCCACGACTGTAACAGAAGGATTTTATTTCACTTGTGCTGCTCAAGAATTACAAATACAAGGATCATATTTATAAGAAAACCAAATGGTTAACCTAGGGTTTCAGTAATGGGTCGGGCCGGCTCACAAGCCTCCACAAAGCCCAACAATCTCCCACTTGGAGGCTTGAAGAATTTCAACTGTCATCCACTTAGAACACTTGTATGTCTAGTAATCTTTTTCAACTCTGTCCTGCTACAGCGGCCTTCTCATCAGTTAACTGAAAGGCCCGTTGAAGCTCCCTGAAGCTTCAACACATCAGTCACGGCTGAAACTGCCCTTGACTCGTCCTCGGTCCCTACCGGCTCCCACTTGAGACACGAACTGCCGGATCCTAGAACTCCCTGAGAACAAACACTCTCCATACTCAGCAAGAAATTTTCTGGAGACGTATCAACAGCTGGAATACTGGTTCTCTTGACCCACTGTCTTCTAGGAGCCTTGGCTGAAGCACGGCCGGTGCTCCCACTGCCACAAACGCCTCTGACTGGTCTTCCTGAACCTTTCCTTGCTCGTTCATCCTGAATCTGACCTGTGGCTCTGGGTTTCTTTCTTGCAAAGACAACCTTCTTCTGCCCACGAGATTCTGTGAACCGGACTTTGTTTTTCTTCTGAACTGGGACGGTCACTCCCTCAGACGGTAATCCGACAATATACAACGATCCTCTTTTTGTTCCACAAGCCATGACAAGATTGCCCCTCACGACCTTCCACTGCCCATTTCCGAACTTCACATGATGTCCCTGTTCATCCAACTGCCTAACAGAAATCAAACTTTTCGTCAAGCTTGGAACAACTCTGACATCCTTCAAGGTCCAGAAACCGACTGGCGTCTTCAGCACCATGTCACCCATGCCCGTAACATCAAGAGCTCTATCGTCTGCAAGCCTTACCTTTCCAAAGTCTCCAATAACCAGATTCTGCAATGCTTCACTGCTGTGGGTAGCGTGAAAAGAAGCACCAGAATCCATGACCCAGGAATCCACATTGCTCTCCGCGCAACAGATAAACAAATCCTCGTTGGCGCTGTCTTCTGCAATGTTGACTTGTTTGTCTTTCTGGCATTGATTCCTGAAATGCCCCACCTCCTTGCAGTTCCAACATGTTACACCTGAGCCATCCCGAGCCTTCGACTGACTCATTCTTCGGTTCCTGCTCCCACTACCTCTGTTATTTCCTCTGCCTCTGACGACGTTTAGCATATCACCTGATGATTCTCCAGAACTCCTTCTTCTGACATCCTCGCCAAGAACGAGATCACGAATCTTCTCAAAGGTGAATCCATTAGGTCCCACTGAACTGGCAACTGCTGTAACCGTTCCGGACCAACTGTCAGGCAATGATGATAACAGTAGTAAAGCTTGAACTTCATCATCGAACTTAATGCCAACTGACAAAAGTCTGGCTAAGATCGAATTCAATGAGTTGATGTGCTCGGTAACTGAACTGCCTTCCTTCATCTTTGTGTTCACCAACTCTCTAATCAGAAAAATTTTGTTTGCTGCAGATGGCTTCTCGTACATGTTAGACAAGGCTTCCAAGATGCCTTTCGCTGTCTTCTCCTTAAGAATGTTGAACGCAACATTCTTGGTCAACGAGAGTCGGATAACTGACATAGCTTTCCGATCCAAAACTGCCCACTCTGCATCAGACAATTTTCCTTGCTTGTCACCCAACACTACGTCCAAATCTTTCTGAACCAGCAAATCTTCAATCTGCATCTTCCACCAACTGAAATCTGTACCATCGAACTTCTCAATTCGGAACTTCCCATCTTCTGTCATCTCAAAGGACTAAATGAGATACTCGGTACAACTAATTTCAGATCTTGGTAATTTCGTCAGAAATATTGCACCACAAAAAAAATCGCACACACCTTCGGCAATTCCCTTAACGGCGTCTTGCACGGCTGTAGCTTGCGAACGGCGGCGGCACACTCCTTCCTGCACACAGTTCTTCACACAAGAACCCTAGGTGACAATTTCTCACAATTTGTGTTACAGTGTTGTTGAAACCTCGCTCTGATACCAATTGTTGGGAATTAAACACACAACACACACAAATAATCTAGAGAAAAGAGAAACGGAACGCAAACGGGACACACAAGAATTTAACGTGGTTCGGTTTCCCTACTCCACGACTGTAACAGGAGGATTTTATTTCACTTGTGCTGCTCAAGAATTACAAATACAAGGATCATATTTATAAGAAAACCAAATGGTTAACCTAGGGTTTCAGTAATGGGTCGGGCCGGCTCACAAGCCTCCACAAAGCCCAACAATTTTTAGTACAAAAAAACAAAAAAAAAAGTTGAAATTTTTAGGGAAAAAAGAACTGACCTGAGATACCAGCAGTACAATAGACAAGGGCAAAAATCATACCACCAAAAGCCCAAGCAACCCCTTGAATACCCACAGAAGAACACAAACTATCAGATCTTTTAAGACCCATTACAGTCAATATTGTGATGTATAAAAACAAGAAAGTTGCCATGAACTCTGCAATTCCAGCTCTGTAAAAACTCCATGATGATAGTTCACCAGGTTCATATAAAGGAGCTGGTGGTGGTTCATTGTAATCTTTATCTGTTTGTGCTGATGTCCCTAAGGGTTGTGGTTCTCTGAATTTGTTGGCTCCAAGATTAACATCTTCTTCTTTGTTTTCTGCCATTTCTTCACTCACTCACTCACTAAGATTTCTTGTTTTTTTTTTCTACTTTTTGGTACTGAAAAAAGAGGTATGTGTTTGTGTCCTTATATAGTGGACAAGTTATTATAATAATACATAAACACCTTCTTTTTTTTTAACTCGGTCTCAGTTAACATTTATAACGTTAGTTTGGTCTTTAGCTAATATCTATATTGTTCAATAACAAATAAGCATTTAAACTATTATAAATTTGAATATATAGATATACATATTTTAGCAAATTTCACGTGATTTGGCATGTACGATGGATGGGTCTCATGAGATTTGTCAAATAGGACATGTATATCTACTTGTTTAAATTTATGATAAAATTAAGGTGTTTACGTGCATAGATTCAAAATTGAAGAATATCGAGACAGTTAAATAATGCGTTTATATATTCTGCCGACCAAATTAGGGGTAGGATTAAAGTGTTAATTACTGAATCTACTATTGCATTTTTGATACTATATTCATACTTTAGTATCTATTGAAATATGTGGAATGATTTTTTAATCTAATCTATCCGAAAGATTAATTCAGATTGAATTATTCGAGTTATATTAAACGTTCAAGAAAACTTATCTATCTCCAATGTGAGACTCCCCACCCACTTGGCGTGCGTTTAGACATTCTTCGTCATTGGACGGGTGAACAATTTATTTGAGGGTCTAATATCAAGAGTCTAGTTCTAATATTATGTTAAGAAATGTATATTGAATCTAATTCAACTTCAAAATATAGCTCAAAAGGTACTTACATATAAAGAGTTCTATAAAATTATTCATCTCCGATTTTAAATTTCACTAATTATTTTCTCGCGCTCCCACTCTATTTAAATACTGAACGTGTAAACAATATACTGTAGGATGAGTGGGGATAGAAGTGAAGGGGGGAGGAGGCAATATCACGAGTCTACCTCTGATGTCATGTTAAATGTATCTTAAACTTAACTCACTTGCAGCTCATGAATAAAAGAATCGTCCAAATCATACTCGACTGTGTGATTTCATTTTCTTAGTGGGTAAAATATAAAAAAATTTAAAGTAGATCAAAAGTACTTAATTTTTTTAAATTTGATTTTAACCTCTTTCAAGAATAAATATAGTATAAATGGTTAGAAATGACAAAAAAAAAATGTGATTATATTTAATTGATTTGTAAATCAAATTATTAGTTATTGATATATTATCAACATTAACAGAAGGGAAGAAGTTGGCAGATTCTTGTAAGGTTTTATTTCTTTTTCTTATTGTTTTAATTTAGAATATCACATTATTTATTTATTAAACATATATGCATTTGATTAGCTGCTCTGGACCTACCAATTAATCACCTAATCTTCAAATAATTTTGATAATGTGGGCAGCTAAGCAAAATTAAAAAATAAATTAAATTTCCATTAGATAATGAGTGCATAAAAAATCATCTCTTCATCTCAACAATTATGAAAAAATGAAGTAAATATTTCTTATTTAAATTAAATATATAAAACTTGAAGTTTGAAGTAAATATTTCTAATTTGAACCATAATATATTACACTTTCTTCAAATATGATCCTTTTTTTCTAATTTCGTTTTTTATAATACTACTTTCATCGTTCGTATCGAAAAAAGATGTAAATTTTTTGTACTCTAATAAAAGCTCTAATATCAAACTTTAAAACCTAATTATTTTTTAAGAAAATTATGGGAGAATCACAGTCACAATTTTGTTTAAAATGATTTATTATGAATCTAATGGAGTGGCTGAGAGAAAGTATGTCGTTTTTATGTTTAAATTAAATTTTTATTACGAAGTCTTTTTAAGGTTTTTTTAGTTTTTCTATTTTATATTTAACATTTATTTTGAATTCGTCTAGTTTAATATCTTGAATTTAATTAATTTGTATTTATGTCGATCTATTTAGATGAAGCGTCAACTTCATTATCAAGACTTAAATACAAGATATCTGATTAAACATTGTATTACTGAATCAATATAAAATCGTATAGTTTCAAAAATGAAAATTTTGAATACAAGAGAGAAAAGACTATTATATCCTCATTGTTTTCAAGGCTCGAACTGGTGACCACCGAATAAATTAAGCCATCCAAAACCTTATCAAGATGATTAATATATTATCAACTATTGTGTCACAAAACTCATTAGTAAAATTTATTTATTAAGAACCGCCCTAATCAAACCGACCAATCAATTATGTTCCATATAATTTTATAAGATGTAATTGATTAGGAATACTTTTATTGTATATATATATATATTATTTACTAGCCAACTCTTAATGGTTTCTTAATTATGAATATAATAGTAATAATAATATGATGATGATGATAATAATAGTTCACGTCTTAATCACAACTATACTATTTTATTGAACAAGTTTGTGACCATAATTTTTTCATATGCAATTTTAAATAATTAAATTTATGTCAACAATTGTGCTTTATTCAAAATGATTGTTTAGTGCCTAATTTTATCATGTTTATAAGTTAAATTTTGTGCACTTACATAATATCGAATCAAGTTATTTGCAAATTGCAATAATGGGTAACTTATTTTTCTATCTTTAACTAAACATCTTGTATTTGAATTTGAGGATCGAATAAGAAATATTTTCTCGTTAATGTGCGGTATACTACTCAAATCTGAATTAGTTGTTAGAACTTAGAATTGACAACTAACGCGTTTTCAACTTTCATTATTTTCTCTTATTGTATAAGAGAGTTCGCGCTGAAGGGGGCACTTCTCCATCTATGTGCCCCCTTCAGCGCAAAAAAACTTTTTTTTTCTTCTATTCTAATTTAATCAGTATATAATATATTCAAAATCCTGAAATTTGTTAAGTTATGACTTTTAATTTTAAATTCATATTTTTTTTGTTATAGCTTTATTATTTTTAATATCGGTAAAATATTTATTTATATCTTGTAACTATATGGAATAAAACATAACGACCGATGAAAAAATACTATAATTATGGACATCTTAATGGGCCTCTTTCACATTATCAAAGAAAAAGTAATTAACAACTTAAAAAATTTAAAAATCATATTAAGATTTAATCAACTCTCTAAATCTATCTATATCGCATTAATTAAAACTAAAAAATAAGTAGATATTGGGCCCATACTAGCACGGGCACTTTTTCTAGTGTTATCATAAGGGCAAAATTTATGGAAAATTCAAAATTGATCAAAAATTAGCAATAGACTCTTCCTTTGATAAATATAGTGTTTCCCGTGGAAGATTGTACTGTGCTTGATATCAAAATTCCTCCTGCAAAAGAGACAATAATTCTTAGAATCAGTCAAGCATATAATAACGTCAACGAAGTGGAAGGAGAAGCATGAGATCTCGGGTTCAAATCTCACTAGATGGCAATGACAACCAGGTTATACCTAAGCTTTGGTGGGCGGAGTTATCTGATACATGTGCTGGTGGGAACAAAATCGTAAATATCATACGTGTCCAAAACAATAAATGGATTTAGTTGAAGAAGCAACACTTCCAAGAAAGAAAGAAACTCATGATCCATTCAAATCAACCATAATCAAATTTTGGAAGTTATAAGATAAAAAACAGTAGATGGCAACAAACGCTAGGTAATTTTCTCACATGCGCGCAGAGTTGCAGAAAAAATATACCAGTGTAGACCAACACAAGCAAGTATTTAGTCGAGAATAAAGAAACTATTGATGCATTAAAAATCAACCATTGTCAATTCTCGGAAGTTCTAAGAGAAAAACAGTAGATCGTGTAAACTCTAAAGGAATTAACAATTTCTACACAATACTTTGGTATTTTTGCGAAATAACTGTGTCTTCAGTTATATGGTGCTCTACAGAAAATTATCTCATTACAATGCAGCATATCAGCATTTCACTTTTAACTTAGATCATCATTTACCTGATATCACAGCCGGGCAATAGATTTACTGGTGGATGGCTTCAACACTAGCATTTCCTACTACGGCATTTTTGCGCGACCTCTTCCTTGATCTCTTCCTGCTTCTCACAGTTCCCTCACCATTCTTGTTTTCCTGCACTTGGAACTTCCACATTCACCAAGAGGGGAAAAAGGTGGGGAGATAATACAGTTTATTACACTAATTCAGATAATTCAGTGGCATAATTACCAAGGGGAGTGAGGGGGCAATATTCACTTGTTGCCTTATCATTTAGTGGTACAAGTATATCCTTACTAGTACTGATTTCCATTATATGTAATTTCACTTATAAGAAACTCAAGTATAACTCATAGTAAAAATATTGCTCTATAATGAAGGATTTGTTGATTTAGAATATTCTATCACTATGCCTAGATAGTTTTGCATCTTTTTCTTTTTGAACCTTGTACAATTTTGAGAAAGTTCTATACTTTTTCATGTTTTAATCTATTAGTCAATGTTTATATTATTAATTAAAAACTATCAGTGGGGTTAAATCTGACCAATAATAAATACAATGGCCAAACTCACCAGTGCTTTTATACACAGGTCGTAGTCCTATTGAGACAATTTCCTTTCCTATGATTTTAGGTCTACCTCGTCCCCTACTATAACCCTTAACCATCAATGTCACACCTAAGAGAACTACTACTTGTGAAGGTATAATTCACAGTGGTCATAGTGCATACCATCTCCCTGCAGATATTTATACAGGTCAAGCGCTACAGTAATTAAACAGGTGAATAATACAAGAACTACTGACAAATTTTACGAAGTGTAGCACGTAGACGTTCTTTTTTCTATCTTTAACAAAGGAGTGGTGAGGCAGGCAGAAAATAATGAATACCCAATATATGCCCAGTTCGACTTCAGTTACTTGAGAAACTTAATCTCACCTTTCCCGAGGTCGTGATTGTATCCACAGGCTTCTTCTTCTTCTTCTTCACAGAGAGTGGATTTGGACCCTGTAGAAGGGAAGGCATAAACCAAAGAGTCATTAAGGAACATGTTTAGTGAATTCATGCATTACGTCAATAATGTCCATGAAACATATATTATATAAGTAAATAATAAATATGGTACCGGCCTTAATCAATTTAGAGGAACAACAGGCAAAACGATTCCCTGACAACATAATTTACTTAGTCTATGTCACTAAATCATTTTCAACTCAAAGTTAAGAGAGGGCTGTGCACACAACAGCCGTAAATGTAGAAGTATACTTATATGAAATATTATCACACTTGTACAAAAAATATATAACCTCTTATTTCAAATATATGTCCAGCCATCTATCATAGAGAAAGGAAAAACCTCTGTTCAGAGCTTGAGGATCACAATTTGCAGACAAGCTAAAAATAAAGAAATACTTTTAATCTAGATGAAAAAAAGCATTCTTTATGAATCAAGCAACTTTCGGAGTAACTTTTGTATCCTAATACTCATTCATGAAATGACACACGCGGAAGTTCCAGAAAACCTCTTTTTATTAAAATTATTTTGTTTCTCAAAAGTTCGTGTCAAAAACCAGCAAAAGCTGCATTTCCAAGGAATTGGCAGGGATGAGTTTTTTAGCCCATGTCTTTCTACATTTACCCGTGACTATCTTAATGTTTTCTGCTTTAATAAAATGTTTGCTTACCTATCAAAAGAGAAGTTTTAACAAAGGCATTGAACATTAACATGTAATGTTTCACATGAAAGTGGAGAATTTGTTCCTAAACATCAATATTTTAATAGAATGAGAAACCCACAAGTTAAAGTTTAAGCTGTACAAAGAGAATAAGAAATTATTATGAACCCTGACCTTAGCTTTCTTTCTCTTGAAGCGAACTTTATCCTTGACATCACTTCCATTCCTCTGAAGATTTGTATTGATAATCTGAGCCTGTGAAACATCATCTATCTCTCCCTCTGATGCATTGGAAGAATCCCCTTGTTTGTCATCGGACAGTTTCCTCTTTTTCCCCTGTCTAAGCATGTTGTACTCCAGGTCAGTCATGTGAAGACGTTTTTCTTCAGCAGATTTGGCAAACTCACGTTGATATGATGATGGTTGTTCGAGAAATAATGCATTCCTAAGAGCAAAAATTAGGGGCACACCAGGTATCTACCCGGTTCAGGAAAAGGGGAAACAAAGGTCAGAAAAAACTGGAGAAAAGCCAGTTAGCATATACATAATAAATTGTTCTCCTAAATGTTGGAGGTATTTCGGGTTCATTTAAGTTATACCTGTTTGCCCGATCGTTTGAGATATCCTTATTTTGAGAAGTGCTTTTTGTGATAAGTGCTTTTCGTGATAAATAATTTTTGAGAGTACAGTTTGTGCTTAGTTAATCAAATCATAAAGCACTTTGTGAATATTAGAGCAGCAACTTTTGATTGGCTGTGGTTTGTTTTCAGCTTCTACTGATATACTTAAAAGCACTTACTTTTTTCCTAAGTATGGGAAATACCTCAATCCTCTAGGATAAGCACTTAAAAAAAAAAAAGCAATTTTGACTCCCGAGAAGCTTGTCTAAACAAGCTATAAGAGATACAGATACAAAATAGATTCTGGTCACTCTCTCGCAAGTACATAAAATACCATTTAAATTCCAAACAATGTGGGACTGTTAATCTTACCCCCCTCGCACCCAGAAGGAGACAGAAATATTTTGCAGTTTTATCATTTTAGTCCCACATGCTAAGGTTAACTGGTGAACCATAATATAGTCCCTGTAGGTGCACAAAGATCTCTTATTTTTACCACTTTTCACTTAGTTAAAAATCTTTGACTACTACTGCAAAAGTCAGAGATTGCAAGTTTCGCATTTCGAAATGGATGCAACATTATTACAATAAGTAACTGCCGAAGATTTTTCTGACAAGACATCCTAGAATATGGGATTTTTCCAGTTCACGTGTTTTACTAAGTGATATGATTGATAGGACATTCAAAATCAAGGAAAGTAAGTCCAAATACCTTCTGAAAACTTCTACGCATATCTGCATCTTGAGTAGCAACAAAAAAGTGTTCAGGATTGTTCTCCCCAATAACTTCAGTTATGCAATCTTCAGCACTTTTGCGCGTCTCATGGTCACATCTGCAATAGAGTAAGATTGAGATATGTGGCAAAACTCAGAAGAACTTCCTGAGAACTGAAGCAAAACACATCCTGGTTTTGAGAGGAACCAGCAAGAAGAATAGAATAAATGGCTAACCGTGCAGTAAAAAGGTTATTAGCTGCATTCAGTGATTCCTGATAGTTACCACCAAGACTCTTCAACTCCGCAAGAACGCATCTGAAAGCAAAGAGAACAGGAAGTTACCAAACAGTTTAAAAGCGAAACATATTTAGCTTGTCCTTAAAAATCGTGCAAACAAAGTTAGATCATGTAAAGACCATAGCAGAAAAGAGATAAATGGAGCTGATGATATAAACCTTGTGGTGAATAGTTTAACTGGGGCACCTAGAATATTTGTCAATGCAGTATCAGCAGGTGTTATGCGATTAACAACAAGATGATGCACAAATGTTCCATCACAGAAGATTTTAAACGGCTCTCTAAACCCAAAACAAGCTGTGTAAAACCTCACAGCTCTCCTATGCCGCTTCTGCTTTTTCACCCTCATCTGTCAGCAAGCAAGAGAAAACGATAACATAAAGTTAAACTTCAACAGAAAAATATGAGCAATACTGCAAGTTTTATTCAATACAATTTTAAGAAAATTATTCATACACAAAGCGATATCTTATTTTATGAATGCATCCATAAATTGTTACAACATACAGTGGTAGCTTACAAGAAACTGAACGAAATTTAAACCGAGGAACACTACAACACAACTTGTAATAAAATAAAGAAAAACTCTAATTTTGTACTGCATCAAAAAAGCCTCAAACTTTAATTTCATTAGTAGCAATATATTGAGATTCGAGAAGTCATATTATCAAATTTCATTAGTATTGAAGTTTAAGCACCAAAACGAGAAAACCTTTCAGGCCTTAAACACAAGCTAAATTACAGAATTCTAATGTAAAAGAGTTACAATGCAACTTGAGCAAGTAATTTCCTTCTTGTAAGCTGTAGCAGCAAACACACAACGAGGACGGAGAAATTAAAGCCTGAAAAAAGAGAAAAATATGAAGCAAAAGAGAGAAGTCAGAAGCTTACCTGGACAGGTGAATCGTCAACCGACTATAACTGCTAAAAAAAGATGATGATCAGCGATTTGAAGGTTGACGGCAATCGGCGCCGGCGATTAGGAGAATCAAAACCCTAGAATTTGCTGAATTGGGGCTATTTGTTTGTGTATGTATATATATAGTTACGGGTCATGGGTTTTTTGTGAATTCGGGTATAATCATTAATGGGCCTAACAATACTATACACTATATATCACTATTTAGATAAAATCGAAAAATCAAATCAAATTCTAATTTGAATTTGTTTTCTGAATTTTTAGTTTGGTTTGAATTAATAATTTACTTTGTTTGGGTTTTTGGTTTGGTTTAGGTTTTAAAATAAAAACCGAAAAAAAAAATCATTATTATATTATTATTATTATTATTATTATATATATAATATATATTGAAGTTAATCACTTTTGCCCCTTTTTAGTTATTTTCATTATGATTTGATTTATTTTTTTATTTTTTGACATTTATAATTGATATACTTTTAAGTATTGTGCTTTACGTTTTACTTGTGATTTATATTAAAAAGTTATTTAAGAAATTCAATATTATATAAATAATTTTTTTTAAATTGCATATACAACTTAGTTATGCTTCTAAATATTGACATAACCGACTAACCAAATCGAAAAAACTCAAACCAAAACAAATTTATTTTAGTTCGAATTGAATTACACTTCTTCAAAATCAAAAACCAAAGACCCAAATCGAATAATAGAAAACCAAATCAAAAAAACGAATGCACACCCTTAAACTATACACTCCATATATATATATCAATAAATAAAATATTTACACAAAAATAAGTATATTGTAAAATTTTTATATAAATAGAATATATATAAAAAAAAAAGGTGATGTAACTATTCTTATAGTTATCATAAGCCATAGCATAAAGGATTAAAGCACGTGGTTACGAATCAAAATCTCAAAACTTCAAATACCTCCTCGCCCACAAAAGTAGGCATTGTATCATGTCTTAACTTTTTATGTGACTCTTAGATGACATTTTAATAAACGAAAAAGGGCCTATAATACCCTCGAAGTATTGGAAATGGTACAATTGACTCCAAAATAACCTTCTCACCCACCTATTGGCTCCAAAATACCTTTGTTCATCCACCTTTGGGTTCAAAATTGACCTCTTATTTAACGGTTTTAAATTTAAACTAAGTATATATATTTTTTAAAATATGTGGCACTCAACTATTTTTTATAATTTAACTTATCAGTATAATTTATAAATCAATCCACTACCCACTTATTACTAATTAAACACCAAAAAATTAATAAACCCGTCACATTACTAATGTAATAACAGGAAAGCTACTGGCAATGTGTGTTTTTCAAAATTTGAGGTGAAAATATCTATAGAAGTAAATTATCATACATTCAAGTGTCTAAATAAAAATTACCGATAAACTTAAAAGTCTGACTATGTTTATCTTAATTATTATTTCATCTCAATTATGTGATGTTACTTCATAGATTACTTTTTATAAAATAATATATTAAAGGTTTTAAAACAAATCATAAATATTTATAAAATTATATTACAAATTAATTCGGAATGTAGTAATCATAAATTTCGAATTCAAACATGAAAGAGAATCCTATTGAAAGCATCTTCCTAAATATACGGTTCAATTTAAATTTAATTAGGACTTCGATTCAGACTCAAATAATTTTGCATGTCATTTTGAGGAATCTATAATTTTGACGTGTTTTAGTAGTGTTTATGGCAATTTTAATATTATAATTGGTTTTTTAATTTGGTGAATTTTATTTAGTTTTGAGTGGGTATTGGGTTGGATAAAAAAACATATTAATAAATTTAAACTATAACCAATAGTTGAGCGCCAAGTATTTTAAAAAATACTTAAACAATTTAATTTTAAAACCGTTAAATAAGTGGTCAATTTTGAACCCAAAGGTGAATTAGAAGATTATTTTGGAGTCAATAGGTGGATGAGAAGGGTATTTTGGAGCCAATAGATGAATGAGAAGGGCATTTTGAAACTAATAGGTGGATGAAGGGTAATTTTGTACCATTTTCAATACTTTAAGGTTATTTTAGGCCCTTTCATTTAATAAAAGAATATCGTAAATCAATCAAAACCAAACTAATATTAAAGTGATGGGACAATGTAAGACTAATTTTGATTATACAAAATAAAATAATAAAAAATTTGATACTCCAATATATTAATTTAACAAAATAACCGATTAAATTGTATTATTGACATTCTTATTATTAACTACGTTAAAGTAGTCATGGCTTATTTGATTTTAAAACAAGTTGTTTCGAGATTTATTATTCCACCCTTAATGTGAAATAAAATAACAATATATTCCTTGAATAATTATATTATAATTTTATTCAGATTAAATTTGAAATAAACTCATTCTAAAATTAATTATCTCTTATCTCTCGTACTAAACTAATTCTAAAAATTCATATTATATCATGTATCTAAATGTTTGGTGTAAAGAACTAATTCCAATAATTTATTTTTTTTGCTTAATTTAAATCTTTGCTATTTTTAAAGAACTCTTAACTCTTTCTCCTATCACTCTATTATCCCCTTTTTTGGACAAAAATTTGTTTTTCAGACTTCCAAAAGCAATTTAACTAAGGTCCCAAACTCTCAATAAATTCATCAAAGTACAAAATAGACCTTAAATCTATAAAAGAAATAAAAAATGTGTTTGTTTTCCCTTCTCTCTCCTTTGATTTTGCCCAAAAATTTGCATACCAATATAGTGTCAATAATGACAAAGACATGTTGTTACTTAGGTGCACCCAACTTAGCCAACTGTCCACCAAAGACCCCTCAAGTCAAAAAAAACAATCTAACATCTTGTTTGGATGTATTTCTTTTTTAACTCGATATTTGAATTGGAGCTCAATTAAATTTAAATTACTTTTTATATTGCATTGTTCGTTTAATAATGAATAATTCTATTTTATATAACGATTAGTTTGGTGTGACCGCGTCGTTATCTTGAACTCTATTTATTGATTCAATAATCACATTTAACCCACTTTTTCATAATAGTTCTATCTTATACCTTATTTTCTTATAGTTTTATCAATTAAATATTAACGTGTAACATTATATTATCATAAATAATAATATAATATTATAAAATATAATATAATATAGGGAAAATGCACAATTACCCTCTCAATCTATACCCGAAATCCCAGTAACACACTTATACTATACAAAGGTCTTATTACCCCTGAACTAATTAGATAAATAATTTTCTACCCCTTTTTAGCCTACGTGACACTATCTTGAAAAAAAAAAGTCAACCAGTGTTGGATCGACAAGATAATGTCACGTAGGCCAAAAAGGGGTAAAAAATTATTAATAAAATAAGTTCAGAGGTAATAGGACCTTAATACAGCATAAGTATGTCTCTAAAATTTTAAGTATAGATTGAAAGATACTTATATATTATCTCTATAATATATTATGAAATAATAGGTAACGATGTATTGTTATTATCACTTGACTTCTATTGAACCCTCTCTCCCTTCATTAGTTTATAATTATTCTATAGTCTCAAAAGAAACTTGTCTGTGTCTACTCATTTACTTTAATTCAAAAGGGCTTAAATTTTCTCTATTTCATTGCACTTTTGTCTTTACCCTCCCTCCCTCTCTTCTCTTTTCCCAAAAAACTCTCTTCCTTCTCCTTTTCTCACTTCAAATCTAGGGTTTCATTTTTTCCTTTTTTTTTTTTCATCTTTGTTGTGCTGAGATTTGTATATTAACTTTTTTTTTTTTACTTAAAACTACAACTTGGGTTTGTCTTAAAACTATAAAAATATGTGATCTTTTAGTTCAAGATTCAATTTTTAGCATTTTTCACTGGCTTTTCATACTTGGGTGTGTCTCTTTTTTCACCAGCATTTTGATTATTAGCTTTTTTTCTTCAGTTCTTGAGAACCCCACTTAAGTCTTTTACTAAATTTATGTTAAAGTTTCAATCTTTTTGTGTATAGAAGCATCAAGAATCAGTTTTTGAAAGTTTTTTAGTGAGTAAATGCATGGATGGAAGAGAAGGGATGGTGCTATCTGGGGGTGCTGCATATTATCTCAACAGAGGGATTAGTGGGTCTGGTTCTGGTGTTGGTGGTGGGTCTGGGGCACCTACAAGGGTAACTACCCCACCTAGTTATAAGTCCCTCTCAAACCCCAACATTTCAGTTCAGTCCAATGTAGGGGGAGGAGGTACTTTGAGTTCTACATACCAAGTTGTTGAGAACCCATCGACTCATTTTTCTCATGGTATTAATATGAGTGTGGTATCTAGTGTTTCACCTGGTAGTGATCCAGTGAAAAAGAAGAGAGGTAGGCCAAGGAAATATGGTCCTGATGGGTCCAAAATGTCATTAGGACTGTCACCTTTGTCTTCTACTCCTTCAACTGGTTCAATCACTCCTGGGCCTAAGCGGGCCAAGGGCCGACCTCCTGGAAGTGGATGGAAGCAAAAACTAGCTCCACTTGGTATGTTTCTCTGTTGAACTTGGTTGATTATGACATTTTTTTTTAATTGTGGTGTAAATCATATGAAATGAGCTTAAATGAAGTAGTGGGGATTCACATAGCCGACTCCACCTTGTTTGGTACCGAGGCGTAGTTGTTATTGGTGTATCTGATACTCGAAAACAATGCATTTTCGGAGGATCCAACATGGGCGTGACAGCATTTGTAGAGAGTCTGAGCAACATAGCTGATGAGATGTTCTGTCTCATGTTATCTAGGTGATAATTTTCTGGGTTGTTGTGCATTATTATGTGAAAGATTGTCTTGGTTCATTGATGACAATCTCACTACCTCCTCAGTATTTCTGAGTAATTAGGATTTTGGACTCTATGATATACTTATTTGTCTATACTTCATCATAAGATATAGAACTTTTGCTTATGAAACCGGTGATATACTTTCATAATCTATATTTGTGTTCTTCATAATTACCTAGGTAGGAGTAAGGTCTTTGTGCACCTATCCTCCCAAGACCTCACTTTGTGGGATTACACCGACTATGTTATTGTTGGTGGTGCCTCTTCTAGTGAGAATCAAGGCTTGCAGCCGAGGGATGAACCTACGTTGTAGGTTCGGAGTCTCGAGCACCCATTAATCTCGACACCTAACTTGTAAAGCTAAACAGAAAATATATTTAAAAACTAATATATGGAAAGATTGGTTACCCATAAACAAAAAAGCGTGATAGGCGCATTGGTTTTGAAGTTGAATTTTCGGCGCCTAAAATGTGAGAAATTCAAATCTCGGTTGAGCTTTTTTCCTTAAGGGAAGGCTTGTTACTACTACTTCATATAGTACTGAACATTTTTCTCTTGTTTTTTCGTTCTTATCAATCTTGGCCCTTCTTTTGGTAACATCTCAATCTTAACCTTTTGTCTAGTTTATTTTTTCCATTTTTAAGTCTCCAATATCTCATTTATTACAACTAAAGCTTAAGCTTTATAAAACTTTTGAGAGTGTAAAAACTTGTAATTGCAAGCATGCATGATATGATACAATTATTTAATATCTTCATAGTATGAAAAGTCATTGAGAGCCGTACCGACTAGAAGACCTTTTTTTCCCTAAAAAGTATTATTAATATTAATCGTAGTTTGCTCAGTCATTTGAGACTAGAAATCTTATTTGTAAAAATAAGTTTCTTTTTATTTTCACGTTAATTAAAATAATTATGCATTTTATTAAATAGTGAGCACCCATGATTTGAAAATCCTGGATTCACCACTGTCGCAGCCTGAATATTGTTTACAATTAAATAAGGGTATATGATCTTATAAGGAAAATCCAAACTCTGCTTTACCCCTATGGTAACATGTAACATCCTCACAGTACAAATTTCTTTTTTTGTATTTCTTGGGATGGTGACACTTGAATGATGCTTTATGCCACTTGTAAGGTCTTAATGCTATTTGACTTTCACAGTCGACCCCCTTCTTTTGTAAAGGTTAATTTGTCTTTTTGTTATGATTATCTTTTATGTTGGGATGTTGGTGGTAATGGTTCTCACTAAATTGATAATTTTCGACTTGGATGGTTAAGTTTTCCAATTGTAGTAATTCAGAAGATGGACCAATAATTGAGTTTAGTTCTGAAGATTGAATTGCTCACTGCAGGTGAATGGATGAATACTTCAGCAGGATTGGCTTTTACCCCTCATATTATACACATCAGTGTAGGAGAGGTAACGTTCTCCCTCGTCTTGCTTGTAATTTGCTCGGACTCTCCAAAAATGCTGCTACACCCATGTCAGATTCTTAAAAAAGATACAGTTCTTTTGATGATCCGATCATAACAGTTTTGCTTATATAATGTGTTCTTGCACATGCTTCAAAGATGGTTTTGCAGCCATCTGGTTAAGTAGTGTTATCTGTTTTACTTTGTTGATTTGTACATTTGAAATCATGCTATCATATATTACCAAATCAGGCACATGGGTGAATGAGAATTTACGTATTACTATCTGATGCTAGATTTGATCTGTATCTTTCTGTTTTGCTGTCATACATTCTTGCTACCATGCTTCAAATTATTATTTTTTCTGTTAAGCCGAGGGTCTATTGGAATAGCCTCTCTACCCCACGACGGTAGGGGTAAGGTAATCATACATCCTACCCTCCCAGGCCCCACTTGTGGGATTACACTGGGTATGTTGTTGTTTATTACCATGTGGTCAGCATCACATGAAAAATTAAGTGCTTTGTATGATTTCTTATAAGATTATGGCTCCTCCATTCTCACTTGATATTGTTCGAAAGACTCTTCCTTAGAAGTTTCTCAGAGGAGAGAGTTCTTAAGCAGAAATGGGATTATATGATAGCAGTTGATAAGCATACCCGCGCCATCAAAGTTTTATATTAGCCAAAACTTCTTCAGTTTGTTTTACTGATTTTTAAAACATGCTTCCTACATCCTATTTTATTTTGTATTATGCTTAATGCACTTACTGGTGTTCCGTGTTCCCTAAATCCAATATGCATGACATAGTACCTTAATGTCTGTAGGATGTTGCTGCAAAATTACTGGCGTTTGCAGAACAGAGGCCTAGGGCTTTATGTGTCTTATCAGCTAGTGGGTCACTTTCTGCAGTAACATTACGGCCTCCTACAAGCTCTGGTTCGACTGTCACCTATGAGGTTAGAGTTCGACAACTTTGTTCTTCTGAAATGGCAAGTGTTTCCTGCGACTCATTTTATCGTCTGCACAACAGTAATAATTCTTCGAGCTTGTTAAGCACAAGCAGTGCAATATGATTTCATGATTCAGTTGCTACTTGATCTTTACTGTTTGATTTGATGTCAATCGTTTAATGAACATGCTCTTTTATTTTTTGAGTATGTTATTGGATGTTATAAAGGTGAATTTGAAATATTTTAGTTGTTCAGAGTCCACCATGTACATTCTATATAGTTTTGATGTCAAGTGAACTTTTGCATAGTTATGTAACACTGGAATTCTTACCCTAATATTTTGATCAGTGTATGATAAGATTTGGCCCTAAATCAGAGTTTCTTGAACTCTCTCTTTTCCTGAGCATGATTGGTGGAATAATGTTAGGAATGGAAGCAAGAACAAATGCTGTTCTGCACCGAAGAAGAGTCTTGAAGGCTGATATAGGTGTTATATCAATCCGACCTCCAGGGTTAGAGGTTAGAGGATTTCATAGTCAAATCTTGACATTTATTTAGAGCATTTCTCCTCCTTGGTACTCCTTCACAACACTACTATACGCAACAACATCATCACCAAGGATAGCATAGGTCTGATCCTGCTGCAGGGATTAATGAGGGAAGAGCATAATGGCTAAGAAGAATAGAACAACCTTGTTTGCCCCTCATAGTTTGTTTTGCGTGATAAGCTAGAATTGCATTGTAGTGTGACTAGTGAGGTGCTGTTCTGATTTGGTCTTTTTTTTTTCTGATGTCTTCAAACATCTTGTACAGATTTAAGTGCCCGCGATTGTTACTGTCCCATTAATTATGGTGAATCTCAACCCAAAATTCTGGGTCGATAATATTTTACTAATTTCCTCAACACATACCATAGTAAGAGCATGACTTTAAAGTTCATGTCAAAGCTGTATCCAACTAATATTATGTGTTTTAGCCACACAGAAACATGACAGACCTCCTAAGATCATGCTTTCAAACACAATTGCTTCTTCAATTTTTCACAATTTACTACTTTAAATTAGTGATTTTGCAGTATACTTGTTTCGTTGTTCAGATAAAATCAGCTGATGTGTTACATTCTTCTTAAAATGATTAAAAACCTATGGGCAAGGTGTATTTCTCTTGATAACCACCCCTAGTTCTTTAATGCTTCAAATTGAATTTACTTTTAAAATTTTGACAACCGAGAAATCCTTGGTTGGTGCACTGTGTACAAAATTCGGTGGATATTGGAGATGCTCTTCTACTCTTCTCCACTTAAATACTTGATTTTTGTTCGTGGCAGAATTCTAATTCGTAACGCACGTTTAACTCACACATTATAAGTTGTGCTAAAGCCTATTAACCATATGAAATTGGATTTTGAATGCCTAATAGTCTATTCATCCTACAATTCTTAAGGTTGATGTTGAGCATGCAGTCAAACTCAACAAGAATATCGTGTTGATCATATAAAACAAAACTAACAAGAATTGAAGAAGTTATTTTTAAAGTTCAATTTGTAGTCCCACAATTTTTCCTTTATTTCCATGCTAGAACTGGTATCTACATGTAAATGTGTACATGCTTTCCCTTGTATATTCAGAAATGATTCTTGTTGTCTTAACATTGATCATGTAGGCGAATGTTGATGTCAGCTGAAAAATGTATTTAGCTACTATTTTCTTCTTAACTCTAGAATTGTTCTTGTTACCTTTTGTCAGTGCTCTGGCCGTTTATCATTTCGTTGGGAGTCTTCTGCCCCCTATAGAGTGAAACTTGTGGTTTGACTAAACTGAGATTCAAATGTTTCATCATGTTGTGCAGGGTCGTTTTGAGATACTTTGCTTGTCTGGATCGTACTTGGTCGCTGAAAGTGGAGGTCCACATGATCGCACAGGTGGTATAAGTATATCAGTTAGCAGCCCTGATGGGCATGTACTCGGGGGTGCTGTTGGTGGTAGGCTCATTGCAACCAGCCCTGTACAGGTAGTGAAGTTGCTGTTGTTATAATGAACTTGCTTCCGTCATATTTAATATCGACGAGTCTCTTACCTTCTACCTTTGAGGTGGAGATCAGAAGTATTCCTTCCATTTCAATTTTGTCTTAATTTCCTTTTTTGACTACCCCTGAGTTCAAACTTCCCACATGGCATCGTAAGGCCACAAGATTAAAGAGCATTTTGATATGTTTACATATCTTTAGTTTATGACCACAAGAATCATTACTTGCACTCCTTGACAAGTAAAAACCAAACAAAGAAATTAAAACGGAGGTAGTATCTACATGACGAGCAAAAAATTTAATTTTGTTTGCAGGTGGTTGTGTGCAGCTTTGTATATGGTCCCAAGGTAAAGAGCAAACCAGAAACTAGTACCAAAGGCAGTGAGGAAGAATCTGCTGAAAAGTCATCTATACCGATTAAGGCTACTCTGAGTCAAGATCCAACTTCAAATCCAGCAACTGGCGTTTGGCCTCCGATTTCAAGGCCTGAACTAAGAAATTCCCAGCCCGAGATTGACCTGACACGTGGATGATTATTCTGATTTGCTTCAATGGACACATGAAGACAGAGGTTGTATATATGTGCTGTTGTTGTAAATGAAACGCGGCAGGAGAGATCAACTCGAGCCATTTAACTAGCTCTGCCCATCTAGTAGAATGATGGTTTTGTGCTAACACAATGTAACAAAAGTATCCTCTTTTTTAGGTTCTTTAAAGTAGCAAAATGGTGTAGAAGATGGTGTTGGTGGAAGTTAGATTGTAATATTTCTGTTTTTTATGCTGTGGACCATATGTTATTTTAGAAAAATTGATGAATGAGCTTTTTGCCTCATTTTTTGTCACTACATCTTTCTGGTGTACTAATTGGCAAAGCAAGAAGAACTTGAAGTTTTGAGATTTTCTTTGATATAATCTCTCAATTCTGTTTGCTCAATTTTTGCCTCAAGATTCTTGCCAGAAAAGATGTTATATTTACTTGTATTTGCTCGTCTATGTCATCCGAACTCTTCAAAAATGCTTCTAGGCGTGTGTTGGATCTTCTAAAAAATGCATTTCATAGAAATTTTATCTTATTCTTTTTTGTAATGATAACCAGATTGAGATTCATGTATCCAAAATCTTAAGAAAAACAATAAAGCATATTTAGTATAATGATACATGTATAAATCATAATAAGGAAAAAGATTGTAGGAATGAGTTTTATTATACATATAGATGTAGCAGGCCATCCAATGCTCAAGTACAACAAAAAACAACTACGCCTCAGTTCCCAACAAATAGAGATTGGCGATATGAATCCTCACTAGAACCTCAACAATTTACAACATACTATCTGTCCTAGCAGGCAGTCGGCGGAAGAAGTTGACAGGCACAGAAGGTAGCCTATGGCGAAATCTTGGATGTCTCATCATGTAAATGCCTATCAGGGCAGCAATTACCTGAAATGGTGTCACATACATGGCCAGAGCAGCAACAAGGCAAAATGTGACAAAAAGGGCTGTGGCACGGGGATCACGCCAGCTCAGCAGTGACTGGAGGCGCTCGCCTTGTGTTGCAACGTCACCAACAACTGTTTGAATCCGTCCTGCCACGCTCCTTAGACGATCATACCTCATTCTCACAAGTTCAGGGCTGCGACTAGTTGGGAATGTGTCAAACTCTTCGTCTAGCTCATCAGGATGCACTGACTCAGCTTGTGATAACTTTGTGTTCATGTGAGGAGGGTACCTAGGCCGGTAACGGTAATTCCACACTCCTATTAGAAACATGTAAAGGAAAACAGTTGGTAAAATAAGCTCAGGAAATGAGACGAGCATAAGGAAAAGAACGTGCACAAGGACTGTTGTGATCGGGTTCTTCCACATGCAGATATCTCCGAACCATTTGCCTGCTGCGAATAATCCCGTGAAAATTGACATCAGGCGGAAAAAATTAGCCTTGCTACGTCTCATGCTCCATAGGTGTGAGTCTACATCAGACATGTACTCAACCACCTCTTTCCTCAATGGGGGTTCTGCTCGTCCCAGCCGCATTGCCACTATGTTGACTGCTTGGTGTCTTAGCATGTCAAGTTGCATCACAGTGAAAGGCCTTACATAATGCATTTTTGGCAAAAGAGGACACGAGTATTTGTACAGCATGTTAGCAAATGATGTGCACGTAAAACGTATTGCCAAATGCAGCTCTCCCATCTTCTTAACACCAGTAGGATGAAGGACCAGCAACGGATATGAATGTGTGTAAACTCTGCCTGTTTCAAGTGTTGAGATACGAATTCTTACCTTTCCGACCTTTAGGTCTTTGGTACCATTTGAACCTTTTTCTCCGAGTTGGGTGTTGTCGAACACACCAACTGTGAGAACTGTAGCTGGATCAAAAACCTCCCAAGTGTACTGCTCATTGTACTTAGGGCAGAGGTTATCAACAATTGTTCGAGTTCGAATCCATTTATGACCATACTTTGCTACACAGTATGTATCTGATGTCCCCTTTCCATCTCGTGTTTTCATAGGATGAAGTCCCACAGCATTTAGGACTCCGAGTTCAAGAACCCCAATTGGTGGCCTCCATAGTTGCTTTGCAGTTGGGCGAAGATCACTACTGTAATGAGTGGATTCGTCAAGGACATGATAGCCTCCATCAAGACAGACCCGAAGATGAAGTCTGCTCGAGAATTTCTCCTTCTTAAGTTGATCAATATCCACCACCACAGGCTTTTCCAGATTAAACCATCGAGAATGGATCATTCTATCGTCAGCACGCTTCTCAACCATGCTTAAAGGGATGATGACCCTACCAATGATCTCGTCTTTCCCTGGAGCCACACGATCCTCTACTGTGAGGACAAGGTTGTCTTCAAATGGCTCTGCAGCAACAAACAAGAGATCTTCATTCCAAAGAGGATTGAATGTTCGAGCCTGAACTGGCTTAGTTTTCAAAACTTGGTTTCCTATTTGAGCTTTCACATAAGTGTCAGGGAAACGAGTTTTGTCCGTTGGCACCAAGTCTTGTGCCTCGACAACATTAACACGGACATACCACAACCGGGGTGCATGATAGACTTTTGAACGTATAAGAGTGGATGCAACTGTGTCAACGGATAGAGCTGCATCAGAATGCCATGCATCAGGATACGCTTCGTCTGCTTGTGTACCTATCCAGACAGCAAGCATGAGCTCCCCCTTTATCTTCTCTCCTTTCTTATCTGCAAGCCGGTACCACTCTGGAGCTAGAGGACTATCAGGTGGCACACGCATGGGGACTTCATTGAGGTCAAATCTGCACAAGCCTACGAAATCATCTTTGACAAGATCCTTGTCTTTAACAACAACTTCAAGCACGGATGCCTGCATCCTCTCCCGAGAAAAGGCAAATACTACATTCCACATAGGATTTTGATTTTTCTCAATGTGCTTTGTAATTCCTTTGTAATTCCCAATCCTGACTTCAACATAAGGATCCACGCTTCCAGTAATATCCATCGCAGGGAGCTCACGAGCCTTAACAACTCTAACAAAAAGGAAGTGCATCTTCTCAACAAGATCATAAGTACAACCAGACATCCTGTCTGTACGAATAACACGACCACCCACAACTCGACCCCCTCCAAGGAATGGGCTTGTTTCCTTAAGTGCATAATCAACGGGTTGTGCCATTGTGGCAGAATGCATCCGAACGAGCTGTGGTGGAGGCTGTGGTTCTGGAACCTTCAATTCCTCAGGTATGTATCTTGCTCCTTGATGAGGCACAGGAACAGCAGGAGCTTGTTGTTGCTGCTGCTGTTGCTGCTGCTGTGGATGATTTGGATTAGGAAGATGATGGAAGGTGTGCCTCACTTCAGATCTAGGAATTTTCGGAGCTGGAGTTTGAGCTGAATGGATGTGAACCTGAGTATCATTGACTGTGGAAATAGGCGTAGAGGACTTTATGGATGGATCGTCAATAACATACACTTTAAGACCAAGCTCTCCCCTCACACGTGAGAAGATACTGCGCTTCTCAAGAGGATAATGCAAGACAACAGCATCCGAATAAGGTACAAAGGAAGTCCCGTTGATAGTAATCTTTCCAAGAAAGGACCTGGACTGAGAAGCTCGAACATTGTTATAGACGTAGGCATCAAGAGTGAGCATATGGAGGTTGGAAGGGTCAGAGATGTTGAAGTAGAATGTTTCATTCCACATAGGACTCAGATCTTTTTCCTTGATGGTAGTGCGGAACCTCTGACCATCGAAGTAAAGTTCCACAAAAGAACTTGAAGAACCTTGACCATCTTTCGGCAAAAGGTTATGTGCACCAACAACTTCAACACCTAGCTTCAGATTGTTTAAGATCATCTTCGGAGATTATCGTTAAGAATGTGTCGAACCAACAGAAACTAAAGACGGGCAGCAGCACCTGAGAGATATTGAGCAAAAAAAAATTACTCTGTATCTCCGGATGGTGAGGCAGATACAACATTTAAATTGGAAGAGAACCATTCGGCGAAAAATGTGCCACATTAAAATGAAATCAGACAGGGTGATCATTCAGTGATCAAATCTAAAGACGACATCTTAGGCAGCATCTAGACTTAACGCTCATCTTAATATTAAGATGTTTATTCAAATTCAGATGTCTTATTCTTAATAGAAACAAAGGAGGCCTACAATATCCAATTCATACAATCCAAAAAGAAAAAAAAATAGCTTATTTGACTCATTAAGCAACAAATGCGATGGAACTGATCGTACTTAATCAGCCAATAACCATAAACAAGTTTCGGAGTGAAGTAACTTATGATGTGATAGGAGAGCAAATCGATTCCAAAAATCGGAAAACAATGTACTTTTCATATTTCTTATCGAGGTAATTGTTAAGTACTATTGATGTCAGGAGGAATTTAACTATGAATTTTCATAGGCATAATCGGACAAAAATATGTTCTTCAATTTCAAGAAAAATCTAAACGATCTGGTACAGATTACAAGAACCTTATCAGTCAACGATATCACAAGATGATCAACTTTATGAGATAAGTTCACACAAGATGGAGAAACCAATGAAATTATGCTAGAAAATGAACCTCGAGTAAAGATGGATTTTGAATGCAAAAGAAGCACCACTAAACAAGAATAACCTATAACATCGCTAGACACAATAAACAAGCACCATTGAACCATAACACAAAAAAGAGACAAGAACAACAGCTACTCCTCAGTCCCATACAAGTTGAGATCGGCTATATGAATCCATACTATTCCATTTAAGCTCAACTCATGTCACGTCATAAACTAAATAAGACCATTAAAAGAAAGAAAATTCAAAAAGAAGCTTCAAGTATAACCTAGTCCAGGAAAACAACCATATTTTCAACATCCGCATTTCCACATCCTATAATAAAATCACAAAATGGTAAAACATAATGTTGAAAACTTACCAAAAGCAGAAGAATTTGCACTTCTCTAACTCAAAGACAGATCTGCAAAATGCAAACTTAGTTAGTACTTAACAGTCTTCGAATAACTTCAAACAATTTGATCATTGTGGAAATCATTAACAAATCTAAGTCAAAGATACTTCCAACGAGTAATCCAATTTAAAAATAAAGAAGAATTAACTTAAACAGTCGCTCATACAACCACTTAAACTAGAAATAGCCGACTAATGTATAATATGTGTACAACGATATTCAATTTATGTATACCGGTTAAAAAGAATGAACACTAAATCTGACCAACTATTTGCGCAAACTTTCTAAAATAAAAGACGTTTGAATTACCAACATGGTGAAAATAATCATGCAGACTCTATCTGAAAAGAACATTTTCAAACCTGCATGCTACCACAGGAAAATCAACAATAACAATGACATATCCAATGTGATCCCATAAGAGGTGGTTTGGGGAGGTTAGAGTAGAGCGTACGCAAACCTTACCCCTACCTTACGAAGAAAAAGAGATTTTTTTTTCTGAAAGACCCTCAGCCACAGAAAAATAAACTCAAGTATATTTAAACAGCTGATTTGCCAGTATCTATCAATAAGGCCTACAAAAAAAAAAAGTATGGTCCCTTTACTCAAAAACTCACTTAACAAAACCAGCAACTAGAAAAGATCTAATTACTCATCAAACAATCCACAGAATCATTCTATTTGCATACTCTCACCTTCTTTTTTAATGACACTTTTCATCTAAAAAACTAAAGATATATGAATAATTAATTATAAAACTCAAAAGATGCAGTGTGAAACTAAATTGAGATTAATAAAATAAAAAAGGTCAACTATCTTTCAATACCATGTGCTAGTCAGCCAAGTGTGGAGATCTACAAACTTAATAATATAAAACTAAAGAAAAAAAATAGAAAAAATTCATAAAGCATGCTTGAAGTTAAAGTTCCTTAAAAATAGCTAAAGACACATGGAGTTGTCATATTCAACTAAAATCTAACCATAAGCCACCAAAATACATAAAGTTCATTGATCTTGACAAAAAAGTGAAAAGGGAAAAAGTGGTCATTATCCATGTAACTAAATTACAAAAAGGAAGGCCATAACATTTTGATGCAAACAAAAAGACTCCAACTTTAGGATCAATTCAAAGTGGTGAAACAAAATGATACAATAATTACATTTCAAGATTTCAACTTTTGGTCAAAAACAGAAGATCTTTGATATTATTAGTCAAATATAAATACATAAATACAAATAACCAAAAAAAAAAAGTAAACTTGAGGGAAAATGAGACATTTAAGTTCTTGAGCTTGAAAATTCATGTATTTGTGGGGAATGAAGTGAGTTTTTCTTGAGCTAAAATTTAGCATAAACAATTACTCTCTTTCTTTTGGCATCACAAATCATGAAACAAAAAAAACAAATTCTGGAATTCTTAGCTAAGCCTGAATATAAGCTCGCGTTTGACCATAGATTTTTCTGAGTAGTTTTAAAAAATTTATCTTCTTTGACCATGAAACTTGATCAGATTCTGAAAATATGATATTTGAATATTTTAATTACAAAATCTGGCTAAGACTAGTTTTTGGGACAATCTTTTAAAAAATTCAAGTAAAATGTACCTTCAAACACAAACTCAAAAGCATATTTTCAAGTAAAACATATGTCCAAACACAACACAAACTCAAATTTTCAAGTTTCAACAAACAGGAGCTAAGAAAAGCACCAAACTTTAAAAAGGATGAATAATAAAGATCTTTTTTTCTTTTATATCACAATTCATGAAACTAAAAAAAAAAACAAATTCTGGGTTTTTGAGCTAGTACCTGAATATTAAGAAAAGCAACATACTTGATGAAGAAAAATAATGATATATGAGCTTTTCTTGAAACAAATGAAAAGGGAATTTAACTAAAACAAAAATCCAATTTCTTGATCTTCCACTTGAAAATCCTTGCATTTTTTTAGGGTACTACAAGTGAGCTTTTTCTTGAAAAACAAATATAATTAGCATAATAAACTAAATCTTCATTTGGCATTACAACACAAGAAACTAAAAAAAAAGCAAATTCAGGACAACACTATAATTTTTAGTTTATCACATGTCTAAACCACAAGATTAAAGCACATTTATTCAGAACTCATAAAATTCTAATTTCTTGAGCTTGTACTTCAAAATTCTTGCATTTTGAAGCAAACCAAGTTAAGTTTTCATCTTTGAAACAAATATTAGAACAAAAAAGTAATATTTTTGTTTTTTGAACATCACAAGTTATGAAACACAAAAAAGAAACAAACTTTAAAGCATCAAGAAGAAAAAAAGAGAAAAATAAAACATACCCTTTTCTTTAGAAAGCTTAAATCTTGAGATTTCACCAACATTACAAAGTTTCAAAAGAGAAAATCAAGAATGTATTTATGAAACTTTTTTTTTCTTTTTTTGGCATTGATGTGTACATTATTGTTGTGTGTATATATAGATTTGTGTCCAATACAAGAATTTAATGGAAGGGTAAGGGACTCATGTGATTCAAATTTTTTTTCTTTTTAACAAAAAGAAATTAATAATTATATCTCAATTTACGTGATATTTTTCTTTTTTCAAAACACCATTGAAATATGATCGGAGATTTATCTATATAAATGCTTGATTTATTTTAAAATGTAATTCATAAATGTGTAAACTATGTAAAGTAATAAAAGTCATATTTTTTTTCGTCTAATAATAATTGTTCATTATACTATTGTCCAACAATATTTGTTCTAATTAGAAAATTGTGTCTATTTTATCCTTATTATTAAATATTATTTATTATGTAACATATTTTTCAAAGCATTGAATTTAATAAAGTCTAAGGATAAAATATAAGTAAAATTGTTGAGAGCATATTTTAGACGATTAATTTGAACTTATATCAAACATAAGAAATCATTTTAGTGATTTTCTATAAACGAATAAAAAGATGAATTTTACATAGGCTGTTCTTTCTTTAATTAAAAATTTCAAATTTTAATTTTAATTTTCAATAGCAAAAATTCTTGATAAAAATATTTTTCTTACATAAAGCTCTATTTGATATAAATCTAAATATATGTTGATTCCAATACTGATATCGAACAGAAAATGAAAAATACAATGAAATTGACACCATTTTCGAGTGTTAAAAAGGTCCACAAGTAATTCATAGATTTAGTTTGATGTCACGTGTCAAATAAATCAGTATATCAATTAAAATTAGAACGCCAATAAAACGTAGTCATATATCAAAATGAAAAATTAAATCAAAGGTTAATAAAATATATACTAAAATTTTATGAATGAAATCAACGATAATTCGTTAATCCAAGGCCACAAATTATTCTACAAAAATATCTAAACGCTCAAATATTTTTCTACAAATTCTAAAAATCAAGAGTGAGATTCAAAATCGAGTTTCAAAATTCCTTAAATTCAAAGTACAAATAAAAATATTTATTATCTACTAATAGAGCTTACAAAATCCTTTCATTGATAATAGGAAGTGATGGTCCTAATAATGGATATCTACATGGTCCCAAACTTCCCATGCCTTCAATTTTGGCATTTTTTAATTTTTTGGTTTTTTTCGTTCGATATCTGATATCGATATTAAAGTTTAACTAAGTTTTGATTCGTATTGAAAAGTTTTATATTAAAAAATAATTTTTTTTTTTAACAAAGACAATTACATATTTAAAAGAAATAAAAAATGAAATCTTTAATTAAAGAATAAATATTTACATATCTGATATAACTCCGCGATAACGCTTATTTATAAATAAAAATATGAAAAGTCCCCATCACCAATTATATCTTTTTTTGTTGGGCATTGTGATGAAATATGGAGTTTGATAATTGGAAGGATACTAACATAAGGGGACTTAGGAATTGACAATTTTAAAATGCCAATACTATCTTATTAAATGGTACTTTCAGATTAACATTAAAGGCCTGTTACATGGTCCCACATTTACACATTTATCGAGGCATCTTCTATTCGATATTCTAGCTCACTGATTCGACTAATCTAAATTCAGGTCGATGAGATTTATAATGAGGTTATTTTATTTATCACAGGGTTATATCGTGATTAAATCTGTTAAACTATAAATAGGATTATAATCTCATATTCTATATAAATGGATCGATCTTAGCTAATATAAATAAGGAACATAAAACAAATACAATTTCAAATTTTTTATCGAGATTAATATTCATTTCAAGATTTGAATTTGGGAATTCAAATAAAGGATGAAAGATCATATACATCTCATCACAATGCATAATATTAACTAGTCCTGAACTCGTGATAATGAAATAACCTCTAGATGCATCGTTACTTATCTAGATTGTACGCATTCTAAATTTTGAATATGAGATATCAGATGAAGAATGAAGAAAACATATACATCTCATCATAACACATAATACGATTCAGTCCTCGTAAAAAAACAACCAACCTCTAAATGCAACATTGCTTATCAAGATTGTATTAATTCTTAAATTTGAGTTTGAGACATCAAACGAAGGATTAAAAAAAAATCATGCATTCAATGTATTTATGATATACTTTTTTAATTTATGTTACTTTTTGCACATATATAATTAAGTAAATTATATATGTTGAGAGGAAAAAAGAAGAATTGAGATAAATTATATATTTTATGCCTTCAACTTTGTAACAAGAAGTACTAGTGATCTAGTGGTTGTATAGTACCCTGCCACGGTATAGATTTGGGTTCGATTTTTGGCTGTTGCATTTTTTTTTGTGTAATAGGTAAATCATCAATCGATTCAATCTGGCTCCGCCCTTGGCTTAAACTTTTTAAGATAATACTCTATCCGTTTTAAAAAGGATGACCTAGTTTGACTTGGAATGAAGTTTAAAAAAAAAAAAAAACTTTTTAATCTTGTGGTTTTAAATTAAAGTTATGTCAAATGTATCAAAATGTCCTTTAATCTTCTGGTCTTAAACATGTCACGTGGAAAGTTAAAGTTAAAGTGTTACCAAAAAAGGAAAGATGTCATTCTTTTTTAAACAGACTAAAGAGGAAATATGACCATTCTTTTTGAAACGGAGAGAATAATTTATAGATTAATCTTTTTAACTTATTTGCGTGCCTATCTTTTTGTAGTTTGATTTTCTTTATTGAATTTCCTCGATTCCATTTGAGTCTGTCCTTGACATTCACGTAAATTCTAGCTTGGCTTCATAAAACTTTTTATGTAAATTATAATTTATAGAGAGAATCACAAAAACACTCCTAAATGTAGTGCGAATTATTAGGTTTATACCTGAACCTTAAAAGCGTTTCTCTATTTGACTAACTAAACTTAAATACACCCTCGATACACTCTTGATATGCAACATGTCATAGCAAATAGTCTCAAACTCTTGTAGGAACATGAAGTTCTTAATAAAAATCAAAAGAAGTGTTGAAAACACCCCTTAACTTGACGAGAACTTAGGAGTATATTTCACTACCTTTGCAAGATCAGGGGTGTATTTAGCTTAAATTAGTCAAGTAAAGGGGTGTTTTAAGTCTTCAATAGTTCAAGGATGAAACTAATAATTTTTGCCAAACTTAGGGGTGTTTTTTGATATTTCTCTTTAATTTATATGTTGAATCTTTTTAAACTTATTTGTGTGCCTATTTTTTTGGTAGTTTGATTTCCTAAACTGAAACCCTTCGATCTTGTCTGATTTTGCCATTGGCATTCACGTAAATTCTAGCTTGGCTTCGTAAAACTTTTTATGTATCTTACAATTTATGCTGTAAACAAGATGAATCTTAGGTAAATCATTGCTTATCAAAATTGTATGTATTTGTCTCTGTATTTGAAACTGAGATTTTAAATTAATGATGAAAGAATCTTTTACATTTCGTCACAATTTATAAAACAATCTAGTCTTATAACGAAACGATCTTTTGGATGACTCTTAGGTGAATCAAGATTTTATATGTTCATAGATTTGAACATGAGATCACAAATGAAGGATGAGAAAATCTTATACAACTCATCACAACGTATAAGACAATCTAGTGTCTAAGTAACAAAACAATCTCTAGGTAAAACATTGTTTATTAAGATTGCATTTGTTCCTAGATTTGAATAAAAGATCCCAAATTAAGAATGAAAAGGCCTTATACATCTAATCACAATGCATAAGATCCATTTTAGGAAAGTGTTCCTCATCAAAATTTTGTCAATTTTGAAGGCACGAAATCAAAATTTCTTATTTGTGACGAAAAAAATTATGTACATCCCGTCGCAAGTCAAATTTCTTTCGTTCTCTATTTATATATCCAAATTGCTTTGAAATGTTTTTCCTTTAAGCCGACGGTCATTCTGAAACAACTTCTTTTATCTCAAAAAATCAGAAAAAATTTATGTATACTTTACCTTTTCTCTATGTCAGCGCCACATAATCATTTTCCAAGCCTAGAAGAAACCTAAAGCCCCTTCATCCCCCCCCCCCCCCCCAAAAAAAAAAAAAAAAAAAATAAATAAATAAATAAACACTTCTCACTTGAAGAAGAAAAAATCAATGAACAAGACAAATCCGACATTGAAACTTGATTATTAAGAAGAAATCGATAAAGAAGAGAGAGATATTCTAATGAGCAACTCCAACTTAATGATGAAGTGAAAGAAAGGAGGAGGTTAAAAGGGGAAGAAGAGCGTTACTGGGTGGTTCGGGGATCTATGTCAGCATCTTCAAAACGTCTTCACGCGCTCAAACGACGTGAAATCACATATTCTGTCACATCAGTCCACAATGTTTGAAAGGAACAAATCATGGGTTATTCAAGAATTTAATAGGAAAATAACATAGTTGAGGTACCTAAGAGGAAAGACCCAATATGTTTGAAGACCTCTTTATGAGTTCCGCCTAAAATAACATTAGTATATTGTATTTTTTAACTTCACGAAATGTTTGCATTTGATGTACTTTTGATATACTTCCATAATTTACGTTATTTTTAGCATATAGTTCAACAATATTATAATTTACTTCAATGTTTAATCAAGTATATCATCTAGAATTATAAGTTTTATGCATCCTTCATTAAACAAATGACATTAGTGGTTTAGCGGTAGAATAGTACATTGCTACAGTACATACCCGAGTTTGATTCCCTGCTGTGGTGCATTTTAAAGCTATGACGACTAAAGCACAAATTGCGAAGTTGAGTATTCATAGAGGTCTGACATATAAAGAATGTGTCGGATTTTAATTTTCATCAAACACACCCTTTAAACTTGACCGTTTAACTAGGTCTCTCAAACTCTTTAAAAATATTAAAAATTGTGTCGAATTCTTCAAAAGAAAATATTTTTGAAGAATTCGACATGATTATGACAACTTTTGAAAGTCAAAGCGGTATAGCTAATTAGTATAGTGGATTTTACTTGATTTTCATATACTTCCTTTTTTAATAGGAGGAAGTAAAAATAACCGTAATTACAATTCAATAAATTCTTTTATATACCTGTTTAGAATTGATAAAAAGGAAATATAAATTAGAAGAAGAAAAAATAGTAATAGTTTGTGCCTGTAATAAATCATCTAATATTTTTAAGACTAAAAATATTTTATATTAGAAAAATGTACGTACCTTCATACGTTTTTTTAATTTTTATTAGAGCTTAAATATAATATATTTACGATAATATCATAATAAATAAATTTAACATAAAAATTTTATTTCGAAATTATTATGTCTAATCTATTCGGGCCACCAAACGATCCCATATACTGTTGGGGAACTTCAATTTCTCTCTACTCAGAGACTGTTAGTTCGTGCCACTCATAAAGGTTAATACTGAATCTTGATTTTGGTAGTATATTTCTTAATTTGCTGTAATGGGTGTAGATATTATCTGAAATTGAGTTTGTTTTCTGTATGGACCCAAATGTTTTCTTGAGCTGAATCATCAAGTTCTTGATTTTAAATAAGAAATGGGGAATCAAACTCTTATTGGTGAAAGTTTGGGTAGCTAACAGAGTGAGTTACTAAGATACTGCTGTTTCTTGTTGTTTATGTATGAAAAAGGTTACCTTTTTTATTTATATTTTCTTGATAAAGATGGTAGTAGTGTATTTAGATAAGCTTGTTTTGGTGAAGTGTTCTGTACAGAGGCGGAGCTAGGATTTGGAAGTATGAGGTCTGGGTTCTAAGATTTTACTGTCTCAAGTGCTAGTAATTGGATTGTGGATTTATTTGGTGTTTTTAAAAAAAATACATATACATGATTTGAACCCAAATATATGCTAACTCTATCAATGTGTCTGTGTATCTGCAATCTTGTTTGTTGGTGATGGGGGAAGTTGGTTATCTCATTAAGTGGTTGTATTTTAAGGTAGCGGAAGTAGAATAATGTTGTGAGGATGAGACCACTGACTTATAAGTTATGTTGCTCGGATTCTCTTCAAGGTGTGTGTCGGGTCCTCCAAAAATAGTGCCTTTATGAAGGATTTGACAGGGGCGTATTTACATATGGTTATTTGGTTGATTGGTCTGTGTATCTGGATCCAGAGGCGGAGCAAAGAAAGGTAAAGGGGTTCAATTGATTCCGTTAGCTTAAACAATGTTTTATTGAATCCCTCGACTCAGAGATGGATCCAAATTATAAACTTAATGATTTCAAGTTCAAAACTTTTGTTGCATCCCATTCAAATGCATTATCTGTTCTTATTTAGTGAATCTTTTAACATATATACTAGGTCTGAGCTAAAGTTACTGGTGTAGATGAACTCGTAAATTGTGAACTACATCCACTCCTGCCTTGCGTGAGGAAAGATTCTAGTGTAGTGGTAAAGGGGGTTAAAAATTGTTTTAGGTCATAGGTTCAAATCCTTGGTGTAAACTCTAGTATTTATAGCAGAGACCAAGTAGTTGAGGGTTAACACCTAGTTGATTGATTGATTAATATAACTAGTTCGAGCCGAAGACAGTTCGTTCAGATTGTGGGGGATGAGGGTAAAAGACTGATAAGTCTGAGTTCAGTACATTGAGGTCCTTTGGGACACGGAATGCCCTTTGTTTATAGGCAAATATGGGTATCATGTTTGATTCCCCCTTGCCGAGTTCACAAAATTTGTCATGTTATATGATATTATTGTTTTTATTTGTTCTTTTCTCAATTTTAAAGTGATTATATATTTCTCGTCTTAGTTCTTCATAGGATAGATTTGAGAGATTGCACCTTGTTAGGTATTTTGTTCTTCCCTGGATTGACATGAGAAGTTCCACATGTTTTCAGCTTCAGGAGTATTGACTTCTAGTAATTATTGATGGAAACAAACTGCCCAACATCTAGAAACGATTATGCTGCTGACATCTCTTCCATCAGGCAAGCTCAAGTACGCATCGAGCCCTTTGCGCACAGAACTCCTGTCCTCACCTCAGAAACTTTAGACTCTATTGCTGGAAGAAAGTTGTACTTCAAATGTGAATGCTTTCAGAAGGGGTGAGAAGCTCTTTAACATAGAGTGGAAGGGTTTCTTTCAAAGTAGTCCTGCATAAGTGTGTAGTAGTGAACTAGAGTTTCTGCCTAAGAGTTCTAATTAAGGGCCAGCATTTGTGCAATTTATCAGGGGAGCTTTTAAATTCCGAGGGGCATGCAATGCTATTTATTCACTTGATGATGATCATGCTGCTAAAGGAGTTGTAACTCATAGCAGGTTCTTTCAGATCTTTCTGGTTTCTGTGGTTTAATATCTATATTTATTTTTCTGGATTACATCCTGATCTACTTCCCGTTAAATTTAGTGGAAATCATGCTGCAGCTCTTGCTTTGGCTGCAAAGCTACGGGGGATCCCTGCTTATATAGTTATACCAAAAAATGCTCCACAATGCAAAGTCGAGAATGTCAAACGTTATGGTGGTCAGGTTATCTGGAGTGAGCCATCGATGCAGTCCCGAGATGATACTGCAAATAAGGTGTTGCAAGATACTGGTGCTGTTCTTATTCATCCCTATAATGATGGTCGCATTATAAGGTAACATTGGTTTTCTTTGTTATTTTTTATTAGATGATACTTGGTACTTCCCCCTTCTCAACTACAAAATAGATTGAGAGGGGCCTGAAAGCCCCCAAAGAAGCCTTAAGAGTATTCGTGTGCAATGTGTTTTGTTAAAATTCTATCTCCTGCCCAAGACAAACTGAGCCTTACATCTCAGTTTATGTGTTAATGATCCCTCTGTATGATGATTTCATCTTTCTCGACATTTGCAGCAATTTCATTACGAACTATTCCAAGTCAACCTTGAACTTCTAATTGAACTGTATGGAATAGTAGTTTTTGATATTCCAAATATACTTTTTCCCAAAAAAATGAACCTTTTTGCTAGGAATCTTGACAATATGATCTGTACTGATGAATATTTCTCCATTTCATATGTTCTTTTTTTGTGGTCTATACAGTGGCCAGGGTACAATATCACTGGAGCTTCTGGAACAGGCTTCTGAAATTGACACCTTAATAGTCCCAATAAGCGGTAAATCAACTTTTTAAAGACTTTGATATATCATTATCTTCAAATTTTAATTTGTAGACCAGCCTCAGTTACTGGTATGGAATGAATTGGTGGTCTGATATCCTCAGTTACGTTGGGAATGAAGGTGGTGGTCTGATATCGGGAGTTGCGTTGGCTGCCAAAGCCATTAATCCTTCCATTCACATTTTTGCCGCCGAACCAATGGGAGCGGATGATGCTTTCCAGTCGAAGATCAATGGCAGGATCACTAAGTTATCCGAGGTCAACACTATTGCCGATGGGCTTCGAGCCTTTCTTGGAGACCTTACATGGTAAGGTTTTATCTCCTTCTACTCTAAATTACTGTGCCTGTTTGGAGCTTTTAGCAATCAAGATCAAAGTTTTGTTGGCGGCAAGATCGGCATGACTCAATTTTTTAGAGATCGTGCTAATTTTTTCAACTATGTTGCTTAGATTCTTCAAAAATACTATGGGTATGCATTTTTGAGGATCCCACCAAAGTGAGGCAACATCTTTGGAGGGTCCAAGCAACAGAATTTATTGGTTATCAAATTTAGTGTATTTACCCCTGCACGGAAGAAGCCTCTTGGTCTCTTTTTCCCAAGCCCTTCTACCCCCTAGCTCTTTTTCTTTCACTTATATGCGGATTTCTAACAAGATAATTTGATATCTTTGCGTTTTCTAACACACTCTTGATAACTTTGCTTTTTCTAACGAGCCAATTTGATAAATGGTATCTGGCATTCACCTTTACCGTCAAACAGGCCTATCGTCCGTGATCTCGTGGATGACGTCATAGTTGTTGATGATGAAGAGATAAAACAAGCTATGAGACTTTGCTATGAAATTCTAAAGATTGCAGTGGAACCAAGTGGAGCTATTGGCCTTGCAGCAGTTCTTTCCAGTAGTTTTAAAACAAATCCAGCCTATAGTAAATGCAGTAATATTGGCATTGTAATTTCTGGAGGCAATGTTGATCTTGGTGTGCTTTGGAATTCCGTTAACAAATGAGAAACTATGTATTCAATCTCTCCCCTCATTGGAACAAACTTCTATATGATTCATGTATTCTTGCAATTTCTTGTTCTTTGTTTTATGTTTCACATTATTTGTTTTTTTTACTGTTCTTTTGTTCTGAATGCTCTGTACTGCTTTCCTTTTAGTTGTCATTTTCTCACTACTGTCTTATTTTCTTTTTTATAACTGCTTGCTTTGATGCTCTTGAGCCGATGGCCTTTTGGAAACAACCTCGCTACCTCCACAAGGTATGGGGTAAGGTCCGCATATACTCTATCGTCCCAGACCCCACTTGCGGGATTGCATTTGGTATGGAAGTTCCATCGAATGTTGAGTCGATTTCTGTGATTTTAGCTACTGAGTATTGGGGTATCTTTCTGCTCAGGCACTGTAAGTTCTTTCCAGCCATTAAGGTTCATTCTTTCCCTCTTAGTTCTCTTTCTATTTTCAGTGTCTACTATATACTAATACTGGTTCTTGATTTTAGTTTTTTTTTTTTAAATTGCTGTAATGGGTGTAAAAATTATCTGAAGTTGAGTCTGTTTGTCATGGACCCAAATGGATTTTTGAGTTGATTCAGTAAAGTCGAGAATGTCAAATGTTTTGGTGGTCAGGTTATCCCGAGTGAGCCATTGATGCAGTCCCGAGAGGATTCTGCAAACAAGGTGTTGCAAGATACCGGTGCTGTTCTTTTCCTTCCTTTAATGCTGGGCGCTTTATAAGGTAACACTGTTTTTCTTTATCATTTTTGAATAAATGATACTTGGTTCCACTCTGTCATTATTCCGGTTATTGTAATATAAATATACATGTATTATTATTCATATTTTTATCATACATATTATGGCAAAATACAATGTTTATATCTCATACATATTGTGGCAAAATATAATAATAAATGTATACAATCAAGAAGAAAAAAATTCAATCAAACCCTCTGAGGATCATATTTGGGTAATGTCTAGAAATTTGTGTATCTGGAAAGGGATAAGTTACCTAACCAAGTGCTCTCTTACCCTACACTTGTGTCCTTGATAGCATGGGTTGAAATTTCTTTTTTCCCCTTTTTGATACATGTATCTTAAACAATCTCTTTCCTTTCTTATTATCGATACTTGCATCTTCTGCAACAACTTTCAGATTCTTTGATTTTTTTTTTGTTGTTCATCCAATGACTGCATTTTTATGGGGTCATTGCAAACTTAGTTCTCCTCTTGGCTTTTAAAGCAGCAACAACCCCTGCATTGTTATCTTCTTGAGTGAAAATGCACAAAACAAAGTATGGACAATCTTGATAAGAATGTTGGTTAGAAGGTAATACCTCAAGAAAGCCTCTTAGGAGTAGAAGCTTCCGCCATTGATACACAGAAAAAAGCTTGAAAACCCCCCTAAAATAATTCAAATTAACAACTTGATGTCTGAGAATCTGGAGAAGAAACTATTAGATACACATAACCAACATATTTATGCAAAACCATTACTTAACTGGAAAAATCACTGTACCACGAATTGAGGAATAACCAAAATTGCGAGATTGAGAACAGGAGCAAATTAAGGGAAGTGGGATTTGGTAAGAGAGTTAACCGATAGATACAATGTATTAAGCCTTCAATAGGGGAAAGGAAACAAACTAGTGAATTTGCAATAAAATGGTAACTGACAGCTAGTGAATTTGCTATAAAATGGTAACTGACGCCACATTTGGTAATATTTTAAAACTAGTACTATGTATTTTTAGATATAGTAACTATATTTGCTTATTTAGGTAACTAATTTATGTGTGAAAAAGTGGGCTAGACCCATTAATCCTTGAAAGGGAGAAGGAAACAAGGTAGTGAATTTGCTATAAAATGGTAATTAACGCCACAATTGGTAATATTTTAAAACTATAACTATGTATTTTTGATATAGTAGCTATATTTGCTTAGTTAGGTAACTAATGTATGAGTGAAGAAGGGGGAGAAAAGGTGGGAACAAAGAAAAATATCATCCAAAATAGTGGGACAATATATTAAATAGGAAATAAATCCCATTCACCTAGGAAATTTCAACCCTAAGAAGTTTACTCATAAAACGCATTTGGTAGTTGCAATTTACCAAGTGCACTTTAACAGTTTTGGTTATTTCCAGGATAGGTTCATTACATGACATAATACATGTAGAACTTCACATAAGACACAAATTGTCATATGGAATCCAACGTAAGACGAATGCATCTATTTGTTCAATTTTATACAAGTTTAATTGTTTGCTTGCATATCCAAAATTGGAGGACATATACGTCAATTGGAGTCAAGTTGAGGGTACATTGATGTATTATGTCTTATATATCTCATATACTTATATGTTGATAAGAATAAATGGGTCTAGCCCCCTTTTTCACTCATAAATTTAGTTACATAAATAATCAAGTATAACTACTATATCAAAGATACATGGTTATAGTTTTAAAATATTACTAAATGTGGCGTCGGTTACCATTTTATAGCAAATTCACTAGCTTGTTTCCTTCTCCTTTTCAAGGATTAATGGGTCTAGCCCACTTCTTCACTCATAAATTAGTTACCTAAACAAGCTAATATAGCTACTATGTCTAATATAGTACAAATATAGTCTAGGACTATATTTGTACTTGAATATTAAGAAAAGCCACAAACTTGATGAAGAAAAAATGATATATGAGCTTTTCTTGAAACAAATGAAAAGGGAATTTAACTAAAACAAACATCTAATTTCTTGATCTTCTACTTGAATCCTTGCAATTTTTGGGGTATGACAAGTGAGCTTTTCTTGAAACAAATATAATAAGCATAATAAACTAAATTTTCATTTGGCATTACAACACAAGAAACTCAAAAAAAGCAAATTTAGGGCAACACTCTAATTTTAGTTTTTCACATGTCTAAACCACAAGATTAAAGTGGGATTTGGTAAGTGAGTTAACCGATAGATACATACAGTGTATTAAGCCTTCAAAAGGGGAAAGGACACAAGCTAGTGAGTTTGCTATAAAATGGTAAGTGATGTCACATTTGGTAATATTTTAAAACTATATGTATTTTTGATATAGTAGTTATATCTGCTTATTTAGGTAACTAATTTATGTGCGAAGAAGTGGGCTAGGCCCATTTAGTCTTATCAACATATAAGTATATGAGACATATTAGGGTAAGAGAGCTCTTGGTTCTTTTGAAAAAAAGCTTTTTGCTCGAAGGAAGGGTCTGAAACTTTATTTGAGCCGATAGTGAAGCTCTCGTCAATTTAAGCTTCAGGTTAGAATTTACTTGGTTCATAGCTTTATTGGTTGCTTTTTAAAATTTTTTTGTTGATAAGGATATGCTAGAACTTGATAGCGATATAATGTAGAGTCCAAATGGAGCAGATGATGAGAGAATCAACTATGATAATGGTCACATCCATTTTCCATGTAACTGCTGTCTTCTGATGGTTCTTTTGAAAATGTTTTGTGTAGTAAGAAATGACGACGATTTAATGATTCTATAACGATCGTGTATGGTTTAGATGTTTTACTTTGGAACAAGAATATTACTATACACATTGATATATTAAAATTAAATATTTTGATGGATTGTGGTCATGAGATATGCTTTCAGCTTTAGATTTATGATTTGAGGCGTAGAATATTGAGATTTGGCCTCAAGTTTGAAATTTAGGGAAATTGAGATTTAATCCATCATTTGACATTAAAATTTAAACTTGATTATAGATTTGGACTCCGTGGCTTATGGGTAACGTATCCATAATCCATCATTTCCCTTGGTTGATCGTTGAGATCAAAAGAATTTCCTTTCTCATGAAGTCTGCTCAGGCTATTTGTCTTGGAAGCGTGTTATTTTGTGTTTGTTCTCAAAATCAACTGATTATACATTTCTTGTCTTAGATCTTCACTTGATAGACTTGAAAGATTCCACCTTGTTTGGTATTTTTGTTCATTGATCTTCCCTGGACTGACTCAAAAAATATCACATGCTTACAGCTTCACGATTTTTAACTTCCAAAGTAATCATTGATGGAACCGAATCACACAAAATCTAGTGACAGTTATGCTGCTGATATCTCTTCCATCAGGGAAGCGCAAGTACGCATTAAGCCCTTTGCTCAACAAACCCCTGTCCTCACCTCAGGCATGTTAGATTCTATTGCTGGAAGAAAGCTGTACTTCAAATGTGAATGCTTTCAGAAGGGGTGAGCTACTCTTTAACATAGAACGCCAGGGATTTTCTCAAAGTAGTTCCTATATAAGTGTGTTGTAGTGAATTAAAGTTTCTGATATTTTCGCTTCTAATTAAGAGCCATTTGTTCTTGCAATTTATCAGGGGAGCTTTCAAATTCCGAGGGGCATGCAATGCTATTTTTTCACTTGATGATGATCAGGCCACTAAAGGAGTTGTAACTCATAGCAGGTTCATTCAGAGCTTTCTGGTTTCTGTAATAAAAATATCTTCATTTTATTTTTTGGATTTTCCCCTAATCTACTTCCGTCGAATTCAGTGGAAATCATGCTGCAGCTCTTTCTTTGGCTGCAAAACTGCGGGGCGTCCCTGCATATATAGTTATACCAAAAGATGCTCCAAAATGCAAAGTCGCGAATGTCAAACGTTACGGTGGTCAAGTTATCTTCAGTGAGCCATCGATGCAGTCCCGGGAAGATACTGCAAACAAGGTGTTGCAAGATACTGGTGCTGTTCTTATTCCTTCCTCTAATGATAGGCGCATTATAAGGTAACGCAAGTCTCACTTTTTTTTCTAGGAATCTACACAGAATGATCTCTACTAATGAATAGTTCTATACTAATATGTTTCTTTATGATCTTTACAGTGGGCAGGGTACAATATCTCTGGAGTTTCTGGAACAGGCTTCGGAAATTGACACTTTAATAGTCCCAATCAGCGGTAAATTCGACAATTTTAAGACTTTGATATATTATTTTCTTGAAATTTTAATTTGTAAATCAGCCTCATTTTCTGATTCGGGATGAAGGAGGTGGTATGATATCGGGAGTTGCATTGGCTGCCAAGGCCATCAATCCCGCCATTCGCATTTTGGCTGCTGAACCACTGGGGGCAAATGATGCTTTCCAATCAAAGAGCAATGGTAGGATTACTAAGTTATCTGAAGTCAACACTATTGCTGATGGCCTTCGAGCTTTTCTTGGAGATCTCACATGGTAAAGTCGAGCTCCTTCTACTATAAATTACTGTCTGCTTATTATGAAAAGCTTTTCCATAGTCAAAATCAAGCCTTTCTTGAACTTCTGGGCATTTACCTTTACCATCAAACAGGCCTATTGTCCGTGATCTCGTGGATGACGTTATAGTTGTTGATGATAAGGAGATAATACAAGCTATGAAACTTTGCTATGAGATTCTGAAGATTGCAGTGGAACCAAGTGGAGCTATAGGCCTTGCAGCTGTTCTTTCTGATGGTTTTCGAAAAAATCCAGTCTATAGTGAATGCAACCATATCGGAATTGTTCTTTCCGGAGGAAACGTTGATCTTGGTGTGCTCTGGAATTCCTTTGATAAATGAGAAACTCTATTAGTCGCGAGAGGCAGATTCATAATTTGAATTAGTAGTTAGAGTTTGGAATTTTGCCACAACTCATTTGATTTACTGGTTCGGAGTCAATTACCATTTGTTCTTCTTTAGTTATGTTTTTTTCTATATATACATTGTTCGATCCAAAGTTACTTGTTTCAGATGAATCCGTAACTTTCACTCTATGTCCATCCTTGGAAACAGGTGTTATTCAATGTTTCAACTTTTCTATTATTGATCATATTTTTCAATTTTCGTATCGCCAGGATTCATCATAAATTGATTCACTATATGAATATTTATTGTTTTTTTTTTTGCACGTTAACTTCTTCTGTTGGTTACCTGCTAATAGTATCTGGTTCGAGCTTTAGTGAGGATTCATATCGTCAATCCTAATTTGTTCTAGGCTGAGACGTAATTGTTATAGTTGTATTCTAGCATCGAATGTAGTTACTACTACAATTATGCTCAGGACAATATAAATATTTCTTTTTATGTATAATATATAGACAATCATGATCCCAGTTTGTATAATATTGTATTGATTTGCATAACTATATACACATGTAAATAGACACCTCTTGTTCTAGACTGAAATTGAGTTAGTTTTTTCATGGACCAAATGTTTTCTTGAGCTGATTCAGCAAGTTCGTGATTTTTTAAATAAAAATGGGGAAATGGAGAGGGGAAGACAGGGAATCAAACTCTTATTAACAAGGTGAAAGTTCGGGTAGCTAACCTAGTGGAGTTACTAAGATTCTCCTGTTTCTTGTTGTTTATGCATGAAAAACGTTTACTTTTTTATTTTTATTTTCTTGATAAAGATGATAGTCGTGCATTTAGATATGCTTGTTTTGGTTAAGTGTTGTGTTAACAGAGGCGGAGCTAGGATTTGAAAGTTATGAGTTCTAGATTCTAAGATTTTACTGTCTCAAGTGTTAGTAATGGATTCTGAATTTATTTGGTGATTTTCCTAAATGCATATACATGATTTGAACCAAAGCTAGAGAATGCTGCCGAACCCCTGATAATGCTGCCTCTATCCATGTGTTTCTGTATCTGCATCTTGTTTGTTGGTGATTGAGGAAGTTGGTTATCTCATTGAGGGGTTGGATTTTAAGGTAGCGGATGTATAATAATGTTGTGAGTATGTGACCACTGACTTATAAGTTATGTTGCTCGGACTCTTTTCAAGGTGTGTGTTGGGTCCTCCAAAAATAGTGCATTTTTGAAGGATTTGACAGGGGTGTTTTTACATATGGTTATTTGGTTGATTAGTTTGTGTATCTGGATCCAGAGGTGGAGCAAAGGTAAAGGGGTTCAATTGAATCTGTTTGCTGAAAAAATGTTTTATTGAATCCCTTGACACAGAGGCGGATCCAAATTTTGAACTTTATGGTTTCAAGTTCTTCACTTTGTTGCATCCCATTCAAATCCATTATCTGTTCTTATTTAGTGAATCTTTTAACATATATACTAGGTCTGAGCTAAAGTTACTGGTGTTGATGAACTCGTAAATTGTGAACTACATTCACTCATGTCTCGCGTGAGGAAAAATTCTAGTGTAGTGGTAAAGAGGTTAAAAAAATTGTTTTAGGTCATTGGTTCAAATCCTTTGTGTAAACTCTAGTATTTGTAGCCAATACCAACTAGTTTAAGGTTGAGGCCTAGCTGATTGAGCGATTAGAATAACTAGTTCAAGCCGAAGACAGTTCGTTCAAATTGTGGGTGATGAGGGCAAAAGACTGATAAGTCTGAGTGCAGTACATTGAAGTCCTTTGGGACACGGAATGCCCTTTGTTTCATAGGAAAATATGAGTATTATGATTGATTCCCCTTTGCCAAGTTCACAAAATTTGTCATGTTATATGATATCCTTGTTTTTATTGGAAGTGTATTCTTCTTGTGTCAACTGATTATATGTTTCTTGTCTTAATTCTTCATTGGATAGATTTGAGATATTCCACATGTTTTCAGCTTCAGGAGTGTTGTCTTCCATAGTAATTATTGATAGAACCAAACTGCCCAACATCTAGCAATGATGCTGCTGCTGATATCTCTTCCATCAGGCAAGCTCAAGTATGCATCGAGCCTTTTGCACACTAAACTCCTGTCCTCACCTCAGAAACTTTAGACTCTATTGCTGGAAGAAAATTGTACTTTGAATGTGAATGCTTTCAGAAGGGGTCAGAAGATCATTAACATAGAGTGGAAGGATTTCTTTCAAAGTAGTCCTGTATAAGTGTGTTATAGTCAACTAGAGTTTCTGCTATTTTTCGCTTTTATAGGTAAGGGCCATTGTTCGTGCAATTTATCAGGGGAGCTTTTAAATTCCGAGGGGCATGCAATGCTATTTATTCACTTGATGATGATCATGCTGCTAAAGGAGTTGTAACTCATAGCAGGTTCGTTTATATCTTTCTGGTTTCTGTAGTTTACTATCTATCTCGTGGATTACGTCATAGTTGTTGACGATGTAGAGATAATATCAGCTATGATACTCTGCTATGAAATTCTAAAGATTGGCCTTGCTGCAGTTCTTTCCAATAGTTTTAAAACAAATCCAGCCTACAGTGAATGCAATAATATTGGCATTGTAATTTCTGGAGGCAATGTTGATCTTGATGTGCTTTGGAATTCTGTTAACAAATGAAAAACTTTGTATTCAAACTCTCCCCTCATTGGAACAAACTTCTATACGATTCATGTATTCTCGCAATTTCTTGTTCTTTGATTTTTGTTTCACATTATTTTTTTAACTGTTCTTTGGTTCTGAATGCTCTGTACTGCACTGAAGAAGCCTCTTGGTCTCTTTTTCCCAAGCCCTTCTACCCCTAGCTCCTTTCTTTCACTTCTACGCGGATTTCTAACAAGCCAATTTGATAACTTTGGTTTTTCAAACACACTCTTGATATCTTTGCTTTTTCTAACGAGCCAATTTGATAAATGTTATCTGGCATTTACCTCTACAGTCAAACAGGCCTATCGTCCTCGATCTCGTGGATGACGTCATAGTTGTTGATGAAGAAGAGATAATACAAGCTATGAGACTTTGCTATAAAATTCTAAAGATTGCAGGGGAGGCAAGTGGAGCTATTGGCCTTGCAGCAGTTCTTTCCAATAGTTTTAAAATAAATCCAGCCTATAGTGAATGCAATAATATTGGCATTGTAATTTCTGGAGGCAATGTTGATCTTAGTGTGCTTTGGAATTCCGTTAACGAATGAGAAACTGTGTATTTAATCTTCCCCCTCGTTGGAACAAATTTCTATATGAATCATGTATTCTCGCAAATTCTTGTTCTTTGATTTTTGTTTCACATTATTATTATTATTATTATTATTATTATTATTTTTACTGTTCTTTGGTTCTGAATGCTCTGTACTGCTTTCCTTCTTAGCTGTCATTTTCCCGCTACTGTCTTATTTTCTTTTTTTATAACTGCTTGCTTTGATGCTCTAGAGCCGATGGTCTTTCGGAAACAAATTCGCTACCTCCACGAGGTATGGGTAAGGTCATATACTCTATCCTCCCAGACCCCACTTGTGAGATTACACTTGGTATGGAAGTTCCATCGAATGTTGAGTCAATTTCTGTGATTTAGCTACTGAGTATTGGGGCATCTTTCTGCTCAGGTACTGTAAGTTCTTTCCAGCCATTAAGGTTCATTCTTTCCCTCTTAGTTCTCTTTGTGTCTACTGTCCACTAATACTGGTTCTTGATTTTAGAATTTTTTTTAAAAAAATTGCTGTAATGGGTGTTAAAAACTATCTGAAGTTGAGTCTGTTTCTCGTGGAGCAAGTAAATTTTGAGCTGATTCAGTAAAGTTGAGAATGTCAAATGTTTTGGTGGTCAGGTTATCCCGAGTGAGCCATTGATTCAGTCCCGAGAGGATTCTGCAAACACGGTGTTGCAAGATACTGGTGCTGTTCTTTTCCTTCCTTTAATGCTGGGTGCTTGATAAGGTAACACTGTTTTTCTTTATCATTTTTGAATAAATGATACTTGGTTCCACTCTGTCATTATTCCGGTCATAGTAATTTATCTGATACATGTATTATTATTCATATTTTCATCATACATAGTGGCAAAATACAATGTGTATTATCTCATACATATTGTGGCAAAATATAATAATAAATGTATACAATCAAGAAAAAAAAATTCAATCAAACCCTCTCTGGATCATATTTGGGTAATATCTAGAAATTTGTGTGTATCTGGAAAGGAATAAGTTACCTATGTAAGAGTTCTCTTACCCTACACTTGTTTCTTTGATAGCATGGGTTAAAATTTCTTTCTTCTCCTTCTCAATACATGTATCTTAAAGAACCTGTTTCCTTTCTTATTATCGATACTTGCATCTGCTGCAACAACTTTCAATTTCTTTGATTTTTTTGTTGGTGTTCATCGAATGACCGCTTTTTTATGGGTTTATTGCGGAACTTAGTTCTCCTCTCGGCTCCTAAAGCAGCAACAACCCCTGCATTGTTATCTTCTTGAGTGAAAATGCACAAATCAAAGTATGGACAATCTTGATAAGAATGTCGTTTAGAGGGTAATACCTTGAGTAAGCCTTTAGAAACCATTCGATACACATAAACAACATATTTGTTAAGGAATTGAGGAAGAAGCAAAACCATGAGACGGAGAATAAGAACAAATTAAGAAAATTAGGATTTGGTAAGATTTGAGAGAATTAACTGATAGACATACAGTCTATTAAGCCTTCAAAAGGGGAATGGAAACAAACTAGTGAATTTGCTATAAAATGGTAAATGACGCCACATTTTGTAATATTTTAAAATAGAACTATGCCTTTTAGATAAAGTAGCTATATTTGCTTAGTTAGGTATAAGTATAACTGATTTATGAGTGAATAGTGGGCTGGACCATTAATCCTTAAAAAGGGAACAGGACACAAGCTAGTGAATTTTCTAGAAAATGGTAACTGACGCCACATTTGGTAATATTTTAAAACTATAACTATGTATTTTGATATAGTAACTATATTTGCTTCGTTAGGTAACTAATTTATGAGTGAAGAAGGGGGCTAGACAACATACAAGTATATAAGGTCTATTAGGGTAAGAGAGCTCATGGTTCATTTGATAAATAACTTTTTGCTCGAAGGAAGTGGCTGGAACTTTATTTGAGCCGATAGTGAAGCTCTCATCAATTTAAGCTTCAGGTTAAAATTTATTTTGTTCATAGCTTTATTGGTTCCTTTTTTAAATAATTTTTTTGTTAATAAGGATATGCTAGAACTTGATAACGATATGATGTAGAGTCCAAATGGAGCAGATGTGATGAGAGAATCAACACATCTGTGATGATGGTCACATCCATTTTCATTTAACTGCTTTCTTTTGTTCTTTTGAAAATGTTGTGTAGTAAGAAATGACGACGATTTAATGATTCTATAATGATTCCTATACTGTGAAGATGTTTTATCATTTGACAGAAAGATTGAAACTTGATTATAGATTTAGATTCCGTGTATGTCATTGATCCATCATTTCCCTTGGTTGATTCTTGAGATTAAAACAATTTCCTTTCTCTTTAAGTCCAATTTGTCATGTTATATGATATTATTTTTCTTGGAAGCGTATTATTCTTGTGTCTGTTCTCAAAGTCAACTGATTAAACGTTTCTCGTCTTAGATCTTCTCTAGATAGGCTTGAAAGACTCAACCTTGTTTGGTATTTTTGTTCTTTTGATCTTCCCTGGACTGACTCAAAAAATTTCACATGTTTTCAGCTTTGCAATTGTTAACTTCCATAGTAATTATTGATGGAACCGAATCACACAAAATCTAGTGACTGTTATGCTGCTGATATCTCCTCCATCAGGGAAGCTCAAGTACGCATTAAGCCCTTTGCGCAACAAACTCCTGTGCTCACCTCAGACACTTTAGATTCTATTGCTGGAAGAAAGCTGTACTTCAAATGTGAATGCTTTCAAAAGGGGTGAGAAACTCTTTAACATAGAACGTCAGTTCCAATGTAAGCGTGTTGTAGTGAATTAAAGTTTCTGCTATTTTCGCTTCTAATTAAGGGCCATTTGGTCGTGTAATTTATCAGGGGAGCTTTTAAATTCCGAGGGGCATGCAATGCTATTTTTTCACTTGATGATGATCAGGCCACTAAAGGAGTTGTAACTCATAGCAGGTTCATTTAGAGCTTTCTGGTTTCTGTAATAAAACTATCTTTATTTAATTTTTTGGATTATCCCCTAATCTACTTTCCGTCGAATTTAGTGGAAATCATGCTGCAGCTCTTTCTTTGGCTGCAAATCTACGGGGCATCCCCGCATATATAGTTGTACCAAAAGATGCTCCAAAATGCAAAGTCGCGAATGTCAAACGTTATGGTGGTCATGTTATCTTCAGTGAGCCATCGATGCAGTCCCGGGAAGATACTGCAAACAAGGTGTTGCAAGATACTGGTGCTGTTCTTATTCCTTCCTCTAATGATGGACGCATTATAAGGTAATGCAAGTCTCACTTTTTTCGCTAGGAATCTACACAGAATGATCTCTACTAATGAATAGTTCTCTACTAATATGTTTCTTTACAGCGGGCAGGGTACAATATCTCTGGAGTTTCTGGAACAGGCTTCGGAAATTGACACTTTAATAGTCCCAATCAGCGGTAAATTCAACAATTTTATGACTTTGATATATTGTTTTTCTTGAAATTTTAATTTGTAAATCAGCCTCATTTTCTGATTCGGAATGAAGGAGGTGGTATGATATCAGGAGTTGCATTGGCTGCCAAGGCCATCAATCCCGCCATTCGCATTTTGGCTGCCGAACCAATGGGTGCAAATGATGCTTTCGAATCAAAGAGTAATGGTAGGATTACTAAGTTATCTGAAGTCAACACTATTGCTGATGGCCTTCGAGCTTTTCTTGGCGATCTCACATGGTAAACTCGAGCTCCTTCTACTATAAACTACTGTCTGCTTATTTTAAATCTTTTTTCATAGTCAAAATCAAACCTTTCTTGAACTTCTGGCATTTACCTTTAACCATCAAACAGGCCTATTGTCCGCGATCTCGTGGATGACGTTATAGTTGTTGATGATAAGGAGATAATACAAGCTATGAAACTTTGCTATGAAATTCTGAAAATTGCAGTGGAACCAAGTGGAGCTATAGGCCTTGCTGCTGTTCTTTCAGATGGTTTTCGAAAAAATCCAGTCTATAGTGAATGCAACCATATTGGAATCGTGCTTTCCGGAGGAAACGTTGATCTTGGTGTGCTCTGGAATTCCTTTGATAAATGAGAAACTCTATTAGTCGCGAGAGACAGATTCAGAATTTGAACTAGTAGTTCAATTCATTTGATTTACTGGGTTCGGAATCAATAACTATTTGTTCTTCTTTAGTTAAGTTTTATATATATAATGTTCGATCCAAAGTTACTAGTTTCAGATGAATCTGTAACTTTCACTCTATGTCCATCCTTGGAAACAGGTGTTATTCAATAATTCAACTTTTCTATTATTGATCATATTTTTAAATTTTCGTATCGCGAGGATTCATCATTATTTGATTGACTATATAAATCTTCATTGTTTTTTTTTTGCCTGTTAACTACTTTCTAATAGTATTTGATTTGAGCTGTTAGTGAGGATTCATATTGTCGATCCTAATTTGTTCTTAGACTGAGACGTTATTATTGTTTTGTTGTTGTTATTGTTTTATTCTAGCATTGGATGTAAGTATTACTCATATAAATATTTCTTTTTAGGTATAATATAGACAAACATGATCCTAATTTGTATAATATTATATTGATTTGCATAACTTATATACATATGTAAATGAACACCTCTTATATACTTACTATCATAAATAAACATGAAAAAATCGACAAATTGTTTGCTCGTATTGATTCAAAGTCGAGGATATAGATGTCAGTTGAAATTAAGTTGATGGTACATTGATGTATTATGTCTTATATACGTAGATAATATTTTCATATAGACATAATATATAAACATGATTCTTAATTTGACTTTACGTGAAAACTACGACCTTCAAATTTTGAATTTGAACTAGCGGTTCGAGTTTGGAATTCTACCACAACTCTTTGATTTACTAGGTTTGAAATCAATTGCTATTTGTTACTACTTCCGGAGTCCATCCATTGAAATAAGTGTCATTCAAATTAACATGTTTTGACGGTAATATCAAATATGCTATTAGCTTAATAACCATATAATGTTTAGTTTATTTTCTTTCTATTATAAGTTGATATTAACAGTTTTTTTGATAGTAATATCAAATATGCTCTTAGCTTATTAACCATATAATTTTGTTTTTATTCTCTTTCTACCATAAGTTGATATTAACAGATTTTGACAGTAATATCAAATATGCTCTTAGCTTATTAACCGTATAATGTTATTTTTGTTTTCTTTCTACCATAAGTTGATATTAACGGATTTTGAGAGTAATATTAAATATGCTCTTAGCTTATTAACCATATAAATTTTTATTTTCTTTCTACCATAAGTTGATATCGACTTTATGAAGTTATTGAAAGTTATTGTTACCTATTTATTTGTTGTTAGCATACAAGTTTGATTTTAAGTACTCACTCCACTCCATTTTTCATGAACATATTACTATTCGAGTATGTATTTTTTTTATTTGTAAAATTAATTCTTTCAGAATTTACTTTGAAAAGTTTAAAGTTTTTTTATTTTTCTATTTTCAAACTTTAAATATTTCACATAAATTGAAGCATAAAAGGATAGTTAAATTCAACAAATTTAATAAAGAAAAAAAGGGGATTAATTTTGTGTATTAAAATTTAAAAGAAGAATCGAACCGCAAGAGTTCATAACACAAATCATTAACTTTTTCCTATATAGAGGAATTAAAAAATAGTCGAAACATAAAAGTATATCGCATACAATCTTACTTTGTATGTTTACAAAAAAAAAAAATTATTACTTCATGGTCATATAGAAATAATTTTACTAATACATGTACTCATATCAATATTCCTTGAAAAAATTTAATAAAATAAAATAAATATCGAAAAAGAATTTACCCTTAAACATATGAGTTAGGGGTGAGTATGGTATGGCGTATATCTAATTAGTATATTACATCAAAATTTTAATAATCTGGTTTTGGTATTACGATATTTAGTATGGTATGCATTTTAATTTTTTATATTTAATATGGTATTTGGTATTTAGAAATAATATATCGAAATAGCGAATATCATACAGAAGCATAATTTATATGTATAATAAAATAAAACAAATATGAAATCTAGTATTATGTAAACTAAATGTTTATAAGAAGAAACGTTGACTACTCTATTTTGATTGAAATTTAATTGATTAGCAAAAGGAATTGTTTGTGCTTTATTTTGAATATATTTTTTTACACGTGTAATGTGTTAGTATGATATAACTGAAACTTCTTTTTTTAATTCCTAATACTTTATTATACGAATATATATTAGTAGAAGTTAACTATAGTTATCGATATATCATATTCTTGAATATCAAAATCGAATTTTAAAATACCGAAATAAATTAGTATGATACTAGTATAATCAAAATTTTGATAATAGGAAATCAAAAAAAGAAAAGAAAAAAGAGACTAATACGGCGTCGTTTATCTTGTCTTCCCGTATTTTAACAAACTTTTTAGGGTTTTAGAGTCCTCTTCTCATCACTATGAGCTCTACAGCCATGGATACCCAACCCCCTCCTCCACCACCATGTTGGAGCAACATAGTGAAGCAACAACCGCCGCCACGGCCACCACCGCAAATTACTACTACTCCGGCCACTGTCACTGCCTCCGTAGCTGCAGAAACGGCGGCGAAGGTAGGTAACGGAGTTTTGGTAGGGAGCTGTAAGTCGACGAAGGGGATAGCAGTGGCTGTGGTAGATGCAAACGCTATAATTCAAGGCGGAGATAAGCTGAATCATTCGGCTGATCGGTTTGTTACTGTACCTGAAGTGCTTGCGGAGATTCGTGACCGAAACTCCCGTCATTCACTCAATTTACTTCCGTTCACTATTGATACCACGGAGCCTTCCCCTGATTCTCTTAAAAAAGGTTGGAATTTTTTCATTTTTTTTTTGTTTTGCAAAATATCACTAGCTGATTGGTTACCCGATATTGATATTGATGGGAGGTATTAGGTATCCGGTGGAATAATCGAGTTGCAAACAACCTGTGTTTATGTATCAGGGCTCGAACTCTTAACCTATGGTTAAGTGTTTTGTTGAATGTATAGTTTGATAGATTTGTTAGAAAAAATTGTTTTGATTGCTTTGAGTTAGTTACATCTTACATATAAGTGATTTCACTTATTCGCTTTTAACTCTCTGTTTGGATGGTTGTTACTTATTGTTTAAGTATGGTATTGTATTGCATTGTGTTGTATTATATCATACTTATGAATCTAATGTTTAAGATTGTATCGCGCTCAACATAAAAGAGAAGTTATATGCTAGCCATCTATCTATATAACAATGGATTTAAACGATGCAAATACATTAAAAGTTACAGTCAAAACAATTGTATTTAAACTAATAATATAGTACAACGGGTAACAACCATCCAAACAAGGTGTAGAGATTGATCGTTTGATTGACTAGTTATATTCTAGTCATCTATCTATATTAAAAGCGTCATCTTTAATTTGGGCTTGGGATCGACAGCGCGAATAAGCTCACAAAGGCTACTGTGTGTTTTGGGTGGTTGGAGGTGTTAGGAAAAAATATTTTATCTTGCTGAAAGAAACACTAAGGATATTTGTTGAATATGTTGTGTTACCTGGCTTTGCAGTTATCAGCTTTGCAAGGAGTACTGGTGATTTGCACACACTTTCTGATGTGGATCTCAAGCTCATTGCTTTAACTTACACATTGCACGCTCAATTTCATGGAACTCAGCAGCTCCGAGATTGCCCTCCAGCTATTCACATGATTAATGTAAAAAGGTTGCCGGAGAAGGACTTGCCTGGATGGGGCGCTAACATCTCTAATCCGGAAGAATGGGAAGCAATAGAACACGCACTTGATGAAGGAGCAGACACTACCTCTAGAATTCTTCCCTTGAAAGATTTGAGCTTGAATGTTATTCCTCTTGATCAACAAAGTGGTAGAGATGGTTCTGTCGTGAATGGTGGTGATTCTCATTCTGAGAATCAGATGGATTTCGATGATGGCTTCAGTAAACCTCAAAAGTACTTGCCACAGAAAAAAGAGGTGAAGATTGATGGTAAGAAGATGGTTGCTGATGGAATTGATGCATCACAGGGACAATATGACGATCATGGTGATGATTGGCTACCTGCTGTGAGCAGAAGTACTCATAGGAGATTTCTCAGGCGAAAAGCTAGACGTGAAATGTCTGAAACATCATCTAAAGTGGATGATTTACAAGATGCAACTGAAAATACAGTCGATGAAAACCTCGAAAACTGTCAATGCGATGATATCTCTATGCACCAAATCCCTGAAGAAAATCCTGAGGCTAATGCCGAGGATGGTAATGTTTCTGAAGTAAGAGAAGGTGAAGAAAAATTGTCTATGATTTTGTCTCAGATGCGGCTTGAAGAAGATTCTGCTAAAGCTCTTCAAGATGACGCAGATGTAAACATTTCCAATGAGGGGCCTGAATCAAATGATGCTAATCAAGACGGTAAAGAATTTGAAGAAGATGAAAGGGAGGATTTCGTCTGTGCAGATGTAGGAGCGGAAGATGCGGAGATGTCCAGCCAGATGGATGAGAGCGTTGAGACGTCGTTTGTGGATGATAACAGCAGTGAACAAAGTTGGATGTTGAAATCTTTGTCCGACTCAAGTGTGGCCTGTGTGACAGCTGATTATGCAATGCAAAATGTTATTCTTCAAATCGGTTTACGCCTTGTGGCACCTGGAGGAATGCAGATCCGTGAGCTGCATAGGTATGTAAAAGCTGTTGTAATATCCATTGTCTATTGTTCATGTCATAAAAGTTGCCAGAGTTGTTATGATTGCTGCAAGCGGACTATTGACATACTCCGAATGATCCAGTTAATACACTGCTGCCTTAGATGCTAGGAATCCTATTATTTGATTGCATCATTTGCTTAAAGTAGCGTATCTGTTTTCAGGTGGGTACTGAAATGCCATGCCTGTTATAAAGTGACAACAGATGTTACTAAGATTTTCTGTCCCAATTGTGGAAATGGGGGCACTTTACGCAAGGTAGCAGTGACTGTTGGCGAAAATGGTATTGTGATTGCAGCACGCAGACCACGTATATCCTTGCGAGGGACAAAGGTGAGAATGACATCTCCTTTCCTAAATATGTCCGACTGTTACACTTCTATAAATCATAACAGCAGCCTAATTAAAAACAGTAACTTGAGTAATATTCTGAGATAAGTTCATATTTGTCATTGCTTCTGTACATTTTTTTTCCCCCAATCAAATTACAACAGAATGCATTCAAGAATCAAATTTGAGTGGTCTGTGAAGCATAACCATGAAAGTTCTCTCTAAATTTTAGTTAGTGATTTTGTGTTACTTACACCCTCCCTACACATAACACACGTGGAGGGGACTTCTACATTCGTTTTAGAGTCTAATCAGACGCTGTAACCAATGCTTGGAATTTCTCTTCTCCAATTTCATGCTCGGACACTTCAAAAATGTCATCGAATCCGTGTGGGATTCTCCAAAAATGCATAATAGCTTTTTGGGGAATCTGGCGCACACTCAGACAATATTGTTGAACTCAGTCCGAGCAACGTAGCTAGAATGTGAAACATTTTTGCTGATTGCTCCCTTTGCAGTTCTCCCTGCCTTTACCTCAAGGGGGTAGAGGTGCTGTTACCAAGAACCCAGTGTTACGCGAGGACCAGCTTCCGCAGAAGTATCTTTATCCTAAAACAAAGAAGAAGAACAAGGTTGGTTTCAGCAAAAGAAGTTCCTTTTTTTCTTTTTTCTTTTCAAGTAATATGATGAACATCACATTTTCGCGCTGCGTGAGAAGTTGAGTTGATTTGTTTGTTCTCTGTAGGGAGATGACAACATATTTACTCCGGACACTATTTTTCTCAACCATACTAGTAAGAAGGCTCCTCTTCAGCCCCCTGTTCGCAAGGCACTAGCTGTTTTCAGCGGGAAGAGAAATCCTAACGACAATCATTATTCTCGCGCTAAGCATTAGTTTGAATTTTTCGAAAAAAAGACTACTTTTATGAATTCACATTTTTGTACTAGCGATCTGGGTTATCTATACTAGTCCATTATATAGTTGGATGCCCTGAAGATCAATGTTACCAAATCCTCTTTTACAGATTATTATTTTTTGTGATTGTTTGTTTATGGATGGTCTCAGGAATATGTTACAGTTTGATTAAAAATATTATATGATATTTTCATTCTTAGTATACTGCGTGAACTTGGGGACGGAGGAAGGAGAAAGTGAACAACTAATATAGGACGATGTGTAGCTTTCCTCAGGGTTGATTCATTATCCATTGAGTTTTGAATTGTGCGACTCTTTGATATATCTTAGTAATAAAAAATAATGTCTCGATATTTAAGGTCGTGAAGGGTCGTTTGGTATATTAAATTTTGTATCAACTTTATCTCGTGTTTGGTGTGAGGTATTAGGTAATTTCGGAATTATTTTACTCCACCATTTGTACTAAAATTATGGGATTAATCTCCCATATGGAAAGTTAGGATAAAATGGTCTCATACGATATCCTGTACATTAAACGAGATTGAACTACTATTTTTTATGATTGGAATTCTAAATTTTAGTCATGTCTTAAATTTGACTTTATTAAAACTAACTCCAAATATTGTAATGTTTTAAGTTGTCGAAAGGGGATATACGCATAATTTTTTTTTTTAAAAAAATAGGAATTAGTTAAATAATGATGTCAAAATCGAATATTAACTAGAACAAAATAATATAATAATCGACGTACAAGGTAGAAACAATAAATAGTAATTTTTTTTTAGAAGAAATAAGAAACTACGAGAGTTGTAGTATGCCATTTAAAAATGAATAGAGCGTATAGTATAGTGGCGGAGCCAAGAATTTATTAAAAAATGTATAAATTTTCTTTTTACACTTTGTTTGGATCATTGTTACCCATTATTTCATAATATATTATATTGTATTGTATTGTACTCTATTGTACTGTACTGTAGGGTAGATATAATATTTGGCTAACTGTATTGTTTGTTATTGTTTAATAACATTTTAATTGTTTGATTTGGTCGTATCATATTATATTGTAATTTATAAATTTACTAAGATATCCTTAATTATTCTAGGGTAGGAAGTTTGATTAGATTTAAATAATTAAAGATAAAGGGTAAAATAGTATTTTGAAATATCATGTAAATATATAATTGGAAAAATAAATTAAGTAACAACAGGAACACACTAAATTGGTTGTCCATAAAATAGGGGTTTTCATTGTTACGTAACAACGAAATTTAACAATACAATACATTTTAAGGAACAATCAAAACAAACATTGTAGGTATAATAACGACACAATACAATACAATGGATAACAATGATCCAAACACAGTGTTAGCGTCTTAAAGGGTGCACAAATTAAATATATAACATAAACCTAACATTTAATATTAATATACCATATAATTTTTCAACAAAAAATATGCACCGAACCACTCTTTACGCCCAACGTCACGTCGACCATATGTGCTTGTATGGAAAGATAAACCGATATTACAACATTCAAACCTAATATTTAACCTTCATACACCACATAATTTTTCGACAAAGATGTTCATTGAACGATTCTTTGCCTAAGGTGGCTCTGCCCATTTGCTATTATGAGACGACACAACACTTAAGTATTTACTAATCTTTTATCCTAATTCGTGTCTTTTGATAAATCTCTTACCAAGATCATATGCTCGATAAGTTAGAGTTGCGTATGTATGTATATATATATATATATATATATTAAAAAAAACAATTTTGCATAACGACAACCTAATTATCATATAGTTGCATGTTAATTTCTTCAAGGCGGCATTTATATGCATGAAAGAATATTTATTTTCTAAAAGTAGTAGCCTAATTTGAATTTATAAATCATATACCTAACTTTTCATACTGAAAATCTGGGAAATACATAAAAAAAAAGTCATATTTTTTTATAAAAAATTATCAACTTGTACTACATATTTAATTATCCAAACATATATATATATATATATATATATATATATATATATATATATATATATATATATATATATATATATATATATATATATATATATATATATATATATATATATTTCATATATCTTGACTTTTACTATCCAACACTTCCTAATCTTATTTTTCTTCGAAGCGAATTCATAATTTGAAGTTTAATGGTTCTGAATTTTACATTATTATGTGTGAACACATGAAATGGTCGTGATCACTTTTAATCATCACACTGTATCAATCGATATCTATAACGATTTTTTTTTACTAATTACGTTATAAATAATACGATTGTATAAATAATTTTTTACGCGATTCGATTTTTCATTGACGTTTGAAGTTCTCAATGGGGACATAAATTTTAAAATTGACCTTACTTTTCCAAATTAAGGAAAATGGATGGAAAAAGTGCGTAGTTAGTCACTATCAGTTTAATTACTAATTAAGTGATTAGCAAGCAAATGATGTAATCAATTATTAATAAAACGAATAATTAGTTGTAATTATGTCCCAAGTGGATAAAAGTGCTAAATTCTTTTACCTATTTATAATATAATTAGTTTTGGCCTAGTGGAAAAAAAGTGATCTTTTTTTTAAAAATTTTTTGTTTGTATACAAGATTTTCTAACTTTGGCCTTGTTTGGTTATAACTAAAAGATTATTAACGTTTGATTTTATTATTATATTGTATTGTATTATAATGTATGCGTGCATTTGTTTTGTTGAATATATTATTAGGACAAATTACATCATACTATTTCGTTATTATATAACACTATAAGAAAATTATGAATTACATGGAGATTAACCTGGAAATTAGTATGAAAATTTGTAGAAAAATAAGTTTCTTACGGATTTTTATACTAATCCCTAAGAAAATCCTCATGTGATTAATACTTTTTTTGTAGTGTAATCAGTGGCGGAGCTACATGCAGTGAAGGGGCCGATACCTCTTCGTCGAAAAATTACGTTGTGTAGCAAGAATTAAAATATTTTTTATATATATATATTTATATTAAATATTGACACTCCTTGACTTTTACACGATTTTATTTCTTTATATTTTGACACCCCTTAGACCAAATTCTAGCTCCGCCACTGAGTGTAATACGATAGATAAGCTTACAAAAAACTTGGGGTAAGAGAGCTTTTATAAAAAAAGTACAATAAAAATAAATAGAATTATTAGATAATACACAAAAACTAAATGAGTTGGAAAAAATAAGGTAAAAATCCGATCACATCATATAAAATGAGATTTTTCGTTATATGAAATTGATGATATGATATAATAAATTTAAATGACAATCAAAATCGATGTTATATTAAACTAACAACACATACAATAACATAATACGTAGCAATTATCTAACAAGTTGTAATCGCGAAACACCTTAGTATAGTTATCTTAACTATACTAACAAATTAAGAAGAACGGTCAAGTTTTGCCTCCTGAATTACGTGAAAGGTTCAAATTTACTCGAAATTTTAATAATTAGCTTTCATCGTTTGAAAATAAAAACATAATTAGTCCGTTTTAGTAACAACTAACAACAATAATACTTTTGACTCGAACTATTAACAGACGATGCGTAAATTTATTTTATTTCGCATAATTTGAGAGAAATTTTGACCATTTTGCCCTAATAACTTTATTGTTGATCTCATCTAGAAAACTAACTAAAAATTAATTCATACACACAACCGAGTATATTGACTCCTCCTAAAAATAGAATTGGTATAAGTCATGTAATTAAATTCAGTCAAAATTTTGGTTTATATTTAATATACAAATACAATTAATTAATTTCCCCAGTACAAAATAAGTTGTTATTAAATAATTAAATAGGAGGAGAAATAATAATTATTTTTTGAGTGGGTTCTACCTAGAGTCATGACACTTTCAAACTTATTAGAAAAAAATAACATCAATGTGTAGGGTATATATAATAATGGACAAAGACACAAAAAATAATGGATATACACGTGTCATAATCTTATCCATCGATCAGACATTTATCGACGGATAAGATTGCGCCACATGTCTGTATTTACTCTTCCGTTAGAGTTAGGATATATATGCTATAGTTTTTGAACGAGAGGGGCAGCGATGTCCTAAAAGTATGACGGAGGGTATCTGTATACCATTTATAATAGTTCGGAGACATATTTATCCTTTTTCCCTTTTTTATTGTACTTGCAACTCTACTTCGAAAACATTTCTTTTGAGCCCGTCAACAACAACCTCTCTGTAGAGATAAGAATAAGGTCTACAAATATCGTATGTGTATATATAGATATATCCTAGCTTAAAGAAAAATATACAACTATGTAAGTTTCACAAAAATTTCTGACTCCACGACTAAACACGAAAGAAACTAAACCCTTGTCAAAGTTACACATAGACATATTCCAAGTCAATGTTATTCAGCTATTTTCAAGTGTGTGACTTCAAAATATGTTATATATATATAAAGCCCTTTCAAGTATATCTCTTATAACTACTATATCATTTATTTTTTTAATTCTTCAATTTTACATCTTCTTCTTCTTCTTCTTCCTTCAAGCTCCTAATTCAATTAATTATGGCTAAAATATGTCCTGAATTATTGTTACAACAATCTTCTCCTTCATCATCATCGTCGTCACCATCGCCTTATATTAAATCTATAAGAGAAACATTTACTATATGGATGAAATCTTTAATTTTCCATGGAAATGGATGTACTATTTTTAATTCCAAAGGTGAAATTGTTTTTAGAGTTGATAATTACCAAGAAAGTTGTAGAGATGAAGTTTGTATCATGGATCTCAAAGGACAAGTTCTCTTCTCAATTAAAAGAGAGGTAAATTAATTAATTATAATATTATTATTGTTATCTATCAGAAGCGGAGTCACAATTTGAACTTTATGAATTTTGAATTCTAAGATGATCTCAAGTGATAGTAATTGAGTGTTGAATTCTATCGAACTCACATGTTATATATCTTTGACACCAGTATCTCACGCTACCGAAATCGTAAAAAAAAAATTAGAAATTTTTCGTTAAAATTTGACTTGTCGATAAGGTATTTTTATCGGAAAAATTGTCGATAAGCCAATTTTCAACGGATTGATTCCGTTAAAATTAGCGATTTTCTGATAGTGTTCTTGATGATCGGAAAACATGAGGTTGTCATTTTCCTTCACAATTAACTTAATCTTTCAACTTCTCAACATTGTTTTAGTCAACAATTAGATATTATTATCAATTTTTAATACTCTTGAAAAATTAAATATTATATTGATTTGTTAATATTATTACTATTAATTTTTAATAATATATATTTTTTATTATTTTCAGAAATTAAGAGTTTTTGGTCGTTGGAATGGATATGGATCATGTGGTGAAATAAAAGGGAGGCCATTATTTCAAGTAAAAAGGAATTGTGACTTTTTTTCAAGAGAAAATGTCATTTGTAATTTTGGGTCATGTGATGAAAATAATGTAGGAATAAATTGCTACAAAATTCAACATTTTGATAGAAATTCATCATATAAAGTTACAAATTCTACTGGCCAAGTTGTTGCAGAGGTTAGTATGTTGTTATCGAATAATTTTTTTTGTACTGTCGATATATATATAATGATAAAATTAACTCAAGAGATGAGAATTATGCAAAGCTACTTAAAAAGTCTAGTTGCATCATCCAACACGATTGTGGAACTACTAAATAGGCACGCACCCCTAGACTTGCTGATTAATTACATGCTAGAGCGTGAATAATATAAGAGTCTAATATTAGATACACAAATTAAAAATCGAATGAATTGGAATTAATATGATTCTAATACCATATGATAAGAAATAGACACTGAACCTAATTCAACTTCAAAAATTCTGTGACTACTATTATTATTATCTTTTAAATGTCGTGATAATATTAAAAATTTGTTTATTTAATGTATAAAAAGTTGAACTATTTTAAGTAATTAGTTTCTATGTTCTAAAAACATTTTTATGGTGAATTTATTTATAGGTAAAACAAAAGCAATCATCAAGAGGATTTGGGTATGGTGAAGATGTGTTAACTTTAGAAGTGGAACCCAATATAGATCACTCACTAATTGTGGCTTTTGTAATAGTATGTGGATTGATTCATGGAAAATTATGAACGGCTTGATTCCTTATTCAGATTCCGAACTGTTATTAAGAGGCCGTATCTTTTCTTTTCTTGAGGCTGTAAAGGGGGTCATCCCCTTTCATTTTGAACTTCGTGAGTAAGTAAGTCGTAGCGCGCTCCTTCCCCACCCCGGAATTAAAATCTTCTTAACCATCTCGAACTCCGAGTGCTTTCCAAGGTTAGGATTGGTGGGGCCTTACAAATATTTGTAACATTATATATGTTGATGACAATAACATATACTAACCCCACAACAAAATTCCTATAAAATTTCTTTATATGTTAGTATCATTTTTGTATAGGAGTCATGCTAATTATTATATAATATAATTTTAATTTTGACGATATTTTAAAGAAACTGACAAATAATACTATAATATTTCAAGATTGATCATATCAATTTTAATGTATCGTGCGTTTAAATGTAAGAAGATATTGGAAGTGATGTAGGGTGATCTTCCTAACTTACGAGATTATAGAATCTCCTTATAACAATGTCGTTTAGGCCTTATTGTTTTATAAATAAAGTACAATAATATTTGTTCGATTTTTTAAGATTTTCTTTATTTATAAAGTAGCTTTTGTATCTTTGTTTTAATCGATGCACTTTATTTCTGAAGTTCAAACTCGTGATCTTTAAATGGAAAACGAAGATATTTTTTATTTTACCACTATCTTTAATCGTACATTTACTTTAATTAGGTAGAATTTTATATAATTGATTGCTTTTAATTAAATAATTATATACTCCAAAAAGTATATTTTATCACCTTCTTAAAACACTTTCCAAGTCATCCTCTTTGTCATTTGCTTTGTTGTTTTTTTATAATATTTGAAAAATACGTAAGCACACTTTTAATTTATATGTAAAATTTTAGAGACAGATTTATATTATATTAAAATTTTATTACTATTTAAATTTATTTTATAAATAATTTTTTATTCCTTTTCGGCCTATGTGATATTAGTTTGAAAAAATGTTAATATACGTTGGGCCCACAAGATAGTGTCACGTAGGACGAAAAGGAATAGAAAATTATTTATAAAATAAGTTTAGGAGATAATAAAACATTAATATAATATAAGTTGTGTCTCTGAGATTTTGAATATAGATCGAGGAATAGTAGTGTATTATCTCTATGATATTCAAACGAAGTCAAAACATTGATATAAGAAGAAAAATCAACTACAATAATTGATAGCTGACACTATATATATAGAGAGAGAGTTATTTTATGTTGTTTTTTTAGCTAGGATATGCATTAATAGAGGTTAGAGGCAGATAAAGTTTATTGATTATGAGTTCAGCTAAATTAAGCATTTTTATTACAAAATATCATTAATGAAAAATCACTAAATTTAAATAAAGTGTTACATTTAAATTCAAAATTTTAAATATACAATAACTTCTATGCTAAGAATTTCATGTATTAGTGTATCAAATTTAAATTTTAAATTCGCGTTTATAATTTTACTTTAATATTTTTCTAATTATCCGACTGTGATTGGTCCACTAATTCAAATTTCTATCCCACTAAAAGGGAAAATGTACACTTTCATAAGGAGTTTTTATTAATTTAAGAGCTTCAATTTAAATTTTTTAGTAAAATTAGAGTGATCATATCAAATTCAATTATTAAATGCACATTTTGAATATACTGATCGACTAATTTAAATTCACCTAATGAATTTGATTGATTGGAGTACAACTATTTTTGGAAACAGACCACGTTGAAAATAGTAGATGAATACAAACTGATGGGCTCAATAATAGCGACCCTGTCTTGTTCAAGTTTCTCACATTCATAGTTCGTATTCAATATATGTGATATAATTTGATTTTTAGATGGATTTATTATACGTTAAATGATAATTATTAAAAAAATAATATTTATATGAACAAATAATCTGTAAAAGTGATTGAGTCGATACAATATATGATATTTCATTAGAAAAGTTAAAAATCATTTTTTTCCGTCAATATTTTTTCTGTCGAGCTCGTCACGTCAGATTTCACAACATTTACATCTTACTAGTGAGTTCACCCAATATGCACTCGAAAGATGGCGACTACTGTTAGGATAAAATAAGCAAATTAAGCAAAATTATTGATGTAAACAAAAAAAAAATCAAGGGAATAGGACCCTGCTGATTTAATTATTTTATAATTAGTTGTTTATTTTTAATTTAAGCAGTTGAGTGAACAACTACTTAAATTGATTTTTTTATTCATTAACCAATTTGATAGCGCAAATATTATTTTTCTTTCGTCTAGGTAATGTTGTAACATGAATCCAATAAAGATTTACCGTATTAAATCTTCTTGATAAAATATTAAGTAGCAACATGAAATGGTGTAATAAACATTTTAATGTTAATAAGTATCTACTATACATATAAGTTATAACATAAAATCTTTACATTATTACTAGGTGAATTAAATAATTTTTAGTTAAAACGATATATTTATTCTAAGAAATTTATCAAATATACAACAGGTCTTTTGGAAGATTTATAGAACCAATTGTTTTTTTGGTTAACCATTCATTTCTGAAGCTCATTGACCAATTAATCTGGATTTACATAGAATAGATTCACGATTAGATAAAAAGTATTTTACAAAGAGAAAATCATTTTAAAATTGAATTCAAGTTTTTTGTATTAAGAACGAAAGAATTGAGACCTCTTGAGTATATGCTAAAGTTGTATGACTTTGTCATACTGAGTTATGCATATGATTATTAGATCAGCAGAGTCAGAATTTTTAGTTTACCCTGATCGTGCAGACATCAAAAGGATTCAATATTTACAACTTATAAATAAATAAAAATATTCTCGTATATATACAACGTATTTTTCAAGTAAAAAGAAAAATTCATAGGTAGAAAATACCACCAATCACTACCTACAAAAACAACTTGAAATGCTGTTACACAGCACATCTTATTTCTCAAAGGAATTGTAAACTATATGATAAAACTACTCATTTTTTTTGTATTTTATCTGATGGTGTAACTCTATGCAAGGAAAAAATAAATAAAGAATAATAATAAAATTCCTCAGCAATTTACATTTATTTCAATTTAAATCTATTTTACCAGTTCTTTTTTCGTGCTCTTGATGTTTCGCAGTTTCATCGCGAGCTTCTGTCTTTCTCCTTCTACTTCCGCAAATTTGAGGCTTATTTCTGAATATCTACCTTGCATTTCCTTCAATTCAACTTCCATGAACTTGTTCCTCTCCTTCAGTAGTTCCATTTCATTTGATAGTTCTTCGAGATTTCTGGTATTACATGCTGTGCTTTCCATTTCCTCGTCCGAACAACAGCTGTTATTGCTGCTTTGGTATATGCATTGCCAATTAGGAATGTAGAAGAGATACAATTATTGTATAGACATCTAGAATAATTAGTCTTCGACAATTTATTCACGAGATGTGTATGTATAGTCAAAAAGGCATAATACATATACAATCACTCAAACTTGTCCTCGGCTGGCAAATAAGAACTCCAAATTTGAGAGTGCACATAGAAACACCTCAACTTGGTTACAACTGACAACTAACCCACTCCAACTTGTCCTCACTTTGTCTCATGGACACCCTGACGTGACACATAAATTTTGGATATGTCTAGATGATCATTTTATAAGTTGGAGTGTTCAAGTGACACAGTGGAGACGAGTTGAGGTGTCTAGATGTGTGTATTCAAAGTTGGAGAGTTTATCCCTAGTTGACGCCAAGTTAAAGTATCTATCTATGTTTATGCATGTCAAAAATGGACCGCCACTCAAGTTATCCTTGTTCAAGTGACTCAATAGTGATATTTAATGATTTTAATAATATAAACTTGTCGTTGTCAAAAGTTATATGATCCTATATAGCTCTGACTCTCCAAAAATGTTGTCACACGATCCGACATGCACCAAGCAACATTTTTGAAGGTTCAATCAACATAGATTTGAACGGCATAAGAATCAATCATGAATGCAGGGCAGGACTCATACCTCTCTGTAGACAATGTTTGAGAGGGATTTTCATCTTCCGTGCCTGTTGTAGTTGTGAGATTTAGATCTTCCATCGCCACCTGTATCAAATGTACCTTCAGTCAGATGAACTTTAAGAGTTAACAGTGTAGAAACCGTATCATTTTCGAATCAGACCTGACCTAGCAACTTCAATCACAAACTTCAATCATGACTAGTTCAAACATCATTGTTGCGGTCTTATGTCTGATGTTTAGTGAAGTGAATTATAATAATTATTGTGACAATGCTAGTGTACACGATAAGGTTCTTGCTGCTCACCTTTAGGGACTTCTGTTCGCAGAACCTTTCTGTGCTCTGTTGGAGTTCTTCTAATCTTCTTTCTAACTCTTCGATTTTGTCTTGAAGATCTTTCTCCTTCTCCATAAATGAACCCTTTGCGTTATCAAGTGCATTTTCCTTCAGCTTGATCTGACACTGTGATGATGGAATGAAAATTTAGATTGATCATACTCATCAATGATCATTTTTTATAAAATACCTATGCAGGAATAGAGATAGCAAGAGTAAATGCACAACGGATTTCTTACATGAATGTTACCTTTGTAGATGGAAACAATCTCAATCATGTTATAAAGTACACGAATAAATCAATTCCAGCAATTTACAACTAGATTTAGGTAGATCAAATGTACGTGAATATTACCTCAAGCAACTTTATTGTCTCTTTTAGACTATCAGAATCCGTGAGCTTTTTTTCCAAACTATTTAATGCATCCTCATTCTTGTTCAGATCCTCTTTCAGCCGGGACAGCTGCTTTCTCAAATTTTCTTTCTCGGATTCATCCTCGAACAAAGACTTCTTCATTTCATTACATTCAGATATAAGTATATTCACTTCCAAATGCAGTTCTAATATTAATGTCTCCTTCTCATCCATAATAGACCTCGTGGCATTTAGTTCCTTCACAGTCTCCATAGCTTCTTTTTCCACTAAATCTAGCCTAGTTTCTAGTTCTCTTCTTTCACTGTGACCTTGCTCGACAAGCAATTGCATGTTCTCAATTGATTTCCTAGTACTTTCCAACTCCTCAATTAGCATATTTTTCTGTTCGGCATGCTGATGAAGGATATTCTTGTCTGCTAATAGATTTTCAATCTCAGCTTTAAGAGAGATGATTTTCTGCGACAAGTGGTGTTCAGTTTCTTTAGCCACCTCTTCTTGTTTTTCTAGTTGTGCGGATTTTGCTTCAATTTCCAACTGCAGTTTTTCCATTTGACCGGACATATCAGTTATCTGGCTAGAAAGCTCAAGCATTTTTGCTTCATAATGCACTCTGATTGATCGGAGTTCCTCAGATGATTTTTGAAGCGTCTCTTCAAAATGCATTATCTGCAGGCGGAGCTCATTAGCTTCATGTAACGCTTTATTTTCGTTCGCTTTTAGTGAGCACATCATTTGCATGGAGAGACTTTTAAGTTCGTCCTGAAGCCGCTCTGCAGTACTAGCAGTGTGCTGTCTTGTCTTCCTCAGTTCTTCTTCAGCTCGTATTGCTCTCTGCTCTTGTTTGACTTTATCACAAGAAAGAGTTTCAAGATCAGCTTCAAATCCCTGTGCTTGATTTTCCAGTTCTTCATCCAGGCTACTGACTTGAGCTTTGAGCTCGCTTATGGTGACCAATGAATCGGAGAGTTCTTTTGCTTGCTCCGTCAGTTCATTCTCCAAACTTGTAATCCGTCCTTCAAGTTCCCTTACAGTTGAATAAGAAGTTGCACATTCATATTGCATCTTCAGTTGTTCCTGAAACTCGCTTTGCTCGAGTTTGTATAAGATATCATGGTTTTCTTGCTTCAGTATCTCATTGTCGAGGACAAGTTGCTCCATCTGCATCTCTAAGTCATCTCTTTCTCTCCTGTATATCTCGATTTCACCGCACAGGTCTTCGATCTTTTGTTCCAGCATATATGAGTCCTTGACATCACTATGCTCTCGCACAAGCTGCTCTAGTGCTTTTTGATCTTCGTCGTCGTCATCAATCATATCATTCTTGGAGACAACATCCGGCAAATTTTCAGCATCACAAGATGTGGTAGATTTGTTGCAAAAGCAGAGATTTTGTTTGTTCTTCTGTTCTAACATTTCGTCTAGGTCACGCACAGCAAGAATTAACTCGGAATTCGATTCTTGTGTCTTCTGAAGTTGTCTTTCCAGATTTGCATTAAGTTCCTTTTGATAAGCCAATTCTTGCCTAAGTTCACTAACAAGAGTTTGAAGATCCCCTTGTTCGTAGAGCAACTTGTCTTTGGATTTTGCCTCATTTAGACGTCTTAGGGAAGCTTTTAGTTTGTCACATTCTTCTTTGAGAGCGTCTCGTTCATTTTTCAGGCTAGCAACCTCTTTCAAGAGATCCTGACCTCTTCTGCTCTCCTTGACGATTTGTTTACGCAAGGTTTGAAGTTCCAAATCCGACACTTCTACCTGCCTAGCAAACGCTGCAAGCTCAGATTTTAGTTTCACAACAACAATATCTGAGACCTCCTGTGATGCTAATCTATGAAGAGCTTCTCTTGGAGTACTCGAAGAGCCATCTGTACTTGCCTCGAGAGCGGAACCCCCCAACCATTCCGACTGTTGAATTTCTTCAGAAACTGTAGTAGAGACGTCAATACTGGGCTTCCGCAGAATTAACGCATCATTTGGAGACAAAGGGAAGTTTATGTGATCCTGATTGCCAATGTTGTTTCTCATTTTGATTTGCTGAGGCGTATCAAGCCCTGAGCTGCTTCCAGAACTGGACATGGTAATATCAGATTCACCTGATGCCCGGCGGATGCCATTCAGTTCACCATTGTGCAAAATAGGTTTGTTGATCAGACCATCCTATTAAAACCAAATGCAAACAAGAAAAGAGACAATCTTATCAGTCGAAACAAACTCAGGTCGAAGGATCAATCCTCGGATCTCCGTTCTCTTGCAATCAGACAGAAGTTTTTATGTCTTACCTCTGTAGAACTTCCCTCAAGGCTAGCTTCTACGTCATCATTGCTTAGTTGTGTCCTCAAGATCATATTATCGGAATTTGGTATTGCATCTTCGATCTCTTCAACTCTGTAGAAGCACCAAAAAAGATGTTAAAAAGACTAGTTTAAATTTGACACTACGCAAGAAACGAAAACTTAAAAGAAAATCATGGAAGTCATCGGGAATCTGGACAGCACCTTTGATCAGAAGAATCCTGAATCCTCTGTATCGAAACCTATGGACAACGAACAAAATTTAAATCCAATCAGGTCCAGAAATCTCGCAAAATAGCAATGTGATACATATTCGTTCTTGAATGGATGAACGACTTACATGTAATAAAGCTCCCGATTTTGAATTTTTTAGCGGAAGAGAAACAGAAGAGATCTTAGATGCCTCTGCATAATTCGAGAAATCAATCAAAGCTTCTCCAGCAACTCCGGATTTTGAAGACCCCTACAAAGTACACACCCAAACAAATTATGTAAATCACTTGCTAAGGGATCAATGCAGCATAAAATCGTAGACTTGCAAATGCAGCTTACAGTTCCCAGGATGAAGTAATAGATTTTTTCATGAATCTTCCCCGACTTCGGTTCTTGAATGAACTTCACAGTTTCAAGAACTGCTTTCTCCCAGTAACAGCTCCCATCACGAACCGGTGCCTTCTCTAATTTTAACGTTGGCTTTCCCACATCAGCAGGGACCACAGATATCATCAATGCATCCCCCGCTACCTATGTCACATATACGAATTAATCCGTTATGTTTTGAAAGAATGTCAGTATTTCAACTACCCTATAGAAAAATGAACAAGAAACAGAAGAAGGATTGAAGCGTGATAGTATCACTGTCTCAAAAGAGTGACTGCTGACTCATGAGTTAGCAGACAATGCTCTTCTGCGATACCCTAAACTTATTATCCATTGCCTCGTAAAAAAGCGTCTGCTTTGAAGAGAAACAAATTGAAGGAAAAAGCAAGCAGAGCACAGCTTTTTTTCCCATGAAAATGCAGAGGGATCAATCAATCAATCACCAATTACGTATCAAATCCAAATTATTGGATCGATAATGTGAATCCTCTATATCTATTCTACTTGATTGCCACCATCTCATTCTACAAAAACAACATACCCAGTGTAGTCCCACGAATTGAAGTCCGGGGAGGATAGATTTTACGCAGAGGTAAAGAGGCTGTTTCCGCTAGACCTCAGCTCAAGAAAAAAAGAGTCCAAAGCAGTCCAGAAAAAGAAGTAATACAACAAACAACCGATGGTAATAGAACAGTACTACAACACACCATATCATCCCAAAACTAAATAATTTATCTTCCAATGCCAAATTATTAGTCGATAGAGCACATGCCTAAATTCAAAGATATTCACAATGTAATTCCTATCCTAGAGCTTCTTTTCTCATAACCGTAGCATCAAGTTCAGCTAGCGCGAACCTCAACCAATTCAACGAAGTACTTCCTACCTCCCACCAGTACACGTCCCAGATAACTCCCTCGGACAAAATGGAAAGAAATCCCCTATTAACTCTGAACCTCAACCTACTCATCCTAGCATATAACAAAGACAACTACAACAACAACACCATATCCCGTGTAATCCCACAAGTGGAGTCTGCAACTACAACAACAACACCATATCCCGTGTAATCCCACAAGTGGAGTCTGCAGTTAACACAAACTATATTAATGGAAAAAAATGAAATGTGTCATCAAATTTAATATGCTTCAAGTTTTTTATTTAACCTTTCTACTTCATTAATCGATCAAATCATCCAATTCAGATTTCTATTTCCAACATTTTCAACACTAATTCCTCTTTTTTTAAAATCTACAACTACCAAGAACCAACACAAACAGTAAAAATTCAATCTTTGCATTTATATATATATAGTTTTTACCTGAGTTGCATGAAACTGCAATTTGAATACAACTTTGATCTTGTTCTTCTCGCTCCTCCATCTTGCCGACTTAAACATTTTTTTTTACACTTCTACCCTCAACTCAACTCATTTATTACAAAAAAAATAATCCAATTCACAGTTCTCGCCGGAGCTCTCCTCTTCCGTTTATCGGAGCTCCGGCGCGCACTACCTTAAAACCACCATGAAAACTCAAAAACCCCTACCAATTTCAACAGAATAAACAATACCCAGTTCGAATTTCTCGCTGTAAAACACAGAAAATGAACGAAATCGATAAAAAAGAATACTCCGAACTATTGAATGTTGATGAAAATGAGCTAAAACAGAGCCATTTTTATCATTTTTTTTCTCTAAAATTTCAGGATTTTGAGATTGAAAAGTGATGAATTTGATTAATAAATGGGTTAAGAGAAGAGAATACGGTAGATCTGAAGTGGGTTTAATGGTGTTTTTCCGGTAGATTCTCACACACAGAGAGTAGTTCTCTGCTTCTCTCTATATATGTGCTCTGTTTTCTCTCTCTATATATTGTGCATGAAATAGTAGTTGTGTAAAAAACTCATATATTAATATTTAATAATAATATTCCCTTTTATTTTAATTTATTTTAACTTTTTGAAAATAATTATTGATTTTATTGTTTTTTTATTTTCTCTTTATGATCATAAATTAGGGGAAAAGAGAAAAACAAAATAAAATATTGGAAGTGAAAGTTCCCTTTTTCTTTCTCTGCTTTGAGGTACCGACAAATTCAAGATCGGATAAAATAATTTTACGAGTGAAGTCTCGAAGAGTAGAATAGATATATAAAGTTCAGATCAATGACGCAGCCACGTATAAGAGGGTAATTGAATAAAATTATATTATGTTTGTATAAAAAATATATATATGAAATATGTAGACAGAAAATTCCATACGTAAATATTAAATCTTAAACAACTTTAACAATATTTGTTATTGACTTGAAATCATAATCCTATTTTTTATGAGACAGAAAGGTTGTTTGCGATATATCATCAAAATATTAGAGTAAAATTAGAGAAAGTTGTTAAAATTGATTTTCATTTAGTTATATTTATTTGATTATACATATCATCTCTAATCAAGGGGGTTCGATTTTGAAAATATTTATTGTGGATTTATTTCTCTCGATACGTTCAAGTTTGAAGAGAAAATATTAAAGGAATCTAGGCTTTCGATATCTAATTTATGATGTGAGACTTCTGTCATATCAAGGATGTGTTTGAAAGGGTCAAAAAAATAAATTAAATTGAGATTGTGAAATTTGTGTCACTTTTAATTAATACTCATAAAATAGAAATAATTACTAAAATTATTATTTTTTTCTAATATTAAGTTACCAAAAATTGAATTTAATGCATTTAATTTTTTTTTAAATTGTAATAATTTGTCTCATTGGTTTTTTAATTGGCAAAAATTCCCAAGAGACTTGCCTTGATGAACACTTCTATGTGTCAATTTCCCAATTTGGCTATATTCATTTTTTTTTTCCAAAGAAATGTTTGGTTCAAAATAGATATGTTAATATGACTTTTTATTGATTTTTTTAAAATTTATGTGGTCAAACGAGATTATGAGTGATGACATAAATTAAATTTAAATAAAATATATATATATAATCACTAAAAAATTATATATATAATCGATCACACACGTATACTTAAATCGTATAATTTACTATTACAATATCAATCTATATTAATTAAATTCTTTTCTATATATATTAGGATAATGGGAAAAACACAAAATCACTATCAAAATGGATCAAATTTTCAAATTTGGCTCTTTGCAACAAATAATGCACACCAATATTGAATGGTCTAATAATTTTTATTTTATTTTTATCTATTGTCACGTCAATTATTTTTCTTATTAATAAAAAATAAATTGATAAAAATTTAATAAAAAAGATATAATTAAATAATGTCGTCACAAATTTTTTAAGCAAACAAGGTCTCATTATTAGGAGATTAAATGTCCCTATTTCTCTCACCAAAAACATAATTATCCTCATTAAAAGATAATTAAATTTGTCACCTTTAACTGATAAATAATTTTTTATTCTACTATCATTTAATTTCACATATAGTCACATAAATAAACTCATAAAACTATATGTTATTATAGTGATTGAATATTATTTATTATAATATAATTTTAAATCACTATATTTTATCCACTATAATACTCCAATCATAAAATTAATTTTTTTTTTATCATATGAAAACTTATTAATCCATTACTTGACCTTGATAACAATTATTTAAGAGACATTGACTTTGATTTAGTTGTAAGAATGTAGCGTGAAATGTGAATTAGTTGGACAATTAACAAAATAAACATAATCTTAAAGTTTTACACGTGAAACTTGAAACTTTACGATAATAATTATTTTTAAAGATACAGTCGGAAGTGATTAGTAAGTGCTATTTCAGAATAAGTGTATGATAATTTTTAAAAAATAGATTAAAAGTGGACAATGTACATTATTTTAAGATTAGGCAACGTTTATCGTAAAGTTTCAAATCTTATTAAATAATTATTTTTACGAGTATTTCACCTGTGAAACAAAAAAATAATAATCATGGCAATTGTTATTTTTCAATAATAAAGCTGAGAAATAATCAACTTACGCTATTTTATGATTAGACATATACAAATTCAAAATATTTATCTACCACAAATAAAAGCTTCATATTTAAATTTTCTCAAATATTGAAAAACAATTATTTAAGTTGAATTATAGAGCTGGATCTCATTGTATATATATAATATATAGTAATATTATAGTATATCAATAATTAATAATATAAAGAGTCAGTATTGATGCCCAAACTCTGACTTTTTTGGCCTGTTGTGTTTATTTTTAGTGTTAGGTGAAAATATTAATTAGCAAAGTACAAGTAAGTAAGAAGTGTTTAAAATATTATTATATTTATTATTATTATTATTATTATTATTATTTAATAATCACTAATTAAACATAGAAAGATTTGTTTGAAGCAACTTAATTTTTATTTTAATTAATAAAATATATTAGAATTACAGTGAATGCTGCCGTATTTTTTGTCTATCTGGAATACATGTTTAATAGAATTAGACAAGTTTTATATATTAATTAAGTCTAAGAATATATTAAATCTTATTAACAAATAGTTAATTAAGTAGGATTTTAAAAAATCTGTGATTATACAATGACATCAAATTAATATAAGATTTGAATATATGTATATGATTTAAATGTTACCTATTGAGTTTATGTGAATTCGTATTTTTTATAAAAGGAAAAATTATATAAATGCATAACTTAAAATATCATAATTTCTAAAATTTCTATCATTTAAGAATATTACAAAAATTTCTTTTCGGGTACATTCCTATCTCTTCTCGAATATATTTATTCTCTATTGGATACACATTTTTATCCCCTCTCGAATACATTTCTCCCATTACGTAATGTCATTTAAATGTTGAATCGAGGAATGTATAGGAGAGTAATAAAAAATTTAAAATTTTTATAATTGAAAAAACTTCCGCTATGAAATATAATCATCTCCCAAATATATGAAATTTGAGTACTTTTTACTTCATAAATAGCTAAATTCTAGCCGGTTTTAAGAGGATGTTATTGGAATAAAACTTACCAGCATCGATGTATTACAACAAGCCAATAAATACATGTCATGTGTTTAAATTTATAGTTTATTTTACTTAACCATCATTAATTAACACATATTTTACTTTATTAAATCACGTAATGATGAAAATTATATTAATTTAGTGTAAACATCCGATGAGAATAAGTTTTTTTTATATTTATTGCCTTTTAGGTTACCAAATTAGGATAACTATATATCTAAAGCAATATGCTTATAATTATGGTAAGTTATCTTAATTTGATTCTGAAAAATTCTTTAAGTTCTTTTTGCATTATTTTCCAAGTGAAGAAAATTTCTCTATTTTTTTTTTTTGCTCAAAAAGAAAAATATTTTTTGAAATAAATAGTTATTGCATCTTTTTTTTAAAAAAAAAATACACGATCGATACTTCATTATTTTAAATAAAATTAGTTTTCTTTAGCTAAAATGATAGTTTAGAAAAAGCAAGTAGTCATTGCATTTAAAGGGGAAAAAAAATTAAAATGTAAAATTGAGGCAAATTTTGTGGTATATATTGTAATTGATGGAAATTTTAAGTGCTATATTCATTTTTAAAAAATATGATCTCTCATAATTTTCTTCTTTATGCTATTAAATAATTATATTTTTTCAAATCAAACAAATAAAATATACATAAATCAAAAGAAGAACAAACTAAAATATTGATATATTAAATCGAAGCAAGTAGATATACACAATTGGAATAAATTAAACCATTGTATAAAAATATATGTCAATTAATAGTTGAAATAATATATTTGAATGTTATTTTTAAATTATTTTTTTATTATCATGTTTTTGTTACGTTAAGGTCTAATAAAGAGAGCAAATACTATAAAATAATCAAATTATAGAAGATTAATTTAGATTATTGATAATATAGTAGGTATATAATGAATAATTAGATATTCTCCTAAGATATATCAATGTTACTAAATAGCATAATACAATGTAATATATTTAACTCAGGTTCATTTTATATTTATGCTTTTAAATTTTAGCTGTACAAACAAATATTTAAATTTGTATGAAGTTAAGCAAGTAGACACATTAGTGTGACATAACATAATACGCGTAGAACATTATGTAAAATGTAAATTGACATATAGGATGTATGTGTCTTTGTACACCCAAAATCGAAAAATATAAATATAAATTAGAATCAAATTAAAAAATATATTATGTATTAAGTAATATATTCTAGTGGAAACAAAAGAATGAGCCAAATTAAACACATGTTGGATAATGGACCACTTCCTATTTATTTATGGATACACAATTAAATTATTAAAGTGTGAATAAAAATTACTAAATCATATGATTGTTAAATGAAAATATACATGTATTTAAAAGATTCGTGTCTTGCATTTTTTACCATAAATAATAGAATAAGAATAAAATGTTGTTGTATAGATATTATTTTTTCTGTCCTAAATTACTTTTCGTATTTTTTCCTTTTAAAAGTTAATTTTTAAACCTAAATCGAATTAAATTAATTCAATATTTTATATATATATTTTTCGATATTAAAACTATACGATAAGTACAATCATAATTTTTTTTAAAAAATTATATCTCAATTTGATTAAAAATATATATTTGAAAATATTGGAGAGAATCAATAGATTCTTTTTCGATATTACGAACGCAGCATACAACTTTCCGTTGTATTGCGCTCTTCAAGTGTGCTTGTTTCCCCCTTCTTCCTTACCTTGATAAGTCTTTGTGAAATAACTCCGATGAGAAGAAAAAAGAAGACGTTAAGAGACCCTCCTGGCCAATCCTGGACACTCTAAGATCCTTTTTCAAACCTGCTTCCATTTCGATTTCGAGTTAAGAAAAAAACGACTCGAATGGTACGATTCCTCCGTCACCCCAGAATAAAAGGGGTGATCTCGTAGTTCTTAATATGTAAAAATACGTTATTAGATGCTCCATTTTATTTTCCTATTAAAACCGAACCTAAACCTGTGAAATTCATAACTTAAACTATCAAAAAGCAAATATAATACTTAATGTTGGACAAGGGAACACTAACCCTTTTGACAAATATACCTATTCGTTAATACCAATAAACTTTCTTTGAACTTTTTATAAAATAATATTTTCTTCGTTTTATTTATTTATTTTTAATTCGTTTTTAAAAAATATTTTTTTTCTTTTTTAATAATTTTTAAATTCTAACTTTTCACGTGATATATTTAAAACTATAATAATGAAAAAACACTTTTGATATGGTTTATATTTCTTTAGTTTAAGATCATTAAGCGTTAAAAGTTAACTTTATGATTTTAAACTTCTTATCAAATTAAAATTAGATAACTAAATTAAAACGAAAAATAAATAAATAGCACACTAGTATTAAAGTTATTGAATAATAGAATTAATGTGGCCAACCTGTAAATTTTGAGTACACAAATTTGGTCTACTTGCTGAGATGGACAAAGACTTTTGTCACGTGGAGTTTTGTAATCTCTTAACTGTCATACACGTGCTAATTATTTTCTCACTTTGAGTTATTTTTTTTAAAAAAAAAATTTATACAATATAGTTTTAAATAATAATCTACATATCTATAAATTTATGAGACGAATGTTTTCTCCGCTTTTTATGAAAAACGAATTCAAAATTTAAAATTATAATGTAGTATGTATACTCTTTTCATTTGTATCATATACATGCGTATATTATTTCAAAATTTGATTAGATTACAATTTTTAATGTCTTACATATGATGTATAGCTAATTTTGGACTTTACTTGCTTAGCCTGGTGAATAAATCTCAAAGTTCCTCGGTTAATTTATTATAAAATCATGTATGTATATATATGTTTACGAGGTTTAAATAGATAAAATGAATTCAGATAAATCTGTTACTTTTATTTTAGATCTACCAATATCTTAATTTCTTGAAAATAATAATTGAATGGCCCCTACCCCCACCCCACCCCCTTGTTGTGCCCTACACTATGGAATGTGCTATTGTTTCTGTCTTCAACTATGAATAAAAAATGGGGTGGTGGGGGTGGGACGTTTGAGGGTGGGGAACCTTCATCATACATGAGCACCTTGTGTTGTCTTTTTTATGTGCACATTTATATTTATTAACAGAGGCGGATCCAAGATTTGAAAATTTCGAGTACATTAATAAACTTAAAATATCAAAGAAATAGGGCACTAGTTGGATTTTGAATCATGATGTGCGGGTAGTTTCTCTAGCTTGTACTAATGACACAAGGGCGATCCCATACTCCTCATAGGTGCACTATTAGTTATATCCTAGTTTTTATCAGTTTTTCAAGATATATATACATATATTTATATGATTCTTTTTTTTGAAGTTAACGGGTGCACGTACACTCCTTACATACAAATATAAGTCCGCCTCTGTATCTATATAACATTAATGTTCAGGTCAATTTATGTGTAGTTTAAATTAATTTCATAGAGTAATTGTTATTGTCTACTACTACGTGTATTGAGTAATTCTATCCATCTAAGTTTTGGACAGTTAAAAAAAATATTTTTTTACTGTAATTTCGGAAAAGATTTTCATGAAGGTTGAGAACCATGTGATCCATGAAAGATTTTCAAAGGTCATATGATTGTTAATTAATTTCTCATGATAGACACGGATTATGATGAGGTCGTTGAGATATCTCCATCTTTAATCAGAAATCTCGAGTTCAAGTCTAGATATGAAAAAAAATAAAAATGTTGGGAGCTAGCGCTACTCCTAAAATGAGTTTTGCACTATGCAATCTGAATTTAATCGAAATACAATATAGATAATGAACCACGGAGTACCGGTCCATTTTGCATTAATTATGTCATTGTTGTAGTCACTAGGGTATATAATTGAATGCACTAAGTTAATTAGTGTTAATTATCCATAATAATAGTATATACAAATGATGGGGTAGTTATTAGCTAAAATCCATCAAATCTATCTTTTTCCTTTGTGCAAGAGTAGAAATGAAGGGTTAGTACTTAAACCAAATGATAAATTTAGACAGATAATACATTTTTATTCTCAAGGAGAGATATCAAGTTCGACTTTTAATTATTAATTAAATAAATAAATTTTCGATAGAAAACTAGTGCTTCCCTTTTAAATGAATACACATACCAAATACATACCATATTGTTATAAAAAAAAAAAAACAAAGTTGAAACAAATGATTAGTAAGATTTAGATTCAAGTGTATGTGAAAATATTAATGATGATGAGCAATATAAAAAGAAAAAGGTTGAAGAAAGTAGTAAAGGGGACTATCTAATAGTCATATATAAATAATATATAATCATGTTCTTTGATATTGTCAGCTCATATATCCTTGTATGTGGATATAATGACACTTTTGCATTTTATAGTTTTTGTTAATTAGAATTCTATTATTAATATATTTAAAGTTGTTGTTCTAAAATTAAGAATTATAAATATTGAAATCTTAGCTACGCCTCTTGTGACAATCATAGTAAATGAAAGGAAAAATAGAATTTTAACTTACGAAAATCTCATATATTTAGAGGCTAATTACATCCTATTTTGAAAGCTTTCTCGATTATAAAAATCTCAGATTTTTATTGCTCTCGGATATATTTCTCAATTGTTTGATACATTGTAAATATACATTACTTAATGAGAGAGATGTATTCGATAGGGGATAGAGATGTATCCGAGGGGGGATTTTTGTAATATTTTAAATGATAGAGAATTTTAGAGACTATAATATCTTAAAGGGAAAATTGTATATAATAACAAACTAATTACCTAAAATAAATGGAGTAGCTAGGGTTTGATTTAATTGTGCTCCATAGCAAACGTTAGCCAAAGTTTGTCAGGCGCCTCTCTCCCAAAAATCTCGCTCGCCACTCTCCCATTCTCCCTCTGCTCGCCTCTCTCGCTTTATACACAGAAGTGTATAAATTCTGTTTCTGTTTTGTATAAAGCGAGAGAAAATTATATATACACATGCAAAAACACATATCTTCGTGTTATACACTTAATTATACAATTTACAAACATTTTACTTCAATTCAATTGTAGACAAATGCAAATTTTATACAAATATTGCAGAGAAAAAGGCCAACGAATTATACAATTGTAGTGAAATACAATTTTCTCTAGCTTTATACAACAGAAGTATATATATTGTGTTTCTGTTTTTGTATAAAGCGAGAGAAAAACATATATCTTCTTGCTATACACTTATAATTATGCAATATAAATACATTTTAATTCGATTCAATTATATGCAAAGCAAATTTTATAAAAATATTGCAGCGAAATAAGCAGCGAATTATACAATTGTGCATTATACAATTGCGGTGAAATAGGATAGCGAATTATACAATTGCAGCGAAATAGGCCAGCGAATTATACAATTTAGGCCAACGAATTATACAATTGCATATGTATAGCGAATTATACAGTTTCTATGTTTGCTATGGAGCACAATTATAAAAACTTTGCTACAGCATACAAATATGAATTTTTTATTTGCTATATGTGAAAGTTGCCTTATCTTAAATTGTGTATTTATGTAATATTTTTCCAAAATAGAATATAAGCCCAATTATTGAATATGCTGGGCCATCTAAATTCGAAATGTCATGAGTTGGTATATAAGCCCAAATACGTAAAATTAACAAATAGTCATCTTTTGCAATTGAAAAATCGACGTTATTATTTGAGTTTCAAATTTGACAAGTGAAATATTAGGATACAGTCATGGAATTTTGTGTATAAATTGAAATTTCATAATAATATTAATTATTTTTTAAAGATAAAGCTGAAAAATGGCGAGTTAATGCTATTTCTACAACTTAAATTTCTTTACACTTTTGTCTGATATGTCAAATTTCAAATATTCAAACTTTTAAAATTCCACGTCGATAACTATTTTTCCGAAAGATAAGGTAAAAGAAATAACAAGTAAATGCTGTCCTTTTGTTTGATATTGTTTCCTATATATCAATCTCACCATGATTCTTGGTGATCAATTAAACGTTCAGAAAACAATCCTTAACTATAATTTACAAGGTCCTTCGGGATGACTCAGTTGGTTTAAAGGGAGGATATCCACACTGATGACCGTAATTAGTGACAGAGCCAGAATTTTTAATTAGGGGTTTGATATCTGAAGAACTAAACACACGAAACTAACCAAATGAGATATAACATCTATTATATATACATAAATAATAACTTTTAACCATGTATAAATAGTAACATTTTCAGCCGAAAAGGGTTCGAATGAACCCCCTAGCAGAAGGCTGGCTGGCTCCGCCCCTGACCGTGTTCTATCCCTCTCTATGTCTTATAAGTCGAGTCTGTCGCATATGGTTTGCCTAGTGCGATTTACATTCCCTATGTGTTTTACAAGCTATTAAACAGTAGGGATTTTATCCAGTGTGCTAACCACAGAGTGCTCACCCGAAAGGTAGAGGATGTGGCAGAGGTTGTACACTACAACAAAAATAATTTTTAGCGGCATTAAATATTGACATTAATAAAGAGTGCTAAAGTCTTTACCGGTATTAGTTAGTGCCGTTAGAAGTAATGTCACTAAAGGCTATACGGACATATACAAAGAATGATAATTGCCGCTAAAAATACATATTTAGCGGCAATTAAAAATTAAATGACGCTAATGGTCATTTTTGTTTTAGTGATAGCAAATTGCGGGTTATCCCAGGTTTAAAAAAACAATAATTTACAAGAGATACTCAATTTGAAGAGTGTTCTTTTTTTTTTACTATGACAAGGATCGCGGAATCACTATTCTTCATGTACGTAAACATAGGATGAATTTCACTCTAGTGTAATGGCCTGCAAACTATACGGGAGAAGAGTGAGAATTTAATAATGAAATTTTATCAACAATAATATTTGTCCTAAACTAAAAAAATTTGGATGCTCTTAAATCAAAAGTGACATCATATATATTTGACCACACAATTTATTGTAGGAAAAAAAATAATACCATTAGTCTATTTTTAGTTTCTTTAAGCTTGATTCATAGAATATGCTTCTATACATAATTAGCAAGTTTGGCTCCGTTAAAAGTTTGGCTCATCCATGCCATTACCGTTTAAAAAAAGGTTCATTCATGCCATTTTTTTAACGGTGGTTTTACAAAACCACTTTTTACACGTGTCAGATTAAAATTCGTCCATGTCATTTTTTATTTATAATAAAAAATCAAAAATTTGAAAAATTATTAAATAAAAAACCCACCCAAATAAAGACCCACCCAAATTAAAAAAATCGCTGCCAAGAAAGCGATTTATGTGAATTTCTTTTCTTTTTTCTTTTTAAATCTTGGCAGCTACTTTAGTTAACAAATTTTAATTAAATTATCGCTGCCAATTTTTTTAAGTAAATCATATTAAATGTTGATGAAGTTTTTTTTTAAAAATAATTCAACGATTTTTTACAAAAATTGTCATTTTTTTATAAAAAAAAATTCCACCAAGTTGCGATCTTTAATTTTAAAAAATCAAGAAAGTAACAGCCAAGAAAAAAAATTCTTAATATACATATGCTGCAATTGCAGTGATTTTAAATAAAAAAAAAAAAACTTAAAATTGTAATGCGATTTTTACTTTGATCAAAATAAAAAAAATCATCAATATTTAATATGACTTTTTTTAAAAAATAATTGGCGATGATATTTTTATAAAGAAAAATTTTCTAGAAGCAGATTTTTTTATTTAAAAGAAAAAACTTTTTTTGTAAAAATGTTGATTTTGATTATTTTTGTAAAAAAATCACCTACATTAAATAACTTTTTTAAAAAATAATTAGCAGCTAAATATGTCATCGAACTTTAAAATCTTCATTTATGCCAAATATAATAAAAATAATTTAAAATATAATAATTTGGGTGTACATATAGGGTTTTTTATTTAATAATTTTTCAGATTTTTGATTTTTTATTATAAATAAAAATGACGTGGACGAATTTTAATCTGACACGTGTAAAAAGTGGTTTTGTAAAACCACCGTTAAAAAAAAATGGCATGAATGAGCCTTTTTTTAAACGGTAGTGGCATGGATGAGCCAAACTTTTAACAAATGGCATAAATGAGCCTTTTTTGAAAGTTCGATGGCATATTTGAGCCTTTTCCCTTTTTTAAATAATGATAATCAACAAGGATCTTTAAATTAAATATCTTGTCAATTTCACAAAAAGTTGTAGTTTGTCCTGATAAGCAATAACATTATTGTATGTAGATTTTAATTTTAGTCAACTTTAATTTATTAAAATCAGATGATGCTATGGAAGTTCATACTAAAAATTAAATCTGATATGATTATTGACCACTAGCATTTTTAATGAAAATTCAGAAAAAACCTACCTCACTATTAGCCAGTAGAAAGAATATGAAACTTAGAAAACTTAGATACCATTAGAAATGATGATATTCGGAGCAAGACATGAGTGATTTCGATCGAGGATAAGATGCGGAAAATAAAATTGAGATAGTTCGAACAAGTGAAGAAGAGATGAACAGAGGTTGACTATGAATAGGTTCAGGAGAGATAGAGGTAAGCTGATCGAGGAAGTATTGAGAAGAAGTGATTAGGCAAGACATTATGCAACTTCGATTGACCGAGGACTTGTCTTTAGATAAGAGGTTATAGAGGTCACAGAAAAAAGGGGTAGAAGGTTAATTAAGTAGTTGAGTGTTTTCCCAGTTATCCTTCCTTTTTAGCAGTTGTCGTATTACAATCTGACAATATTCGATTTTTATTACTCTCTCCGTTTCAAAAAGAATGATCTCGTTTTATTTTTAGTCTATTTCAAAAAGAATGATTTCTTTTTGGTAACACTGATCAAAGGATAATTTTGTACATTTGACCTAACTTTAATTTCTGACCACAAGATTCAAAAGTCTTTTTTATATTCTTAAACTCCGTGCCAAGTCAAAACACATCATTCTTTGTGAAAAAAGAAGGAATACTATTTTTTATTTCTTGTACTTTGAATATCGTATTATTTTGTAATAGTTGGTTCCCCAGAAAGAATGCTTTGACATGCTTTTTTAATTTTCGTGACTTCTTCATTTTCGTCGCATTGAAATACTTTACTCGAATTCTGGGCTCTTTCAGAAATAGCCCCTTTAGCTAAACACAACAACAATGTAATCTCAAAATGAAGTCGATCTTAGAAAAATAAGAATGTAATGCAAACCTTCCCCTACCTCATTAGGTACAACGACCGTTTTCGATAAAATCCTCACCTTATAATTACCAAAATTAATAAGTTGTCATTTAAAAGAAAAAATTTATCAAATTTTATATAAAATTTGAAAAACCCTCCAAATATTGAATAATATTAATTTTTTAATTTTTTTTTTTGTGAAATAGTCTTTAGCTATTACCCTCTAGCCGGCCAAGCTAGCCGGCCTTCCTAATATCTATATATATTCATGCAAATATCCCTCTTGAAATAATTCATACAAATTATAAATTAAAAAAAAAAAAAAAAAGTCACAAAATTTTTTTTTAATCAAAATTTCTATATATCTACAACACCAACATATCTCGTATAATTCCAGACGTGAGGATCTGAAAAGGGTGGTGTGTACATATTACGTAGTTTTATCCCTATCTTATGAAGGTACAGACTGTACGAAGAGATAGTTTCCGATAGACGGAAAAAAATGATATCTACAACAACACCAACATATCTCGTATAATTCCAGACGTGAAGATCTGGAAAGGGTGGTGTGTACGTATTACGTAGTTTTATCCCTATCTTGTGAAGGTACAGACAGTTTCCGATAGACGGAAAAAAAAATGAGGCAACCAGGGGCATATTCAGGAATTCTTTCAAGAAAAACAGGTCCACATTCATTGCCACTAGCAAGAATCAAGAAAATAATGAAGAAATCAAGTGATGATGTGAAGATGATTTCTGGTGAAGCTCCAATTGTTTTTTCTAAGGCATGTGAATTATTTATTGAAGAATTAACAAAAAGGGCATGGATTATTATGACAAATAATAATATGCATGAAAAAAGAAGAAGTACACTTCAAAAAGATGATGTTGCATCTGCTATTATAGCAACTGATGTTTTTGATTTTCTTGTTAATTTGGTTAGTAATACTACTCATGATCATAATAATTGTGAAGAGTTGAATGATGAAGAGTCTCATCAAGATAGCCCGTAAAGATCTATATTTTCAGACTCTTTAAAAATATCGACTTGTATATGTATCAGATTTTCGGAAAAAAGTACGTGATACGTAATGGTACGACAACATTTTAAGAGTGTTTAAAGCAATATAGGTAAAGATGGGCTATATATGTTTGATTAAGTTAAGTTCATGTGTGTCTACCTATAATGTATCGAATTCTTTTTCATTTTATATGACACTATGTTTCTTGTTTTGAAAAAATTACTTTGTTATAGTTTAAATTTGAAAGAGGATTTTCATCGAGTGATAATGGAGAAATAGAGTGTAGGATGTACATATAATTAAATTAGCTTATGTTGTTCAGAATTTTCAAAAAATATTAACTGAATATGCTTGACAGTGTGACAAATGTAGGTCTAATCTAGTATCTTGTACCAATATTTTTTCAATTTTATGTGACAGTCGAAACTATTTTCTTATGCTATGACATATTTAAGAATACAAATTATTTCGAGGCATATTTAGGACTCGCAAATTTTAAAATCCTATTTCATTTCTTAAAAACTTGATTTAACAAATTATATATGGTATAAAATAAAACAAATAGGTTTCGTGGTGTAGTTGGTTATCACGTCAGTCTAACACACTGAAGGTCTCCGGTTCGAGTCCGGGCGAAGCCATTTTTTTCTTTTTTTGATCTTTTGTGTTTCCCGTCGAGATCCGTGTTTTCTGTGTTTGAATTCAAGACCTTTAGTTTTGGAATAAGGCTTATAAAATGGGGGAACCATTCCCGTTCCGTGTTTGAATTCGAAACCTTTAGTTTTAGAAAAAGGCTTATAGAATTTCAGTGTTTGAACTCGAGACCTTTATTTTTAGAATACGGCATTTTAATGGGGAACCATCCCCTTCCCTTGTGGTTGAATTCAAGACTTTAGTTTTAGAATAGATAAGAAGTACATAACATAATCGTTGGTTCTGTATCCAAAGTCAAATCTCTCTATAACAGTGTCTGTTGATCGGATACTTTTTAACGGTTATAGCAAAAATATAACAATAGAGAACATAAATATAACATAATTGATTCCACAAGAAACTTGAACATTATAACTAACTATTTTGAACAACCCATAATCACTATATACGCGAGAAGCTCCTAACATTAAAGTTAAAAGAATATCAAAATATTCGCCATACCAATATCCACTAGAAAATATACATTCGAATACATACAACAACAACATACTCCGTATAATCCTACAATTGGGGTCTACGGAAGATAGAATGCACCCTTACCTTAGGAGGTAAAGACGCTGTTTCTGATAGATACAAATAAAACTACAAGTATTATAAGAATTATGTTGCTCGGACTATCAAAAAATTATTGCTGCAGTCCGTTTGGATTATTCAAAATTGCATTATCAAATACCAGATGAAAACACAATCGCATGAACAATGCATCAACATGAACCTGCACAATGCACATAGTAAATTTGACAGACAATTCATATAGTCGACCGCGAACTTGTTTGATATTGAAGCGTAATCGATTGATGTTTAAGCGTATTACATCGATGCCTAAACATAAAGCACTTACTAGCCAGTAAATAAGCTCCTAACTTGTTGATATCAAAGGCAAAACAATAAAATTAATACCATTTTCGTTCAAAATAGAACGCGGTTTAGGTCATTTCTTTTCTCCGTTTCTGCTGTTCTAACGTCCGACTCTGCTAATTCGGTATCAGACCCTTACCATCCGTTCGTTGTCTCCACGGGAAGATCTATCACTCTCTTCGTATTGTTTATTATTACGCTTTGATTGGTTATTCAACTTTGTTTGTACAAGATTGAATTGCAGATTTCATTTCCTCTTTACTCAATGATGTCTCCACTATCACCTGCACAGAACAATGTCCAAATAGCATCAATTAGTATTGCTATGTAAAATACTTAGATACATCTCCGGTTTCTTAGTACTAAGGCGAAATACATCGACAACTCCTTAAATTGTCCTACTTAATATGTGCTTGAGAACATGCGTAGAAACTTCCTCAGAACTTGGAGCGGAAGTATCTAATAAGTACATTTTATCATGTGTTCATGTGATCAATCATCACAAACCACAGTTCGAGTATCTAAATAAAGTTACAACAGGCAAGTTATAGCCAGGTATAGGTAAACATTGACGTTGTTACAGACGTTCAACTAGCATTGAGTGGTCCGAGTTTATTGATACCGCAAAGATATCATATTGATGGTGAAGTTTGTGTGGATCACCTAAATCAGTGTCCAAATTTACCTCAATCTATCATCTAATACATAATTTCCCGGTTCTAGGTATCACATTGAAAATGTTTAACCCCTCCGCTCCAAATATTTAACAAGAAAAACCAACATAACCGAGTAAGAAGAAAAGGATTTTCTTTCTCTTCTTTTTCCAGGATTTAATGATACGTCAACCACCACCGATATCACCAGTAATCTGTACCAGAAATTCCTTGAGAAGTTCATGACTAATCGAGCTCGATTACAGCTCAATATAACCTGTCTTTTCTTTCTTCATAATTCTTCAATATCAATGGTCTCCACTCTCCAACTACGTCTAATTGTGGTGTTTTTTTTTTTTAAATTAATCATCAATGTCCACACCCGTTTGCATTCCCCTCAACTAATTCTACGGTAGCTGCTATCTCCCTCTAGCACTAGTACATGGTAACTCTGTTAACTGAGGGGCTTGGACAAATACGGGAAAGAAATCATTCAGCATTTTTGCATCCATTTGGATCTCAACCTTCATTGACCATTTGGCCACACCCTCAGTGTTAGATTATAGAATTTCATTCTCGCGTAAAGGTGATAATTAAGTTACACGTCAAGCATTTTGGACTTCCCGAAATCATAGAAGCTTCAACTAAATAGTGGATTGATATGAACAAGAAATTAAACATTTTAATCATGATTTAACGACACCGCTTTCAAAACTGCAACTTTGCAGAAACAGCACTGACAGATATAAAATTATGACAAAACAATAGGGTAAATAAGGACGAGTTTAAAATTTTACCTCTTGTACTCTATTTCCTGACCGCGCAAGTAACTTGTATTGATTCTCAAACATGGATGCCATATAAACCTGATAGAAAATCAGTGATTAAAATCTTCCAAAAAACAATAAAGCCGGCAATCTACAGTTGAATGCACTATCTTTTACATGCTTTGAGTGTGAACCTATCAACCTAATGCATTGCTGTAAGTACTGTGCCTAAAAAGTGCCATAAAATTAAATTTTAACTAGCAAAAGTGAATGTTATGCAGAAAGAAGGTTTTCACTCATTCTATGTGATAACAATCTCAGAAAAAGCTAAGACTCGTGCTTAAGTCAAACGAAAGGAGGTGATGCATTTTTACAATCTCATAAATAGCTTGTACAAAGGCCACACTAGAACTACTTCCTGTAACTACAAAATACACGCCTTGCAAATTGTTCTTGGTTGTTTAGCAGTGAGTGAACTAGTCAATTTTTTAGTTTCCATATCTTTTAGTTATATTGCTTACGTTTTATGTAAGGTGGTACCTGAAATGTTGGAGCCAAACCAGGGCTCAAGAAGTACCGCCCTTTTGATACGGAGGAGATACCCTCAAACTGCTTTAATTCTTTGATAAGAGATTCCACGTCAGGCCACTGGACAACATTGCATGAAAATTCTACTATGAGCCATGGACAAACACAATTGTATATTACAATAGAAGATCGGATTCATTAATAATTTCATATTTTTGTACTTCAAGAAAACGCCCTACAATTGATTTGAGCTGTAAAGGTTTATAGTATATCGGGAAGCACAAAGGACAGCTAGCAGAAAAGGATGGTCTATAGACACATTGAGAACTGAGGAGCATCGGATTTTTCCCCTTACTAAACCAAACCAAAGCTACGGGTGCTTGTGTCAAGCTTTTGAAATGTATTTTTAACATAGTCAAGCTATATTGCTCGGATTCTTCAAAAATGCTATCAGGTGCGAGGTCAGATCCTCCAAAAGTAGTGCATTTTTTAAGGAACTAACATGGGTGCGGCAACATATTTGGAGAGTTCAAGCAACATATTCAAGATATTGACTCAATTTTAACCCCCCCCCCCATTTGACACCCCTACATCTCTGCAGTCTTTAAGGAGAACTGACCTCAACACAAGCTATATTAGGATACATGGAGCACCTAATAATTCATTAATACAGAAGAAAAGGCTTAATACAAAAACATAAACTCAAATTTGGCCTCAATCGGCAAGTAAGCAGTTCAACTTTGAAAGTGCACATTTAGACACCTCAACTTGGTTTCAACTGGCAACTACACACTCCAACTCGTCCCTACAGTGTCTCGTGGACCGTGAAACATAAAATTTTTGGAGGTATGAAAAAGAACATTTTGTGAATTGGAATGTTCAACTAACACAATTGAGGTGTCTAGATGTGCTCAAAGTTGGAGTGTTTATTTGTCAATTGAGGCCAAGTTAAATTATCTATTTAGGTATTATGCGTAAAGAAAAGGACTCAAGAAAATGCATTGAATTCTTTATACAGTACATCGTTTAAACCCAAAAGATTTCTATTAAGAAACACCTCTTAACTGCCGTCAATGAAGACCCTGACGTGAAACATAAATATTGGAGGTGTGAAGATCATTTTGTAAGTTGGAGTGTTCAACCGGACACAATGGAGACATATTAAGGTGTCTAGATGTGCTCAAAGTTGGCGTGTTTAGTTGTCAATTGAGGCCAAGTTAAAGTATCGATCTATGTATCATGCCTAAAGAAAAGGCCCCAAGAAAATGCAGCAAATTCTTTATGCAGTACATCATTTAAACCCGAATGAATTCTATTAAGAAACATCCTCCTAACTGCCATCAATGAAGACCCTAACCAAACGCTAAAATGATACTCCAGTTGTTGAGTTATGAACCACTGGCCAGTAGAATAGGGATAGCAAATGCTCCCTTGTTTGTAAAAATGACGTAAAGAAATCAATTTGCAACAAATGTAAGGAATCATGACATAAGTATCAACAAATACTACATGAGTTATGTATGCAATTAATTGCTGAGATGATAAAATTTAAGTATTCTTTTAACTGAAATTGAGGACAACCATGACGTATTGATCTAAGGTGTCTTTGGTATATTGAATCAAGTTCTAAAGGAATAAAACTACTCAATTATAAGGGTGAGAACATAAACCTCAGTATCCAGCTCTGATGCTTGGAGTTCTCCATTCAAATTATCAGGATCACCAACTACAGCCTCTAAGGCCTCCATCATGGGATCTGGCTGCAGAAAGTACTTATAAAGGCATTGGTCAATAACAAGTTTACCTTACAATATCAGGAAAAAAGAAACAGATAGTACCGTTATTTCCTTAACAACAACATACACAGTGTAATCCCACAAGCAGGGTCTGGTGAGGGTAGGATGTACGCTGACCTTACCCCTACCTTTGTGGGGTAGAGAGGCTGTTTCTGACCCTCAGCTCAAAAGGAATGTTCTTGTATCAGGATGGGAAGAAATTTACCGTTATTTCCTTCAATGACAAGAAGATGCGCTCAAGTGAAAAGTCTAACTGGTGAACTTTTGCCTCCACAATCTACACGGAAAACTTTCTTCAGAAACTAAGATATCTCTGAAATAGTTAGCTCTGAAATTAGCAGAGAATGTATTATGCGCTTAACCTCCAATACATTCACATGAACAACATATTCAACAAACTCTGAGCCAGCATGGATATATCATAACTCAAAACACTATACTTGTCTGTAAGGATCAGTTAAATTTCATTTCACCTTTACATCAGAAGGTATGAATTACAAATTTGTTATGCATATTTATAGAGAAGCAACTACCTGGCCAATTTTAAAATACGACGCAGGGTCTAAAGTGGCATCCCATGAGACTTCTGTCTGGTGAATTAGCGCAAGTACTCCTTCAACCTATACTCAAGTGTTGCTAATTTAAGATGCAATCAATAGTTGATTGGATTTACTGCCATAAGAAGCTCATGCTACTGTCATTGATATACCTCGACAAATATACCGAAATAGGTAATTTTTTGTATACAGCATTTTACCACGTCCCCAACCTGAAGTTTTGCCTGCAATGCCAATTACACAAGCTCAGTGACTTCATTGTGGGAGCAAAGATTCAGAATAACTAACACTGAGAGGTAGCATACAGTAATATCCAAAATACATTGGTAAATTGCATATATTCCAGCTTCTTTCCAAACCCAAACAACAAGTCCGTTATTTTGGGAGCTGTGAGGAAGGGGATGTGTTTTCAGTGACCAACTTTATTTCAAAAAGTGGAAGATGTTGATATCCCATATCTAACATAGATTGACAAAGAAAGTCTCCATAACTTGTTATATATTAAAATATCACCGGGATTACAGGAAAGGCATATAAAGCACACTGATAAAGTGTCTAAATCCATACACAATAACCTATTAAGCAGCAACCACGAGTGTTCACGATTCCTGATGAAGAGCCACATGAAAATTAAAGCAGAGAGCAGGGGCAGCATGCCGCAGCAAAAAGAGCAAGGTAGCACTTGAAATAATAAATATGAACTTCAAAACCACTGCATCAGAAGATCAACTAGGTGCCCTAGATTTGACATTTTGCAGAATCTTCTTCTAAGTGCTGGATTTCGGAATATTTCACAGACTATCTCTAGATTAAAAGTTGCACAGGTTAAAGAAAATCAATAACTCGACAAATTATAGTGACCTACAGTAATTGTTAAGTTGCAGAAAAATGACCCAAGTAAACGTTTCAAAGTTGTGTTTTATAAAAGTAACAATGGTTTATTGTCCAAGAGATATACTACAAGTGTTTGTTGAAACATGGCAGCATAACCACAAAAATTCACAGCGCTACACCTTACTCAACGTGAACATTAAAGAACAAACAACTTGCTGCATCATTTATGTTTCCAATCAAGTAACATGCATCCGATCAACATATATATTACTACTTCTGTTTTTATGTACTCCTACTTTTATATTGAAAAAGCTCTACCATAACATGCACGTTTGTTCAACCAATACCTAATTACTATTTTCTGGAATTGCTCTAAGCTAATTTACAAGAGAAGAAAAAAACTAGCCTTTCATCAGTAAACATCTCTTTCTGTTAAAGGACTAGGCAACCAGAAATATTGAAGAGAATGACAGAGTATTAACTAAGAAACTTGTTTTTGTCATCGCTCTATTATCTTATTAACAGTGAGACTGCTTATATCGTTCTACAAGGGTTCCTATCTATTTACTAAATATCTTTTCTGAACAATATAGAACAAGGAGAAAGAAGTTAGGTTGGATATCTTGCAGTCAGTTACAATAATCATGATCAGTTTAACATAGAAACCAAATACCAAATTTCATAGAGGCTAGGATGTTTGTGAGATGGTCAGTTTGATAAACATTAAGCAAAAAAATTGCAAGCTTTAGAGAATATAATTTTCTAACCATAAGGCTCTTCTTCTTCTCGACCAATTCTTCCTTTTCTTTTGCCTTTATCGAGAATATTAGCCTTCTGGAATATCTGTCAGCCAACACCACACTTACTCTGATCCTCTACATGACACAGATAAAAAATTATTGTCTTTCTCGAAGTTCTAAGATTGAGATTGAATAACGAAGCCCTCCTCACCAGACCAACAAATGATGATAAGAACTTGAGTTTCTCTTGGTCATAAATCCTGAGAAGATCTTCAAGTTTCATATCTGGCGAGATCTCCTCATCGGCATTTTTAGCAATTTGCGGATCTACTCCTGCCTCAGGAGAAGCTGCCTTGCCAAAACCATCATAGCCTCCAATGATCCCCAGACCTTGCTTGTATTGGGATGGATCCAAACCTTTTTGCCTCAACCAAGATTCAAAAGCTAAGAATTTCCACCTGGCTGCAAGATTGCGATATGGCAAAAATCCGATCAAGGAACCAAAAGATACCTGTAAAAAGACATCGAGAGTATCTGTAAGAAACAAGTTGAGAGAATATGTGCACCTTAAAAAACAAAAATGAAGTAATATAATGAGTTGGGGTAGTAAGTAGACTTACAACAAAGCCTCTGGTGCTACAGCTGACTAGTTCCACGTCCTCTCTTCCTCCGCTCTTAACAAGCTCTTCAGCTCTTACCCAGTCATTGTCTTCATGTTCCTACAAGATTGCAGCACTCAGTATTCATCAATAAGTCGTCCTAGTTAAGGAACGAATGCTGAAAAAAGGAAAAAATAAATCTACCTTAATGGATGATTTTGCCAGGAAGTTTTCAATCTCTGAAGCATTTCCATAGCCCTCAGATTTGACAGGACGCATATCCTCCTGACTAACACTTGATGCTTCCTTTTTAGGTCGGTCTAATCTATAGTAGCACAAGTTATTAATCAAGAACAAAATAACAGCAAAGTATATAAGGGCAAAACAACATCCACAAGTACCTCTTCGGTTTTCCAAGAAGAGCAGCATCCAAAGATTCCATGGGTCCAGTCTCAGCAGGTGTATTGGAATCAGAACTTCTCTCAGCAGGCTGTGTATCAGTCTGCTGGAATCCTTGAAAAACAACCAAGTATGCTGATTAAGATGTTAAATTACTACTCAGATGACTATCTGTCAAGAACAGAATCTTGTTACCTGTACCAAAGCCTTGCTTCTCAAGAGGATTGCTTCTGCTAGATTGTAACGGTTGGCGGAGTTTACTCTCTGCCATACTTATAAGCTCAGAAGAAGAGTTAGCAGCATTCAAAGTACTTTCATCCGAAATACTCGGATGCTGAACCTCGGAAGATTCTTTATTTGGATCTATCTTTAGATTTAAATTACTAGGCTCTGGCTTATTTTGAAGCAAGCTGTTTTTGGGTTCACTACTTGATGCATACACCTCTGTAAGACTAGCATCTTCGGAGTCATCACTAGATACAGGCAAGACATCGCTTGATTGTCCATTCTTTTCACTATTGCCAGAGTTGGTTCTCATTGGCTCCGGCTTCTTCAACAATGTAGCATCAGTAGACTTATCACTTGATTGTCCATTCTTTTCACTATCGTCGGAGCTGATCCTCATTGGTTCCGGCTTCAACAATGTAGCATCACTAGACTTATCACTTGATTGTCCATTCTTTTCACTATCGTCAGAGCTGATCCTCAATGGTTCCGGCTTCTTCAACAATGTAGCATCACTAGACTTATCACTTGATTGTCCATTCTTTTCACTATCGTCAGAGCTGATCCTCATTGGTTCCGGCTTCTTCAACAATGTAACATCACTAAACTTCTCAGGTTTCAGTTCTCTGCCCATTTTCAGTGTCAAGTTTGGCTTAATTTTGAATTTTGATGATTCATCGTCCTCAGAATACAAACTTGGCTTTCGCAGTATGACATTTGGAACACTACTTTTTCTACTTACTTCAGGTCTTGAAATTGGTTGACTTTGTTTATAGCCCTCAGTCTTTGGCTGTTTTTCATCAACCTCGAACTTAACACCCTTCTTGGGCACAGGGCGAACCAAATTTAATCCATTTGATGAATTGAGAGATTTCTTTTGCTTGGATGCATCAAACGGAACCTCCACAATTTCACCAGACGTTTTTCCCTTCTTCTGCTCAAATGACTCTTCAATTTCAAGATAAGATGTCTCCGGGTTTGTTTTCCTACTAATTATCTATGAAATCAAGAATCACAATCAGAAATAGACAGATGCAGTACGCATTGAACCAACAGAAGTTTTGCAAGGACATACAGGAACCAATCTAAAAACTTCTTTCAAATTACTATTAACCCTTTTCTCCTCTTCAATGACAAATAACTCTAAGCAATTAGCAAACAGGAACTTACAATAGTAAAGCAGGGACGTGTAACTTTGGAATGAAAGACTGAAATTTTAAGGAATTGAAGTTACACGTAAAGTCAATACTAAGAAACTGATAGCATGTCAGCAGATATCAACTTACAATATATGATTGTACAATTCCAGATGCAGGATTGATTTTTTTTCCCTTTAATAACCCTCATTTTTCTGTTAACCAAAGCAAAGTATAGAACTTTCGAGGGCTAGAACTCTCCATTCTCACCATCAGGGAGGAAAATCACTCAAACTTGAATTGCATTGATTTCGGAAAGTCTCTTTTATCCGTACTATCAACCATGTCTCAATCATAAACTAGTTTTTGAGTTGGTTATATATATCATACAACTCAAATTCGAATTGTATTGATTCAAAAATCTTCTTTACTATCTATACTATCAACTATGTCTCAATCCTGAACAATTCTTTGCAACCGCTATATAAAACGTACAATTCAGATTTAAATTGCATTGTTTCGAAAAGTCTCTTGACTATACACACATCAACTATGTCTCAATTCTAGATGCAGGTGTAGTTCTCTTTTCCTCTAGAATCCTCATTGTATTGGTAAACAAAAAATCAAAGTTTAAAACTTTAGAGGGGATAAAACTCCCCATTCTCAATACACAAGTAGAAAAGCCACTGAACTCCTCAAAATTCAAGTTTGAAATTATTCAAGAAGTCTCTTAACTATCCACTACCAACTGTATATCAGCAATATGAATCCTACATATCCCCTCACCCACAAGTTACTTGACACTATTTCCTCATCAGTCTGTTCCAAAACGACGGACAGATTTCTATATATGAAATCAATAATGACAAGCTTTCTATAGTCATACAAATGATATGACATGTTATAGCCACGCAATGTCACATAAATTGGAACAGAGTGAGTAACTAATTTCTTAACTAAGCAAAGAAAAATTTAAAAACCAATTAAGAACATGATTTCCTGAATAAATAAGGAAAAACATAAACATATTAGTGCAAGTTTTAAATGAGAGAAATAAACCTTAGCTAAGGTAAGTTTTGGGTCTTCACCAATTAAGCTGCCAAACTTGAGTTCCATTTGGTCCCACTGGTCAAGCTTATTACTATTCCTATCATCTTTAGAAGCAAAAACAGCAAATTTCTTTGTCTTTCTGGAGGAAAAAACAGTTCTTGACAAAACCCCACTTGTTATTGAGCTTAAATTATCATCTTTAGAGGCAAAAACAGCAACTTTTTTGGAGGAATAATAAGTTCTTGACAAAACCCCACTTGCTACTGGACTTGAATTGTCATCTTTATCAGCAAAAACAGTAACTTTTTTGGAGGAAAAATGAGTTTTTGACAGAAACCCACTAGTTATTGAGGCTGAATTATCATTTTTATCAGCAAAAACAAGAACTTTTCTGGGTAAACAAAGGGATTTTGAGATTCTTGAATGGTGTAAAGATGAAATTGACAACAAGGGGTTGGGTGTTGAGGTTTTGTCAAGGCTAAGGTTGTTCATTCTTGAATAAACAAAGTGAATTTCATCAGATAATATTGGACAGCATTGAAAAATTTATATATGGGCACCTCAAAATTCCAATTTATCCTCTCTTGAGTTATTTGAAATTGAGATAGTGAGAGTTTTACAATTGGTGGTGTAGGGGTAAAGGGGTGTCACGTGATTAGCACATGATGTTGTATAATGTGGTTTTAAATCTCTAAACACTCGGTGATTCTCGAGAACTCAATAACTTTTATGCATATCATGTAATATATATATATTTAGAAATTATATAAATATCTATACATTTTTTACTAGTGGTGTTAGGTTTGAGTTTCGAAAAATCAATATCTTATAGTAGGAGGTGGATCTCACGAATCAAATGAAGGTCGAAGGATTTATTATCAACAGCGACACCCTAACCCGACGCCATTGTTGGTAGGACTGTGACTCTTATTTCGGTCCAATTCCTTATTTGACTAGCAATATCTATAGGTTCGAATTTTGAAAAATGAAGAACTTTTCAATATAACGGCGAGTCTCACGAGATTTATGTTGGTCGATGGAATCAAACAAAGGTCGAAGGACCGTTCGATTCATTAAGGGCATATCAACACTCATGTTTGCATGGATTGTGATGTCAAGTACTATATTTTGAGAATTTAAGAACCTTTCAATAGGAGCCTTGGTCTCACAAAATCTATGTTGGTCCATGAAGTCAAGCGATGATCGAAAAATCATTCGATTCATTCAGGAGCATCGTAGCGCCTTCACCTACGAATGCCACTCTCGATAGGATTGTAACTCTCATCTCAATCCAATTTCTTACAACTTGAACCTTAAAACTCATTATATGCCAAGTATTTTACTTACATTTTTAATATCTTATCGACCTATCTATCAATACTTGACACAATTTAATGTAATCATGCCATATGATTAAACCAAAAAAAAAAAAAAAGAAGTAAGAGAACAATGTGTTAATTTCTTATTAAAGCAAAATTGATGAAAAAAAAAACATTACAAATATATATGATGCCTTACTAGGCTTTTACAAAATTTTCAAAATGAAGAAACAAATAATTAAGAAAACCAATTAATCATCACTTCATCATTACCATATTCTCTCATCAAGAATATGATTAATCTCATTGACAAATAATAATAATATTAACTATATATATATTTTTTGATTTCTCATCCGATCCGATGCCCTCGATATCGATTAAATATGGATTCGTATCGAAAAGTGAATGGACTAATCTTGAGTCTCTTCAACAGGAGGCTGTGGTGGCTCATCAACATCAGTAGTTGTAGTAGTTGAACCTTCTTCATGTTCATCAGCACTATGATTTTTTTTATTTGTAGCTGTTGTAAGATGATTATAGGAACCTTTTTCTTTAAACAATTGAGAGAAATGAGGCTTGCAATAAACAAGTCCATCTAATGCTGCATATGATGAGGTTGTTAGTTTGCATCCACCATGTGCACATTTGAAGCATGATTGATGGTAAAATTCTCCATCTACTGTTACCTGTTCAGAATTTTCAAAAATATTAGTACACTTACGTTAGATTTTCCAAAAAAGTATATTACTTTTGAATGATTTCATGACATAGAGGTTAGGTGACATATTTTTTTTCGGAATTTTCAAATATGTTAGTACATTTATGTTAGATTTTCCAAAAAAGTATACTACTTTTGAATGATTTCATGACATATAGGTGACATATATTTTTTTTCTCGGAATTTTCAAAAATGTTAGTACATTTATGTTAGATTTTCCAAAAAAGTATACTACTTTTGAATGATTTCATGACATATAGGTGACATATATTTTTTTTTTCGGAATTTTCAAAAATGTTAGTACATTTATGTTAGATTTTCCAAAAAAGTATACTGCTTTTGAGTGATTTCTTGACATATAGGCGTCATATTTTTTGAAGCGTCTAAGCAACCTAAGAAATATCGTTAGAGTATCGAATTAAATGTTATAAGGATGACAAAATCTATCTATGTTGTTCAAACTCTTAAAATATATTGGAACACTTTTGTAAGATTCTCCAAAAATAAAATACACTACATTTAGAAAATATATCACCCTCACCGTCAATATTTTAAAAGTTTCTGAGCAATCTATTAAATATTAAGCTTGTGAAAAATGAAATAATTGAAGCTCTATTCTTTCATACTTTAAGTAAACAATAATTATTACATTAAGGGCTAATATACCATAAAGACTAATTTAGAATTTGAACTTTCCAGGTTCGATTTTATTGTTCTAGAACAATTTATGTAATTTTGTATAAAATAATTTTACTAATTCGTTGAAACTTCCAAGACATGTTTAGAATTTGAGCTAAAATTGTTGGAGTCAAAAACAAATTTTATAGTTAATGCACTAGGTTTGCCCTTGCACACAACACACACACACACACACACACACACACACACACACATATATATATATATATATATATATATATATATATATATATATATATATATATAGGGAAGAAGCAAGGTGTTGGTACATAGCTTTTATGAGCCTATTTGATATAAATTTAGATTAATCGAGCCAGTAATCAATTCCTCATATTAGATAGTTAATAATATCTCTCAATATTAAGTTATATGTCCTCCCGGATGAAACATATCTTATATATATATATATATATAATGGTTGAGTAGGTCTAGGTCCAACAATTGAATCAATTACGAGTCATCTATTATTTAAACTTAATTAGTTTTAGAACATGACACAACATAACTAAATACCTTTTTAAATTATCTGATATTGAAAATTCACAGATCTGACTATTTCAATTTCGTATGAACAGACTTGACTATTTCAATTTCGTGTGAATAAGCTTTACTAAAGGACTTAAGCGCCTTTTACGAAAAAGTTTTTCATTCTCAAGACTCGAAAAAAATTCTTTTACCTTTTCCAATGGGTACACAGTTTTCTTGCATGATGCACATTTTTCCTGAGTGCCACAAAATAGATTGGACAACTTGCTAGGGCTTCTGTTCTGTAATCACAAAAATATTCAAAAGAAAAAATATAAAATATGATATATAATTAGTAACAAATTAAATAAAAACATGAAAGGGATATAAGTTAAAATATTTTTTGATATATTACAACAAAATTATCATCTCCACATAATTATTTAATAAAGTAAAAACATTCAAGAGTATAATTCAGAAATTAAAGTTTATTAGTTTCTACCTCGAATTAATATATACATAATAATGATTGGTTTACATACAAATATTTATATATATTTAGTGGATTTTTAATATCAATATAGAGTTAAAAGGCTAGATTCTCGAAGGTATTTCAATTTGTGTGACATTATTTCCTTATTAATCCATTCAAAAAAGAACAACGTATATTTAAAAATAATAAACTTTAAATTTATTATTTTACGTTTAATGAGAAACGTTATAGTCGCATGATAAGTTTAAAATCATAAGGTCAAAATTATAAGCATATTTAATTTCACAACTCCACATATTATAAATCTTTTTTATTTTTCTTAAATTACTTTTCATTTTAATTATGTCATATAAACTGAACAGAAATAATTTTTTGTAAAAATCTCAAAAAATTGAAGTTGGCATTAAGATACATACCAGATCATTGTTCCTCCCAACTGCACATTTGATATAAAATGAATAAATAATTAGGTTATGAAAATAACATAATTTAATTAGAAATATAATTTAATTAAACAAAAAATTAGAAGAAAAAAAACTAACGTGAAGAAGATTTCAAAGCACCACTTCCTTTCTCCTTGAGGAGTTGTTCAAAATGTGGCTTGCAAAATAATGTTCCATCCAAGCAAGAATAGTTGCTCAACTATATAATATAAATTCGAATTAACGAAAAAATCAAATAAAAATATACGATAATAACAATCTGATAATAGTTATGTCAACTATATTATATAAATTCGCACGAAAAAATCAAATAAAAATATACAATGATAACAGTCTGATGCACAAAGTAATTTTCAATCACATCAGCTTAGAGAGAATGGTCATATCATAAGGGAGTGTTATTGATTACCATCATAGCAATACATTTTTCTTTAGATAATTTATATTCGAGTCGATCAATTCGATTTGTTAAAAAACGAATTTTCAAAAACAATCATAATATACAGGAGATAACGTCTTAACTAAATATGATACAAAGTATCATTTCATTCATCAGATCAGTTAAATCGATCCACTTCGTTCAAAAATGAGTCTACAAAAATAAAATCATGAAATAAGGAAAATAATGTACTAACTAACTATAACACAAACTATCATGTCATAAATCATATCAATCGAGTCGATCAATCCAATTTGTCCATAAAACAAGTCTTCAAAAAAATATAACACAAAGGAAATAATTTCCTAACTAACTATAACATAAACTATCATATCAATCGAATCAAATCAATCAATCGATAGTCTAAAAAAACACAGAATTATAAGGGGAGATATATCCTAACTAACTAAAACATAAAAACTACCATTCCATCTCTCCTATCAGTCAATCAATCGATCAATTCGATTCGTTTAAAAAAAAGACCTAAGTGTCCAGACTAACTATAACACAAATTATCATTCCATTCAGCATATTCGTCTAATCGATCCGTTGAAAAACAAGATATCAATGTCCTAACTAACTATAAAACAAACTATCATTCCATTCATCATATTCGTCTAATCGATTCGTTTAAAAACAAGATATTAATATCCTAACTAACTATAACACAAACTATCATTCGATTCATTATATCAGTCGAATCAATCGATCAGATTCGTTCAAAAAATTAATGAAATAATTTATTTTTTTTTAATAAAAAACTTACTGCAAGTCTTCCATTGCAATGGCTACATCTGAAACATGTATTATGATAATTAACACCACCTGCAGAAATCACTTCAGCAGCATACACAGTTTTATCACATGCTTTGCATTTTGTTTGGGTTCCAAAACTTGACATTTTTTTTTTATTTTAATTTTTTTTATTTAGAAATTTCAATTTTTGGGAATTGAGATTTGAGATCATTAATATAATTTATATATGAATGAATCTCTAATCCCCAAAGTTATAATGGAAAAAAAAAAGTTCATAGAATTAATTATGTACTAATGAACAATTAGTTGATTTATTCTTCTTTTTTAGTGGTTAGGAACCAATTTCTTAAAATGAATGGATAAGCTAAAATTCCCTAACATTAAGGACATAACACAAAAAATAAAGTAGTTATTTCAGTTGGGACAAAAAAAAAAGTAAATTTTCTTTTTAAAAATAAAAAATGGAAAAATTTTAATAAATTGTGACTGATTTTTAATTTTTGTCATTCAACATTAAATCAGACATAAGTTCTTTAGAAATTAAATTCATGCCTGAGCATTATTTATGGAATATTATGATATAAAAATATACTTTCATACTATGTGACAAAATTATTTATCATAAGGAACGACATAAATTAAAGATCAACATAAAATAGGGATAAAAGTGCAAATGATCCCCAATTTTATTTTTGGCCTTTCTCCGGAGTCTTTTACTAAAAAAAAAAGAAAGAGAAAACTTAATAATTAGAAAAAACTTTAACATTGAATCAAACCAATCGATAAAACAATATTCGATAGAATCAACATACAATTTAGAAGTACAGCATTGAAGGTTAAGATTTGCCTCGAGGGTTAAAAATATAATTTTCGTTAAGTTTATATGGGTCATTGGTTAAATTTTTAAGAAAATTGGATAAACTATCAAATCAATAACTCGATATCAATAAAGCAGTAACGTTTCATCAATTCGAATATTTACCAAAAAGATTTGAAAGAGAAAAATGGCTTCGCCCGGACTCGAACCGGAGACCTTCAGTGTGTTAGACTGACGTGATAACCAACTACACCACGAAACCTAATTTGCTTTGTTTTTCGTCGTTTATAAATTAAAATTCATTAAAAGTGAAAACAGTTTTTTTACAAAAGATTGAATCGAAAGTGTCTAATAGTAACACTTTATTTATGTATTTAGATGCGCAATTGAATATATCAAAGTTTCAATATTTAAATATAGATTTATCAAAGAATAATATCGCTTTGAACAAGAGTATATGATTGACTTTTCGAAACAAGTTCATATCAGAATTTTTATTTGTTTTTTTTGCCGCTTTTCGCATTTATCTTTGTGTGGCACATCAACATAAAATTTCACATATGGTGGAGGACATGCAACATACATAAAAGAGTTTTTTTTAAATATACTTAATCAAGTGGAGAAGTGTTTTTAAGACTGTTAATAATTAAAATGCGTAAAATTTAGAAGCGTTTTCAATAGTTATTCTATTATATATTAGTATCTTATTTGTTGAAGAAGATAGATGTTGTGATTAGGAGTGTACTTAGTACGAAGGAAAATATTTTCTCAAAATATAAATGAACAATTTTTGTAAATCAAGGTAAAGTAAACTTTAACTTACTAATCAAATGTTGAAATCAAACATCAGAACTTTATCGTTAAATATTTATTTGACCAAAAAATTTGATCAGATCTTGAAAATTTAATCTTCGAATAGAAGAGATAGTTTTGTAAGTTTCAACATGGCTGTTTTTTGCCATATCGAAAATAGCATAAGGGTAAATTTGTAATTGTACCTTGCAATTAATATCTACAATTAATATCTGATTTATACTTTGCTGTGAATGGTTATACAATTGTGCGTTTCGTGATTTTTTCCCCTTTTATTTTTTATTGTGTCCTTTTGTTGATAATGCAATACTTTTCAAAAGTTTTAATGCAATACTTTTCAAAAGTTTTAATGCAATACTTTTCAAAAGTTTTATTTGCCCCTCTAAATTTTTTTTAAAGACATAAGTAGTATTCATTTGTATTTATTTTAGGCTTTCTTTGTTATTGTTATTGTCGTCGCTAAATGTCTAGTTCTTTAATAGTAAATCCTAGTTGACAATGCTTAGGTGGAGAGATTAGTCTCATGTGGCATGGCACGTCATTAAAAAATTGGGGTGTTAACTTTTGAGAGTATTTGTGGTCTCTTATGATAACGACAAGGGTATTTTTAATCCCAAAATGTAATGGAGGATATAAGTGGTCTATTTCGTATAGTTCAAATATTTAAAATTATATAAAAAGTGATTAACTCTCTAAATTCTATTGTGCCACATAAATTAGGAATAAAGAAGAAGCATATGTTATTTATAAAAATGATGTTAAAAATACAATAGTACTATAAGTCTATTATAAATACATTGTTTTATGTGGATGATCTATCAGAGTTATCCAACAATTAATTCAGTTCATCTATAAGTGTTTCTAAGGTGATAAGAACCTTAAAAGAGATAACTATGTATGTATTAATGTGGTGATCTATCTTTGGGAGTGATATCTCAACACTATGAATAAAGATATCTCTCACTATTTGATATACACTTGAATAAGAAGAAAATTCCTCTTCTTCTATCTATTTCTCTTATCTTCTTCTCTTTATGATTATATTCTTATGAGCTTGATTTTATAATAAAATCATAAAAATTGATTAACAACTTTTTTAAAAATAAAATAAAATATACAACACGACTTAGCTGCTTCTTCAAATTTCATTTGCATCACATCAAATTGACCATTAATTCTGCACTTTTTCCTTTTAATTTTGTTTTGCATTTTCTTTTTAACTTGTTATATATTTAAAAATTACAGTAATAAAACTTTTAGTTTAATAATTGATAAGTTAAAATATTTAAAAGTAATATAAAAAAATTATTTGACTTTCAAAATTCTATGAGTGACATATAAAATAGATTAGAGTAAATGACATATATCATTTGAGTAAAAAATATTATAAGTCTTAATAATTAACAACTTAAAAATTTATCAGATTCTATTTAAACAAAGGACTACATACACATTAGTAAAGAATGTAACATTGTTTCAATAAAGAAATTAAGATACTATTTCAACAAAGTAAAATGCAAAATGTAACAATGTTTTAATAAAATAATAAAAAGATACTGTTTCAACAAAGTAGTACACATACATTAGAGGATAATGTAATAGTGTATCAATCCATTTAGGTTTTGAAATATTCAGCTCTATCTAACAAGGTCCAAGATCCATATCATCGTGGACATTTCATGTAACTCATTTTTAATCATTCCCTTAAAAACATCAAACAACTATTCTAGGATATTTTTTGAAAAATAAACTCTAAACCCTCTTTTTCCGTATAATGGAATAGGTTTTCAAACTTTACTTGCTTTCCCGTTTAATTTTTTTATTTTGAGATTCAAAAGTTATTTTTTGATAATTTTTTTTACTTTTCTATGGTCTTAAACACTCTCTCTCTCTCTCTATATATATATATATCAAAATATTCTTAATCTTATGGTCTTAAATATAATATGTGGGAGTTAAATTTAAAAATTGATAAACATGAAAGAAATATTCTTTAATGTTTCGACATGAACTAAAAGAAAGACATAATATAATATTTTTTGTTTATTAAAAAATAATTGTAACAATTCTATTATATGTATGTTAAGTAGTTCATTAGATTATTGAAGCTAAGGTGTATAGTTAAAAGAGTTTGATATATTTTAAGTAGTTTATTTGTCTATGTAATAGACGCTTTGAAAACATAAATGAAAAATATTTTTAATAAATTTGAATTAGAAGTGTCTAATAATGACACTTTTATTATTTATGTAATTGAATGCACAATTGAATATGCCAAAGTTTCAATATTTAAAAATATTTATTAATAAATTTAAGAAATTATCTATGTATTATATCTTTTTTTCATTTCTTGCTGCTATATATTGTAGTACTAGAAATTCAAAATTTCAAACCATACTTAAAGTTTGTCATCTTTTAATGCTTTAGTGGAATCTCGTCATCAAAATCTGAGTGAAGTATTATATATTATTTATAAATAAAATAATACTTTATTAAATTTTAATTACTTTAAGTTTTTAACTTTATTATTTTTTAGGGTCAAGATTAAATTTTAGTGCAACTATTACAGTTCGAAGTACAAGTCTATGAAAATACATTACTTTAGTCTTTATCTATCCTACCTCACATGAGATGGTCACACTTTTCTTAATTGAATAATTTTATTCGTATAATAATAACTTTAGTATGATTCAGTTACTTAATTAATTAAATCCACATTAACTTTCATGTTAATTGTTCATTACAAGGTGTTTGTCGTCTATCGAGATATATATATCTTCAAAAAAACTTATTATTTTCAAATAAAAAAAACAAAAATCGAACCAAATCGACGATAACCAAACCAATACAATACACGTAGGACACCACGTAAGACAAAAAATGACATGTAGGACATGTGTGTCTATTTATTCAACTTTTTAATACAAATTTAAGTGTTTATTTGTGCACATCCAAAGTTAAAGGACATAAATGTGATTTGAAGTCAAGTTAAAAAACACATTTATGTATTATGCCTTATTTTTTGTATATGTGCATAAGAAAAGTTTTGTACCTAAATGCACTAAATAATTTTTCAATAAATGAGAATCAATTAAATTCCCTTCATATCATTTAGCTTCACACACCCTAGTCTAATCATGTTAGAACCATCGATAGCATTTGCAACTTCTTCTTTCTGATCGATATATAAATAGTTAGACATGAAACTTTCTTCGCGAAAAAACTCATATGTCTCATGATGATAAAAGTGAATGGAATAAAATACAAAGTGATTTCTAACACAAACGAAAAATGCAGGTTCAAGCGCGTTCATGACATTAAACATTCAAAACTAGATACAAATATATAAGTATATGTTAGCATGATGAAACAACTTAGAAACTCAAACTTACAAACTTAGAACTCGAATCATCTGTCTCAATATATATGACAAAAACCGCGTCCAAATTCATCCAAATCGCCACTAACATGCACTCCAATCTTATCTACTCTATCAGAACCTGAACAAACACCTTTGCTAGTGAAATTAGCATAACAATTAGAACCCTATTGCATGTTACTTCTTGAGTACTTCTTATCATACTGAGACCTTAGCCTTGGTGCACTCATAGACCGCGTTTTTGCCTTAACTGCCTCGGTGTATGACATGTAATTTGGATGGTTATTCGAGTATTCATCACTCGTGTAGCTTCGTGTACTACTCTTTGTTGGCGTAAATGGTCCTGTCCTCGAACGAGTACATCTCGATGATGTTGTAGGACCCTATATATCAGGATTTAAAATGAACTGACATGATCAGTCAAACATCATCGTCACATATAAAATGTAAAATGAAATGAGGAAGATGATGTGTTTACTTACATGATGAATAAACTGAGTAGATTTCGCGCTGAAAGGAGGTGATTCAAAAACCATAGATCGCCCTAAGCGAGCTCTAGATTGAACCCTTATCAACGCTTGCATACGTCTTAGCATATCCGCGGCTTGTTTCCTTACAATGTGTCCTCTTACTAGGGCTTGTAGTTTCACAAGCCCCTTCAGTGCGCGTAAAGCTCTCCTTGACTTTAAATTTAAACACAATATGGAAAATTAGTACGAGTGTATGATAAGTGTCGTTCGTTTTTTTTAAAAAAAATAAAATTAAATGGTACAGAGACGAATACAAGAACTAGAGCTAATGAATTTTTTTAAAAATAAATAAATTGTGATGTTGAACTTACTCAAAGTGTGAATGTATAGAAAAATTTCATAGAATATTAAATTACACTTAGGACCACAAATTTTTCAGAGTTTTAGACAATCTGGTCCACACTGGTCCAAAATATTTGACCATGCATGTACTAACACCCCACCCCCCCTGCCGACCTCACCAACCCATTCATTCCAAAAAAAAAAATACATATAAATTTGCATCGATCGATGGTTAATTTGAGCGCAACTCAACTATATTATCGACCATGTTGATCTCATTAAACATCACTAAGTAACTCAACTGATCAAAACTAAGCAGAGGAGAAAAAACATATAGCTAATTTGTTTGTTTTATTTATCTTTTTAAACCTGATTTCACATAGGGTTATAGCTATACACAAATATTATATGTGATATATTTAAGTTTTTAAGTTTAGGAAAAAATTATAATTAACTGCACACACATAAATATTGCAACATATTTAGGATCATAATTCTTTAAAAATATATATATATTTCTTGAATTTTCATATTAAGTGAAATTGGTTAATTTTATAGATAAAACATGTTTTGTCTCTCACCATCTAACATTTTCTAAAATTGAAACTATATTGATGAATACAATTTTTAATATTTGATTGTCATAAAAACAACTTATTTTTCCGGAGATCTCATATTAAACACAATTCAAAACTCTCAAATTATTTTTTTCACAGAAATAAATACCTTCACATAAAATGAAACAGAAAGAGAGTATGTATAATAGAACTAACCAAATAAGCTCGAAAATGTGATTGTATCACAACGGCAGCCCAATCCTCACCGCTCCACGTTGTTGCACGGATCACACTACTAGCCGTCAAGCCAGAGTGGACCTCATAAATCACGGGGTCCACTCCAGCACGACTATTCATGTAGTGTGATTTTTGATGATGTTGTTGAAAATCTTTATCTTTGTAGGATTTAACATTACTCCATTTCTTCTTATTAGTGGAAGAAATAGAAGACTCATTTTTCTTGAAGCCAAGAAGTGCTTTGAACCATTTGGATGCTTTGCCCATATTATTAGACAAAAGAGCATTAGGTTTTGTGAGCAAGTCAAATATATCTTGTAGGACATCAATATATTATTGAAGAAGGAGAAATTGGAGAGGAATTGTCTTCGATGTGGGACTTTTTAGCGTGAATCTGGACTCAGGTTTTATATGGATTCCGAATATTAAAATAAAAGTATTTCAGATAGCCGAGTAATTCAACTAATTAATTCTTCCAATCACCAAGTCATTTTATTTTCCCTATTAAGATCTTATTTTCGGATTAAATCTAAATTCTTGCATTAAAATTTTATTTAAAGGGGCTAAGGTATTATTATCTAATAAAGACAACTTAACATCTAACATTCAAACTTAAAAGACTTCTATTTACGAACTCATGCTCACTCATTTTTTAATTTTTTATTCGATATCTTAAATTGATATGAAAATTCTATTTAAATTTGGATTGCGCTTTTTAGAAATCGAGAATGCACTTTGACAGAAGTTGCATTAAAAAATCTCTCCTTTTATTTTAACAAAAAAAAGTTAAAAAATCTGAGTATTCAGATTACAAGTTTTGTCTGTAATATGGATATATTGAAATAAAATAATTTAAGATTCTATATATTAGTGAGTCACTTTTTAAAAAATATATATTTTGACGTAAACACTTTTTGTTGTCACTATTATATATTTATGTGTCACTTGTTATTTCTATATATTTATATTATTAGTCGTCTATATATATATATATATATATATATATATAGTGTTTCCACCCCTTCCAATTTATTTGCATTATTTTCTTATTACCTAATCAGGCTGCAAAAAAAATATTACAAAATATTTTATGTTTGAAAATAATTAACTTTAAATTTTTTATTTTATTTTTAATAAATTTTCTTATATATTATTAATGTCATGACATATATAAAACGGTAGATTCCAAAGATCTAACAACTACACAAATATATTGGAATAAAAGGGTAGAATACCACCACTCCATCCTCAACATCTCAGTCCAATGCTAAATTATTCAATTCAATATAATAAGTATCGCTAAAATTAATAATTATTTATTAAAATGTACCTATTTATGTAAGTTTTCCTATATCATGCTTAACTTAGGTGATTAAATCAGTTACCACACATAAGGCCCTTACCCATGGTCATGAACATCAATTCAATATAAAAACCATCATACTCAATGAAACTACATCAATTAAATATAGATTCATCAATATAAGACAATATATAAATCAATTGAATACAATTATTACATCATTCATTAGCCCAAAGAAAACTACACTAGAATTCATAAGCATTAAGTCAATATTAAGTTACCCATAAAGTAGTCAAAAATTAGGGTTCATCAATTACATGGGTTCATAGGTTAATTGAGTTAAAATCATCTAATTAAGAACATTTTAATCAATATATAATGCTCAAAAACCTTTAATGCAATAACCCATGGATAGATCATAAAATTGGACCATTCATCTTTGAAAACTTCAGAATAGAGTTTTAAGGATCAAAAATCATACCTCAATGGATCTAATTCTTAAATTTGATGAAGAATCTCCACACAATTCTCCAATCCAATCCCTTCCTTCTTATTTGTACGTGGGGTGAATTTACCAATTCACCCTTGAACTTACAGTGATTGCGCAGGAAAAATTGTACCATCGACGGCTCGTCCCTTGACCAATGGCCGTCCTTTTGGTCCGTGTTTGGGGAATGAGGTTCTTTGGCCCCTCCTTCCTCACGCCTAAGTATGCACCGACGAATCCCCATCTATGGGGCGTCGATTGCCTCCGTAGGTTGGGCTGTCTTGAGTAGTCTTGGCCACCAACATGGGTCCTTCCTCAAGGACCCTTGGATGGTCCTTGGGGATGTTTGCCCGGAAGTTTCCAACCAAAAAATAATCGTACACAAGTTTAGGACCTCTCACATGAATTTATAATTTTTTATAATTTGACTCAAAAAAAAAATCATGATAAATAATATCGAACGAAAGGAGTAAATCTTTTCCATTAATTTGGATTGTTATTATAAGTCAAATTAATGGAAATTGGGATCTACAATTTGGTGGAAAAACTTTAGTATTTATTATTTGGAATGTTCTTTTTCATGCAATTGGCTAGACTTATGCGTGTATAAAGAAAGATTTAAGTCATATACATTAATATAAATATTTTTGTAGTGTAATTTTGTTTTTGTTTATTATGACATGTTACTTTTTGTATTTATCATTTGTCATAAAAACTTACTTGTAATCACTTTATTTGAACTCATAAATAACGATTAAATACCTTAGTTTCTTTTCTGTAGGCTAACACATGCATTGATTATTGAGATGTATTTTGTACTAGAAATTCAAAATTTTAAACTAGGGGCGTAAAAAATGAACCCAAACACACGTAATTTGTTCAGAATTTTAAGGATTGAATTCAAGATAATTTGAATTGGGTTCAATTTTAACCTATTTGAAGATAATTCTCAATTGAGCCCAATTTAATCTCCTATTTTAACCCGTTAAGATATGTTCCTATATTGAATGTACAAATTATTATTTATTTAGCATCTTGTAGGATTTTTATGTATTCATTTGTTACTTTTTAAACAAAAAACTTTTGAGCGGAAATTCAAGTTGTGATTATAAAAGTTAAATATCAATATATTAAATTATTGAGATTAATCGGGTCAAGACCCAACCTGTTTTTTAGCTCATTTGAGTCCAAAGCAAACTTGGGCGGGTCAAAAGCCAACCCGATTTCTATTCCGCTCATTGTAATATTTCCAATTTCAATACAACCCGCCCATTTGACACCCCCACTTCAAACCATACAAAAAAGTACTAATACATAATTAAGTTCTCCTATTTATTTTTAGGCATAATATATATATTGGACCCCAAAACTTGGCTTCAAATTTTAACTTTGACCTTCAACTTTCGTAATGCACAAATAGGAACTTTAACTATCCAACTTTTAAATAAATAAACACATGAGCCCTACATGACACAATACACGTAGGGCAAAAAATGACATGTAGGACATGCGTGTCTATTTATTCAACTTTTTTATACAAGTTTAAGTATTTATTTGTGCACATCCAAAGTTGAAGGGCATAAATGTGATTTAAAACCAAGTTAAAAAGCACATTTATGTATTATGCCTTATTTTTATATACGTGCATAGGTAAAGTTTTGTACCTAAATGCACTAAATAATTTTTCGATATATGAGAATCAATTAAATTCCCTTCATATCATTTAGCTTCACACACCCTAGTCTAATCATGTTAGAACCATTGATAGCATTTGCAACTTTTTCTTTCTGATCGATATATAAATAGTTAGACATGAAACTTTCTTCGCGAAAAAGCTCATATGTCTCATGATGATAAAAGTGAATGGAATAAAATACAAAATGATTTCTAACACAAACGAAAAATGCAGGTTCAAGCGCGTTCATGACATTAAACATTCAAAACTACATATATATAAGTATATGTTAGCATGATGAAGCAACTTGAAAACTCAAACTTACAAACTTAGAACTCAGAATCATCTGTCTCAATATATATGACAAAAACCGCGTCCAAATTCATCCAAATTGCCACTAACATGCACTCCAATCTTATCTACTCTATCAGAACCTGAACAAACACCTTTGCTAGTGAAATTAGCATAACAATTAGAACCCTATTGCATGTTACTTCTTGAGCACTTCTTATCATACTGAGACCTTAGCCTTGGTGCACTCATAGACCGCGTTTTTGCCTTAGCTGCCTCGGTGTATGACATGTAATTTGGATGGTTATTCGAGTATTCATCACTCGTGTAGCTTCGTGTACTACTCTTTGTTGGCGTAAATGGTCCTGTCCTCGAACGAGTACATCTCGATGATGTTGTAGGACCCTATATATCAGGATTCAAAATGAACTGACATGATCAGTCAAACATCATCGTCACATATAAAATGTAAAATGAAATGAGGAAGATGATGTGTTTACTTACATGATGAATAAACTGAGTAGACTTCGCGCTGAAAGGAGGTGATTCAAAAACCATAGATCGCCCTAAGCGAGCTCTAGATTGAACCCTTATCAACGCTTGCATACGTCTTAGCATATCCGCGGTTTGTTTCCTTACAATGTGTCCTCTTACTAGGGCTTGTAGTTTCACAAGCCCCTTCAGTGCGCGTAAAGCTTTCCTTGACTTTAAATTTAAACACAATATGGAAAATTAGTACGAGTGTATGATCAAGCGTAGTTCGTTTTTTTTTAAAAATAATTAAATAGTGCAGAGACGAATACAAGAACTAGAGCTAATGAATTTTTTGAAAAATAAATAACTGTGATGTTGAACTTACTCATAGTGTGAATGTATACAAAAATTTCATAGAATTTTAAAGTACACTTAGGACCAAAATTTTTTGAGAAATTTAGACAATCTGGTCCACACTGGTCCAAAATAGTCTACTTCCCTTTTTATTGTATATATTTGACCATGCATGTGTTAACACCCCACCCCCCTGCCGACCTCACCAACCCATGCATTCCCAAAAAAAATACATATAAATTTGCATCGATCGATGGTTAATTTGTGCGCAACTCAACTATATTATCGATCATGTTGATCTCATTAAACATCACTAAGTAACTCAACTGATCAAAACTTAAGCAGAGGAGAAAAAACATATAGCTAATTTGTTTGTTTTAGTTTTTTTTTTTTAACCCTGATTTCACATAGGCTTATAGCTATTCACAAATATTATATGTGATATATTTAAGTTTTTAAGTTTTAGGAAAAAATTATAATTAACTGCACACACATAAATATTGCAACATATTTAGGATCATAATTCTTTAAAAATATATATTTCTTGAATTTTCATATTAAGTGAAATTGGTTAATTTTATAGATAAAACATGTTTTGTCTCTCACCATCTAACATTTTCTAAAATTGAAACTATATTGATGAATACAATTTTTAATATTTGATTTCCATAAAAACAACTTATTTTTCCGGAAAACTCATATTAAACACAATTCAAAAACTCTCAAATTATTTTTTCACACGAGTAAATACTTTCACATAAAATGAAACAGAAAGAGAGTACGTATAATAGAACTAACCAGATAAGCTCGAAAATGTGATTGTATCACAACGGCAGCCCACTCCTCACCGCTCCACGTTGTTGCACGGATCACACTACTGGTCGTCAAGCTGGAGTGGACCTCATAAATCGCGGGGTCTACTCCAGCACCACTATTCATGTAGTGTGATTTTTCATGATGTTGTTGAAAATCTTTATCTTTGTAGGATTTAACATCACTCCATTTCTTCTTATTAGTGGAAGAAATAGAAGACTCATTTTTCTTGAAGCCAAGAAGTGCTTTGAACCATTTGGATGCTTTGCCCATATTATTAGACAAAATAGCATTTGGTTTTGTCAATGAGAATGAGAGAAAGTGGTTGAAAAGAAAAGTGAGTGAAAATAAAGGAAGTTGTGAGCAAGTCAAATACATCTTGTAGGACATCAATATATTATTGAAGAAGGAGAAATTGGAGAGGAATTGTCTTCGATGTGGGACTTTTTAGCGTGAATCTGGACTCAGGTTTTATATGAATTTCGAATATTAAAATAAAAGTATTTCAGATAGCCGAGTAATTCAACTAATAAATTCTTCCAATCACCAAGTCATTTTATTTTCCCTATTAAGATCTTATTTTCGGATTAAATCTAAATTCTTGCATTAAAATTTTATTTAAAGGGGCTAAGGTATTATTATCTAATAAAGACAACTTAACATCTAACATTCAAACTTAAAAGACTTCTATTTACGAACTCAAGCTCACTCATTTTTTAATTTTTTATTCGATATCTAAAATTGATATAAAAATTCTATTTAAATTTGGATTGCGCTTTTTAGAAATCGAGGATGCACTTTGACAAAAGTTGCATTAAAAAATCTCTCCTTTTATTTTAACAAAAAAAAATTAAAAAAATCTGAGTATTCAGATTACAAGTTTTGTCTGTAATATGGATATATTGAAATAAATAATTTAAGATTCTATATATTAGTGAGTCACTTTTTAAAAAATATTTATTTTGACGTAAACACTTTTTGTTGTTACTATTATATATTTATGTGTCACTTGTTATTTCTATATATTTATTATTAGTCATATATTATTACTACTACTTACTATTATAGAAAAGGCTTATTTCTTATTTCAACATGTGTGATTGATGTCTTTTATTTCAAATCTGAGGGTATATTTATCTTTTTACATAGCTTGTGGAGGTGTCTTGAATGGACACATCATTCTTTGTACCTTCATCTTCACTTATTCCATTGTTGTTGTCTGTGCATCAATTCCTTCTTGTTAGTGAACAATTGTTCCTCTTCTTTATCTAGGAAGTTTCTTCCATCGTCTACTCAAAGATCTGAATATTCGTTCAGGTAATGAACAATTAAAATTTATTTATGGCTCAGTTTGATAATCTTGAGAAAAAAAAAATTAAGTCTGCTGTGATGTTTTGATTTTTCCACTTTTTTATATCAACAAATATCAGTTTTTGATTTCTCCCATCTCTTTCTGGCTGGTGTGTTGTTATTTTCACATTGTTTTGTTCATTAATTCGATCTGGGTCTCTTCATACTTGTAATTTTTATTTATTTTGAGTTTGTTGTTGATGTTCTATTTTTGCTTTTGCTTAGGAGAAGTTTTGTTGTTTCATTTTTTCATTCGCCAATGTTGCGTTTCAATGTTTTTTTGTCACATGCAGTAATTAATTTGGCCTTCTTTCTGTTCATATGGATTTTTGGTGCAATTAAAGGGGAAAAATTCAGAACAAATTCGATTCCTAGCGAATCAACTTTTTGGTTAGCTTGGCGCTATCAATGGCCACCAACACTTCAAGGTTATATTACCCGAAAAGCCTGAGGAAGAAAGATCTAATTCCCTTAAAGAGTTGCTGCAGTTCCATTGAGTTGTTGGCAAATGCCCTGTGAGATACAAGTTGCTCCCTAAGTTAAGCATTTGCAGTCTTGTAAATGGAAAATGTCATCAGGGATTTTCCCAGACAATTCCGTTCCAACAAGATTCAGCTTTTGTAAGGAAGAGGACAAGTTTGATGGGAGTGATGAAGATATATATGTTGAGGTGAGGTAGAGCTCCCTTAGTTGAGTTAAATTTTGAAGGAGCATTTTGAAAGTGTGAGGTTCAACTCTCAACTCCTCAATACCTGCAGAAAGATCAAGTGATATCAACTTAGATATGAGACTTGTAAAGGTACTGTCCCTGAAAAACCAGAACGTGATAGATTAAGATGTGTCAAACTCGGAAACCAGCCAAATTTGCTTGAAATTTGGGAAGGTGAGAAATCATTGTAAGCTAAATTAAGGTTTTGAAGATGAGAAAGTTGGAAGAGGGTGCTGTTGGAGTCAATTGTTCCATGAAGTTGGCTACAACTAAGATCAAGACGAGTTATTCGACCTGTAACTTTATCACATGTTACACCATCCCAAGTACAACAATCAATGGTTCTATTCCAAGAAAGTGTCTTTGGATAGGGAAAGTAGCCATTGGATTCACAATCAGTAGAAGCAGAGTCATCTATGGACAGTTTAAGCTTCAGGTTTTGCAAAACCAAACTCTCGTCTCGTCGACATAGATGACTTGAAAAGATAACAAGTGGATATTGCAACACAAGAAGAAGAAGAAGAAGAAATAGACAGCTCATGATCTACACAAAAGCAATAAGTTCTTGAGAAATGAAGGAATAATTCACAAGATTTTATATACTTGCGGTATGAACCCTTCTAGAACAAGTAATAAAATCCAGCCTCATTGATGGTCAAATCATTATGCAGCTTGCATTCATAGTAAGATAATTTTGTGTGTGTATGTTAAATGTCAACTCTATTTTTTCAGTTTGACTGATGGTTTGATCGCGCTAGGAGTATCTTTGACATTCAAACTTGATAAATTCAGATGATTGCGACTCTATATATAAATGACTAGTCATCCATCACCCCAGTGCTGGGGAGGGAGAATGAACGATCGACTCCTAAATATCTTGAATAAAGCATTGATAGCTTTGCAGAGAAGAAAAACTTTGATTCTTCCCGAAGGTGTTCCTTCTTTTTTCTTGGGAGGACAGACATGTGAAAATTTATAATCATGCCACGAATACCTTTGATGGGATTTTCACCTTTTCAGTGACTTTAAATAAGAAAGCAATAGGTTTCCACTTCCCATGACTGTGAATTCATTATCTTAATTTTGACTATTGCAAGCTTATGGTGTAGACTATGTCATTTCAAAAAGCTTCCTTTGTGTGAGAATTACTCGATTTTAAGGTTGTGGTTTTCTTATATTTATGGAAGTACCATATATTTTCAGGTTAAAGGAGAAGCAAACATCTCATACATCTGCTCGTGGTTTTATCGGGCTCCTGAACTCATATTTGGTGCAACAGAGTATACTACTTCAATTGATATCTGGTCAGCTGGTTGTGTCCTTGCTGAGCTTCTTCTTGGCCAGGTTTGTGGTTATCTAGAATTCTATAGCTTACGTACTGTCCATGAAATCTCTGCGGACTTTTTTTGTGCACTTTTCCAGTTTCTAACTCAAGAACTCATGCCTACTCATGAAAATAACAAGCATACAAATGAATATTGATTATATGAATATCCATTTTTTAGCAGATAATTTTCATATTTGATCCATTTTTAAAATTTGATTATCCGAACCATATCTAATGGGTGGTAACTCATTTTTAAAAAAACCAGTTTGCTTATGAGAAAATTTTGAGCTTGAGCTGGTTATATGAGAAAATATTAAGATAAGACACTAATATTATGAAATAATTTTTTTGTCTATTAAGTTGTTTGCCACCAATATTCAGCTGTCCCTTGGAAGTGCTTGTGTAAAACCTATATTTTTTTAAGAACTTTTTTTATAATCGTGATGTCTAAGACACTTTGCGTGTAACTCGATTAATTTTATTGAGTATGTAATATCTCCATGAGTACATGTATCACGTAACTCTGTCCACCAAGCTTAGACAGATGAAAAGAAATTACTAATACTTGATGTTTTTGCCCATATTACCTTCTAAAAGTTTTTCATTATACACCAAAAAAATCTGGCTTAGCTTCTTGGAGCTTTTCTTTGTATGCCTAATCACAAGTTAGATAGTTATTGCTACAAGCCTTTTCAGATGATCCTTCTTTTGATTTTATCTATTGATATTATGACTGATGTTTCTTTCTACTTTCTTTTTTCATGGGATTCAACTGTGATCAGCACTTCCAATATCATCTCTCTTTCCATTTGTTTATTTCATGGTAAGATCACTCAACTCTTGTTGTATTACGACAATTCGTTACCTCCTAACTTTTGCATCCTGTACAGATAAGGGACTTTCACATTGCAAAGAGAGAGAAAGATATTAGTACATATGCAGGTTATGTAGGTAAAGCTTATTTCATGCCATAATTTGTATGTTGAGATATATGATTATATAAATGTCTGTCGAAATTCGAATAAATCCTTATGATCAATTTCCTGAAAATACTCAAGGTTCTGCATTTATGCTTGGAAGAGCTTTGACATCTGTCTTATGGGGAACAGTGGCTGATCGATATGGACGAAAACCATTATTTATCATATAGTTTTTCCATGTCATCATGATGTTTCATCAGATTTTGCTCTATTGACTGTAAATTTCACTTGTAATAGTAAAGGGTGCCTTTGTCTACATACTGTTTGGATAGTTGGTATATATTGTTCAACATACTGGTTGATTTACTATAAGCCACACTATCAAACCATATGTATAAAGCTGCAACACAGAGGATATTATTTTGTTGTGTTCATTGATATGTAGGATATGAAAATAATTTTCCTTTAAGATTTTGTACATATGCTGCACTATGCTAGGTGATCTATAATCTGTATTATTGTGTATAAAGGACTTGTGTTACTTGTGTACAAAGACCTTTCTACATTAACTAAATATTTGAGATTTCATCATTTGAATTAGGCTACTTTGTGCTATTTTATTCTTGAGGTTTCTCTAATTATATATGTTTAACTAAGTATTCAACTTTGAACCTATATATTTCTCTCTTTTTTCACAGGTACTTTTTGCCAGGGTGATAAGCGATAAAAATGTACCATTACATAAATGATACACATTCAATGTAAATAAAGTAGCCAGGAACTTATTTTATGCATTTAGCTCAGAAAATTTGTTTAATGTTGAGCCCGTACTTGTACGGGCCATCTCAACCTAGTATATATATATATATATATAGTGTTTCCACCCCTTCCAATTTATTTGCATTATTTTCTTATTACCTAATCAGGCTGCAAAAAAAATATTACAAAATATTTTATGTTTGAAAATAATTGACTTTAAATTTTTTATTTTATTTTTAATAAATTTTCTTATATATTATTAATGTCATGACATATATAAAACGGTAGATTCCAAAGATCTAACAACTACACAAATATATTGGAATAAAGGGAATTAGGGTAGAATACCACCACTCCATCCTCAACACCTCAATCCAATGCTAAATTATCCAATTCAATACCATAAGGCCCTTATCCATGGTCATGAACATCAATTCAATATAAAAACCATCATACTCAATGAAACTACGTCAATTAAATATAGATTTAAGACAATATATACATCAATTGAATACAATTATTACATCATTCATTAGCTCATACAAAACTATAGTAGAATTCATAAGCATTAAGTCAATATTAAGTAACCCATAAAGTAGTAAAAAACTAGGGTTCATCAATTACATGGGTTCATAGGTTAATTGAGTTAAAATCATCTAATAAGAACATTTTAATCAATATATAATGCTTAAAAACCTTTAATGCAATAACCCATGGATAGATCATAAAATTGGACCATTCATCTTTGAAAACTTCATAAAATTCTTTGAAAGTTGAGCTACTTGATGAATAGAGTTTTAAGGATCAAAAATCATACCTCAATGGATCTAATTCTTAAATTTGATGAAGAATCTCCACTCAATTCTCCAATCCAATCCCTTCCTTCTTATTTGTACGTGAGGTGAATTTACCAATTCACCCTTGAACTTACAGTGACTGCGCAGGAAAAATTGTACCATCGACGTCTCGTCCCTTGACCAACGGGCCTTCCTTTTAGTCCGTGTTTGGGGAATGAGGTTCTTTGGCCCCTCCTTCCTCACGCCTAAGTATGCACCGACGAATCCCCACCTATGGGGCGTCGATTGCCTCCGTAGGTTGGGCTATCTTGAGTAGTCTTGGCTATCAACATGGGTCCTTCCTCAAGGATCCTTGGATGGTCCTTGGGGATGTTTGCCCGGAAGTTTCCAATCCAAAAATAATCGTATAAAAGTTTAGGACCTCTCACATGAATTTATAATTTGACTCAAAAAAATCATGATAAATAATATCGAACGAAGGGAGTAAATCTTTTCCGTTAATTTGGATTGTTATAATAAGTCAAACTAATGGAAATTGGGGTCTACAATTGGGAGGAAATTTTTTAGTATTTATTATTTGGAATGTTCTTTTTCATGTAACTGGCTAGACTTATGCGTGTATAAAGAAAGATTTAAGTTATATACATTAATATAAATATTTTTGTAGTGTAATTTAGTTTATTATAACATGTTACTTTTTGTATTTATCGTTTATCATAAAAACTTACTTGTAATCGCTTTATTTGAACTCATAAATAACGATTAAATACCTTAGTTTCTTTTCTCTCTAGGCTAACACATGCATTGGCTATTGAGATGTATCAAAATTTTAAATTTGGGGTGTAAAAAATGAACCCAAATATACGTAATCCATCCAAAATTTTAAGGGCTGGACTCAATATAATTTGAATTGGGTTTAATCTTAACCCATTTGAAGATAACTCTCAATTGAGCCCAATTCAATCTCCTATTTTAACCCGTTAAGATACGTTCCTATATTGAATGTATGAATTATTATCTATTTAGCATCTTTTAGGATTTATGTATCCATTTGTTACTTTTCAAATAAAATTTTTTTGAGCGGAAATTCAATTGTGATTATAAAAGTTAAATATCAATATATTAAATTATTGAGATTAATCGGGTCAAATTGGGCGGGTCAAGACCCAACCCATTTTTAGCCCATTTGAGCCTAAAGCAAACTTGGGCGGGTCAAGACGCAATCCAATTTTATTCAACTCATTATAATATTTTCAATTTCAGTACAACCCGTCCATTTGACACCCCCACTTCAAACCATACAAAAGTACTAATACATAATTAAGTTCTCCTATTTATTTTTAGGCATAACACACATATATTGGATCCCAAAACTTGGCTTCAAATTTTAACTTTGACCTTCAACTTTCGTAATGCACAAACAGACACTTTAACTATCCAACTTTTAAATAAATAAACACATAAATCCTACATGACACAATACACGTAGGACACCACGTAGGACAAAAAATGACATGTAGGACATAAGTGTCTAGTGTTTATTTACGCACATCCAAAGTTGAATGACATAAATGTGATTTGAAGCCAAGTTAAAGGCACATTTATGTATTATGTTTTATTTTTATATATGTGCATAGCAAAAGTTTTGTACCTAAATGCACTAAATAATTTTCGATAAATGAGAATCAATTAAATTCCCTTCATATCATGTAGCTTCACACACCCTAGTCTAATCATGTTTGAACCATCGATAACATTTGGTACTTCTTCTTTCTGATCGATATATAAATAGATAGGCATGAAGCTTTCTTCGCGAAAAAGCTCATATGTCTCATGATGATAAAAGTGAACGAAATAAAATACAAAATGATTTCTAACACAAACGAAAAATGCAGGTTCAAGCGCGTTCATGACATTAAACATTCAAAACTAGATACAAATATATTAGTATATGTTAGCATGATGAAACAACTTAGAAACTCAAACTTACAAACTTAGAACTCGAATCATCTGTCTCAATATATATGACAAAAACCGCGTCCAAATTCATCCAAATCGCCACTAACATGCACTCCAATCTTATCTACTCTATCAGAACCTGAACAAACACCTTTGCTAGTGAAATTAGCATAACAATTAGAACCCTATTGCATGTTACTTCTTGAGTACTTCTTATCATACTGAGACCTTAGCCTTGGTGCACTCATAGACCGCGTTTTTGCCTTAACTGCCTCGGTGTATGACATGTAATTTGGATGGTTATTCGAGTATTCATCACTCGTGTAGCTTCGTGTACTACTCTTTGTTGGCGTCAATGGTCCTGTCCTCGAACGAGTACATCTCGATGATGTTGTAGGACCCTATATATCAGGATTCAAAATGAACTGACATGATCAGTCAAACATCATCGTCGCATATAAAATGTAAAATGAAATGAGGAAGATGATGTGTTTACTTACATGGTGAATAAATTGAGTAGACTTCGCGCTAAAAGGAGGTGATTCAAAAACCATAGATCGTCCTAAACGAGCTCTAGATTGAGCCCTTATCAACGCTTGCATACGTCTTAGCATATCCGCGGCTTGTTTCCTTACAATGTGTCCTCTTACTAGTGCTTGTAGTTTCACAAGCCCCTTCAGTGCGCGTAAAGCTTTCCTTGACTTTAAATTTAAACACATTATGGAAAATTAGTACGAGTGTATGATCAAGTGTCATTCGTTTTTTTTTTAAATAATCGAATGGTGAAGAGACGAATACAAGAACTAGAGCTAATGAATTTTTTTTAAAAATAAATAAATTGTGATGTTGAACTTACTCATAATGTGAATGTATAGAAGAATTTCATAGAATTTTAAAGTACACTTAGGACCACAAAATTTTCAGAGTTTTAGACAATCTGGTCCACACTGGTCCAAAATAGTCTACTTTCCTCATTCCTGTATATATTTGACCATGCATGTGCTAACACCCCACCCCACCCCACCCCCCTGCAGACCTCACCAACCCATGCATTCCCAAAAAAAATACATATAAATTTGCATCAATCGATGGTTAATTTGTGCGCAACTCAACTATATTATCGACCAACCCATGCATTCCCAAAAAAATACATATAAATTTGCATCGATCGATGGTTAATTTGAGCGCAACTCAACTATATTATCGACCATGTTGATCTCATTAAACATCACTAAGTAACTCAACTGATCAAAACTTAAGCAGAGGAGAAAAAACATATAGCTAATTTGTTTGTTTTATTTATCTTTTTAAACCTGATTTCACATAGGGTTATAGCTATACACAAATATTATATGTGATACATTTAAGTTTTTAAGTTTAGGAAAAAATTATAATTAACTGCACACACATAAATATTGCAACATATTTAGGATCATAATTCTTTAAAAATATATATATATATTTCTTGAATTTTCATATTAAGTGAAATTGGTTAATTTTATAGATTAAACATGTTTTGTCTCTCACCATCTAACATTTTCTAAAATTGAAACTATATTGATGAATACAATTTTTAATATTTGATTGCCATAAAAACAATTTATTTTTCCGGAGAACTCATATTAAACACAATTTAAAACTCTCAAATTATTTTTTTCACAAGAGTAAATACCTTCACATAAAATGAAACAGAAAGAGAGTATGTATAATAGAACTAACCAAATAAGCTCGAAAATGTGATTGTATCACAACGGCAGCCCAATCCTCACCGCTCCACGTTGTTGCTCGGATCACACTACTAGCCGTCAAGCTAGAGTGGACCTCATAAATCGCAGGGTCCACTCCAGCACGACTATTCATGTAGTGTGATTTTTCATGATGTTGTTGAAAATCTTTATCTTTGTAGGATTTAACATTACTCCATTTCTTCTTATTAGTGGAAGAAATAGAAGACTCATTTTTCTTGAAGCCAAGAAGTGCTTTGAACCATTTGGATGCTTTGCCCATATTATTAGACAAAATAGCATTTGGTTTTGTCAATGAGAATGAGAGAAAGTGGTTGAAAAGAAAAGTGAGTGAAAATAAAGGAAGTTGTGAGCAAGTCAAATATATCTTGTAGGACATCAATATATTATTGAAGAAGGAGAAATTGGGGAAGAATTGTCTTCGATGTGGGACTTTTTAGCGTGAATCTGGACTCAGGTTTTATATGGATTCCGAATATTAAAATAAAAGTATTTCAGATAGCCGAGTAATTCAACTAATAAATTCTTCCAATCACCAAGTCATTTTATTTTCCCTATTAAGATCTTATTTTCGGATTAAATCTAAATTCTTACATTAAAATTTTTAAAGGGGCTAAGGTATTATTATCTAATAAAGACAACTTAACATCTAACATTCAAACTTAAAAGACTTCTATTTACGAACTCAAGCTCACTCATTTTTTAATTTTTTATTCGATATCTAAAATTGATATAAAAATTCTATTTAAATTTGAATTGCGCTTTTTAGAAATCGAGGATGCACTTTGACAAAAGTTGCATTAAAAAATCTCTCCTTTTATTTTAACAAAAAAAAGTTAAAAAATGTGAGTATACAGATTACAAGTTTTGTCTGTAATATGGATATATTGAAATAAAATAATTTAAGATTCTATATATTAGTGAGTCACTTTTTAAAAAATATATATTTTGACGTAAACACTTTTTGTTGTCACTATTATATATTTATGTGTCACTTGTTATTTCTATATATTTATATTATTAGTCGTGTATATATATATATATATATATATATATATATATATATATATATATATATATATATATATATATATATATATATATATATATATATATATATATATATATATATATATATATATATATATAGTGTTTCCACCCCTTCCAATTTATTTGCATTATTTTCTTATTACCTAATCAGGCTGCAAAAAAAATATTACAAAATATTTTATGTTTGAAAATAATTAACTTTAAATTTTTTATTTTATTTTTAATAAATTTTCTTATATATTATTAATGTCATGACATATATAAAACGGTAGATTCCAAAGATCTAACAACTACACAAATATATTGGAATAAAGGGAATTAGGGTAGAATACCACCACTCCATCCTCAACATCTCAGTCCAATGCTAAATTATTCAATTCAATATAAAAAGTATCGCTAAAATTAATAATTATTTATTAAAATGTACCTATTTATGTAAGTTTTCCTATATCATGCTTAACTTAGGTGATTAAATCAGTTACCCATGGTCATGAACATCAATTCAACATAAAAACCATCATACTCAATGAAACTACATCAATTAAATATAGATTCATCAATATAAGACAATATATAAATCAATTGAATACAATTATTACATCATTCATTAGCCCATAGAAAACTACACTAGAATTCATAAGCATTAAGTCAATATTAAGTAACCCATAAAGTAGTCAAAAACTAGGGTTATCAATTACATGGGTTCATAGGTTAATTGAGTTAAAATCATCTAATTAAGAACATTTTAATCAATATATAATGCTTAAAAACCTTTAATGCAATAACCCATGGATAGATCATAAAATTGGACCATTCATCTTTGAAAACTTCATAATAGAGTTTGAAGGATCAAAAATCATACCTCAATGGATCTAATTCTTAAATTTGATGAAGAATCTCCACACAATTCTCCAATCCAATCCCTTCCTTCTTATTTGTACGTGGGGTGAATTTACCAATTCACCCTTGAACTTACAGTGACTGCGCAGGAAAAATTGTACCATCGACGGCTCGTCCCTTGACCAATGGCCGTCCTTTTGGTCCGTGTTTGGGGAATGAGGTTCTTTGGCCCCTCCTTCCTCACGCCTAAGTATGCACCGACGAATCCCCATCTATGGGGCGTCGATTGCCTCCGTAGGTTGGGCTGTCTTGAGTAGTCTTGGCCACCAACATGGGTCCTTCCTCAAGGACCCTTGGATGGTCCTTGGGGATGTTTGCCCGGAAGTTTCCAACCAAAAAATAATCGTACACAAGTTTAGGACCTCTCACATGAATTTATAATTTTTTATAATTTGACTCAAAAAAAAAACCATGATAAATAATATCGAACGAAAGGAGTAAATCTTTTCCATTAATTTGGATTGTTATTATAAGTCAAATTAATGGAAATTGGGATCTACAATTTGGTGGAAAAACTTTAGTATTTATTATTTGGAATGTTCTTTTTCATGCAATTGGCTAGACTTATGCGTGTATAAAGAAAGATTTAAGTCATATACATTAATATAAATATTTTTGTAGTGTAATTTTGTTTATTATAACATGTTACTTTTTGTATTTATCATTTGTCATAAAAACTTACTTGTAATCACTTTATTTGAACTCATAAATAACGATTAAATACCTTAGTTTCTTTTCTCTGTAGGCTAACACATGCATTGATTATTGAGATGTATTTTGTACTAGAAATTCAAAATTTTAAACTAGGGGCGTAAAAAATGAACCCAAACACACGTAATTTGTTCAGAATTTTAAGGATTGAATTCAAGATAATTTGAATTGGGTTCAATTTTAACCCATTTGAAGATAATTCTCAATTGAGCCCAATTTAATCTCCTATTTTAACCCGTTAAGATATGTTCCTATATTGAATGTACAAATTATTATTTATTTAGCATCTTGTAGGATTTATGTATTCATTTGTTACTTTTTAAACAAAAAACTTTTGAGCGGAAATTCAAGTTGTGATTATAAAAGTTAAATATCAATATATTAAATTATTGAGATTAATCGGGTCAAATTGAGCGGGTCAAGACCCAACCTGTTTTTTAGCTCATTTGAGTCCAAAGCAAACTTGGGCGGGTCAAGAGCCAACCCGATTTCTATTCCGCTCATTGTAATATTTCCAATTTCAATACAACCCGCCCATTTGACACCCCCACTTCAAACCATACAAAAAAGTACTAATACATAATTAAGTTCTCCTATTTATTTTTAGGCATAACACATATATTGGACCCAAAACTTGGCTTCAAATTTTAACTTTGACCTTCAACTTTCGTAATGCACAAATAGGAACTTTAACTATCCAACTTTTAAATAAATAAACACATGAGCCCTACATGACACAATACACGTAGGACAAAAAATGACATGTAGGGCATGCGTGTCTATTTATTCAACTTTTTTATACAAGTTTAAGTATTTATTTGTGCACATCCAAAGTTGAAGGGCATAAATATGATTTAAAACCAAGTTAAAAAGCACATTTATGTATTATACCTTATTTTTATATACGTGCATAGGTAAAGTTTTGTACCTAAATGCACTAAATAATTTTTCGATATATGAGAATCAATTAAATTCCCTTCATATCATTTAGCTTCACACACCCTAGTCTAATCATGTTAGAACCATTGATAGCATTTGCAGCTTTTTCTTTCTGATCGATATATAAATAGTTAGACATGAAACTTTCTTCGCGAAAAAGCTCATATGTCTCATGATGATAAAAGTGAATGGAATAAAATACAAAATGATTTCTAACACAAACGAAAAATGCAGGTTCAAGCGCGTTCATGACATTAAACATTCAAAACTACATATATATAAGTATATGTTAGCATGATGAAGCAACTTGAAAACTCAAACTTACAAACTTAGAACTCAGAATCATCTGTCTCAATATATATGACAAAAACCGCGTCCAAATTCATCCAAATTGCCACTAACATGCACTCCAATCTTATCTACTCTATCAGAACCTGAACAAACACCTTTGCTAGTGAAATTAGCATAACAATTAGAACCCTATTGCATGTTACTTCTTGAGCACTTCTTATCATACTGAGACCTTAGCCTTGGTGCACTCATAGACCGCGTTTTTGCCTTAGCTGCCTCGGTGTATGACATGTAATTTGGATGGTTATTCGAGTATTCATCACTCGTGTAGCTTCGTGTACTACTCTTTGTTGGCGTCAATGGTCCTGTCCTCGAACGAGTACATCTCGATGATGTTGTAGGACCCTATATATCAGGATTCAAAATGAACTGACATGATCAGTCAAACATCATCGTCGCATATAAAATGTAAAATGAAATGAGGAAGATGATGTGTTTACTTACATGGTGAATAAATTGAGTAGACTTCGCGCTAAAAGGAGGTGATTCAAAAACCATAGATCGTCCTAAACGAGCTCTAGATTGAGCCCTTATCAACGCTTGCATACGTCTTAGCATATCCGCGGCTTGTTTCCTTACAATGTGTCCTCTTACTAGTGCTTGTAGTTTCACAAGCCCCTTCAGTGCGCGTAAAGCTTTCCTTGACTTTAAATTTAAACACATTATGGAAAATTAGTACGAGTGTATGATCAAGTGTCATTCGTTTTTTTTTTAAATAATCGAATGGTGAAGAGACGAATACAAGAACTAGAGCTAATGAATTTTTTTTAAAAATAAATAAATTGTGATGTTGAACTTACTCATAATGTGAATGTATAGAAGAATTTCATAGAATTTTAAAGTACACTTAGGACCACAAAATTTTCAGAGTTTTAGACAATCTGGTCCACACTGGTCCAAAATAGTCTACTTCCCTTTTTCCTGTATATATTTGACCATGCATGTGCTAACACCCCACCCCACCCTGCCGACCTCACCAACCCATGCATTCCCAAAAAAAAAATACATATAAATTTGCATCGATCGATGGTTAATTTGAGCGCAACTCAACTATATTATCGACCATGTTGATCTCATTAAACATCACTAAGTAACTCAACTGATCAAAACTTAAGCATAGGAGAAAAAACATATAGCTAATTTGTTTGTTTTAGTTTTTTTTTTAACCCTAATTTCACATAGAGTATATTGTATTCTTTATTCGACGTTGGTACGTAACTTTATATCCAAAAAAAAGTTTAGGGTGACTCAATTTCTCAACTAGAGCGTATATTGGGAACCGTTTCTTCCCACCCCACACCCCCCCAAAAAAAAATTCAACTATAGAAGGTTTAATTCCCTTCTAATACAATTTTTAATATTTGATTGCCATATTAAACACAATTCAAAAACTCTCAAATTATTTTTTTCACACGAGTAAATACCTTCACATAAAATAAAACAGAAAGAGAGTACGTATAATAGAACTAACCAGATAAGCTCGAAAATGTGATTGTATCACAACGGCAGCCCACTCCTCACCACTCCACGTTGTTGTACGTATCACACTACTAGCCGTCAAGCTGGAGTGGACCTCATAAACCGCGAGGTCCACTCCAGCACGACTATTCATGTAGTGTGATTTTTGATGATGTTGTTGAAAATCTTTATCTTTGTAGGATTTAACATCACTCCATTTCTTCTTATTAGTGGAAGAAATAGAAGACTCATTTTTCTTGAAGCCAAGAAGTGCTTTGAACCATTTGGATGCTTTGCCCATATTATTAGACAAAAGAGCATTTGGTTTTGTCAATGAGAATGAGAGAAAGTGGTTGAAAAGAGAAGTGAGTGAGAAATAAAGGAAGTTGTGAGCAAGTCAAATATATGTTGTAGGACATCAATATATTATTGGAGAAGGAGAAATTGGAGAGGAATTGTCTTCGATGTGGGACTTTTCAGCGTGAATCTGGACTCAGGTTTTATATGGATTCCGAATATTAAAAAGAGAGAGAAAAATAAGAAAAAGGATTACGATAAAGTGGAAAGTCAAACACTCATTATTAAAATAAAAGTATTTTAGATAGCCGAGTAATTCAATTAATAAATTCTTCCAATCACCAAGTCATTTTATTTTCCCTATTAAGATCTTATTTTCGAATTAAATCTAAATTCTTGCATTAAAATTTTATTTAAAGGGGCTAAGGTATTATTATCTAATAAAGACAACTTAACATCTAACATTTAAACTTAAAAGACTTCTATTTACTAATCCAATTTTTTAACTTTTTATTCGATATCTGAAATTGATATAAAAATCTTATTTAAATTTGGATTGCGCTCTTTAAAAATCAAAGGAAGCCAATAGATTTTTATATTCTCTTCATTATCAATGGCTCATAAAAATATATTACTTTGACAAAAGTTGCATTAAAAAATCTCTCCTTTTATTTTAACAAAAATAAAATAAAATATCAGAGTATTCAGATTACAAGTTTTGTCTGTAATGGACATATTGAAATAAAAATAATTTAAGATTCTATATATTACTGAGTCACACTTTTTAAAAAAATATATATTTTGATGTAAACACTTTTTGTTGTTACTATTATATATTTATGTGTCACTTGTTATTTCTATATATTTTTTTTTTCCACCCTTCCAATTTATATGCATTATTTTCTTATTACCTAATCAGGCTGCAACAAGAATATTACAAAATATTTTATGTTTGAAAATAATTGACTTTAAATTTTTTGTTTTAAATAAATTTTCTTATATATTATTAATGTCATGACATATATAAAACGGTAGATTTCAAAGATCTTACAACTACACAAATATTTTCATTTTTTCTTAAATGTTATGACAAGCTAACCAAACAGATAAAAACACATAGAAATATTTACTTGTAGCAAAATAACAACAATTTCTTTTATCGAAAAAAAGAAACTAAGAAGTAAAATAGAAGCCTATCAATCTAAATTAAAGTTTCCAAATAGAAAATAAGAAGTAAAGTTTTAAAAAAAAAAAAAACTAAAACGTTTACATCAAAATGGACAAAAGAAAAAATAATATAATCTGACTAAAATAGAAATATGTTATTCCTATTGTTGAATATATAAATAATAATGTGAATAAATTGGTGACTAGATTTACTTGGCACGTGAAAGTTATTTTAATATCAAAATTAGGAAAATAAGTAACATATAAAATATTGTATAATCTTTGACTTCATTTTCTTGCTACCTACCGACACCACATCTTCTAGAGTCTTTGAGATGCGATTCTTTTTCGAACTCTTAATTCTAATTTTATCGTAAAATTTTTATATATATATATATATATATATATATATATATATATATATTACTTATTTTTCAATTTTCATTTCAAGTTAATAAAGTAACATGTGTGAAACCTTGAATAAATGAATCACGTAAATATCCTATTGACTTAACCAGTTGATGGCCCTTGAAAGAATAATATATTTTAATACTAAGGGTGTGTTTGGTATGAAGGAAAATGTTTTCCGTAGAAATTTTTTTTCTAGAAATTTATTTTCGGAAAAACAAGTAGATTTTGGACTTATTTTTTCATGTTGGGTTGGTGAGTAGAAAATATTTTTTGGAAATGATATTTTGTGTTTGATTTATGAATGGAAAATATTTTTGAGAGACATCTTTTATTTTTACTTGAGTAGAAAATAATTTATGAAATTGAAAATAATTTTTAAAAATAATTTTTATTTGGGGTGGTGATGGGTGGGGGGGGGAGGGGGTAGGAGTGAAAAAATAAAATTTGAGCTTTATAGTAATTTTAAAAAACAAAATTATTTTTTTGCGGGTTAGGGGTGGATGGGGGAGGGGGGGGGGTAGGAATTTAGGAGTTTAAAAATAAATATTTGAAGCTGAAAATATTTTTAAAAAGCAAAATTATTTTTTTGGAGGGATGGCCGGTGGTGATGGTGGGGGGGGGGTTAGAGATCAGATAAAAAATAAAATTTTAAAATTGAATTTTTTTTAAAATTGTTGTTTTTCCAAAAAAATATATATTTAAAATTGAAGGAGAGTTTTGGAAAATGTTTTCCTTAATTTTTTAAGGGAAGTCATTTTTCTTAATTTTGAGGAAAATGAGTTGATTTGGAAAACATTTTCCAAAACTTTTATCCCAACCAAACATAAAAAAATTGAAAAAAAAACATTTTCCAGAGAACATTTTCCTTCAAACCAAACACACTCTAAATGAAATTTATTTTAAAACGGAAAAAACAATATAGGGTTCCACATATTAAACATGATATTGATATTTTAAAGATAGAGAAATATTAAAGATTTATTCAATATCTCTTAGGAAAATTCTTAATTGTCTTATTAGATATTTGTTGACTTTGTTTGATCTAAATCTTCTTATTTTCCATACTAATTAATGAACACCGACCAATCATATGCTATCATCTATAATAAAGTTTAAGTTATATATATTATAAGTATTATTATTAAAAAATAAATAAACCTTGTAGAAAATATATACAAGTAGAACTTTTTAAAATTTATAATCTCAAAAATAAAACAATTATCTATTACAATGTATAAAACTAATTTTGGCAAAAATTTCCGATATATATAACTTAAACTCATATTTATTTTAAGGGTCATAGCCAGTCAACAAAAATGGCTTTAGATAGTTGATAGTCTCTTGTGTTCTCTTTTCTAATAACAAATCTTGTGCATGAATTTCACAATCAAGAATGTTTTTTGCTGACCTAATTTATGATCAAGAAGTGGGGGGTGGGGGTGGGGGTGGGGTGAGGGTGTCTAGTAACATCCGATCTAATTATTTAGTATCTGAAATTTACTGATCAGACTAATCAATATTAAAATTTCAAATGACATTAGATTCATGTTCTAACGTTTGAATATCATATACAAAATTTTAGACTATACTTTTAACATTTTTCATAAGATTTTCGGTATAGTAAAAAAAAATTCTTTAAATTTTGATCTAGAAGGTCTAAAAATCGGAAAAGAAATAAAAAGATGATCATTTACTTTTTACTATCTTAAACATAAGTTTGGTTTGCCGAGGAGGTAAAATGTTTCCTAGTGAACTTGTTTCGATGGTTATTACCCATTGTATTGTATTGCTAGTTTAACAATTAGTTTAAATTGCACAAATTTTGGTCTATTACTTAATTTTTATTATATAACAACGCTAAATCAATTGTTAGGTAATATCGAAAAATTTCATTTCAAGCAACGACCAATTGAGTGCAATTGCATCATTACCTTATTTTTCTTTACTTATTATGTAACAGTAATCCTATTCGATCCTTTATCCTTTCTTTATAGTAACTCTACTTCATACCCTACTTTTTTTTTTAGATTTATCTTTCAAATTGTTGATGTCTAATAACATGTAACAACGAAGAATGATTCAATCTATCTAAATATTGTATTCACTAAAACTATACAGTACAATTTAATACAACACGATGTAATACGATACTTAACAACCGTCCAAACAGAAGAGCAAGGAGAATCTGAATATAAAAAAGTAAATACATAAAAAAATCAAGAAAGTTCTATACATACGTAAAAGAATAATAAGTATTTCTTTTCAAAAAATTTCACCGATCTATCTACACAGTGTAATTTTCCAGCGAAACTTGCCTACACACTATATATATTCTAAAAAACTAGGGATTAGAACATATATGCTTTCTAACATCCATTCACTATCAGGGTAAATGGAACTCCTTACCCTTTTAACTTTAAAAAACAAGAAAAAAAATGTCAGAAAAATGTATTGCTAATTCACTTACACTAGTGAACTCCTGTTAAGATGTTATCTGGAAAAAACCTGTCGATTCGTGTTTGATATTATGTCCCTATGTTCTTCCTAGCTGTCGTTGATCCTGTAAACGAGAGAATTATGTCTGTCGTTCTTTGGATTATGTCTTGGAATGATGGACGGACTGCTGGATTGCTGTTTGTATCAAGAGAAGAAAACGAGGTTTAGTTCGAGCTCATATTGCACACATCGATGAGAAAATGGAATGAAATAAACGAGAGAGAAAAGAGCACCTTTGCCAACAATCGAGGATGATTGTAGATACTCGAGTATCAAGATGTTCCGGAATTTCCAATCTACGATCCATAAATCCGACAACTCCTACAACCTTTAAAGAGAAAAGTTCATTGGTTCAATGTAAGAACAACATATCCAATGTAATCTGCGGAGTACGCAGATCTTACTGCTACCATGGGAGGTACTAGGTAGAGAGGTTGTTTCTGATAGACCCTCGGCTCAAGTAAAAACATTAAAAAGCAGTTCAAAAATTGTTTTAGTGAGACAACTTGCAATAAGCTAGCACTTGCATTTGTCATACTTGCAAACAACAGAGAGGTAAGAGAGTTACCTGTAAAGAATTAAGGTTGTTCCATGGAATAGATTCGGTCATTAATTCCCATAAGATCACGCCAAAACTGAAGACATCAGATCTGTAGCGATAATATAATAAATCCATCAGAAAGACATTGCGAAACGACTACGTCTGAATGCCAAACGAGTTGGGATTGGCCTATATGAATTCTCACTGCTTCAGTTAAGCTCAACTCATGTTATCATCATCATCATCATCATCTATATATATATATATATATGTGTGTGTGTGTGTGTTTGTGTGTGTTTGTGTGTGTGTGTTCAGACAGAAAAAAGGAGGAAAAAAATGCTTGAATACTAAGCAACATTTGGTATCAACAAACACTATTACTCGAATGGATAAAATGGTTCCCGCAGTTTTATTTTTGTATCTACCTACGTTGAACATGTTCTTAGGACAAAGGCACGAAGGTGAAAGAACTCAAGCTCAACAAACAATTGAGCATCAGCCAATCACCTAGTCATTTCGCAAATTAACAGATGCAAAAATATTTAATCTTCTCATGAAGCTTGCAAGCAAGGCTTTGGGAACTTACTTTTCTGTTGAAGGTTCATTTCGAAGTACTTCAGGAGCCATCCACTGAGGCTGCAATAATCAAGAAAACAAAAACAGACCAGTATCGGCATAAGCTATATCCGATGTGACAATAACAAAGGAGGGAAAAGGAAGCTAAGATGTTTACCGTCCCTCGACCAGATTTTGTCGATAAAAAGGTTGAATCTTTAAATCTTGATAGGCCAAAATCTCCTACCTGGAATAAATTATGTCAGTGTACTTATCTATTGAAGGGCTTCACTGAGATTCATTTGAAGCATTAGTTCAGCAATCAGTACCTTGACGGTCCAACTTTTATCAACAAGCAGGTTTGATGACTTAAGGTCTCTATGTACAATAGGTGGGTTCCGGCGATGCAAATAATTCATACCTCTTGCCTAGAGTCAATTAAATGAGTGTTAGGAACACCAGGATTCTACTAGAATAAATGTCACACTGAAAACACATTAAAGACGGAAATTGATGAGTCCAAGTAGAAACCACACCACATCGAGGGCCATCCTAAGACGCCGTCTGAAGTCTAATAAATGATTATTTCCGTGGAGTGTTTTGAAAAGACTTCCCCTGAAATACATGATGAGAATGTTATCAATTCTATTTGTCCAACTGGACAGAGTGGACAATCATCTGCCAATTGCCAGTCCAGCTCATCGACAAACTTCTCCACCGCATTCTCCCACGGGGGCGTGAGACTCAGTTCAATACCTGGGTAAAAACTCTGTGATGATGGCAGATTTTTCTTGAGAATACACAGCCCCCATGAATAGCAACACGTTAGGATGCCTGAGCCTTTTCATTATTTCAACCTGAAAACACGGTAGAGAAAAAATTAGAAGTTTTTGTTCTATCAAGGTAGTGTCCAACTTGCAGCTGGTATTATCACGTACCTCCTTTTTGTAGTCGAGCAATGTTTCCTCACTGCATTGATTCCCAAAGTAAACCTTAACAGCAACATCCTAAAGAAAACATTGAGAGAACTAACAATCAATATACCTCCATCATGAAATACTATTCAGCCTTTAGAACATAACCAAAAACTTGTAAACGCGAGAAGTACCGACGCATTCCAGATTCCATGATACACAACACCATATGAACCTAAAGAAAAGACATTGAGGTCAGTGATCATTTTAAAAATTTAAATGTTCTGTACTTGATAAATGATAAAGGCTCAGCATTAATATGTGATGATAATTTATGCAAAAGAGTAAACTAGGCAACCATTGTACCAAATTTCAGGTAATGTTTTCTTCCTTCCAGGCATCCAGCACATATGTTATGCTTAAAACATACAATGAGTAGTAACAATCAACGAAGTAACTACTCAAAAAAATATTTGTCCAATGGTTCATTAGCTCAAAAGAGCAAAGTGTATGTAAACAATGCCGAGATTACTCTGTTTACCTCGTCCAATTTCCTCCTTTAGGCTTATGTCTTCCCATAAAATCGCACAATCTACTATCAAACTCGACTCATTCTCAACTTTGAATGATGAATTTCCATAGCTATCTGTGCTCCCACCTGACTTAGGAGATTGCTGGAGTTCATCACTCATACATGATCCTGGAATCTGTTCAGGAATTTGAAGTGCCTCGGGAAATTTGTCGGAGTTCCTTGAGGAGGACCCTCCAGGACCATCATGCCCAGTTGTACATGTTCTTCCTGGATGACAACTTCCTTTCTGGTTTTTCTGGAGGTGATGATGTGCATCAACAAAGTGACAATATTTTCCTGTAGAATTTGATGCCGCTGGTGAATGTGGTTCAGCTACATTCTCAACAACAGGAGTATCGTCATCCCCGTTCTGGTGACCCTTCTCTTTATTAATGTGCCCAAATCCTGCAATATTCAGCTTTGACATAACTTTTGACGCCTACAATTGCAAACAAGTCATTAGAAATAACATCCAGGTTTAGTCATATAATACATAATTATCAAAAACTTTTATTGGGAGCTTGGTTCTTCTATTTCTTCGGCACAAAATACCTACAGTTTCTGTTTTAACTATTAATTTCTCTCCAGTTCAACTTAGTTTAAATGAACCCCGGGACCCCAACAGCGTTTACTTCCTGCTCCCCACCACGAAAATCTCTTATCCTTTTGCTACTTAGATTCATCCCATCTCTAGAAGGCAAATCACGTTTAATTAGAGGAAAACCCCTTTGCCATCTCCCCCCCCCCCCCCCCCCCCCCCTCCCAACACACACACAGCACTACCACCACCACTTAATTCTGTTGTTTGATCAGTTATTACTCCTCTTAGTAAGCTGCAGAGGTGCACTCGAAATTACTCAACTTGTCACAAAAATTTGATGATTGGTTCTTGAATTTCATCTAGATCCTTCCATGACTACTCTAATTCATCTTATCAAGTGTGTTCTTTAGCACAAATAAGCTAACAAGAACTTGAAGGTAATTGCCAGCCAATCTTTTCAAAGAAACTAATAAAGCAAAGAAGAAAGAGAGGGACATCATATAGAACCATACTCCAGACATGTAAAGTAGCAGGAAATTACAAATTTGGAAGGCTGAGAGATGTCAAATGAAGATTCATCCTTCTCAGAGCTCTCTGTGTTAGCTCTATTCTTCCCACCGAGCAAACTGAAACTCAGCCGTGTCGCCTGAAACGTTAATCTTACCTCATAAAACGCCATTTTAGTCAATAAGAAGCAAGTAAACAAACTACCTTCACACTTACTGGTGCTCTGGGTGGCTTCAGTGGTTTTCCTTCTTTGGTGTCTAAATCAGCCTCATCCCTAGAGCTCACTTCTGCAGATGCATCTTCTCCACGCTTCAGTGAGAAAACTTTCGAGGCCTGAATAATCAGGAAAAACCAAGGGATTATTATTCAGAACGTGACGAAAATGTTTATGAACCACAATGACAGCACGATAATAATCACCAGATTTGAAACAGAGGATGCAATTTGTGGTCGTTGATTCCATTGAATCCTTTTGAAATTTATTCCCCGAGCACCGGGTTCACCATTGTCCTCATGGGAACTTGTGTCGTTTGAGTTTGTATTAGTGAATGAAGCTACATCATTTGAAACAGTGATAATACCAAAAAGCTCTCCATTCTCGTACAATGGGCTCTTCGTCAACATTGCCATAAATATCTGACCATACCTCTTCTTACAAGGAAACAGACCGGACCATGATTGTCCACAGCGCAATCTTTCCCTGGCAATCCTTACCAGTTGATGATACTCTTCACATATAAGGAACTCAGTGGTCATCTGTCCAAGTACTTCATGCTCCTTATAACCATAAAGTCTTTCAGCAGATCGGTTCCTGCAATAGAAAAGCTTCTGTGTGTAATATGCAACTCACAACAGACAAGAACACCTAGCCACCTAGAGTTTTCCTTCTTTCTTTTTCTGTTTTTGAAATGCCCTTAAATTGTAGGAGTTCTTTTTTCTCTAGCAGGAAACAAATGTTTTCCTCTATTAATTTTCAAAAGAGTCAATCTGCAGGTAATTGTATTTTCTGTAATGTTGGATGCAAGCCAATCTACACACCTACATATCTAAACAAGATATGCAAGGCGATTTAACATCAAACCTATGGAGAAATATGTAACATTCCGGAAAAATTTCATGTCTACGGAAGAGCCCAATAGATCTTTAAGAATGTGTATTGGGGATACATAGACATCCCAATATTGAGAAATATTGGGCATAATATAGAAAATTGGCTAAGGGATATTACCCAATTTCTATATAATACCCAACTAGGCAAAATATTGGGCATATTAGAAAATATTGGCTCAAGGGTGTTAGCCAATTTTCTATGTATGAGCAAGTAAATACATTTTGGGTTGTCCTACCCAATCCAAGATTGATTGTCCATGAAATGTACCTCAAAGTAATACCCTATTCTAAAAATGTTTGCTTCATAATATTTGCACAATATGTACTAGGCATCCAAGTGTCAAGCCTAGGTACCATATCACATGATCATTTAAAATGATCATGTAGATTAAGCAGTGCCCAAGGACATGGTGAGGGTCCTTGGGACAATAAGTAAACATTCCAAATAAACCATCAAAAATAGTTAGTTAGGAAAGTACAACCAACAAATGTGCAAACACATGTGCAAGACATGTGAAGAAGCGGCTAAAGGAGGGGACCATCGTAACCGAATTCGGTTAGGGCAGTTAGGGGGCACGCGTGTGCAAGGGTCCTTCCATGTGGGGCCTAACTTCCTAACAAACTCTAGACTCTAGTTAGGGCACTGCCTAACTTCCTAACTAACTATTCTTGATGGTTCATTTGGAATGTTTACTTATTGACCCAAGGACCCTCACCACGTCCTTGGGCACTGCTTAATCTACATGATCATTTTAAATGATCATGTTTTATGGTACCTAGGTTTGACACTTGGATGCCTAGTACATATTGTGCAAATATTATGAAGCAAATATTTTTAGCCTAGGGTCTTCCTTGCAGGTAAATTTCTTGGACAATCAATCTTGGATTGGGTATGACAACCCAAAATGTATTTTACTTGCTCATGCATAAAAAATTGGCTAACACCCTTAAGCCAATATTTTCTAATATGCCCAATATTTTGCCTAGTTGGGTATTATATAGAAATTGGCAAGCCAATTTTCTATACTATGTCCTATATTTCTCAATATTGAGCATTGGGATGCCTATGTATCCCCAATACGCATTCTTAAAGATCTATTGGTCTCTTCACTAGACATGAAATTTTTCCGAAAAGTTGATCCATGCCACAATGTTAAATCATGAAGGTAATTTTAGCAGCTACAAAGAGCATTGCAGATGTAAGTCTTCGAACAATCAGAATAGGAAAATGTTCTTTCCAGACACTGGGCAGCACAAAGGAAAGCACAAACCATCCTTCAATTCAGGACCTATCACTGGACAACATATAGGAAGGAAGATCATAGAAGACAATAAATAAAGAAGATATCAATCTAACTTGATATCAGCCTTACCGACAGAGATATTAAGAAGATAAGTATGTCAACAAATCAAGGAAATTACAGCAGCAAATGATCCCTTGAACTACGCCAGGAAACAAATCAAGGAAAACAACGGTAGCAATGATTTCTTGAATCACGCTTAGAAAAGATTTTCAAACGGCTGGAATATTTCGAAGTCACTAAGGACTTAGCCTTACTCTTGGAAACAGGATTCACTTCTCCTTTTCCAAGGATCAAATCTTTTGGTTGCGTGCATTATTCATCAGTCCATCAACACCTATATACAGACTGAGAATGAATGAAGAAAACATACAAGACGACTAAACCTTTTTACTATCTTTGTTCTACTTTTAGCAAGCATTGCTGTTGTGAGTGAATTACCGTGTAATCAAAAAAGAGAAGAGAGAAAATTAGAATGGTGAGCCATTGTAACAAAAGATTGAAAAGAGCTTAAAAGAAAAAAGAACTGAGTGTAGATTTAGGATGTACATTTGTACAACTCAAAATCTAGAAGAGAACAGGGAACTAGACTAAGATCCATTCTAGATCCCAAGCAGTATAAAACCATCTGGTGTTAAACTTCCTTTCCGCATTTTACTTACCCCTCAATCTTTAACTAGTTAGGATCAGTTATACTAAAATCCTCCAAATCTACTCCTTACATTGAAAATATACAAAAATCAACAATGTTTTTATAGTAAATCTAGCTCAAGTCAACTACAATTTACCAAGCAAAAGCTCATAGTACCAACAATCCCAGCTAAAATCAAACATCGACGATTATAAATTTATCTTCAAATATCTATTTGCCCTTGAAATATTATCAAGTTCTGAAAATTCAATCTTCAAATAATTACAAGTTAGGATTTTTAAGGCTTCAACTCACAAAACTTCAAAATAGTAAAATACACATCCAAATTCCAAAAGCTAACTTCAAATCCCAAAAAATCACAACTTCAAAAACTAAAATATTCATGTTTCAAGTTTCAACTTCAAAATCTACGAAAAAGGAGCTGAATATACGCAAAAATCAACTAAAGAACCAACTTTTTAAAGTAAATCAAGCTCAAGTCAACTTCATTTACTCAATCAAAAACTCTAAATATCAACAACCCCACCTCAAATCAAACACCACTCAATATAAACAGAGTAATTTCATTATCAAATTTGAACTTAAAACAAGTTTCAAATTTCACTTACCAATATATTATCTCCCCTGTACTAGCTCTACTAACATGAACAGCATGACCCATATGATTCAACACATTCCTATACGGACTTCCAGTAGAAAAAACCCCAGGAACACGAAACCCCATTTCACTTGAATCCATTAATTTCTCATCTGAATCATCCATTTTCAATGAATCATCTATCTTTTTTTCTTGCAATAAAACATTGAACTGTTCTTCAAGCTTCCTATGACTCGATTCAAGTGAGTAAAATCGTTTAGCCAAACCTGGGGTTGACTCATCGTCGCCGTCTCCACCGTACATGGCTGCCGGAGGCGGTGACTGCGGCGCCGGCGGTGAAAAATGATGGAGGTGGACATTTTTTTTTTATTATTTTGGTATTTGAATATCAATTCTTGATTTAAAAATTGGTTTTTTTGGTGGAGCAAGTGGGTGTCTGCCACGTGTCCTTTGCCGGCCAATTGAAGCTATCAGGTGTCAACTAGTGGACGGTGGGTGTTGTTTAATTCAAGAAATATTTGATTGGTGAAAAGAAAAAAACGATAAATTAATCGAACAATTCTACGCTTAGTCAAAAATATTGCAATAATAAAATTAACATAGTCAGTGAAATTTTATACGTCAATTTGGGAAAGATACTGTATATACATTTTATGTTACGTTATGTAGGTGAGAGATTGTGTCTGATAGGCCTTTGAGTTAAGTGACATATATCAAAATAAACAGGAGAGAAATCTAGTGATTAAAGCTTGTTTGGATGGTTGTTATCTATTACTGCATTGTATTATATCGTTAATTTATACATTAGTACAATATTTATTGTGATTGTTATTTGAAGTATTTTTAGTACATCGTATTTTAAAGTTCATGTTTATATAACGATGGAAAATCTTATTTTGTTAAGTTCATGTTTAGATAATGATGAAAATCTCTTCCTCCTATGTTTTCTTTCTTTTCTCGTTTTGTCTTTATTTATTATTTAAGAATTATATTTTTATCTTTTATACTATTTTTTATTTTTCGAAAAGAATGACATATTTTTTTTAGTATGTTTCGAAAGATGATTTTTTTTTTTTTTCGATAATAAATTTAATTTAACTTTTCACGTGACACTTAATATCACAAAATTAAAAAATATTTTGATATATTAGATATAAGTTTAATTTAGAAATACAAAATTAAGAAACCTTTTAATATTCTTAAACTTCATGAAGTATTAATTTCATTATATCCTACTTTTTTTTTAGAATTATTCTTCAAATGTTTTATGTGTGATGATATCATATAATAAATCAAAATTATATAATCCAAATATTATACATATTCAATACGATGTATAATTAATGTAACAACCTTCCAAAAGGAGTTAATATAGTAGTTGAAGATTGCTAGAGTGATTTGACGATTTATTGAACATAAAATCATCATTATTTTGATTATATAACTAAAGATCAATAGAGTGATTCAACGAATTATTAAATATAAACTTATTAATTTAATTATAATTGATATTCATCCAAGTATAAAATATCGTTTAAATGACCTAATATTATTGACTCTTAATTTTAAAATGGTTTTTTTGGTTAATTTTTAGGTGTTTTCCACGTGGTTGTTGACGGCAAGCTAACAGAAGTCAACGGGTGTACGTGACATGTATTTTTATGATATTTTGATAATCTATATAATAATAATTTGTATTTGTGCTTTCCTTCCAATTTATATCGCACAATAAAATTTAAAAAATCAATTTAATTTTTTTTTTAAATTATACTTAAAATTTTATTTGTTACGTATATTTTTAAGGCATAACACATATATTGGACCCTAAACTTGGCTTCAAATTTTAACTTTGACCTCCAACTTTCATAATGCACAAACAGACACTTTAACTATCAAACTTTTAAATAAATTAACACATGAGTCCTACACGACACATTACACGTAGGACACCACGTCGGACAAAAAATGACAAGTAGGATGACATGTAGGATATGTGTGTTTGTTTGTTCAACTTTATACAAGTTTAAGTGTCTACTTGTGCAAATCCAAAGTTGAAGGACATAAATGTAATTTGAAGCCAAGTTAAAGGGCATATTTATGTATTATGCCTATTTTTAAGTAATGTATGTTACTCTTCTATACTAGTTTATGTGGTTTTAATAAAATTTAAAGCATGTAATTATGAAAATATTAGTTGATTTGTTTGTCTAAAAGAGAAAAGGTACAATTATAAAACAACGACATAAGCTTATCAAATGTCAGAAATACCCTTATTATATAAGCAGGCATGTTGACGAACCATAGGTCTAGAATGAGATCTAGTTTTTAAAAAGAGTACTCGTTTTAAAGTGAAAAATATTCAATTATATAAATTTTTTGCTTTTTTAATTGTCTGTCTCAAAAAAATAAATATTTTTATATCAAAAATATTTAACTTTAAACTTCTTAGTGTTTATAACTTGTTAGCGTTTTCTTTAAAGTCCAATTTTGAATGTTTCGTTTCATTTTTAGTAGATTTTAATTTTAAAAAATTGAAAACCACAAAATAGTTATATTTTCAACTTGCTAGAAAAACAGAAAAATTATAAAAAGTATATTCTTTTGAAAATTCCTTTTATATATTTAAAATTTATTTAGTATTTTTTATTGTTGGTTACTTTTAAGAAAAAAAAAATATGTATGGCGATAACATGTTGTCTCATAGTAAATTTATCTCAATCTCTATCAAAAACATATCTCATTTAAGAAGAGATTATTGTATTTTTTTTCTTTACAAAAATTTCAATCATGTCCTAATTCGTATGGACATCTTGATAAAAATAAATATCACACTGAATCTAGATTTAATCGATAAAAAAATATCTATATTTTTAATTACAGTGTCATCGCAAAATTTTATTTTGATGTTTCAATCCTGACAAAGTTGTAGACGTATAAGCTTGTGTAATAAACTTTCTAGCTCCTTTCTTTGAATTTCAAGTAAATAAGACCATATTGTTTTTTTCTTTTGATCATATCGAGATAATTGACTAAGATGATGACATTTTTGAACATTTTCAGTAAATCGAAAAGATAAACATCTACTTCTTGTTTTATTTGAAGAATATTTGCTATATATATGTCCATTTTCTAATCTATTACTATCTTTAGATATATTTGGATTTAGCTTAGTTTTTTTTATAAAATTGTAGTTACGCGTCTTGACCTAAATACAGACGAGTAGGCTTACGCAAGTCAAGATTGTAGTTATGTGTCTTGACCGAGTATTTTTTTTGTTCATTTTTAGTTGTTATATTTTGATTTCGTACACTTATTATGAAAATAATTAATGATATAAGTCTTTATTATATTAAATTATTCCCTATTAAATGAAGTCTTAGAAAATGATTTGAAAAATATAAGTATATAATGTTGAAGGTAAAATATAGAAAAGAATTATTGTCATTTCTCGATATGTCAAAAGTGATGAGTAAAATGAAATACTATAATAGAAATAAGTGAGCAAATGGACTACGTTGAAGATGAGATTGGAGCTACTAATAAATGTTCAACATTTTAAAAGCAAATCACAGGTAATTAATAATTTAGCAGAGTCAGAATTAAAAGTTAGCGATTTTAAATTGGGCAACTTTCACATATAGCAAATTAAAAAAAATCATATTTGTATGCTATAGCAAAGTTTGCATAATTGCGCTCAATAGCAAACATAGAAACTGTATAATTCGCTATACATATACAGTTGAAGCGAATTGTATAAAACGAAGTGTATAAAACGATAAAGAGAAAGACACTTGGGCAGAAAATTGTATAAACGAAGTATATAAAACGAATTGTATGATTATAAGTGTATAGGACGATTATATACAATTTGAATTTGTATAAAATGAGAAAGAGAAAGATAAAAGAGACTTGGACAAGGAATATACAATTGAATCAAATTGTATAAAACGAGAAAGAGAGAAATTAGATACAATTTGAATTTATATAAAACGAGACGGAGAGAAAGGCAAAAGAAACTGGGCAGGGGGTATTTTTATTGTTTAATTATAAGTGTATATGACGAAAATATATGTACTTGCATGTGTATATACAATTTTCTCACGCTTTATACAAACAGAAACGCAATTTATACATTTCGCTTCTGCTTGTATAAGTGAGAAAGGCGAGGGTTGCGAGCGAGATCTGGAAGAGGGGAGAAAGGGGAAAAAATATATATGTATTTATACAATTTTCTCTGTTTTATACAAATAGAAACAGTTTTTATACACTTGCGTTTGTATTAAAAGTGAGTTAGCGAGCGAGAGATTGGAGCGAGATGGGAGAGTGGCGAGCGAGATTTTTGAGAGGGAGGCGACTGACAAATTTTGGCAAACGTTTGATATGAAGCACAATTAAATCAAACTCTAGCTACTCCATTTATTTTAGATTATTAGTTTGCTATTATATACAATTATCCCTTTTAAATTTCCTTTTAAAAAAGAGAGGGGGGTTCAAACACACAAATCTAGTGAAAAATTATTTTTGTGGTCTCTTCCAGTCTTCTTTGCCATTAAACCGTCAATCAATTTTGTTAAGAGTTCAAAAGTTAATTAATAAAAGTTATTACGTACGTTCGAACCCACGAACCCCAACTTTTATTCAATTGCCTATTTATAGTCCCCATGATTTCCTAAAATTATAAACCACCCCATTTCCTTCTCTTTAATCTACTACATACTCAATATATATTATCAAGAAAATGTTGTCACTTGGTATTTATATTATTGGATCTTTAGTAGTTATAGTTATTTTACATTATTGGAGGAACCCTAAAAGCAATGGAAAACTCCCACCAGGTTCAATGGGTTGGCCATTACTTGGTGAGACTATTCCATTCTTTGCACCAAATGCATCATTGGATATTTCTCCTTTTGTGAAAGAGAGGATGCAAAGGTAAATTAACTAATTTTAAGTTTTTTATCCTGTGTTATAATTTGTCTGTCATGTTTTGACTTGACATAATGTTTAAAAAAGTAAAATAAACTTTTAAATCTTATGGTCTTGAATTAAAGATATGTCAAATAATATATCAAAATATAGTTTTAATCTTGTGGTCTTAAACATGTCATGTAGAAAGTTGAAGTTAAATAGCAGTAAAGAAAATAAAAAAAATACATTGTTTTAGAAAAATACGACAAACAAAATTGAAAGGAGGAGAGTATTATTATTATTATTATTGTCAGAAATTTTTGTAATAATCAATTATCTATATTAATAGTTTACTATAATGATTAAATAGAACTAAATATACGTTTCACATTCAGGGGCGGAGCTAGTAAGGACCCAACAGTTTCATTCACACCCTCTTGGCAAAAAATATCCAGTTTATACATGGTTAAAACTATTTATTATATACATATAGTAGATATTAAACCTTTTTTGACTTCATTACTTCTTCATATATTTTGAAACTCCTTAATGAAAATTCTGACTTATGTCATTATTCACACTCCCATTGATCTCTCGGCTTAAAACTCACAATATCTAAATTCTGAATCAGGTATGGGCCGATATTTCGAACTAGCTTGGTGGGACATCCAATCATAGTATCCACAGACCCTGATTTTAATTACTTCATCTTCCAACAAGAGGGAAAATTGTTTCAAAGTTGGTATCCACATACTTTTGCTGAGATTATGGGAAGGCAAAATGTTGGATCTTTACATGGTTTTATGTACAAATACCTAAAAAATATGGTGCTAAATCTTTTTGGCCCTGAAAGTTTGAGAAAAATGCTGCCTGAAGTTGAAAAAACTACAAATAATAACTTGAAGAGATGGTCAAAACAAAAGAGTGTTGAGATGAAGGAAGCAACAGCCAAGGTAAGTAGTCTAAATTCAAGGGTTAATTTCACGTATAGTCACTCAACTTTCATGTATTTCGTTACGTTAAAATAAATTAATGGAAGACTTCTTTCAAGGAAAATCTTGATTATAAATAGAGTTAATGATATACAACACATCTAAACTATTGTATTTTTGTGAGTTTCCTATTTTTTCGTTTCCTAAGGTACCTAAATTAGTACTTCTTTTTGTATCAATACACACCTTGATGTTGAGTTGACCTTCACGCATCTGTTGTTGATTATTTTATATATTTAACTAACTTAGCACCGATGTATATTTTAATAATTAATAATATAAAGGGAGTAATAATTTAAATAGGTAAAGAAAACAATGGACAGTCGAAATATGAAATTAATAAAAGTGATATATGTATATATAACTATGATATATATCTCATGATTAGATACGACAAAATAATCATCAAAGTTTGACGAAATGAACCCTCTAAATTCCCCATTTAATTAGTTCACAATTTAAGATTTATTATTTATGAGTTCTGATTTTTGATTATTTTTTTAAAGAAAAAAAAATATGAATTCAAAGCATGATATTTATATTTTTAATTTTTTTTTTCTTTTGCAGATGATATTTGATATAACTGGAAAGAAACTTATAAGCTATGATTCTGAAAATTCTACAGAGAATGTGTGTGAAAATTTTGTAGCCTTTGTAAAGGGATTAATTTCTTTCCCTATATATTTTCCTGGAACTGCCTATTATAAGTGCTTACAGGTATTTATAATTTAATAATTTCTATATGCACTACTAATAGCATAATAATTATTTGTAAGTATTAATTAATATAATGCATATGACACCAATATTAAAATCAAAATCTATTAAATATAACACAAAGATTAATAAAAATATTATTCTCCCTAAATTAAATCCTATACCATCACATGTCTTTATAGTAACCAGCGGCGAAGCCAGAATTTTTTATAAGCAGTTTCAAAATCTAAAATGTAAACATACGAACTAGTGGAAGGGGGTTCAATATTTCTTATATATACCTAAAAAAATTTTAACCATACATGAATAATAAATATTTTCGGCTGATGAGGTTTAGATGAACCCCTAAGTATAACCTGCAACCATTCTCTAAAATATCGTTTCACTATAATAATCAAGTTTTCTTTACATTATGTTATACTCATGTTCTCTACATTATCATTTCACTATAATATTATCATTATAACGATGTTTGACTAAATTTATACGAGTCGTGATTGGACTAACTCTAGAAGGTGTTGATTAGGGAAGAAAGAAGATAATGAAGATGCTCAAGAGAATGTTAGAGGAAAGGAAATCACAACCAAGAAAGGAACAAAGTGACTTTTTTGATTATGTATTAGAAGAACTTCAAAGTAAAGACACAATTCTCACTGAGGCAATAGCTTTGGATTTGATGTTTGTGTTGCTCTTTGTTAGCTTTGAGACAACCTCTTGGGCTATAACTTTGGCTATTAAATTTCTTCATCAACATCCTCAAGCTTTGAAAGAATTAAAAGTAAGTGAAACTCATCTTCTTGATTAATTGAAAAACATATATGTGTATTTTCAATCTATGTCCGAAATTTTAAAGACACACTCATACTATACTAAGATCCTATTACCCTCTTAACTTTGGCACTATCTTTTGGGCCTAACGCGTGCTGAAAAACTTTCAAACGGCCAAGTTGATAGTGCCACGTAGGCAGAAAAGGGGTACAAAATTATTTATAAAATAAGTTCAGGGGGTAATAGGACCTTACTATAGTATAAGTGTATATCTGAAATTTCGGACATAGATTGGGGCGATACTTATGCATTTTTCCTATTTTTAAAAAAGATTCTATGTGTAAATTCAAATAAAAATTTAAATCAGTCAACGTCTCACGCTCTTAGTCAGAATCATATCACATAAAGTGGGACAAAGAAAATATTTATCTGCCTATGAAGCATTAGTTTTTTCTTATGCGACCAATCAAATATTATATTATTTTATAAAAAAAAATTATTCTGAGATTAATTACTCCAAATTAAATACCACAATATATCTAAATAAATTTAGGAGGAACATGAGGCAATAATAAGAAGAAGGGAAAATGCATCTTATGGACTTACATGGCAAGAATATAAATCAATGAAGTTCACATTTCAGGTATATTTAATCTATTATTGTAAATATTTTTTTATTATTTATATTTTATTTAAATATATACTTGAAAATGCAGTTTATCAATGAAACAGTCAGACTAGCAAATATTGCTCCTGCAATTTTCAGGAAAACACTCAAAGAAATCAATTTCAAAGGTATTTTCGTATCATAATATTTCATAAATTATGCTTCACACTTTTTTATTTATATTTTATTATTTATTTTCTTATAACTATTTAATAAAGTTATTTTGACATAATACATAAATATGCCCTTTAACTTAACCTCATTTCATTTTTGTGCCATCCAACTTTGAGTGTGCAGCACAAGTAGACACTTAAACTTGTACAAAATTGAACAAATAGTCACAAACGTCCTACCTGGCATCCTACATGGAAATTTGTGTCCTACGTGTATTGTGACACGTAGGACTCGTTTATCTATTTATTCAACTTTATACAAGTTTAAGTGTCTATTTACATACACTTAAAGTTAGAGGGCATATATATAAGATGAGGTTAAGTTAAAGGGTATATTTATACATTATGCCAGTTATTTTTCTTGATTAAGTCTTTATATTAAAAAAAAATCATTTGTGATGTAGGATATACTATTCCAGCTGGTTGGGCAATTATGGTGTATTCTCAAGCTGTGCACTTAAATCCTACCAAATATGAAGATCCACTTCAATTCAATCCATGGAGATGGGAGGTGAATCCTTCGTCGAAAAATTATATTATAATTTCATTTTTTTCCCCTCAAATTTGTTGAAATTGCTAATAGGGAATAGAGCTAAATGGAGCAACTAGAAATTTTATGGCATTTGGTGGTGGCATAAGATATTGTATTGGAGCAGACTTTGCTAAAGTGCAAATGGCTGTGTTTCTCCATTGCTTTGTCACTAAGTACAAGTAAGTGTTACATAAAAAGTTCAATCACTTTTTATCGAAAATCTCTGAACTTTAGTCATATGAAACTTTAAAAATATATTTTATATCCGAATTGTTTGAAGTTCATATATAACATAAATTTATACGTAATAGCAAAAATGTCTGAACTTCAATCATATTTTCTTAATTTACTAATTATGCATCGCTTATAATTAAGAAAATTATGCTTAAATTAAATTTGGATGTTAAAAAATTGTCAGGTGGGAAACAATCAAAGGAGGAGATATAATACGATCTCCAGGCTTACAATTTCCAAATGGTTACCATATAAAAATCTATGAAAAATATGACTAAGGTATGTATAAAGGTGAGTTCAGAATTTGAACTTAATGAGTTTTTGCAAGGAATTTTAAGCTATATCAATATATGATAATAATAATAATAATAACAAAGTTCATATGAGCCAAATAATTTTAAATATTTTGTGTATTTCTTAATTTATATTCAGGATCTGAGCAAAAACTATTGGACTCGTGAACTCAAGACTGAATGTATAAATCCGCCTCGGAGTGTGTGCATATAAAACCTTTAGTATATGTGCATGTTTTCAAGTTATTGTTATGGATGATTTATAGTTTTAGTATGAATAATGTATTTAAAATGAATATGAATGCATTTTGTAGCTCCCTCTTCCATGGTTTTTTTTTTTTGTCTTATGATATTATGAAAGTCCGCCTAATTATTTTCAAACTGCTATAATAATATCATCCAATGGCGATATCAGAATTTTTTTAATATATATTTATCTGATTTTAACTTGACGTGAATTTTAACAAAGTAAAGAGAATTTTTGAATCTTATAATATTAAATTAATTAAAGACATTTCAAATGCGGGATTTTTTTTTAATCGCATTTCAAATGCGGGTTTTGCTTTTCTTTTTTTCAAAGTTGGAAAAGTAGTAAATTCCTGATGTAGAGCTTGATTCTTGCTTGTTTTATATGAAGCAAACACAAATTCCTTTTGGCTTGTAGAACATTATTTTCAACTAAAAATATGATTTTACCCTTTTAATTTCTGAAGTGATTTTTGAACTATTTTCTCCGATTTCAAATTCTATCAATATGGGTATCATAATTTGATTCCTTTATATAAATTATTTTCATTCTTGATAGTTGAGGATCGTTTTGGTTAGCGTGTGGTTGAGGATTTGTTCTGATAAAGTTGATCGTGTGAAGTTTTAGCCTTGAGGTAGGTTTGACATATCTTTCTCCTAGATTGAAATTGGGTAATTGATCATTCTTATGTCTTAGGCTATGGGGTGAAATCATAGCATGATTTTTGGGTTGTGATTTGTATTGTGTTGCCCATGTGGGGGCTTGATTATATTGCGTTACCCATGTGGTGGCTTATATGTGTTTTTAGTCTGTGTTGGGGCCTTAATTGTTGTTCTAGTTGTTTTTAGAGCACATGATTCATGAGAGAGGCTTGTAAAGTTATTCGACTTGTAATGTTCGAGTGAGGGGCTGAGTTGGAAACATTATAATTTTCTGAATATACGAAATGTTTTCTAATTGTAATTCACTCATTTCAAATGATCTATTTCTCACTATTTTTCATATAAGGGTATATATCATGATTCTGTTAAGTTCCGAGAGAATTTAGATGTTGATACTTGTTGATTTAAGTATTGCCTCCATGTTATATATGTGTTATGATGCATTCATTCTCATTCATCATATCATGTTCTCGGAAAATTGAGAAATGTGGAGATTTCTTTTGAGAAAGAAAATGAGACACTTTTTTTATATCTTTTGTCACGCTAAGATGTCAAGCTAAGTTGATGAGATATTGAAATTGTATTGGGTAAATAGACTGTGAGACCCCGGTGGGTCCTTGTCTAGGAATCTTAGATCAACATGATGTATATGACAAGTTGTACAACAATCTTGTTTTCATTGTACCACCACATCATTACATCATCTCACTGCATTGCATTAATCATTTGAATTGTTTGACTTATCTGTGATATGAGAACTGTTGTGACTCTTCTGCTTGTAGTCAGCCAGGATGAGGGTTCGCTTGGGGACCAATAAGGGTTCTCGAGTACTGGCCACGCCTTGGGTGTAGACTCGAATTATGACATTATTGTCTGTACATGAAAATTTCGGTCAAAATCACGTGGGAATTATGAATCACCGAAAATTCATGGACTAAGTTTATATAAATTGATAAAATATTGTTTTATCTGCTCTTGGGGCTCGTTTGAACTTGATTAATGGTCCAATTTTCCCCTTGGGACCAACTGGATCCATTGCTAGGGTCTTAATAAACGTCTATGAAAAGTTCTGGCCAAAATTATGTCGGAATGTTGAATCACAAAAAATTCATGAAATATAGTACACAAAAATCAATAAAAATCTTATTTTACCAGCTTTGGGCTCGTTTGAACTTGAAATTGGCCGATTTGCCCCTTACGAGTTGGGACCAACTTGCTCTATTGATAAGGTCTTAATGGACGTCCATGAAAAATATCGGTCAAAGTCACGCCTGAATTCCAAATCACCGAAAATCCATGGTCTATAGTACACAAAAATTGATAAAATCTTATTTTGACCTACTCTAGGCTTGTTTGAACTTGAATATAGGTCGGTTTACCCCTCAGGACCAACTATCTCATTGCCAAGGTCTTAGCGGATGTCCATGGAAAATTTCTACCAAAATCACGCAGGAATTTTGAATCACAAAAAATTCATGGTCTACACTTCACGAAAATTGGTAAAATCTTATTTTTACTTGCTCTAGGGCTTGTTTGAACTTTAAATCGGTTTGCCCCTCGGGACCAATAGACTCTAGTGCCAAGGTTTTAACAGAAGTCCATGAAAACTTTCGGCCAAAATCACGCGGCAATCCTGAATCACCAAAAACCATGGACTATAGTACATGAAAATCGATAAAATCTATTTTTACATGATCTAGGGCTTGTTTAATCTTGAAAATGGATCAGTTTTCCCCCAGGACCAACTTGCTCAATTGCTAAGGTCTTAACAAACGTCAATAAAAATTTTCAGCAAAATCACGCCGAAAGTTAGAATCACCAAAAATTCATGGATTATAGTACACAAAAATTGTGCATGTTTAAACATGAAAATGGGTCGGTTTTCCCCTCGAAACCAACTGACTCCATCGCTAAGGTCTTAACTGACGTCCTTGAAAAATTTCAGTCAAAATCACACCAAAATTTCAAATCATCAAAACTCCATATACTATAGTATAGGAAGATCGGTAAAATCTAGTTTAGCATCTATGGGTTCGTTTGAACTTGAAAATGGATCGATTTGCCCCTTGGGACCAACTAACTTCATTGTTAAGGTCATAATGGACACCTATGAAAATTTTTTGCCAAAATTACGCTTAGAATTTAATCACCAAAAATCTATGGACTATAGTAACTAAAAATCGATAAAATTGGGTTTTAACTGTAAAATGGTTTGGTTTGTCCGTCAGGACCTACTGGCTCCAATGGAAAGGTGCTCATGGACATCTATAAAAAAAATTCAGCCAAAATTCCGTGGAAATTATGAATGACTAGAAATCAATGAAAAATAGTATACAAAGGTCGGTAAAATCTAGTTTTACTTACTCTGGGCTTATTTGAACTTTAAAACGGGTCGATTTTTCCCCACGGGACCAACTATCTCCATTCTTAAGTTATTAGCATATGTCCATGAAAATTGGCAAAAATCACGCCATGATTCTAAATCACCAAAAATAAATGGACTATAATACATGAAAATCGATAAAATCTAATTTTACCTACTATAGAGCCTGTTGAACTTGAAAATGAGTCGATTTGCCCCTTGGGACCAACTGGCACCATTGCAAAGGTATTAGTGGAAGTCCATGAAAAATTTCCGTCAATATCACGTCGGACATCTGAATCAACAAATATTCATGGACTATAGTATACGAAAATCAGTAAAATCTGGTTTTACCTACTATGGGCTTGTTTGAACTTGAAAATGGGTAGTTTTCCCCTCGGGACCAATTGGCTCCATTGTTAAGGTCTTAATGGTCCTAATGAAAAATTTCTACCAAAATCACGTCGAAATTTTGAATAACCACAAAACCATGGACTATAGTACATGAAAATCGATAAAATCTGATTTTACCTACTCAAGGGCTCGTTTGAACTTGAAAATGGATTGATTTGTCCCTTTGGACCAACTAACTCCATTTTAAGGTCTTAGGGATGTCCATGAAAGATTTCTTCAAAATCAAGCCGAAATTTCAAATCACCAAAAATTCATTTACTATAGTATTGGAAAATCTGTAAAATCTTGTTTTTACATGCTTTGGGCTCGTTTGAACTTGAAAATGGATCGATTTGCTCCTCGAGACCAATTGACTTTATTGCTAAGGTCTTATCAGACATCGATGAAAACTTCAGCCAAAATCTTGTTGGAATACCAAATCACCAAATCTCCATGGATTATATACACGACGATAAGTAAAATCTGATTTGAGCTGTTCTGGGATTCGTTTGAACTTGAAAATGAGTTGATTTGCCCATTGAGACCAACAAGCTCCATTAGTAAGGTCTTAATGGACATCCATGAAAATATTCGGCCAAAATCACACCGGAATTCCAATACCAAAATCCATGGACTTAAAGTATACGAAAATAGATAAAATCTGGTTTTACCTACTCTATGACTCGTTTGAATTTGAAAATAGGTCGAATTGCTCCTCGGGAATATTTGGTTCTATTTTTAAGGTCCTATTGGACGTCCATGAAAAATTTTGGCCAAAATCACGTTAGAATTTTGAAGCACCGAAAATCAATGGACTATAGTACACCAAAATCGGTAAAATCTGATTTTATCTGCTCTAGGCTCGTTTGAACTTGAAATTGGGTCGGTTTTTCCCTGGAACTATTTGGCTCCATTAATAAGGTAACGAACATCCATGAAAAGATTCGGCCAAAATCACGCTGAAATTTCGAATCACCAAAAATTCATGGACTTAGTACATAAAATTGGTAAAATCTAGTTTTACCTACGTGGATTCGTTTGAACTTGAAAACGGGCTGATTTGCCCCTCGGACCAACTAATTTCATTGGTAAAGTCTTAATGGACGTCCATGAAAGAGTTTGGCCAAAATCACGCCGGAATTCTAAATCACGAAAATCCGTGAAATATAGTACACAAAAATCAATAAAATCTAATTTTACCAGCTCTGGGGCTCGTTTCAATTTGAGAAAGGGCAGATTTTTCTCTCGGTATCAACTAGCTCCATTGCTAAGGTCTTGACCAGGGGCGGACCCACAAAGGGTCAAGTGGGTTCATATGAACCCACTATATTGAAAAATAACATCGTATATATGTATATTTGATCAGTTTTTAAAATTTATGTATATATTAACTTTTGACCACCACTAACACAAGTATGACCCTTGGCCCAGTGGTGAAGAGGACTTAATTTTCCCAGCTTGCCCGCGTTGGAATCTACTACAAGAAAAGTGTATATTAGTTGGAGATTTTCTTAGGGATTGTTTATGAAAATCGACAGGAAACTCAGTTTCTTGCGGAATTTCTTGCCAAAAAAATTCGATGGTAAAACCTTTCTAGATAGTTATTTCTTGCGAATTTTCAAAGTCCCCAAGTAATTTACGTAGGGATTTATATTTCGCATGTAAATTACTAGTGAATTTTCTTACAAAAATTACTTTAAAGTCGGAATTTTTTTTTTGGTAAAAATTTATAAAATAGGAATTTTCTTACCATTTTTTTCTGTAAGTAAATCAGCCAGGAAGATATTCTAATAAATTTTAAAGAAATTTCTTGGAAGAAAATATTAATTATTATATCATATTTACTTATTAATTAATTTATTAAACCACCTACACATATACATCTCTTCTCTAATAGTTGTATTAAATACAAATTTTCACTAAATGCACAACTTAATTCCTTCCCACTACTCAATGTCCAACCTATACTAATTGCTACATTTTCACAATAATTAAAGTCATAACATTATATATGGAAAATTGTTAGTGTATTCTACCGTGTATAACTTGTACTAATGAAATTACACTAATTTTTAGTATTTTCTCCAATTTTATTAATTTTTAAAGCTAAATTGAATTAAATTAATTAAGTATTATTAAAATATAATTTTAACATTTATAAATTACACAAAAAAGAACTATAAAGTCATCTCAAATTAATATGGTAATGAAATATGTGTTAGAAATATTGGCTAAATTTTATGTGATTTAACTCTCAGAAAATGACACATATAACTTATTTATATATTTTTTAAAATAAATTATTACCACACAACATATCATGAAAATTTTATGCTTACACTTTCCATGAGATAATATTCATATCTAAGCATATTAAACGTAGATAAAATTTAAATTATACATACAAAATTCTTATAAATAAATAATTACAAATATAAATATATTTATAACTTTAATGTGGAAGGAAGTTATAATTGATAGTATATCTTATTTGTTATGTGCTGCATTTAAAATTTAAATTTATCTTTAATAATTATATTTTAATATACTTAATCATCTATTGAAAAATAAATATCATTTAATAACTCACTATAAACAGATTGTATCATTTTTAATTTCGGTAAATACACAATATTGAAGGGTTGTAAGGTATCATATATAGAACGATAACTAAAACCTTAAACATTTTATAGTTTCTCATGATTGGATTGGTGTGAAGTCTATCGACTCTTAACTTCATTCGTATCATTCAATATATATTAGGTGATATGACCATTCAACAATTTCAATAATGAGTCAACAAACTAATCTACTTGAGAAAATTCCCAACAAATTTCACAGCAATTAATCCCCAAATAATTTTCAAGTAATAAAATTCGTAGATAAAGTTTTACCAAAATATCTCCAGAAAAACCTGTAGGATCGATTACCTGGGGATTTTTCTATGGAATAAGAAAAAAAATTTAAAATATTTTTTTGGTTCATGTACCTACGAGATAATGTACTTACCATTACTTTTCCCTAGGTAATAAAGCAAGTTCATATTTGGCGTAAAATGACGCAAAATTCAATTGCGAAATTTGTTGGGAATATACATTTCGTAGGTAATTAATATATTCTAATATTGAGGAATTTAGAATTTTTGCAAGAAATTCCGCACGAAATAGTTGCGAAAATTTTCCGTAGGAAAAATTACCATGTAATTCACAGTTTTCTTGTAGTGATCCCTATTACCACATTTTAAATTTATTTTTTATATCTTGTACCCACTTTGTGAAAATTCTGGATCCGTCACTGATCTTGACGGTAGTATATGGCTACACTATTGATATCATGGACATGCAAGTTTTATCTTACATTTGTTTTTGTCTTATTACATAAATAGTTTGGAAAAACTGACCTTTTACCTTCCATAAATCAAAGGGGTGTTCATGTAACAATATATGTAACCAAAAAAAAGTTATATTCATATGTAAAATATCAACACTGTAAAGCATATATAATTGTGTATATGTAATATACATAACTAATTGGTGTTATATATATATATATATATATATATATATATATATATATATATATATATATATATATATATATATATATATATATATATATATATATATATATATATATATATATCATAACATAAGGATTTTATTTGTGTTCTGCAATCAGAATAAATATGTGGGGGAAAAAACGTATAAGTAATATTATACAAAGAAATTAAATTTAGCTTTAATTAACAAACAATAAAATTAAATCGATTTATAACAAAAAGAAAAATTAGACAAAATATCTGTTGAGTCAAAATTTCTTATCCAAAACAATTTACCGATTATTTGTTTTATAAAATGACCATTTGACCTTCTAAAATAGAAAAAAATATGATAATGATACATAATTATACATTATATATCAGGATTATACAATAACGATACACGTAACTATCTCTATATAAAAGATTACTACTACTAATAAAATTATTTTAGTTCATTAATTTTTAAAATTTTAAATAATTCCATAAAATTCTCCACCAATTGAAATTGTTCCTTAAAATTTTCCACGGACTAAGATAGTGCTGATATGTATCTCTTTTTTCTTCTCCTATTATATATCGATAAATGCTAAACTTTGAAAAAAATTAATAAAACTTTGATCAGATTTATAAAATACAGACATTTAACATAAACGTGCCCTATTTGACAGTGATCTACTAATAGCAATTACTCCTACCTAATTGTTGAATAATTATTTCTACCTATTTAGTGGTGTAGAAACCTAACTAATTTGAAGGAAAAATAACGATTTTTGTATATTGATAGAGAATACATATTTCGTGTAGGATAATATAAAATATTTTTCTAACATTTATATTAAATTTAGTCCATTGTACAATTCAATTATTTTCAAAATGTCTTATAAGAGTAACATTATTATTAGTATGTCTTGTTTCTTATGTAAAAAAGAATATCAAGCTTTAACAATAACTAAAGTATGACAATTAATAGTAGTATTATATTTTCAAAAAATTATCGTTATTTCTGTCATCTATAGATCGATAATCATTTTCGTCACGTCTAATCTTTAGTGAGGTAGACTTCTATAAAATTAAATATAAAAATAAGATATATAGAATAGTCGAGGTGTATTTAAGCTAGCTACAACAATACTATTATTAAATTTAGTCCCTACACTATTTTAAAATTGAATTACCCTAGTATTTTTGAAAAGTTCCATTTTTGCCCTTTAAACTCCTCATGATGCTCAAACCCTAGTCATTCTAAATCATATTCAAAAGTTGTGGGGTAGGGGGTGGGTTGATGAGGGTAATGATGTGTTTTTCAATGGCAAGGGAAAATTGCAATCGTTATTCTTTGGATGAGCACAAGGTAAAATCATCGCTCTTACATAATGACTCACAAATAATACTGGAGAGGTGATCCACACTAGCAAGCTCAACCCAAAAGATAAATTAATTAATGAAGAAAGAAGCTGACGATTGAAACATGTCAAAGGAACAGATCCAACAGAGTTTACAACACTGCTCTAGAATTAGAGTCGCACTAGGATTAAACTAGTTATATTAATTAGGATTATATTATGACTAGGATTAGACTACGATTACGATTATATTATGACTAAAATTATATTATAACTAGGATTTAGATTATTTATAATTGCATTATTACTATTATTATTATTATTGTTGTTGTTGTTGTTGTTGTTGTTGTTGTTGTTATTATTATTATTATTATTATTATTATTATTATTATTATTATTATAATAATAATAATAATAATAATAATAATAATAATAATAATAATAATAATAATAGGTATTGTAATTCGATTTCAAGTATAGTTAACTTAGAAATCTACAATTCTCTCCTACATAAGTAGGTTGTAACTCAACATAAATTTTATCAATACAATCAATACAATTCTTGATTTTTCTAATCCTAACGTTCTACAACATTACTTTGTCTTCGCTGGCAAGGAGTTTCGACCTTGAGACCTCCAACGTGGAAGTTCTAAGTTCAAATCACGGAGCCACTCGAAGGGTATATAAATGTGTCTTTGAACTTGGTTTGATCAACTGTCATCTATGTATTTCAACTTTGGGTATTATTGCTCCCAAAATAAATATTCGTAAGGTTAGGTATCTGCAAGTAGATACTTAAACTTATATGAAATTTAACAAGTAGACACAATATGTCTATTTATTAAACTCTATACAAATTTAAAAGTTTACTGTTATTTATTCAATGTTGGAGGACATAAATATTATCGGAAGGCAGAAACTCAAGATAAAATAGTACATCATTCCACTGCCTATTTATAGTCTCCCATTTCCTCTAATTATAAACCACCACATTCTCATCTCTTTTAATTTATTACACACAACATATTATCAAGAAAATGTTGTCACTTGGTATTTATATTATTGGATCTTTAGTAGTTATAGTTATTTTACATTATTATTGGAGGAACCCTAAATGCAATGGAAAACTCCCACCAGGTTCAATGGGTTGGCCATTACTTGGTGAGACCATTCCATTCTTTGCACCAAATACATCATTGGATATTCCTCCTTTTGTGAAAGAGAGGATGCAAAGGTAAATAACAAATTTAATATTAAAATATTTGTATCAAATATTTATATCAAATTTATTCTTGAAGTAATTGAAATTTATATATAAGCACATAACATATATTAGTTTGGAGTCGAAAGGGTAAAAAAAATTGTTAAAAATTCCAAAAGGGTATACCAATTTTTTTTTTATCAAAACGGCAAAATCGCTCACGATGTAGCGAGTTTCTTCGTAGAAAAAAGCAAAATCGCTGCTGTAGCAGCGATTTCTTAAATTTCCTTTTTTAAAAAAAAAAAATTAAACAAATCGCTCCAAGTGGAGCGATTTTCAAAAAATATAATTTTTTTAATTAGCAGCGACTTACATTAAACTTCTTTTTTTTTTTTTGCTTTACACTTAAATTTTTTTTTTAAAAAAAAAACTTAATTTAATCGGCTAATTTTTTTTACAGCGATTTAATTAAATTTTCAAAAAAAATATATAAATTAAGTGTAAATCGCTGCCTTTACAGCGATTTGATTTTTTTTTTAAAAAAATTAATGGAAAATCGTTGCCGATGATTTAAAAAAAAATTATTCAATTTTTTCTTTTAAAATAAAGCAAAAAAAATAAAAATTAATGGAAGTCGCTGCACAAAAAAATATTTTTTTATTATTTTGAAAACCGCTCCATGTGGAGCGATTTGTTTAATTTTTTTTTAAAGCAAATTTAAGTAATTTGCTTTTTCAGACGGCCAAAGTCGCTACATCGTGAGCGATTTTACCGTTTTGGTTTTAAAATAAAAAATTGATATGCCCTTTTGGAATTTTTGACAATTTTTTTTACCCTATTAACTCCGCACTCTAACATATATGATCTCTCAGCTCGAAACTCACAACATTTAAATTCTGAATCAGGTATGGACCGATATTTCGGACTAGTTTGGTGGGACGTCAAGTCATAGTATCAACAGATCCTGATTTTAATTACTTTATATTCCAACAAGAGGGAAAATTGTTTCAAAGTTGGTATCCATATACTTTCACAGAGATTTTTGGAAGACAAAATGTTGGATCATTACATGGTTTTATGTACAAATACTTGAAAAATATGGTGCTAAATTTTTTTGGACCTGAAAGTTTGAAAAATATGTTGCCTGAGATTGAAAAAATTGCAAATAATAACTTAAATAGATGGTCAAGACAAACAAGTGTTGAGATGAAGGAAGCATCCGCTAAGGTAATTTCACAGATGATCACTCGACTTTACTATTATGTATTTTGTTACATGAAAATTCACTAAGATAATAATAATAATAATAATGAAAAAAACTATCTAGCTTTGTACCTTTATGTATGTTTTGTTTTTTTGCATATGATATTTTAATTCAAATATAGTAATATATATTTTTAATTTATTTTTGCAGATGATATTTGATATAACTGGAAAAAAACTTATTAATTTTGATTATGAGAACTCAACAGAAAATGTGTCTGAGAATTTTGTAGCTTTTATAAAGGGATTAATTTCTTTCCCTTTATATTTTCCTGGAACTGCCTATTACAAGTGTTTACAGGTATTTCGAGTTTAATTTTTATACCCTGATAATATTATGATAAAAAGTGGATTAGTAACTATGATAATAAAATGGGTTACTTACTATAACAAATTAAAAATAAAGTGATTTTACGTTTTCAGTATTTATAAGTTAAATTCTATATTTATTCAAGTTACTTTTTTTTTCCTTTATTTTTTTACTCCTCTCCCTTCCCCGGGAGCTTCTATCTTTTTGCTTTCTTGATAACTCAAATTCATAATCTTAAGACTAAAAATGAAGGATACTTACCACCCGAGCAACTTCCTTTTGTCAATTAAGTTACTTTTAGTAATTAATAAAAAGTAAACCAAACTTTATTATAACAAGAAATATTGTACCATCTATTTCAGTTTATATGACACTATTATTATTTACAACCTTATAACAATACTTTCTATTTGGCATAATACATATATTGGACCCTAAATTTGGCTTCAAATTTTAATTTTGACCTCCAACTTTTATAATGCACAAATAGGCACTTTAACTATTCAACTTTTAAATAAATAAACACATGAGACCTACATGGTAAAATACACGTAGGACACCACGTAGAACAAAAAATGACATGTAGGACATGTGTGTCTATTTGTTCAATTTTATATAAGTTTAAGTGCCTATTTGTGCACATCCAAAATTGAAGGACATAAATGTTATTGCATATTTTAACCATCTTCTAGAAGATTATTTCACTATAATGATTAATTTTTTTTTTAGAAACAATTCTTTATAATATATTAGATTATATGCTTTCTGTAACAGTATTTTGTTGTAACATTCAAAAATATAGAATAAATAGTACTGTTATAACGATGTTTGACTAAATTTATACGAGTCGTGATTGGACTAACTCTAGAAGGTGTTGATTAGGGAAGAAAGAAGATAATGAAGATGCTCAAGAGGATGTTAGAGGAAAGGAAATCACAACCAAGAAAGGAACAAAGTGACTTTTTTGATTATGTATTAGAAGAACTTCAAAGTAAAGACACAATTCTCACTGAGGCAATAGCTTTGGATTTGATGTTTGTGTTGCTCTTTGCTAGCTTTGAGACAACCTCTCTAGCTATAACTTTGGCTATTAAATTTCTTCATCAACATCCTCAAGCTTTGAAAGAATTAACAGTAAGTATTATTTATTAGAGTTTCGTATCTGAACTATTAACAAATATTTATAAAAAGGACAACTTTCACGTATAGCAAACAAAAATTTTATATTTGTATGCTATAGTAAACTTTGCATAATTGCGCTCCATAGCAAACATAAAATTGTATAATTTGCTATACATATACAATTGTATAATTCGCTGGCCTAAATTGTATAATTCGCTGGCCTATTTCGCTGCAATTGTATAATTTGTTTTGCATACAGTTGAATCGAATTAAAATGTATGTATATTGCATAATTATAAGTGTATAGCAAGAAGATATATGTTTTTCTCACTTTATACAAAAACAGAAACACAATATATACACTTCTGTTGTATAAAGCTGGAGAAAATTGTATTTCACTGCAATTGTATAATTCACAATTGTATAATTCGTTGGCCTTTTTCTCTGCAAAATTTGAAGTAAAATGTTTGTAAATTGTATAATTAAGTGTATAACACGAAGATATACATTTTTGCATGTGTATATACAATTTTCTCTCGTTTTATACAAAACAGAAACAGAATTATACACTTGTGTGTATAAAGCGAGAGAGGCGAGCGAGAATGGAGAGTGGCGAGCGAGATTTTTGGGAGAGAGACGCTGGCAAATTTTAGCTAACGTTTGCTATGGAGCACAATTAAATCAAACCCTAGCTATTCCATTTAATTTAGGTTATTAGTTTGCTATTATATATAATTTTCCCTTATAAAAATTAACGAGTCAACTGTCACGTGGACGAAATTTTATATATAGGTAAAATAAGTTGTCATGCACCATTTGGGAATATATTTGAACACTTGATTTAGTCATCTTTAAAGGAAAAATTTTACAATGGGAGAGGTCCAACCAACAATAGTTGGGTGACCCTCCATTGATTAATTGACACATGAATAAATGTATATTTTTTTACCTTTTTACCATCTCTCTCTTACTTACCTTTCTTTTCTTTTAATTTTTTTATTTTCTTACTTCTAATAAATATTTCTTAACTTGATTTTCTTAAATTGTTGATATATTGAATAAAAGAATTAATAAATATTTATTTTATCACAATAATTAAAAAAAATTGAGACGTAGTGTTTAAATACTAATATCATGCAATATTTTTTAATAATATCGAATGAACTAAAAAATATTTAGTGTTTCAATTACTAGCACCTAAAAAAACAAATTAATTCAAATTTAGTTTTTCATTTTTTTAAATTCTGTTTTACTTTATATATTTATAGTCATTGTTATTTTAATTCTGATTTTAGTTCATATAATATTATTTTAAAAAATATTGCATGATATTAGTATTTTAAATTCTCCATAAATTCTCCGTCTTAAATTTTTTTTAGTCATTGTGATAAAATAAATATTTATTAATTCTTTTATTCAATATATCAACAATTTAAGAAAATGAAGTTAAGAAATATTTATTAGAAGTAAGAAAATAAAAAAATAAAATAAAAGAAAGGTAAGTAAGAGAGATGGTAAAAAGGTAAAGAAATGTACCTTTATCCATGTGTCAATAAATCAATGGAATTAATTTGTTTTTTTAGGTGCTAGTAATTGAAACACTAAATATTTTTAGTTAATTTGATATTATTAAAAAACATTGCATGATATTAGTATTTTAAATACTCCGTCTTAAATTTTTTTTTTTTATTGTGATAAAATAAATATTTATTAATTTTTTTTATTCAATATATCAACAATTTAAGAAAATGAAGTTAAGAAATATTAATTAGAAGTAAGAAAATAAATAAAAAATTAAAAGAAAAGAAAGGTAAGTAAGAAAGAAATGGTTAAAAGGTAAAAAAAAAATACCTTTATCCATGTGTCAATCAATCAATGGAGGGTCACCCAACTATTGTTGGTTAGACCTCTCCCATTGTAAATTTTTCATCTTTAAAGTGTGTTTCAATAAATAATAATTGGTGATGATTCAGATGAAAAATATAGACATCTAATAGTTTATATACGAAATTTATTAAAAAAATAAAAATAAATGATAAACATTATCTCTATTTTAAAAATATTTATTCCAATACCATAATCAAACAATCCTCAAATGCTTTTAGGAGGAACATGAGGCAATAATTAGAAGAAGGGAAAGTGCATCTAATGGACTTACATGGCAAGAATATAAATCAATGAAGTTCACATTTCAGGTATATTTAATCTAAATTATAATATTGTCACTTCCAAATCTAAGAATTATTATAAATTATATTTAAATTATCATAAATTAATTACTTTCATTGGAAATTACAGTTTATCAATGAAACAGTTAGATTGGCAAATATTGCTCCTGTGATTTTCAGAAAAGCACTTAAAGATATCAACTTCAAAGGTATGTAATTACAATTCATTTACCACTTTTATATAGAGGTGTCAAATGGACGGGTTGAATTATATTATTAGTCTTATTAAAATAAATTAATTTAATATATAAGTAAATCATTTTTTCGCTCAAAAGTTACTTAGACTGAAATGATCTGACATAAGTACATTTTCTCTTAAATTTTTTTCCACACAAAAATCACTTCTATAGTTTAAGTTCTCAAGGATTTTCAATAATGAAAATGGCACATGATTGATTAGAATAAATAACATAAAATCTAAAGCAAATGATATTTTACAACACGCTAAATTACAATATATATATATATATATATATATATATATATCTGTTAGGTTTAGCAAAGTGTGTGAATGGGTAAAAGAGAAGAGAATAATTGGGGAAAAAATGAGAGAATCAATTTGGAGGTTAGATGAAAAGTAAGGAAAATTGTTGTCCTTATATAAGGAAATACTTCCTTTACTTCTTAAAGAGCTAAGAAAAAGGTGCCCCTCGCATCGTCATCGTCGCTCGACTTCGGATATGAAAAGTCATTTCTCACATATCGGCAAAAGAAAGGGAATTGTTGTCCTTATATAAGGAAACACTTTCTTTACTTCTTAAAGAGCAAAGAAGAAGGTGCCCCCTCGCGCCGTCGTCGTTCGGCCTCGGCTTCGGATTTGACAAATGATTTGATTGATAAATTTCTTGGACAAAATTTATTTAATCATTTTTTGTTAATCAAATAGATCCTGTTAATCTTATCTCTTATAAATTAATTCAAGACGTTAGTTAATTAACATAATTAATTCGCGTGTAACGGTAACGTTTCGAAAAGTCGTTACTTTCCCAACAGACACATTTTCCAAAAGTTGTTATTTTTTTTAAAATACGCAACTTTCTAGATAAAAGGGTCTGAACATATTTCTCTGAATAGACACGTTTCTTGCTGAAAATAGCTATGAAAGGAAGTCACTTTTCATTTTTTTAAAAAACTGAATTTTTTTTCCTTCTCTGCATATATTTTTTCTCAAAATCAAAGTATCGATCGACTGAATCTGTGTGACTTGTTGTTGTTCTTAAGTTCGCTAAAGTTAAAAAAGTTTGGGTACCGCTATTTCTATAACAGGAATAATCCATTTCATCTTGATAGAAATTAATCCATAACCTCAAATACAGTGAAGAGATTAAATTTCTTAAAGAGACATAATAATTTTTGTAAACTTGAATTATTTTATTTTCTGTCTAGTTCATATTTCTGTTTTAACTAACCTTATAAGTACAAGTTATCATTTTACTATTAGCAAAATAAGATAAAATAATAACAAATATAAATTATTTACGATGCAGAATATACCATTCCAGCTGGTTGGGCAGTTATGGTAAGCCCTCCAGCTGTGCACTTAAATCCTACCAAATATGAAGATCCACTTCAATTCAATCCATGGAGATGGGAGGTAACTTCTTTCGTTAAAAAATTAT
>CM064970.1:3321829-3394686 GCA_032847665.1 Solanum chilense | reverse complement strand
GAGATAACCAACTTCCCCCATCACCAACAAACAAGATTGCAGATACACAGACACATTGATAGAGTTAGCATATATTTGGGTTCAAATCATGTATATGTATTTTTTTTAAAAACACCAAATAAATCCACAATCCAATTACTAGCACTTGAGACAGTAAAATCTTAGAACCCAGACCTCATACTTCCAAATCCTAGCTCCGCCTCTGTACAGAACACTTCACCAAAACAAGCATATCTAAATACACTACTACCATCTTTATCAAGAAAATATAAATAAAAAAGGTAACCTTTTTCATACATAAACAACAAGAAACAGCAGTATCATAGTAACTCACTCTGTTAGCTACCCAAACTTTCACCAATAAGAGTTTGATTCCCCATTTCTTATTTAAAATCAAGAACTTGATGAATCAGCTCAAGAAAACATTTGGGTCCATAAAGAAAACAAACACAATTTCAGATAATTTCTACACCCATTACAGCAAATTAAGAAATATACTACCAAAATCAAGATTCAGTATTAACATTTATGAGTGGCAAGAACTTACAGTCTCTGAGCAGAGAGAAATTGAAGTTCCCCAACAGTATATGGGATCGTTTGGTGGCCCGAATAAATTAGAAATAATAATTTCGAAATAAAATTTTATGTTAAATTTATTTATTATGATATTATCGTAAATATATTATATTTAAGCTCTAATAATAATAATTTAAAAAAAACGTATGAGGGCATGTACATTTTTCTAATATAAAATATTTTTAGTTTTAAAAATACTAGATAATTTATTACAGGCACAAACTATTACTATTTTTTCTTCTTCTAATTTATATTTCTTTTTTATCAATTCTAGACAAGTATATAAAAGAATTTATTGAATAGTAATTACGTTTATTTTACTTCCTCCTCCTAATAAAAAAGGAAGTATATGAAAATCAAGTAAAATCCACTATACTAATTAGCTATACCGCTTTGACTTTCAAAAGTTGTCATAATCATGTCGAATTCTTCAAAAATATTTTTTTTTGAAGAATCCGACATAATTTTTAATGTTTTTAAAGAATTTGAGAGACCTAGTTAAACAGTCAAGTTTAAAGGGTGTGTTTGATGAAAATTAAAATCCGACACAATCTTTATATGTCAGACCTCTATGAAGACCCAACTTCGCAATTTGTGCTTTAGTCGTCATAGCTTTAAAATGCACCATAGTCGGAAATCAAACTCAGGTTTGTACTGTAGCAATGTACTATTCTACCTCTCAACCACTAGTGTCATTTGTTTAATGAAGGATGCATAAAACTTGTAATTCTAACTGAATTACTGTTTTTTCCTCTCAGCATAGATGATATACTTGATTAAACATTGAAGTAAATTATAATTTTGTTGAACTATATACTAAAAATAACGTAAATTATGGAAGTATATCAAATGCAAGCATTTCGTGAAGTTAAAAAATACAATATACTAACGTTGTTTTAGGTGGAACTCATAAAGAGGTTTTCAAATATGTCTCTTAGGTACCTCAAGTATGTCATTTTCCTATTGAATCCTTGAATAACCCATGATTCGTTCCTTTCAAACACTGTGGACTAATGTGACAGAAAATGTGATCTCACGTCGCTTAAGCGCGTGAAGACGTTTCGAAGATGCTGATGCAGATCCCTAAACCACCCACTAACGCTCTTCTTCCCCTTTCAACCTCCTCCTTTCTTTCACTTCATCATTAAGTTGGAGTTGCTCATCAGAATATCTCTCTTCTTTATCGATTTCTTTTTAATCATCAAGTTTCAATGTTGGATTTGTCTTGTTCATTAATTTCTTCTTCTTCAAGTCAGAAGTGTTTATTTATTTATTTATTTATTTTATTTATTTATTTTTTGGGGTGGGGGGGGGAGGGTTGAAGGGGCTTTAGGTTTCTAGGCTTGGAAAATGATTATGTGGTGCTGACATAGAGAAAAGGTAAAGTATACATAGATTTATTGTGATTTTTGGAGATAAAAAAAGTTGTTTCAGAATGAACGTCGGCTTACGGAAAAACATTTCAAAACAATTTGGATATATAAATAGAGAGCGAAAGAAATTTGACTTGTGGCGGGATGTATATAATTTTTTTTGTCACAAATAAGAAATTTTGATTTCGTGCCATCAAAATTGACAAAAATTTGATGAGGAACACTTTCCTAAAATGGATTGTATGCATTGTGACGAGATGTATAAGATCTTTTCATTCTTTATTTGGGATCTCGAATTCAAATCTAGGAATAAATGCAATCTTAATAAACAATTTTTTACCTAGAGATTGTTTTGTTACTTAGACTAGGTTGTCTTATACGTTGTGATGAGTTGTATAAGATTTTCTCATCCTTCATTTGAGATCTCATTTTCAAATCTAGGAACATATAATATCTTGATTCACTTAAGAGTCATCCAAAGGTCTTTCCGTTACCAAGACTAGATTGTCTTATACATTGTGACGAGATGTAAAAGATTCTTTCATGCTTCATTTAAAATCTCAGTTTCAAATATAGCGACAAATACATATAATTTTAATAAGCAATGATTTACCTAAGATTCATCTTGTTACCACAACATAAATTGTAATATACATAAAAAGTTTTACAAAGCCAAGCTAGAATTTACGTAAATGTCAATGGCAAAATCAGACAAGATCGAAGGGTTTCAGTAAAGGAAATTAAACTACAAAAAAATAGGCACACAAATAAGTTCAAAAAGATGCAACATATAAATTAAAGGGAAATATCAAAAACACCCCTAAGTTTAGCGCAAATTATTAGTTTCATCCTTAAACTATTGAAGACTTACTTGACTAATTGAAGCTAAATACACCTCCGATCTTGCAAAATTAGTGAAACATACCCTAAGTTCTCGTCAAGTTAAGGGGTGTTTTTAACACTTCTTTCGATTTTTATTAAGAACTTTCTGTTCCTACAAGAGTTTGAGACCACTTGCTATGACATGTTGCATATCAGGAGTGTATCGAGGGTGTATCTAAGTTTAGTTAGTCAAGTAGAGAAATGTTTTTAAGGTTCACGTATAAAACTAATAATTTGCATTACGTTTAGGAGTGTTTTTGTGATTAGCTCATCCTTCATTTGATGTCTCAAAGTCAAGTTTAAGAATTAATACAATCTTGATAAGCAATGTTGCATTTAGAGGTTGTTTTTTTTTACGAGGACTGAATCGTATTCTGTGTTATGATGAGATATATATAATTCCTTCAATTTTTATTTGATATCTCATATTCAAAATTAAGAATGCGTACAATCTAAATAAGTAACGATTTATCTAGAGGTTGTTTCATTATCAGGATTAATTCATATTATGCATTGCGATGAGATGTATATGATTCTTTCATCCTTCATTTAAATTCCCGAATTCAAATCTTGAAATGAATACAATTTTAATAACCAATAGTTTCACCTAAGTGTCATTTCGTTACCACAACATGAATACTAATCTCGATAAAAAATTTGAAATTGTGTTTAGTTTATGTTCCTTATTTATATAGAATATGAGGTTATAATCCTATTTATAGTTTTACAGATATAATCACGACATAATCCTGTGAAAAATTAAATAATCTTATTATAAATCTTATCGACCTGAATTTAAATTAGTCGAATCAGTAAGCTAGAATATAGAATAGAAGATGCCTCGATAAATGTGTAAATGTGGGACCATGTAACAGGCCTTTAATGTTAATCTGAAAGTACATTTAATAATAAGATAGTATTGGCATTTTAAAATTGTCAATTCCTAAGTCCCCTTTATGATAATATCCTTCCAATTATCAAACTCCATATTTCATCACAATGCCCAACATAAAAAGATATAATTGGTGATGGGGACTTTTCATATTTTTATTTATAAATAAAAGTTACGATGAAATTATATCATATATGTAAATATTTATTCTTTAATTAAAGATTTCGTTTTTTATTTCTTTTAAATATGTAATTGTCTTTGTTAAAAAGAATTTTATCTTTTAATATAAAACTTTTCAATGCGAATCAAAACTTAGTTAAATTTTAATATCGATATCAGATATCGAACGAAAAAACTAAAAATTAAAAAATGCCAAAATTAAAGGCATGGGAAGTTTGGGACCATGTAGATATCCATTATTAGGACCATTACTTCCTATTATCAATGAAAGGATTTTGTAAGCTCTATTAGTAGATAATAAATTTTATATTTGTACTTTGAATTTAAAAAATTGAAACTTGATTTTGAATCTCACTCTTGATTTTTAGAATTTGTAGAAAAATATTTGAGCGTTTAGATATTTTTGTAGAATAATTTGTGGCCTTGGATTAACGAATTATCGTTGATTTCATTCATAAAATTTTAGTATATATTTTATTAACCTTCGATTTAATTTTTCATTTTGATATATGACTACGTTTTATTGGCGTTCTAATTTTAATTGATATACTGATTTATTTGACACGTGACATCAAACTAAATCTATGAATTACTTGTGGACCTTTTTAACACTCGAAAATGGTGTCAATTTCATTGTATTTTTCATTTTCTGTTCGATATCAGTATTGGAATCAACATATATTTAGATTTATATCAAATAGAGCTTTATGTAAGAAAAATATTTTTATCAAGAATTTTTGCTATTGAAAATTAAAATTAAAATTTGAGATTTTTAATTAAAGAAAGAACAGCCTATTAAAATTCATCTTTTTATTCGTTTATAGAAAATCACTAAAATGATTTCTTATGTTTGATATAAGTTCAAATTAATCGTCTAAAATATGCTCTCAACAATTTTACTTATATTTTATCCTTAGACTTTATTAAATTCAATGCTTTGAAAAATATGTTACATAATAAATAATATTTAATAATAAGGATAAAATAGACACAATTTTCTAATTAGAACAAATATTGTTGGACAATAGTATAATGAACAATTATTATTAGACGAAAAAAAATATGACTTTTATTACTTTACATAGTTTACACATTTATGAATTACATTTTAAAATAAATCAAGCATTTATATAGATAAATCTCCGATCATATTTTCGAAAAATGAAAAATATCACGTAAATTGAGATATAATTATTAGTTTCTTTTTGTTAAAAAGAAAAAAAATTTGAATCACATGAGTCCCTTACCCTTCCATTAAATTCTTGTATTGGACACAAATCTATATATACACACAACAATAATGTACACATCAATGCCAAAAAAAGAAAAAAAAAGTTTCATAAATACATTCTTGATTTTCTCTTTTGAAACTTTGTAATGTTGGTGAAATCTCAAGATTTAAGCTTTCTAAAGAAAAGGGTATGTTTTATTTTTCTCTTTTTTTCTTCTTGATGCTTTAAAGTTTGTTTCTTTTTTGTGTTTCATAACTTGTGATGTTCAAAAAACAAAAATATTACTTTTTTGTTCTAATATTTGTTTCAAAGATGAAAACTTAACTTGGTTTGCTTCAAAATGCAAGAATTTTGAAGTACAAGCTCAAGAAATTAGAATTTTATGAGTTCTGAATAAATGTGCTTTAATCTTGTGGTTTAGACATGTGATAAACTAAAAATTATAGTGTTGTCCTGAATTTGCTTTTTTTTGAGTTTCTTGTGTTGTAATGCCAAATGAAGATTTAGTTTATTATGCTAATTATATTTGTTTTTCAAGAAAAAGCTCACTTGTAGTACCCTAAAAAAATGCAAGGATTTTCAAGTGGAAGATCAAGAAATTGGATTTTTGTTTTAGTTAAATTCCCTTTTCATTTGTTTCAAGAAAAGCTCATATATCATTATTTTTCTTCATCAAGTATGTTGCTTTTCTTAATATTCAGGTACTAGCTCAAAAACCCAGAATTTGTTTTTTTTTTTAGTTTCATGAATTGTGATATAAAAGAAAAAAAGATCTTTATTATTCATCCTTTTTAAAGTTTGGTGCTTTTCTTAGCTCCTGTTTGTTGAAACTTGAAAATTTGAGTTTGTGTTGTGTTTGGACATATGTTTTACTTGAAAATATGCTTTTGAGTTTGTGTTTGAAGGTACATTTTACTTGAATTTTTTAAAAGATTGTCCCAAAAACTAGTCTTAGCCAGATTTTGTAATTAAAATATTCAAATATCATATTTTCAGAATCTGATCAAGTTTCATGGTCAAAGAAGATAAATTTTTTAAAACTACTCAGAAAAATCTATGGTAAAACGCGAGCTTATATTCAGGCTTAGCTAAGAATTCCAGAATTTGTTTTTTTTGTTTCATGATTTGTGATGCCAAAAGAAAGAGAGTAATTGTTTATGCTAAATTTTAGCTCAAGAAAAACTCACTTCATTCCCCACAAATACATGAATTTTCAAGCTCAAGAACTTAAATGTCTCATTTTCCCTCAAGTTTACTTTTTTTTTTTTGGTTATTTGTATTTATGTATTTATATTTGACTAATAATATCAAAGATCTTCTGTTTTTGACCAAAAGTTGAAATCTTGAAATGTAATTATTGTATCATTTTGTTTCACCACTTTGAATTGATCCTAAAGTTGGAGTCTTTTTGTTTGCATCAAAATGTTATGGCCTTCCTTTTTGTAATTTAGTTACATGGATAATGACCACTTTTTCCCTTTTCACTTTTTTGTCAAGATCAATGAACTTTATGTATTTTAGTGGCTTATGGTTAGATTTTTAGTTGAATATGACAACTCCATGTGTCTTTAGCTATTTTTAAGGAACTTTAACTTCAAGCATGCTTTATGAATTTTTTCTATTTTTTTTCTTTAGTTTTATATTATTAAGTTTGTAGATCTCCACACTTGGCTGACTAGCACATGGTATTGAAAGATAGTTGACCTTTTTTATTTTATTAATCTCAATTTAGTTTCACACTGCATCTTTTGAGTTTTATAATTAATTATTCATATATCTTTAGTTTTTTAGATGAAAAGTGTCATTAAAAAAGAAGGTGAGAGTATGCAAATAGAATGATTCTGTGGATTGTTTGATGAGTAATTAGATCTTTTCTAGTTGCTGGTTTTGTTAAGTGAGTTTTTGAGTAAAGGGACCATACTTTTTTTTTTGGTAGGCCTTATTGATAGATACTGGCAAATCAGCTGTTTAAATATACTTGAGTTTATTTTTCTGTGGCTGAGGGTCTTTCGGGAAAAAAAATCTCTTTTTCTCCGTAAGGTAGAGGTAAGGTTTGCGTACGCTCTACTCTAACCTCCCCAAACCACCTCTTATGGGATCACATTGGATATGTCGTTGTTATTGTTGATTTTCCTGTGGTAGCATGCAGGTTTGAAAATGTTCTTTTCAGATAGAGTCTGCATGATTATTTTCACCATATTGGTAATTCAAACGTCTTTTATTTTAGAAAGTTTTGCACAAATAGTTGGTTAGATTTACTGTTCATTCTTTTTAGCCGGTATACATAAATTAAGTATCGTTGTATACATATTATACATTAGTCGGCTATTTCTAGTTTAAGTGGTTGTATGAGCGACTATTTAAGTTAATTCTTCTTTATTTTTAAATTGGATTACTCGTTGGAAGTATCTTTGACTTAGATTTGTTAATGATTTCCACAATGATCAAATTTTTTGAAGTTATTCGAAGACTGTTAAGTACTAACTAAGTTTGCATTTTGCAGATCTGTCTTTGAGTTAGAGAAGTGCAAATTCTTCTGCTTTTGGTAAGTTTTCAACATTATGTTTTACCATTTTGTGATTTTATTATAGGATGTGGAAATGCGGATGTTGAAAATATGGTTGTTTTCCTGGACTAGGTTATACTTGAAGCTTCTTTTTGAATTTTCTTTCTTTTAATGGTCTTATTTAGTTTATGACGGTGACATGAGTTGAGCTTAAATGGAATAGTATGAATTCATATAGCCGATCTCAACTTGTATGGGACTGAGGAGTAGCTGTTGTTCTTGTCTCTTTTTTGTGTTATGGTTCAATGGTGCTTGTTTATTGTGTCTAGCGATGTTATAGGTTATTCTTGTTTAGTGGTGCTTCTTTTGCATTCAAAATCCATCTTTACTCGAGGATCATTTTCTAGCATAATTTCATTGGTTTTTCCATCTTGTGTGAACTTATCTCATAAAGTTGATCATCTTGTGATATCGTTGACTGATAAGGTTCTTGTAATCTGTACCAGATCGTTTAGATTTTTCTTGAAATTGAAGAACATATTTTTGTCCGATTATGCCTATGAAAATTCATAGTTAAATTCCTCCTGACATCAATAGTACTTAACAATTACCTCGATAAGAAATATGAAAAGTACATTGTTTTCCGATTTTTGGAATCGATTTGCTCTCCTATCACATCATAAGTTACTTCACTCCGAAACTTGTTTATGGTTATTGGCTGATTATGTACGATCAGTTCCATCGCATTTGTTGCTTAATGAGTCAAATAAGCTATTTTTTTTCTTTTTGGATTGTATGAGTTGGATATTGTAGGCCTCCTTTGTTTCCATTAAGAATAAGACGTCTGAATTTGAATAAACATCTTAATATTAAGATGGGCGTTAAGTCTAGATGCCTAAGATGTTGTCTTTAGATTTGATCACTGAGTGATCACCCTGTCTGATTTCATTTTAATGTGGCACATTTTTCGCTGAATGGTTCTCTTCCAATTTAAATGTTTTATCTGCCTCACCCTCCGGAGATACAGAGTAATTTTTTTTGCTCAATATCTCTCAGGTACTGCTGCCTGTCTTTAGTTTCTGTTGGTTCGACACATTCTTAACGATAATCTCCGAAGATGATCTTAAACAATCTGAAGCTAGGTGTTGAAGTTGTTAGTGCACATAACCTTTTGCCGAAAGATGGTCAAGGTTCTTCGAGTTCTTTTGTGGAACTTTACTTCGATGGTCAGAGGTTCCGCACTACCATCAAGGAAAAAGATCTGAGTCCTATGTGGAATGAAACATTCTACTTCAACATCTCTGACCCTTCCAACCTCCATATGCTCACTCTTGATGCCTACGTCTATAACAATATTCGAGCTTCTCAGTCCAGGTCCTTTCTTGGAAAGATTACTATCAACGGGACTTCCTTTGTACCTTATTCGGATGCTGTTGTCTTGCATTATCCTCTTGAGAAGCGCAGTATCTTCTCACGTGTGAGGGGAGAGCTTGGTCTTAAAGTGTATGTTATTGACGATCCATCCATAAAGTCCTCTACGCCTATTTCCATAGTCAATGATACTCAGGTTCACATCCATTCAGCTCAAACTCCAGCTCCGAAAATTCCTAGATCTGAAGTGAGACACACCTTCCATCATCTTCCTAATCCAAATCATCCACAGCAGCAGCAACAGCAGCAGCAACAACAAGCTCCTGCTGTTCCTGTGCCTCATCAAGGAGCAAGATACATACCTGAGGAAATGAAGGTTCCAGAACCACAGCCTCCACCACAGCTCGTTCGGATGCATTCTGCCACAATGGCACAACCCGTTGATTATGCACTTAAGGAAACAAGCCCATTCCTTGGAGGGGGTCGAGTTGTGGGTGGTCGTGTTATTCGTACAGACAGGATGTCTGGTTGTACTTACGATCTTGTTGAGAAGATGCACTTCCTTTTTGTTAGAGTTGTTAAGGCTCGTGAGCTCCCTGCGATGGATATTACTGGGAGCGTGGATCCTTATGTTGAAGTCAGGATTGGGAATTACAAAGGAATTACAAAGCACATTGAGAAAAATCAAAATCCTATGTGGAATGTAGTATTTGCCTTTTCTCGGGAGAGGATGCAGGCATCCGTGCTTGAAGTTGTTGTTAAAGACAAGGATCTTGTCAAAGATGATTTCGTAGGCTTGTGCAGATTTGACCTCAATGAAGTCCCCATGCGTGTGCCACCAGATAGTCCTCTAGCTCCAGAGTGGTACCGGCTTGCAGATAAGAAAGGAGAGAAGATAAAGGGGGAGCTCATGCTTGCTGTCTGGATAGGTACACAAGCAGACGAAGCGTATCCTGATGCATGGCATTCTGATGCAGCTCTATCCGTTGACACAGTTGCATCCACTCTTATACGTTCAAAAGTCTATCATGCACCCCGGTTGTGGTATGTCCGTGTTAATGTTGTCGAGGCACAAGACTTGGTGCCAACGGACAAAACTCGTTTCCCTGACACTTATGTGAAAGCTCAAATAGGAAACCAAGTTTTGAAAACTAAGCCAGTTCAGGCTCGAACATTCAATCCTCTTTGGAATGAAGATCTCTTGTTTGTTGCTGCAGAGCCATTTGAAGACAACCTTGTCCTCACAGTAGAGGATCGTGTGGCTCCAGGGAAAGACGAGATCATTGGTAGGGTCATCATCCCTTTAAGCATGGTTGAGAAGCGTGCTGACGATAGAATGATCCATTCTCGATGGTTTAATCTGGAAAAGCCTGTGGTGGTGGATATTGATCAACTTAAGAAGGAGAAATTCTCAAGCAGACTTCATCTTCGAGTCTGTCTTGATGGAGGCTATCATGTCCTTGACGAATCCACTCATTACAGTAGTGATCTTCGCCCAACTGCAAAGCAACTATGGAGGCCACCAATTGGGGTTCTTGAACTCGGAGTCTTAAATGCTGTGGGACTTCATCCTATGAAAACACGAGATGGAAAGGGGACATCAGATACATACTGTGTAGCAAAGTATGGTCATAAATGGATTCGAACTCGAACAATTGTTGATAACCTCTGCCCAAAGTACAATGAGCAGTACACTTGGGAGGTTTTTGATCCAGCTACAGTTCTCACAGTTGGTGTGTTCGACAACACCCAACTCGGAGAAAAAGGTTCAAATGGTACCAAAGACCTAAAGGTCGGAAAGGTAAGAATTCGTACCTCAACACTTGAAACAGGCAGAGTTTACACACATTCATATCCGTTGCTGGTCCTTCATCCTACTGGTGTTAAGAAGATGGGAGAGCTGCATTTGGCAATACGTTTTACGTGCACATCATTTGCTAACATGCTGTACAAATACTCGTGTCCTCTTTTGCCAAAAATGCATTATGTAAGGCCTTTCACTGTGATGCAACTTGACATGCTAAGACACCAAGCAGTCAACATAGTGGCAATGCGGCTGGGACGAGCAGAACCCCCATTGAGGAAAGAGGTGGTTGAGTACATGTCTGATGTAGACTCACACCTATGGAGCATGAGACGTAGCAAGGCTAATTTTTTCCGCCTGATGTCAATTTTCACGGGATTATTCGCAGCAGGCAAATGGTTCGGAGATATCTGCATGTGGAAGAACCCGATCACAACAGTCCTTGTGCACGTTCTCTTCCTTATGCTCGTCTCATTTCCTGAGCTTATTTTACCAACTGTTTTCCTTTACATGTTTCTAATAGGAGTGTGGAATTACAGTTACCGGCCTAGGTACCCTCCTCACATGAACACAAAGTTATCACAAGCTGAGTCAGTGCATCCTGATGAGCTAGACGAAGAGTTTGACACATTCCCAACTAGTCGCAGCCCTGAACTTGTGAGAATGAGGTATGATCGTCTAAGGAGCGTGGCAGGACGGATTCAAACAGTTGTTGGTGACGTTGCAACACAAGGCGAGCGCCTCCAGTCACTGCTGAGCTGGCGTGATCCCCGTGCCACAGCCCTTTTTGTCACATTTTGCCTTGTTGCTGCTCTGGCCATGTATGTGACACCATTTCAGGTAATTGCTGCACTGATAGGCATTTACATGATGAGACATCCAAGATTTCGCCATAGACTACCTTCTGTGCCTGTCAACTTCTTCCGCCGACTGCCTGCTAGGACAGATAGTATGTTGTAAATTGTTGAGGTCCTAGTGAGGATTCATATCGCCAATCTCTATTTGTTGGGAACTGAGGCGTAGTTGTTTTTGTTGTACTTTGAGCATTGGATGGCCTGCTACATCTATATGTATAATAAAATCCATTCCTACAATCTTTTTCCTTATTATGATTTATACATGTATCATTATACTAAATGTGCTTTATTGTTTTTCTTAAGATTTTGGATACATGAATCTCAATCTGGTTATCATTACAAAAAGAATAAGATAAAATTTCTATGAAATTGATGTTAATATGTCATTAAATAGCATCGAATCCTTCACGAGCTATGCATTTTTTAGAAGATCCAACACACGCCTAGAAGCATTTTTGAAGAGTTCGGATGACATAGACGAGCAAATACAAGTAAATATAACATCTTTTCTGGCAAGAATCTTGAGGCAAAAATTGAGCAAACAGAATTGAGAGATTATATCAAAGAGAATCTCAAAACTTCAAGTTCTTCTTGCTTTGCCAATTTGTACACCAGAAAGATGTAGTGACAAAAAATGAGGCAAAAAGCTCATTCATCAATTTTTCTAAAATAACATATGGTCCACAGCATAAAAAACAGAAATATTACAATCTAACTTCCACCAACACCATCTTCTACACCATTTTGCTACTTAAAAGAACCTAAAAAAGAGGATACTTTTGTTACATTGTGTGTTAGCACAAAACCATCATTCTACTAGATGGGCAGAGCTAGTTAAATGGCTCGAGTTGATCTCTCCTGCCGCGTTTCATTTACAACAACAGCACATATATACAACCTCTGTCTTCATGTGTCCATTGAAGCAAATCAGAATAATCATCCACGTGTCAGGTCAATCTCGGGCTGGGAATTTCTTAGTTCAGGCCTTGAAATCGGAGGCCAAACGCCAGTTGCTGGATTTGAAGTTGGATCTTGACTCAGAGTAGCCTTAATCGGTATAGATGACTTTTCAGCAGATTCTTCCTCACTGCCTTTGGTACTAGTTTCTGGTTTGCTCTTTACCTTGGGACCATATACAAAGCTGCACACAACCACCTGCAAACGAAATTAAATTATTTGCTAGTCATGTAGATACTCCCTCCGTTTTAATTTCTTTGTTTGGTTTTTACTTGTCAAGGAGTGCAAGTAATGATTCTTGTGGTCACAAACTAAAGATATGTAAACATACCAAAATGCTCTTTAAATCTTGTGACCTTACAATGCCATGTGGGAAGTTTGAATCCAGGGGTAGTCAAGAAAGGAAATTAAGACAATTGAAACGGAAGGAGTACTTCTGATCTCCACCTCAAATGTAGAAGGTAAGAGACTCGTTGATATTAAATATGACAGGAGCAAGTTCATTATAACAACAGCAACTTCACTACCTGTACAGGGCTGGTTGCAATGAGCCTACCACCAACAGCACCCCCGAGTACATGCCCATCAGGGCTGCTAACTGATATACTTATACCACCTGTGCGATCATGTGGACCTCCACTTTCAGCGACCAAGTACGATCCAGACAAGCAAAGTATCTCAAAACGACCCTGCACAACATGATGAAACTTTTGAATCTCAGTTTAGTCAAAGCACAAGTATCACTCTATAGGGGGCAGAAGACTCCCAACGAAATGATAAACGGCCAGAGCACTGACAAAAGGTAACAAGAACAATTCTAGAGTTAAGAAGAAAATAGTAGCTAAATACATTTTTCAGCTGACATCAACATTCGCCTACATGATCAATGTTAAGACAACAAGAATCACTTCTGAATATACAAGGGAAAGCACGTATACATTTACATGTACATACCAGTTCTAGCATGGAAATAAAGGAAAAACTGTGGGACTACAAATTGAACTTTAAAAATAACTTCTTCAATTCTTGTTAGTTTTGTTTTATATGATCAACACGATATTCTTGTTGAGTTTGACTGCATGCTCAACATCAACCTTAAGAATTGTAGGATGAATAGACTATTAGGCATTCAAAATCCAATTCCATATGGTTAATAGGCTTAGCACAACTTATAACGTGTGAGTTAAACAAGCGTTACGAATTAGAATTCTGCCACGAAGAAAAATCAATTATTTAAGTGGAGAAGGGTAGAAGAGTATCTCCAATATCCACCGAATTTTGTACAGTGCACCAACCAAGGATTTCTCGGTTGTCAAAATTTTAAAAGTAAATTCAATTTGAAGCATTAAAGAACTAGGGGTGGTTTATCAAGAGAAATACACCTTGCCCATAGGTTTTTAATCATTTTAAGAAGAATATAACACATCAGCTGATTTTATCTGAACAACGAAACAAGTATACTGCAAAATCACTAATTTAAAGTAGTAAAAATTGTGAAAAATTGAAAACTGAATGCTTTAAGTTGACGACTTAGTAAGTTAATGGAAGCATTATAACATATGTGATCCGAAGAAGCAATTGTGTTTGAAAGCATGATTTTAGGAGGTCTGTCATGTTTCTGTTTGGCTAAAACACATAATATTAGTTAGATACAGCTTTGACATGAACTTTAAAGTCATGCTCTTACTATGGTATGCGTTGAGGAAATTAGTAAAATATTATCGACCCAGAATTTTGGGTTGAGATTCACCATAACTAATGGGACATTAACAATCGCGGGCACTTAAATCTATACAAGATGTTTGAAGACATCAGAAAAAAAAAAGACCAAATCAGAACAGCACCTCACTAGTCACTACAATGCAATTCTAGCTTAGCACGCAAAACAAACTATGAGAGGCAAACAAGGTTGTTCTATTCTTCTTAGCCATTATGCTCTTCCCTCATTAATCCCTGCAGCAGATCAGACCTATGCTATCCTTGGTGATGATGTAGTTGCATATAGTAGTGTTGTGAAGGAGTACCAAGGAGGAGAAACGCTCTAAATAAATGTCAAGATTTCAACTTTGAAATCCTCCAACCTCTAACCCTGGAGGTCGGGTTGATATAACACCTATATCAGTCTTCAAGACTCTTCTTCGGTGCAGAACAGCATTTGTTCTTTGCTTCCATCCTAACACTATTCCACCAAACATGCTCAGGAAAAGAGAGAGTTCAAGAAACTCTGATTTAGGGCCAAATCTTATCATACACTGATCAAAATATTAAGGTAAGAATTCCAGTGTTACATAACTATGCAAAAGTTCACTTGACATCAAAACTATATAGAATGTACATGGTGGACTCTGAACAACTAAAATATTTCAAACACCTTTATAAAATCCAATAACATACTCAGAAAATGAAAGAGCATGTTCATTAAACGATTGACATCAAATCAAACAGTAAAGATCAAGTAGCAACTGAATCATGAAATCATATTGCACTGCTTGTGCTTAACAAGCTCGAAGAATTATTACTGTTGTGCAGACGATAAAATGAGTCGCAGGAAACACTTGACATTTCAGAAGAACAAAGTTGTAGAACTCTAACCTCATAGGTGACAGTCGAACCAGAGCTTGTAGGAGGCCGTAATGTTACTGCAGAAAGTGACCCACTAGCTGATAAGACACATAAAGCCCTAGGCCTCTGTTCTGCAAACGCCAGTAATTTTGCAGCAACATCCTACAGACATTAAGGTACTATGTCATGCATATTGCATATAGGGAACACGGAACACCAGTAAGTGCATTAAGCATAATACAAAATAAAATAGGATGTAGGAAGCATGTTTTAAAAATCAGTAAAACAAACTGAAGAAGTTTTGGCTAATATAAAACTTTGATGGCGCGGGTATGCTTATCAACTGCTATCATATAATCCCATTTCTGCTTAAGAACTCTCTCCTCTGAGAAACTTCTAAGGAAGAGTCTTTCGAACAATATCAAGTGAGAATGGAGGAGCCATAATCTTATAAGAAATCATACAAAGCACTTAATTTTTCATGTGATGCTGACCACATGGTAATAAACAACAACATACCCAGTGTAATCCCACAAGTGGGGCCTGGGAGGGTAGGATGTATGATTACCTTACCCCTACCGTCGTGGGGTAGAGAGGCTATTCCAATAGACCCTCGGCTTAACAGAAAAAATAATAATTTGAAGCATGGTAGCAAGAATGTATGACAGCAAAACAGAAAGATACAGATCAAATCTAGCATCAGATAGTAATACGTAAATTCTCATTCACCCATGTGCCTGATTTGGTAATATATGATAGCATGATTTCAAATGTACAAATCAACAAAGTAAAACAGATAACACTACTTAACCAGATGGCTGCAAAACCATCTTTGAAGCATGTGCAAGAACACATTATATAAGCAAAACTGTTATGATCGGATCATCAAAAGAACTGTATCTTTTTTAAGAATCTGACATGGGTGTAGCAGCATTTTTGGAGAGTCCGAGCAAATTACAAGCAAGACGAGGGAGAACGTTACCTCTCCTACACTGATGTGTATAATATGAGGGGTAAAAGCCAATCCTGCTGAAGTATTCATCCATTCACCTGCAGTGAGCAATTCAATCTTCAGAACTAAACTCAATTATTGGTCCATCTTCTGAATTACTACAATTGGAAAACTTAACCATCCAAGTCGAAAATTATCAATTTAGTGAGAACCATTACCACCAACATCCCAACATAAAAGATAATCATAACAAAAAGACAAATTAACCTTTACAAAAGAAGGGGGTCGACTGTGAAAGTCAAATAGCATTAAGACCTTACAAGTGGCATAAAGCATCATTCAAGTGTCACCATCCCAAGAAATACAAAAAAAGAAATTTGTACTGTGAGGATGTTACATGTTACCATAGGGGTAAAGCAGAGTTTGGATTTTCCTTATAAGATCATATACCCTTATTTAATTGTAAACAATATTCAGGCTGCGACAGTGGTGAATCCAGGATTTTCAAATCATGGGTGCTCACTATTTAATAAAATGCATAATTATTTTAATTAACGTGAAAATAAAAAGAAACTTATTTTTACAAATAAGATTTCTAGTCTCAAATGACTGAGCAAACTACGATTAATATTAATAATACTTTTTAGGGAAAAAAAGGTCTTCTAGTCGGTACGGCTCTCAATGACTTTTCATACTATGAAGATATTAAATAATTGTATCATATCATGCATGCTTGCAATTACAAGTTTTTACACTCTCAAAAGTTTTATAAAGCTTAAGCTTTAGTTGTAATAAATGAGATATTGGAGACTTAAAAATGGAAAAAATAAACTAGACAAAAGGTTAAGATTGAGATGTTACCAAAAGAAGGGCCAAGATTGATAAGAACGAAAAAACAAGAGAAAAATGTTCAGTACTATATGAAGTAGTAGTAACAAGCCTTCCCTTAAGGAAAAAAGCTCAACCGAGATTTGAATTTCTCACATTTTAGGCGCCGAAAATTCAACTTCAAAACCAATGCGCCTATCACGCTTTTTTGTTTATGGGTAACCAATCTTTCCATATATTAGTTTTTAAATATATTTTCTGTTTAGCTTTACAAGTTAGGTGTCGAGATTAATGGGTGCTCGAGACTCCGAACCTACAACGTAGGTTCATCCCTCGGCTGCAAGCCTTGATTCTCACTAGAAGAGGCACCACCAACAATAACATAGTCGGTGTAATCCCACAAAGTGAGGTCTTGGGAGGATAGGTGCACAAAGACCTTACTCCTACCTAGGTAATTATGAAGAACACAAATATAGATTATGAAAGTATATCACCGGTTTCATAAGCAAAAGTTCTATATCTTATGATGAAGTATAGACAAATAAGTATATCATAGAGTCCAAAATCCTAATTACTCAGAAATACTGAGGAGGTAGTGAGATTGTCATCAATGAACCAAGACAATCTTTCACATAATAATGCACAACAACCCAGAAAATTATCACCTAGATAACATGAGACAGAACATCTCATCAGCTATGTTGCTCAGACTCTCTACAAATGCTGTCACGCCCATGTTGGATCCTCCGAAAATGCATTGTTTTCGAGTATCAGATACACCAATAACAACTACGCCTCGGTACCAAACAAGGTGGAGTCGGCTATGTGAATCCCCACTACTTCATTTAAGCTCATTTCATATGATTTACACCACAATTAAAAAAAAATGTCATAATCAACCAAGTTCAACAGAGAAACATACCAAGTGGAGCTAGTTTTTGCTTCCATCCACTTCCAGGAGGTCGGCCCTTGGCCCGCTTAGGCCCAGGAGTGATTGAACCAGTTGAAGGAGTAGAAGACAAAGGTGACAGTCCTAATGACATTTTGGACCCATCAGGACCATATTTCCTTGGCCTACCTCTCTTCTTTTTCACTGGATCACTACCAGGTGAAACACTAGATACCACACTCATATTAATACCATGAGAAAAATGAGTCGATGGGTTCTCAACAACTTGGTATGTAGAACTCAAAGTACCTCCTCCCCCTACATTGGACTGAACTGAAATGTTGGGGTTTGAGAGGGACTTATAACTAGGTGGGGTAGTTACCCTTGTAGGTGCCCCAGACCCACCACCAACACCAGAACCAGACCCACTAATCCCTCTGTTGAGATAATATGCAGCACCCCCAGATAGCACCATCCCTTCTCTTCCATCCATGCATTTACTCACTAAAAAACTTTCAAAAACTGATTCTTGATGCTTCTATACACAAAAAGATTGAAACTTTAACATAAATTTAGTAAAAGACTTAAGTGGGGTTCTCAAGAACTGAAGAAAAAAAGCTAATAATCAAAATGCTGGTGAAAAAAGAGACACACCCAAGTATGAAAAGCCAGTGAAAAATGCTAAAAATTGAATCTTGAACTAAAAGATCACATATTTTTATAGTTTTAAGACAAACCCAAGTTGTAGTTTTAAGTAAAAAAAAAAAAGTTAATATACAAATCTCAGCACAACAAAGATGAAAAAAAAAAAAGGAAAAAATGAAACCCTAGATTTGAAGTGAGAAAAGGAGAAGGAAGAGAGTTTTTTGGGAAAAGAGAAGAGAGGGAGGGAGGGTAAAGACAAAAGTGCAATGAAATAGAGAAAATTTAAGCCCTTTTGAATTAAAGTAAATGAGTAGACACAGACAAGTTTCTTTTGAGACTATAGAATAATTATAAACTAATGAAGGGAGAGAGGGTTCAATAGAAGTCAAGTGATAATAACAATACATCGTTACCTATTATTTCATAATATATTATAGAGATAATATATAAGTATCTTTCAATCTATACTTAAAATTTTAGAGACATACTTATGCTGTATTAAGGTCCTATTACCTCTGAACTTATTTTATTAATAATTTTTTACCCCTTTTTGGCCTACGTGACATTATCTTGTCGATCCAACACTGGTTGACTTTTTTTTTCAAGATAGTGTCACGTAGGCTAAAAAGGGGTAGAAAATTATTTATCTAATTAGTTCAGGGGTAATAAGACCTTTGTATAGTATAAATGTGTTACTGGGATTTCGGGTATAGATTGAGAGGGTAATTGTGCATTTTCCCTATATTATATTATATTTTATAATATTATATTATTATTTATGATAATATAATGTTACACGTTAATATTTAATTGATAAAACAATAAGAAAATAAGGTATAAGATAGAACTATTATGAAAAAGTGGGTTAAATGTGATTATTGAATCAATAAATAGAGTTCAAGATAACGACGCAATCACACCAAACTAATCGTTATATAAAATAGAATTATTCATTATTAAACGAACAATGCAATATAAAAAGTAATTTAAATTTAATTGAGCTCCAATTCAAATATCAAACCTCGAGTTAAAAAAGAAATACATCCAAACAAGATGTTAGATTGTTTTTTTGACTTGAGGGGTCTTTGGTGGACAGTTGGCTAAGTTGGGTGCACCTAAGTAACAACATGTCTTTGTCATTATTGACACTATATTGGTATGCAAATTTTTGGGCAAAATCAAAGGAGAGAGAAGGGAAAACAAACACATTTTTTTTTTCTTTTATAGATTTAAGGTCTATTTTGTACTTTGATGAATTTATTGAGAGTTTGGGACCTTAGTTAAATTGCTTTTGGAAGTTTGAATAACAAATTTTTGACCAAAAAAGGGGATAATAGAGTCATAGGAGAAAGAGTTAAGAGTTCTTTAAAAATAGCAAAGATTTAAATTAAGCAAAAAGAATTATTGGCATTAGTTGTTTACACCAAATATTTAGATATATGATATAATAAGAATTTTTATACGAGAGATAAGAGATAATTAATTCTAGAATGAGTTTATTTTAAATTTAATCTGAATAAAATTATAATATAATTATTCAAGGAATATATTGTTATTTTATTTCACATTAAGGGTGGAATAATAAATCTCGAAACAACTTGTTTTAAAATCAAATAAGCCATGACTACTTTAACGTAGTTAATAATAAGAATGTCAATAATACAATTTAATCGGTTATTTTGTTAAATTAATATATTGGAGTATCAAATTTTTTATTATTTTATTTTGTATAATCAAAATTAGTCTTACATTGTCCCATCACTTTAATATTAGTTTGGTTTTGATTGATTTACGATATTCTTTTATTAAATGAAAGGGCCTAAAATAACCTTAAAGTATTGAAAATGGTACAAAATTACCCTTCATCCACCTATTAGTTTCAAAATGCCCTTCTCATTCATCTATTGGCTCCAAAATACCCTTCTCATCCACCTATTGACTCCAAAATAATCTTCTAATTCACCTTTGGGTTCAAAATTGACCACTTATTTAACGGTTTTAAAATTAAATTGTTTAAGTATTTTTTAGAATACTTGGCGCTCAACTATTGGTTATAGTTTAAATTTATTAATATGTTTTTTTATCCAACCCAATACCCACTCAAAACTAAATAAAATTCACCAAATTAAAAAACCAATTATAATATTAAAATTGCCATAAACACTACTAAAACACGTCAAAATTATAGATTCCTGAAAATGACATGCAAAATTATTTGAGTCTGAATCGAAGTCCTAATTAAATTTAAATTGAACCGTATATTTAGGAAGATGCTTTCAATAGGATTCTCTTTCATGTTTGAATTCGAAATTTATGATTACTACATTCCGAATTAATTTGTAATATAATTTTATAAATATTTATGATTTGTTTTAAAACCTTTAATATATTATTTTATAAAAAGTAATCTATGAAGTAACATCACATAATTGAGATGAAATAATAATTAAGATAAACATAGTCAGACTTTTAAGTTTATCGGTAATTTTTATTTAGACACTTGAATGTATGATAATTTACTTCTATAGATATTTTCACCTCAAATTTTGAAAAACACACATTGCCAGTAGCTTTCCTGTTATTACATTAGTAATGTGACGGGTTTATTAATTTTTTGGTGTTTAATTAGTAATAAGTGGGTAGTGGATTGATTTATAAATTATACTGATAAGTTAAATTATAACAAATAGTTGAGTGCCACATATTTTAAAAAATATATATACTTAGTTTAAATTTAAAACCGTTAAATAAGTGGTCAATTTTGAACCCAAAGGTGGATGAACAAAGGTATTTTGGAGCCAATAGGTGGGTGGGAAGGTTATTTTGGAGTCAATTGTACCATTTCCAATACTTCGAGGGTATTATAGGCCCTTTTTCGTTTATTAAAATGTCATCTAAGAGTCACATAAAAAGTTAAGACATGATACAATGCCTACTTTTGTGGGCGAGGAGGTATTTGAAGTTTTGAGATTTTGATTCGTAACCACGTGCTTTAATCCTTTATGCTATGGCTTATGATAACTATAAGAATAGTTACATCACCTTTTTTTTTATATATATTCTATTTATATAAAAATTTTACAATATACTTATTTTTGTGTAAATATTTTATTTATTGATATATATATATGGAGTGTATAGTTTAAGGGTGTGCATTCGTTTTTTTGATTTGGTTTTCTATTATTCGATTTGGGTCTTTGGTTTTTGATTTTGAAGAAGTGTAATTCAATTCGAACTAAAATAAATTTGATTTGGTTTGAGTTTTTTCGATTTGGTTAGTCGGTTATGTCAATATTTAGAAGCATAACTAAGTTGTATATGCAATTTAAAAAAAATTATTTATATAATATTGAATTTCTTAAATAACTTTTTAATATAAATCACAAGTAAAACGTAAAGCACAATACTTAAAAGTATATCAATTATAAATGTCAAAAAATAAAAAAATAAATCAAATCATAATGAAAATAACTAAAAAGGGGCAAAAGTGATTAACTTCAATATATATTATATATATAATAATAATAATAATAATAATAATATAATAATGATTTTTTTTTTCGGTTTTTATTTTAAAACCTAAACCAAACCAAAAACCCAAACAAAGTAAATTATTAATTCAAACCAAACTAAAAATTCAGAAAACAAATTCAAATTAGAATTTGATTTGATTTTTCGATTTTATCTAAATAGTGATATATAGTGTATAGTATTGTTAGGCCCATTAATGATTATACCCGAATTCACAAAAAACCCATGACCCGTAACTATATATATACATACACAAACAAATAGCCCCAATTCAGCAAATTCTAGGGTTTTGATTCTCCTAATCGCCGGCGCCGATTGCCGTCAACCTTCAAATCGCTGATCATCATCTTTTTTTAGCAGTTATAGTCGGTTGACGATTCACCTGTCCAGGTAAGCTTCTGACTTCTCTCTTTTGCTTCATATTTTTCTCTTTTTTCAGGCTTTAATTTCTCCGTCCTCGTTGTGTGTTTGCTGCTACAGCTTACAAGAAGGAAATTACTTGCTCAAGTTGCATTGTAACTCTTTTACATTAGAATTCTGTAATTTAGCTTGTGTTTAAGGCCTGAAAGGTTTTCTCGTTTTGGTGCTTAAACTTCAATACTAATGAAATTTGATAATATGACTTCTCGAATCTCAATATATTGCTACTAATGAAATTAAAGTTTGAGGCTTTTTTGATGCAGTACAAAATTAGAGTTTTTCTTTATTTTATTACAAGTTGTGTTGTAGTGTTCCTCGGTTTAAATTTCGTTCAGTTTCTTGTAAGCTACCACTGTATGTTGTAACAATTTATGGATGCATTCATAAAATAAGATATCGCTTTGTGTATGAATAATTTTCTTAAAATTGTATTGAATAAAACTTGCAGTATTGCTCATATTTTTCTGTTGAAGTTTAACTTTATGTTATCGTTTTCTCTTGCTTGCTGACAGATGAGGGTGAAAAAGCAGAAGCGGCATAGGAGAGCTGTGAGGTTTTACACAGCTTGTTTTGGGTTTAGAGAGCCGTTTAAAATCTTCTGTGATGGAACATTTGTGCATCATCTTGTTGTTAATCGCATAACACCTGCTGATACTGCATTGACAAATATTCTAGGTGCCCCAGTTAAACTATTCACCACAAGGTTTATATCATCAGCTCCATTTATCTCTTTTCTGCTATGGTCTTTACATGATCTAACTTTGTTTGCACGATTTTTAAGGACAAGCTAAATATGTTTCGCTTTTAAACTGTTTGGTAACTTCCTGTTCTCTTTGCTTTCAGATGCGTTCTTGCGGAGTTGAAGAGTCTTGGTGGTAACTATCAGGAATCACTGAATGCAGCTAATAACCTTTTTACTGCACGGTTAGCCATTTATTCTATTCTTCTTGCTGGATCCTCTCAAAACCAGGATGTGTTTTGCTTCAGTTCTCAGGACGTTCTTTTGAGTTTTGCAACATATTTCAATCTTACTCTATTGCAGATGTGACCATGAGACGCGCAAAAGTGCTGAAGATTGCATAACTGAAGTTATTGGGGAGAACAATCCTGAACACTTTTTTGTTGCTACTCAAGATGCAGATATGCGTAGAAGATTTCAGAAGGTATTTGGACTTACTTTCCTTGATTTTGAATGTCCTATCAATCATTTCACTTAGTAAAACATGTGAACTGGAAAAATCCCATATTCTAGGATGTCTTGTCAGAAAAATCTTCGGCAGTTACTTATTGTAATAATGTTGCATCCATTTCGAAATGCGAAACTTGCAATTTCTGACTTTTGCAGTAGTATTGAAAAGATTTTTAACTAAGTGAAAAGTGGTAAAAAGAAGAGATCTTTGTGCATCTACAGGGACTATATTATGGTTCACCAGTTAACCTTAGCATGTGGGACTAAAATGATAAAACTGCAAAATATTTCTGTCTCCTTCTGGGTGCGAGGGGGGTAAGATTAACAGTCCCACATTGTTTGGAATTTAAATGGTATTTTATGTACTTGCGAGAGAGTGCCAGAATCTATTTTGTATCTGTATCTCTTATAGATTGTTTAGACAAGCTTCTCGGGAGTCAAATTTTTTTTTTTTTTTAAGTGCTTATCCTAGAGGATTGAGGTATTTCCCATACTTAGGAAAAAAGTAAGTGCTTTTAAGTATATCAGTAGAAGCTGAAAACAATAGCTTTTTCCCGAGAGCACTTCTGAAACCACAGCCAATCAAAAGTTGCTGCTCTAATATTGACAAAGTGCTTTACGATTTGATTAACTAAGCACAAACTGTACTCTCAAAAATTAATTATCACGAAAAGCACTTATCACAAAAAGCACTTCTCAAAATAAGGATATCTCAAACGATCGGGCAAACAGGTATACCTTAAATGAACCGGATACCTCCAACATTTAGGAGAACAATTTATTATGTATATGCTAACTGGCTTTTCTCCTGTTTTTTCTGACCTTTGTTTCCCCTTTTCCTGAACCGGGTAGATACCTGGTGTGCCCCTAATTTTTGCTCTTAGGAATGCATTATTTCTCGAACAACCATCATCATTTCAACGTGAGTTTGCCAAATCTGCTGAAGAAAAACGTCTTCACATGACTGACCTGGAGTACAACATGCTTAGACAGGGGAAAAAGAGGAAACTGTCTGATGACAAACAAGGGGATTCTTCCAATGCATCAGAGGGAGAGATAGATGATGTTTCACAGGCTCAGATTATCAATACAAATCTTCAGAGGAATGGAAGTGATGTCAAGGATAAAGTTCGTTTCAAGAGAAAGAAAGCTAAGGTCAGGGTTCATAATAATTTCTTATTCTCTTTGTACAGCTTAAACTTTAACTTGTGGTTTCTCATTCTATTAAAATATTGATGTTTAGGAACAAATTCTCCACTTTCATGTGATCATTACATGTTAATGTTCAATGCCTTTGTTAAAACTTCTCTTTTGATAGGTGAGCAAACATTTTATTGAAGCAGAAAACATTAAGATAGTCACGGATAAATGTAGAAAGACATGGGCTACAAAACTCATCCCTGCCAATTCCTTGGAAATGCAGCTTTTGCTGGTTTTTGACACGAACTTTTGAGAAACAAAATAATTTTAATAAAAAGAGGTTTTCTGGAACTTCCGCGTGTGTCATTTCATGAATGAGTATTAGGATACAAAAGTTACTCTGAAAGTTGCTTGATATATAAAGAATGCTTTTTTTCATCTAGATTGAAAGTATTTCTTTATTTTTAGCTTGTCTGCAAATTGTGATCCTCAAGCTCTGAACAGAGGTTTTTCCTTTCTCTATGATAGATGGCTGGACATATATTTGAAATAAGAGGTTATATCTTTTTTGTACAAGTGTGATAATATTTCATATAAGTATACTTCTACATTTACGGCTGTTGTGTGCACAGCCCTCTCTTAATTTTGAGTTGAAAAAGATTTAGTGACATAAACTAAGTAATTATGTTGTCAGGGAATCGTTTTGCCTGTTGTTCCTCTAAATTGATTAAGGCCGGTACCATATTTATTATTTACTTATATAATATATGTTTCATGGATATTATTGACGTAATGCGTGAATTCACTAAACATGTTCCTTAATGACTCTTTGGTTTATGCCTTCCCTTCTACAGGGTCCAAACCCACTCTCTGTGAAGAAGAAGAAGAAGAAGCCTGTGGATACAATCACGACCTCGGGAAAGGTGAGATTAAGTTTCTCAAGTAACTGAAGTCGAACTGGGCATATATTGGGTATTCATTATTTTCTGCCTGCCTCACCACTCCTTTGTTAAAGAGAGAAAAAAGAACGTCTACGTGCTACACTTCGTAAAATTTGTCAGTAGTTCTTGTATTATTCACCTGTTTAATAACTGTAGCGCTTGACCTGTATAAATATCTGCAGGGAGATGGTATGCACTATGACCACTGTGAATTATACCTTCACACGTAGTAGTTCTCTTAGGTGTGACATTGATGGTTAAGGGTTCTAGAAGGGGACGAGGTAGACCTAAAATCATAGGAAAGGAAATAGTCTCAATAGGACTACGACCTGTGTATAAAAGCACTGGTGAGTTTGGCCATTATATTTATTATTGGTCAGATTAAACCCCACTGATAGTTTTTAATTAATAATATAAACATTGACTAATAGATTAAACATGAAAAAGTATAGAACTTTCTCAAAATTGTACGAGGTTCAAAAAGAAAAAGATGCAAAACTATCTAGGCATAGTGATAGAATATTCTAAATCAACAAATTCTTTATTATAGAGCAATATTTTTACTATGAGTTATACTTGAGTTTCTTAAAAGTGAAATTACATATAATGGAAATCAGTACTAGTAAGGATATACTTGTACCACTAAATGATAAGGCAACAAGTGAATATTGCCCCCTCACTCCCCTTGGTAATTATGCTACTGAATTATCTGAATTAGTGTAATAAACTGTATTATCTCCCCACCTTTTTCCCCTCTTGGTGAATGTGGAAGTTCCAAGTGCAGGAAAACAAGAATGGTGAGGGAACTGTGAGAAGCAGGAAGAGATCAAGGAAGAGGTCGCGCAAAAATGCCGTAGTAGGAAATGCTAGTGTTGAAGCCATCCACCAGTAAATCTATTGCCCGGCTGTGATATCAGGTAAATGATGATCTAAGTTAAAAGTGAAATGCTGATATGCTGCATTGTAATGAGATAATTTTCTGTAGAGCACCATATAACTGAAGACACAGTTATTTCGCAAAAATACCAAAGTATTGTGTAGAAATTGTTAATTCCTTTAGAGTTTACACGATCAACTGTTTTTCAATTAGAACTTCCGAGAATTGACAATGGTTGATTTTTAATGCATCAATAGTTTCTTTATTCTCGACTAAATACTTGCTTGTGTTGGTCTACACTGGTAAATTTTTTCTGCAACTCTGCGGACATGTGAGAAAATTACCTAGTGTTTGTTGCCATCTACTGTTTTTTATCTTATAACTTCCAAAATTTGATTATGGTTGATTTGAATGGATCATGAGTTCCTTTCTTTCTTGGAAGTGTTGCTTCTTCAACTAAATCCATTTATTGTTTTGGACACGTATGATATTTACGATTTTGTTCCCACCAGCACATGTATCAGATAACTCCGCCCACCAAAGCTTAGGTATAACCTGGTTGTCATTGCCATCTAGTGAGATTTGAACCCGAGATCTCATGCTTCTCCTTCCACTTCGTTGACGTTATTATATGCTTGACTGATTCTAAGAATTATTGTCTCTTTTGCAGGAGGAATTTTGATATCAAGCATAGTACAATCTTCCACGGGAAACACTATATTTATCAAAGGAAGAGTCTATTGCTAATTTTTGATCAATTTTGAATTTTCCATAAATTTTGCCCTTATGATAACACTAGAAAAAGTGCCCGTGCTAGTATGGGCCCAATATCTACTTATTTTTTAGTTTTAATTAATGCGATATAGATAGATTTAGAGAGTTGATTAAATCTTAATATGATTTTTAAATTTTTTAAGTTGTTAATTACTTTTTCTTTGATAATGTGAAAGAGGCCCATTAAGATGTCCATAATTATAGTATTTTTTCATCGGTCGTTATGTTTTATTCCATGTAGTTACAAGATATAAATAAATATTTTACCGATATTAAAAATAATAAAGCTATAACAAAAAAAAATATGAATTTAAAATTAAAAGTCATAGCTTAACAAATTTCAGGATTTTGAAAATATTATATACTGATTAAATTAGAATAGAATAAATAATTTTTTTGCGCTGAAGGGGGCACATCGATGGAGAAGTACCCCCTTTAGCGCGAACTCTCTTATACAATAAGAGAAAAAGATAAAAGTTTAAAACGCGTTAGTTGTCAATTCTAAGTTCTAACAACTAATTTAGATTTGTGTAGTATAGTGCACATTAACGAGAAAATATTTTTTATTCTATCTTCAAATTCAAATACAAAATGTCTAGTTAAAGATAGAAAAATAAGTTACCCATTATTGCAATTTGCAAATAACTTTGATTCGGTAATATGTAAGTGCACAAAATTTAACTTGTACAACATTCTTTTTCTTATTATATAACATGATAAATTAGGCACTAAACAATCATTTTGAATAAATAAAAATAAAACTACACACACATTTAAGATGATAAATATCAAGTTATAAACATACGACATTCATACATATTTCATACAATATATTGATACATTACATACATAAATAATACAGTATTCATATTTCACCAATATACAAAATTTTAACATCTGACAATTTAAACATAATATGGAATAGCTTTTACAAAAAATTCACATTTCATATAACGTTCAAACAATATCAATACAAATTGTCAGATTTTGTTCATAATTTTTTCATAATAAAATCTGCAAATTGATTCAAAATCTGTAAATTTTTATATTTTATCCAGTAATCAATTATCACACCAAACTTCATTTTAATTACACATCAAAAGAAAATTACTATTACGGAATATTTATTATCAGAAACACATCGTAATTGTATCACACAAAAATACATCAAATCAACATCTGCAATATAACAGAAATAAAAAAAAACGACACATTCCATACACGACAACAAACAAATATATATAATTACAACCAATAATTTATAATTAAAACATAACAAATCATAAATAAAAACTAACCTGATGAATTTCATTTGCCACCATGTTTAATTAAAATTGACACAATTTTCTCCATCAAATCAAATCTAAACGTTTTCAACCTTCAATTTTAATTTTTTTTTTAAAAAAAAAAACGAAAAAATATATCAATATTCAAATATAAGAATAATCCTCACTTTATGAAAAAATCAAATAATGCACGTTTATGGAAAGAAGATAACAAATTAGAGTTTTTTAAAGATAAAAATCATAACTTATTAGCGTTTAAAACAAATTGAGACATTTATGGTGTCTATCTATTATTAAAATATTTTCAAATCCCTTAAAATGTGCACATTAGTTATCAGTTAATAATAATAACTAATTTCACAACACATTATCTAATTTTAAAGTAATCCTTTTTTTTGTTTACTATCTAATTTTACAAAATTAAAATTAACATTATTTTCTTTTTAAAAAAAATGCTATAACTTGATATATTAAATGTTACAGAATGAAAATCAAACTCTTATGCTATAACTTGAGAATATGACTACATAAAATGTTATATACCTAATTTACACTTTGAATAAAGCACAATTGTTGACATAGATTTAATTATTTAAAATTGCATATGAAAAAATTATGGTCACAAACTTGTTCAATAAAATAGAATAGTTGTGATTAAGACGTGAACTATTATTATCATCATCATATTATTATTACCATTATATTCATAATTAAGAAACCATTAAGAGTTGGCTAGTAAATAAAATATATATATATATATATATATATATATATATATATATATATATATATAATAAAGGTATTCCTAATCAATTACATCTTATAAAATTATATGGAACATAATTGATTGGTCGGTTTGATTAGGGCGGTTCTTAATAAATAAATTTTACTAATGAGTTTTGTGACACAATAGTCGATAATATATTAATCATCTTGATAAGGTTTTGGACGACTTAATTTAATTTATTTGGTGGTCACCAGTTCGATCCTTGAAAGCAATAAGGATATAATAGTCTTTTCTCTCTTGTATTCAATATTTTCATTTTTGAAACTATACACGTTTATATTAATTCAGTAATACAGTGTTTAATCAGATATTTTATATTTAAGTCTTGATAATGAAGTTGGGGCTTCATCCAAACCGATCGACATAAATTTAAATTAATTAAATTCAAGATATTAAACTAGACGAATTCAAAATAAATATTAAATATAAAATAGAAAAACTAAAAAAGCCTTAAAAAGACTTCTATAATAAAAATTTAATTTAAACATAAAAACGACATACTGTCTCTCAGCCACTCCATTAGATTCATAATAAATCATTTTAAACAAAATTGTGACTGTGATTCTCCCATAATTTTCTTAAAAAAAAATTAGGTTTTAAAGTTTGATATTAGAGCTTTTATTAGAGTACAAAAGATTTACATCTTTTTTCGATACGAAATATGAAAGAAGTATTATAAAAGGCGAAATTAGAAAAAAGGATCATATTTCAAGAAAATGTAATATATTAAGGTTCAAATTAAAAATATTTACTTCAAACTTCAAGTTTTATATACATTTAATTTATTTAAAATAAGAAATATTTACTTCAATTTCATAATTGTTGAGATGAAGAGATGATTTTTTATGCACTCTTATCTAATGGAAATTTAATTTTTTTTTTAAATTTTGCTTAGCTGCCCACATTATCAAAATTATTTGAAGATTAGGTGATTAATTAGTAGGTCCAGAGCAGCTAATCAAATGCATATATGTTTTAATAAATAAATAATGTGATATTCTAAATTAGAACAATAAGAAAAAGAAATAAAACCTTACAAGAATCTGCCAACTTCTTCCCTTCTGTTAATGTTAATAATATATCAATAACTAATAATTTGATTTACAAATCAATTAAATATAATCACATTTTTTTTGTCATTTCTAACCATTTATACTATATTTTATTCTTGAAAGAGGTTAAAATCACATTAAAAAAAATTAAGTACTTTTGATCTACTTTAACTTTTTTATATTTTACTCACAAAGGAAATGAAATCACACAGTGGAGAAGGATGAGTTTTTTAAAATCGTAGTATGATATGGACGATTCTTTCATTCATGAGTTGCGAGTGAGTTAAGTTTAAGATACATTTAACATGACATCAGAGGTAGACTCGTGATATTGCCCCCTCCCCTCTTCACTTCTATCCCCGCTCATCCTACAATAGATTGTTTACACGTCCAGTTTTTAAATAGAGTGAAAGCGCGAGGAAATGATTAGTGAAACTTCAAATCGGAAATGAATGATTTTATAGAACTCTTTATATAGAAATACCTTTTGAGCTATATTTTGAAGTTGAATTAGGTTCAATGTACATTTCTTAACATAATATTAGAACTAGACTCTCGATATTAGATCCTCAAATAAATTGTTCACCCATCCAATGACGAAGAATGTCTAAACGCACGCCAAGTGAGTGGGGAGTCTCACATTGGAGATAGATAAGTTTTCTTGAACGTTTAATATAACTCGAATAATCCTTCCTGAATTAATCTTTCGGGTAGATTAGATTAAAAAATCATTCCACATATTTCAATAGATACTAAATTATGAATATAGTATCAAAAATGCAATAGTAGATTCAATAATTAACACTTTAACCTACCCCTAATTTGATCGGCAGAATATATAAACGTATTATTTAACTGTCATCGATATTCTTCAATTTTGAATCTACACACGTAAATATCTTAATTATCATAAATTTAAACAAGTAGACATACACGTTCTATTTGACAAATATCATGAGACCCACCCATCCTACATACGAAATCACGTGAAATTTGCTTAAATAAGTATATCTATTTATTCAAATTTATAATAATTTAAATGCTTATTCGTTATTGAACAATATAGATATTAGCTAAAGACCAAACTATAACGTAATAAATGTTAACTGAGATCGAGTTAAAAGAAGTGTGTTTATGTATTATTATAATGACTTCTCCACTATATAATGACACAAACACATACCTCTTTTTTCAGTACCAAAAAGTAGAAAGAAAAAAAAAACAAGAAATCTTAGTGAGTGAGTGAGTGAAGAAAATGGCAGAAAACAAAGAAGAAGATGTTAATCTTGGAGCCAACAAATACAGAGAACCACAACCCTTAGGGACATCAGCACAAACAGATAAAGATTACAGTGAACCACCACCAGCTCCTTTATTTGAACCTGGTGAACTATCATCATGGAGTTTTTACAGAGCTGGAATTGCAGAGTTCATGGCAACTTTCTTGTTTTTATACATCACAATCTTGACTGTAATGGGTCTTAAAAGATCTGATAGTTTGTGTTCTTCTGTGGGTATTCAAGGGGTTGCTTGGGCTTTTGGTGGTATGATTTTTGCCCTTGTCTATTGTACTGCTGGTATCTCAGGTCAGTTCTTTTTTCCCCTAAAAATTTCAACTTTTTTTTTTTTGGTTTCTTGTACTAAAAATGTCATCTTTCTTTGTGTGTATATAATGGGGTTGTGTAGTTCTTTGGGTTCTTGATTATATACCCACACAAAAAGTTTATAGCTTTCTTTGCTCTTGTCTATTGCACTGCTAGTATCTCAGATTAGTTGTTTTTTCTCTAAAAGGTTGAATCTTTTTTGTGTATTTGCACTAAAAATGTCAACTTTTTTTGTTTCTTGTACTAAAAATGTGATCTTTTTTTGTGTGTGTATCATGGGGTTATGTAGAAACTAGTTTAATGAGTTCTTGATTATGTACCAAGAAAAAGTTTTTAGCTTTCTTTGTTCTAGTCTATTGCACTGCTGGTATCTCAGGTTAGTTGATTTTTCTCTAAAAAGTTGAACTTTTTTTGTGTATTTGAACTAAAAATGTCAACTTTTTTTGTTTCATGTACTAAAAATGTGATCTTTTTTTTTGTGTGTGTATCATGGGGTTATGTAGAAACTAGTTTTATGAGTTTTTGATTATGTATCAAGAAAAAGTTTTTAGCTTTCTTTGCTCTTGTTTATTGTAATGCTAGTATCTCAGGTTAGTTGATTGCTCCTAAAAATTTGAACTTTTTTGTGTATCTTGTGCTAAAAAAAATGTTAAAACTTTCTTATTGTTGTTGTGTGACATGAGTTTCTATGTGTAATTTTGTTGCTGATTTTCTGATCTTGTTCCTTTACTTGCTCTAAAATTGTGAACTTTTTTTTGTGTATTTCTAGTAAAAATGCCAACTTTTTTGCTTTGTTTGGTGTATCATGGTTATGTATTCAAAAGGGGTAGTCGATTACACATGTTTTACTTCAAAACTATCAAGTCACCAAAGTGAAAGTAGTTTCTTGAAAATTGAGAAATAAGGCAGTTATTAATTAGACTACGGTTATTTCGTACTTTGAGCCGAGGATCTTTCAGATTTAGCTAGGGATAAGGTCTGTGTACAATCTACTGTCTCTAGACCCCAGTTATCTGTGAGGTTATGTGATTGTTTTTAATTCTTTATTACTTCTTGCATATGTAAACTAGTGTTGGGGGCAGTATTTTCACCAAGAGAATTCATCATATACAGTGATTTTATGGCGAATGAATCGCCTTCACATGATTCGAGTAGAAAGCAATGTGTTTTTGGTTGAGCAAACCTTAACTGACTCTTTCTTTTTTGTACTGATACAGGAGGGCACATTAACCCAGCTGTGACATTTGGTTTGTTCTTAGCAAGGAAACTTTCCTTAACCAGGGCAGTGTTCTACATGGTGATGCAGTGTCTCGGTGCCATCTGTGGTGCTGGTGTTGTCAAGGGATTCATGCAAGGTCCGTATCAGAGACTTGGCGGTGGTGCCAATGTGGTTCAACCCGGATACACGAAAGGTGATGGCCTTGGTGCTGAGATTATTGGGACCTTTGTTCTTGTCTACACTGTTTTCTCCGCCACTGATGCCAAGAGAAACGCTAGAGATTCACACGTTCCCGTAAGTGTTTTCTTGCCCCACCTGTAACTTTATTTTTTCAACAAAGCATACGACTTTCTGATAACGAATGCATACAATTCCAACCTGCATCGGATTAAGGCGTGATTGCTGTTGTTTGAAGAATAAAGAAACTGCATTCTTAACTTTCGTATTGTGTTATACAGATTTTGGCACCACTTCCAATTGGATTCGCGGTGTTCTTGGTTCATTTGGCGACCATCCCAATTACCGGAACTGGCATCAACCCTGCTAGGAGCCTTGGAGCTGCTATCATTTTCAACCAAGACCAAGCTTGGGATGACCATGTAAGTCCCTTCAACTTACATTCATGTGATTATCATATCTCAATACTTCCATTTCTATTTTGTTTTTGATTACCGAAAAACAGGGAGGTTAGTTGGCGCGTTTGTGATTAAATGGATAATGAGTTCGCCCTTCTACCCTTCTCCACTTAGATACCAACGATCATAGTATATCTACTCATCTAATATAAAATCAATGAGTAGATCTCACCTCTCCGTCTCCATACCATAGTCACAAGAGATAGGTATACACCGAAACGAGACTACGACCCCTTGTCCAACAACATTTAGTTTAAACATGATTCGAACATCTTTATGCTATAAGTTGTGTTCAGAACTGTCAATATGGGTTGGCCCAACCCAGATAAGACGACTCATCATCTTGATGGGCCTTAAGATAGCCAGCCCAACCCTACATGAGCCAGGCCGGACTAAGGCCAAGGCCACGACCACATGATAGAGAACACCTGTCTCGAACTCATGACATGCGCCTAATTCACATAATCATACATCACGTGTTATGCTCTTACTACTGAACCAAAACCGCGAACGCTCTCGTTTCTTTCTTTTCATAGCTAACAAGTTTTTTTCTTTCTCTTTTTCAGTGGATCTTTTGGGTTGGACCATTCATTGGAGCTGCACTTGCTGCAATTTACCATCAAATAATCATCAGAGCAATTCCATTCAAGAGTAGAGCTTAAGAGTCTCAAACCATTTTTCTTTCTAGCGTTTGTCTAAATGTGTATTTTCTTCAATTCAAATGTCATTTATGTGAAAATAAATTATCATCAAGTTGTATGTAAAAGCTTCTTTCAATGAAAATAATTTTTATTTTATCCTTCATAATTATTTGTATGCTATATTGAATAGTATTACGGTCTTTCTACCTTTACGAGAAGACAGTATAATCTTAATATAATTCAAGTATGGTAGGTTTAATCGAGATCAATACGTTCTAACTAGATATGAAATATAATGTAGATATACCTAAAGGAAAAAACGTTATTTTCGAAACGTATTAAAAAGGAAAGTAAAACAAGCAAATTAAAACGGAAGAATTAATATATTTTTATAGAAAACTTTGATAATCGTGTCTATGTTCATTGTTGGCATATACTCATTGTGATTTTGTTCAGTTTTCCTTGATTTCTCCCACTAAAACAAGAAACAATTAAAAAAATTTAATTAGTTCAATATTATTGCCAACTATATACTCTTCGTTTTAATTTATTTGTCTGAATTTAATTAGATATGAAAAATTTAAGAAAGTAAAGAAAACACATTAAATGTATAAAAAATGTTGTTTAATATTATGATTTTGTCATATGAAAATCTAGAATTAAAGAGTCGTCAGTAAAAAAAGAGAGACGTTCTTTCCATAACAGACTTAAAAGTAAAAGTAAAGTAAAACAAACAAATTAATCGACTACTCCATTTGGTTCAATTTGTATGTTAGATTTTAACTTGATACAGAGTTTATAAATCTAAAGAAAATACTACAATCTTGAAGTCTTAATTTAAAGAGACATAAAATATATCAATAAAATTCTTTAATCTTATTGTCTTAAATATACCACGTGAATCTAAAGAAAACTCTACAATCTTGAAGTCTTAATTTAAAGATGCATAAAATATATCAAAAAATTCTTTAATTTTACAGTCTTAAATATACCACGTGAGAAGTTAGGATTATAAAGTTATCAAAAAAAAATTATTTTCTAAACAAATTAAAAAGAAAATAAAACAAACAAATAAAAACACAAAAAAAAGTATATATAATCTACTATTATATATATATTATTCTATCATCAATTTTTATGAGTGAATTCTCCAAGAATATAATTTATAGAGTGAAACTAAAATTAAAATTAGAATAAAATGTGGATATTTGGAAGAAAAGGAAAATCTGGTTTCTCATGTTGTTCAACTGCTGAGGAAGTTACTAAAGGAATTAATGGATTTGGCCTCACTGCCATTGTTACAGGTCACGAAAAAGTTGTCGTAAAGTTTCATTCTTCGTTTTATTTATTATTAACGATTTTATTTATGAGACTGTTTTCATTAGGAAAAAATTATCGTAAAGTTTCATTCTTCGTTTTATTTATTATTAACGATTCTATTTATGAGACTGTTTTCATTAGGAAAAAATTGTCGTAAAGTTTGATTCTTCCTTTTATTTATTATTAACGATTCTATTTTATGAGACTGTTTTCATTAGGAAAAAATTGTCATTAAGTTTCATTCTTCGTTTTATTTATTATTAACAATTCTATTCATGAGACTGTTTTCATTAGGAAAAAATTGTCGTAAAGTTTCATTCTTTGTTTTATTTATTGTTAACGATTCTATTTATGAGACTGTTTTCATTAGGAAAAATTGTCGTAAAGTTTCATTCTTCGTTTTATATTAACAATTCTATTTATGAGACTGTTTTCATTAGGAAAAAATTGTCGTAAAGTTTCATTCTTTGTTTTATTTATTGTTAACGATTCTATTTATGAGACTGCTTTCATTAGGAAAAAATTATCGTAAAGTTTCATTCTTCGTTTTATTTATAATTAACGATTCTATTTATGAGACTGTTTTCATTAGAAAAAAATTATCATAAAGTTTCATTCTTCGTTTTATTTATTATTAACGATTCTATTTATGAGACTGTTTTCATTAGGAAAAAATTATCGTAAAGTTTCATTCTTCGTTTTATTTATTATTCACGATTCTATTTATGAGTCTGTTTTCATTAGGAAAAAATTGTCGTAAAGTTTCATTCTTCGTTTTATTTATTATTAACGATTCTATTTATGTGACTGTTTTCATTAAGTAAGAAAAGAAGGAACCTAAGCATGATAAATATCACACATGAAATTCATTGATAATCCCTAGCTAATCCTTAGCTAAATAGCTTTTAGTTAAATTAATTTCTTATATTCTATCGATAATTGAGATTATCATGAAATTTTTACTGCTTAGCTATAAAAATTTGCACACCGCTAATTCCTTCTTTTCTAACCATGTTAGTGGAAACAAAAAACATATCTCTTAGTTTCAGGAGGTTTAACTCGACGAAATTTTCTCTTTCGTTTTTATTATTTCAGGAGCAACAAGTGGCATTGGCGTGGAGACGACACGTGTCCTCGCCTTGCAGGGTGTGCATGTAATTATGGCAGTACGTAATATGGAAAATGGCAAAAAAATTGAAGAAAAGATAGTAAAATCCATTCCAAATGCTAAAATTGATTTTATGGAATTAAATCTAAGTTCTATGGAGTCAATAAGAAAATTTGTCAAAGAATATAACTCTGCTGGTCATCCTTTTAACCTTTTAATGTAAGAAAACAATATATTTATAAGTTTTATATTATGGTTGATACGAAGAAAAATATTTTTCAATCTTCTTTTTAATATTTAAATAGAAAATTCATAAATTATTTTAATTGAAAAACAGAAAGTCATTTTTCTCCCTTTGATGAATATATTCTTGTTGTCTGATTTTTCTTTAAAAAGACGTTTTCTAGAAAATGTTTTTCTTATGATTCTTTTTTTTTTTTTTAAGAGAATGACATATTTTAAAAAAACATTTTAAATATTTATTAAATAGTGGAAAATATTTTTCAAAAGAAGATGGATAATAATATTATTTAATTGTTTGTTTTGGTTTTGTTAAGTAATAATGCAGGGGTTATGATTCCACCATTCACACTTTCTCAAGACAAGATTGAATTACAATTTGCAGTAAATCATTTAGGTATTACTCATTTTATCTAATTATGTTTAATTTGTTAAAGATATAATTAAATAATTAAATAATTTTTTTTTTTAAAAAAAATAATTTAAATTTGTAGATAAGATGATTACACTCTTTAATATAATATCGGAGCAAATGTTATCATGTCATTGATTCATTAACCCATGATAAAGAACCACGTTCGCGTATAAAAGAATATATTGAAGATACAATTAAGTAAATACAACATATGCTTCAATACGTGTGCAAAAATCATATATAAAGATTTAATGAAGTAAATATAAGTGTGATCGGGACGTTTTGTTGTTTTGAAGATACAAACTAAAATAAATGAAAATTCACTCTATCCTTATTCTTTTAGACGCAATAAATAACGATATGATGCACTAAGCTTTTATTATGTGTGAAATTCTGAAAAGAATCATTTCACGAGGATCTATACAATCTTAGTCTTTTAGATGCAATAAATAACGGTATGATGCACTAAGCTTTTATTATGTGTGAAATTTTGAAAAGGATCGTATCACGAGGATCTATACAATCTTATCTTGTATTTCTGCAAAAGAAAATTATTTCTATATCTCAGGTTTGTGACCTTCTTTCCTAATCACATGATGATAACTTTATCGATTACGATAAAACGGTAGAAATGAATACATTATTCAATCAAATATGATTTGTTAATATTTTGTTTTTTCAGGTCATTTTCTTTTGACAAATCTTTTATTGGAAAACATGAAAAATACAGCTAAAAATAGCAAAAAAGAAGGAAGGATAGTAAATGTTGCATCAGCAGCACATGATTTTGCATATTCTCAAGGAATTATTTTTGATAAAATTAATGACAAAGAGAGGTATATATATATAGTCCATAATTAAATAACTTCTTTAATTATCATATTTTAGTTGAAAATTCTCTTATTTAAAGAATTAAAATATGATATTATTTTATTTCATGTTTAATCGAATACTTGATTTCAATTAAATATAAAATTATTTCATTTCATTTTTATTTTCTGAAAAAAATTAAGGTAAAAATTGAAAATAAAAGTGTATCCCAATTTATTTATATTTTGTATACATTATATTTTTAGAATTTTAATATTTCTTATTTACTTTCAGCTACCATAGATTTCATGCTTATGGCCAATCAAAGCTTGCTAATATACTTCATGCAAATGAACTCGCTAAGCGTTTAAAGCAATTATTATCATCGTTATTATAAAATTTAAATTTTATATAATTAAAATTCTGATTTCGCCTCTATCGATAATTTTTTTTTTTTTTTATATAAATAGGAAGAAGGAGTAAATATTACTGCTAATTCTGTTCATCCTGGACCAATTGCCACCAACGTTATGACAATATCCTTCATGGTAAAATATTTTAAACTCACTTTTATTTATTTATTTTTTATTCCACCATTTATGTAAAATCTCTTTAGTATTTAAATAAATTTAAAATTTTAGACTTACAATTTTAGAAGTGTAGTGTGTTCACTCGTAAGAATCTTAAGCATAAACTCGTCAAATTTAAATTTTGAATCCATTCTTCGATAATCTTGTTGAAAAAATACTAGGTAGTTATCCATAGTCCATATTGACTCATATATAGAGGGTGTTTAGCTTAGCTTATTAAGTAGTTTTCAATCCTTAAAAAAGTATTTAGATATTTTAAAAATGACTTAAAAAAAAGTTAAAAAGTTAAAAGTAGGTACCCTACTTTGATTTTTTAAAAACTATTTTTTTTAAGTTAAGTCGAGCGGACTCTTGAATCTTTAGTTTAACCCTACTTTCTCCCCCCTCGCTAACAGGAATAGTTAATTGGATTGGGAGATATGTGCTCAAGAGTATTGAACAGGTACTATAGCTCCGCCCCTGTATTTATCGCCAAATCTTGAACCCCCCCCCCTCCCCCGTTTTATTTGATACTGTAGCTCCGCCCCTACGTATGATTGTTTATCCTATGATTGTAGGGAGCATCAACTACATGTTATGTGGCTTTGCATCCACAAGTGAAAGGAGTAAGTGGTGAGTACTTTTCAGATAACAACATAGCTACAAACAAAACAACTTCTTTGGCTAAGGATTTAGATTTAGCAAAGAAGTTGTGGGAGTTTAGCTTGGATTTGACCAAATAGGATTGTCAAATGGGCGAGTCAGGTTGAATCTCGATGAATCTAAGACATGATGAGTTATTAAATAGACGGGTTGAATTAAATTTTGGTTGAGAACCTTTATTCATCGATTCCTAATTTGACTATATTATCATGTCCTTTCCCGTCTTTGTATTTTTGTTTGTTGGGCTAAGTCGATTCAAAGATGTTTTTAACATCGTGTGATATTGTCTGTTTTGGACCACGTCCACAAATCAGTTGAGATGCGCAAACTAACCCAAACTTGAACTAAAAAAACGTAGATACCTGTGTTGATGAAAGGTAATAGATTTTTCACCAGGTTTACTATAGAATTAGCCGAGTTATACGCAAACTGACTTTGAACACCACGGTTATCCAGATGTCAATACTCATGACAATTTGCAGGACTGAAGTGGCAGTTACTATTCAAATGTCCATGAGTTTTTCAGTTCGCTTGTAAAGCTTCACGACTATTAAGAAATGAACCTTAGACCTAACCCGACTTCAAAATTTGTCTTATGAATCAATGTATACCAAAATCATAATGAGACTATAAAACTCGTATCCTCAACCAAATGAGGGCGCAATATTGGGTAAACCAAGAACAAGGATTAGTCTGACTCTAATTCTATATAAAGAAAATGGAGATTGGCTTCGCTCAACCCCAAAAACTTCCCCGTGAGGGGAGGATGATTCAAACTATATATAGAGATTACATCCCATACCCTCAAGGCTTCAACAGGTAAAGTTGTTGTCATGTGACCAGGAGGTCACAGGTTCAAGCCTTGGAATCAGCCTCTGGCAGAAAATGCAAGGTAAGGCTGCATACATAGGACCTTCCTCGGACCCTGCACATAGCGGAAGCTTTAGTGCACCGGGCTGCACCTTCTTGCCCTCAAGACCTCAACTAATGTGAGCTCCTAGCAAAGACGATGAGTTTCTCCTATCACGAGATCAACAGACGACAACATATTCATATAGCTAACTGCAATGCATGAAACATCTGTAAACTGGGAATGATGCAATATGTGACGATGGCATTCCACCAAACCAAAACGAACAAAGAAGTAGTTCGAGATGACAAAGTCATGGCAAAACAAGAAATGCTTTGACAAAAAAGAAATCCCATCAGCTTAAAAGTATGTCCTGACTGGAGTAAAGATGCAACAGTTCCAGGAAGTATACTTACACTGAATCATATTTGGTAGCATAAAGGTACAGCAATATATACTATCTTCGAACAACTTGAAAAATTCTCTTTTGGAGCAACTTGAAAGGCTATTGGGATCGATACCTTCAACTTAACTTGGCGTGGAAAAGAAAACTATTCTTCTTAGCAGCTTTGTCTACCTACCCGACCTCAGCTTGAGAAGTTAACTTTAAGCAAAGAAGACAAGAACTATATAACAAAAGAGCCATACATTCAACAAAGACTTAATAGTGAAGAAATGAACAAGATTGAAACAAAAAAAGAATCACATTTCGGCATTTCATTAGCGTTGTATAAATACAATTCTGTGCACATAACAGGTTAGATGAACTATATAAAACATTTACAAATAATAAAACTAGTCACTAACCTTCTTTTACCAATCAATAAATCAATCAATGAACCGCGTCTCAGTCCCAGACAAGTTGGCTTCAATGCCACGACCTACTCCTACCAATGCTCGCGAAAAAAAAACTAAAATCCCCTAATTGAACTCTGCCAAACCTCAACAAATTGCTGATCCTTTCGTGTAACAAACATTCTATTCCCTCCAAAACTGAAGTGAGTTATCCGATTTCCACAAAAATCTTTTGCTCTTCCCATATAGTTCTTCCTAAAAACTCTGTCTTCTGATCCAAACTTGCCTTTTATCGAACCATCGATAAGAACCTCAGACCACAACTCAACATTTCCTCCTTTAGTGCAGAAAACTTGATTCCCATGGCTCTCGATTTTGCATCCACTTCCTTCCTTTTTACCATTCGTTACCTTTCTTTGATCACCAAGACAAATCCAAGCATTCTCAGAACCAATATTCCTCAAATCAGCAAGAAAAACCTCGCCCGAGTGTACTCCAACTTTAAAAATACCAGACAAACTATCCGAAACTGTGATATCGGAGAAACAATCAACATTTTCCTTTATTTCCCAAACCGTATTCCCGGACCTTAAATCCCAAAACTTAATATTCCCAAGTACACCAGAAGGACCACTATGTGAACCAGCAGACATTAACAAGTTATGACTAGGTAACCATCTTAACTTAGTAGCTGGAATTGCTGAATCCAACTGAGCACCAAAGATTTCATAATGACCAATCTTAGTAACCGGTTTAAAATCATCGTTAACATCATATACCATAATGCAATTCGAATTCCTCCTAGATGATTCGAAACTCGTAAACAAGAACTCACCTGATGATCCAATAGCTTGTACTGTTGAACCAGACTTTGTCACATTTTCCCAATTAAGATTCTTTTTAACAGAACCCTTAACAAGATCAAGAACCTGTAAACCTGAAAAATCAGTAGCACCAACTGCAACAGTTCTTGAATTTAAACACAACATAGAATCAATAGCTGGAAATAGAGTTAAAATTGTGGACTTTCTCTTTAAAGACCAATCAAAAGAAGTAATTTTACAACCATGAGCTACTTGAACTGAACCATTTTGTGTTGTGGAAATTGCTGAAGGTGAATCCCTACCAGTTAAAGGTAAAAGAAGAGATTTTTCAAGATCAAAAGGCTCAAACTGAGATGGGTTTGACTGGGAATTCAAAATAAGTTGTTCTACACCATAGAATTTAGCTTCAAAAATCAAATCTTGAATATCAAAGTTTTTAGCTTTTGATGGTAAATTTCCAGTTCTTAAAAGGGATAGTAAAATAGAGAAAATTTCAGGGTCTCTATCAATAAATGAAATTGAATCATTACTAGAAATTGTGGAAAAAATGGATTTTGAACCTGCTTGATTTAGGGTTTGTTTGGTTGTTTGAAAAAGATGACCACCAACATTAATGGTGACTATGTTGGAATCTGAATCCATGTTGTTGTTGTTTTTGTGTCTGAAACCATATGAAAGAGGGTTTGATCCAACAAAAGGTGGCATTTTTATGAGGAAAAAAAAAACAAATTTCAAGAAAATTTATGCTAAATGAACACAAACCAAATACTAATTAAGACCTAAATTATGGGGCTGTTGAGTTTGTTATAAGATGAATCAAGAATGGTTGACAAATGTGGGAATTTATTAGGTGGGGGAGGGGGTAGGGGGTAGGGGGTGGGGGTAAAATGGTGGCTAGTGGTCAAGAATGACCCAAGTCTTGTAGATTTCTTAGTGATTTCCTTTTACCATTTGAGTGTTATTAGGAAAGGAGTCCAATGTTGACCAAATTTGTGGTCTTTGTTGTGGGGTGGGGGGTGGAGGTGGGGTGGGTGCGGAGGGGGGGGGCGGACACGATAGAAATAACATATTCAGTTTAATTTTCTATAAGTTGAGTCGAAAGGTGGTATGAACACGAATCAAGATTTTATAATTTTTGATAAAGATATGATAAAGATAGAGAAAGTGTTTTTTGATATATATTTTTTGTTCGAGTAAGAACATATAATATTTCTTTTGTAAATATATTAGATAAAGAACATTAGTAACAACAAATGACAAGCTAACTGAAGCCAAAAAAAAATAACGTGGAATAATCAAAATGAGGCATAAGATATAACAGGAACATACTAATAATAACACACGGAGGGAAAATCAGATGATGTTGATTGTCTGATAATATTTTTATCCTAATTCTTCACTTTCGTAGCCTTCTATCTAGGATCGTATCCTCAAAAATTTACAAGTGAATATCTAGTATAAATCACCTTAATTAGGAGATTTAGTCTCCAAATGCAACTCAATATTAATTTGTATCATGTTTGATTGTATTTGTAGAGATACAGTTTTCATATAAAATCAACAATAAATTATATATTACTATATTTAGTTGTTAAGTTTGTGTTTTATTCATAAATAATACAGGCATAAGTTATATAGTAATATATATTAAATCCCATTAAGATTGGAAAATAAAAGTGAATCTACGATATTAAGTACAAACATAACAAAATTTGATAACTTTAGCTCAAAAATTTTATACGTATATATACGACTTATATTAATTTGAATAGATATTAAGTACTGATAATAAAAACAAACAGACAAAAAGAGACAAACTAAAATAATACTAATTAAGGACGGGATTATATAATCAACAAAATATAATTAATTGAACGTTGTTATAAAAATTCTAAATTATCCTTAATAAAATTTCTAAAATTCAAACCCGAAACACAACTAAAATATTCCTAACAATAACCTACCACTTAATAACCATATACTCACCAAATTTTAGTTAAATACAAGTTGACTACAAGAGTTTGGTTAAAAATGTACAACTCACAACATCATCATTATCATCAAGTCACAGCTGTGTATCATTTTCCTTTACAAAAGATATTGTAAACGTTTGGACATGAAAAATCGAATGATATTTTATTTTTAAAGATAATATTATATAGAATTAAAGTTATAGTCGGAGATGTATTTCACTTGAAAAATGTTAAAATTTCGTGAGAAATCAATTTTTTAAAACTTATTATAACAATTATTGGAATCGAAAAGTTATATATTGGAGGGAGAAGAGGAGCCCGGGGGGAGGGGAGGATGAAATGCTTTCTGATAAAGACAAACTTCATATCTAGATTCAAATATGAAATTTCTAATTAAAAATGAAGAAATAATTATCATTTCATTATTACAATCGATAGTGTTAGTATGAAATTATCTTTTTGCTTATATATAGGCAGAAATCCAAAATTGAAATGAAGCTCCTTTTAAATTTTTGTTCACGTATAATTCAAAACTCGATGAATATTGAATGCTTTTTTTATTTTTCTTCACCTAAACAGTATTTTTCTGCAATAGAGTTTGAAACCTATGACATGTACTTAACTCACTTAACACATGTTGTGCTTTTGCCACTAAACCAAAACCTCGAGAGGAAATAAAGTTAGAGTTTATTCGATGCGAATTTCTAAAATACTTCTCTATCTTTTTCTTTAGCTCAGCAAAACACTACCTATCTTTTGTCTAACGTCTGACGATGATTTTTATATTACTCGGACCTTAAAAAAAAGTATTACCATACTCATATTAAATACTCTAAAAATATACCTTATTCCGTTTGAAGATAAATATTCACAATTTGTTTTAAATTAATAGTGGGCTACAAACCATGCAAGTCGGTTGGGCCAATTTAGTAACCCAATCAAATTGGCCCAAAAAAAAAACTTCAATCGGCTATGATTTTGGTCTAGCCCCGGCCCATATGCAAGTCGCGGTTCGAGTCCATTTACCTGCCCTCGGTTAAAGATCAACTTTAGACATACGTGACTGACGTTGAAAATCCACATAACTTCGAATATATTTGTATAAAATAGAGCCTTCTAAAGACCAAATATCAAACATTTTGACCTAAAGTTTGTTATATCTTTTAATGATAACATTATATTCAGATGCGTATTTTTGATGATTTTTTTACTGAAGTTATTTTATCGAACTAAAATTATTAATTGATTAACTTACACATCAAAGACCTAGCTAGGATACATAATCTTTCTTTCTTTTTTTGTTTGAGGAATCCTAGGTTAGATAAGCTAAATATAAAACCTAAGACCTAAGCAAAGCAAATTCCAATTGTAGAAACAAATGTTTACTTTGAGGCTGACACTAACTTGTATAAAGAAATTAAATTAAAAAAAAGTCATTAAATCGGGGACGGAGCTAGAGAGAAAGCTATTAGATCGACATAATCCAACAACTTCTATCAAAATATATATATATTCACTTCCTTAATAAAAAAGTCTCATACTCGAACCTTATATATACATGCACTCCCTTCTAACAAGAGTATTTCACGTAATATACCTGAGTCAATCAAACATAAGATGAAATTATAAAATCTCAATCACCACAAAAAAATAATTGTTTTGTAATCTTTTTCTCTTACGTGCTTGTGACTAAAGTCATACCTCGTATGTAATAACATTTCAATATATAGTCTTACTTCGCTAAAATTAGTCTCTCATACGTTTTTACTGTAACAGCTAAAAAGTATCGAAATAAAGGATATCATTTAATTTTTTTCGTATATCTTTTGTAATAGCATTTCACTATAATAACTTTAAAAAAATTATCAAAATTATGAATATCGTTACGTTTTGTTATAAAGAGATTTGACCGTATATAACACAAAATTACTCCTCACAAAAATCATTAACCCCAAAAGCCAACCACAACTTCTCGTTAAAAATCCCCATCATACCCTCCGGTACAAACTCCTTCCTACAAAGCGGACACGTCTTCTGATCATGATCCATCCAACGGTCCACACAGCTCCGGTGAAACACGTGTCGACAATTCATCAACATCCTGATCTCGTCGCCGGAATCAAACTCGTAAAGACAAACAACGCACTTCTCCGGCGGGTCGACTATCTCGGAAAACTTCACTACCGGTAATATCTCCCGGATTATCGCCGCTGACACCGAACACAACCGGGTATTCTCTTCACCGGGTCGGGTCGGGTAAGGAAAATCGGGTTCGAGGAAATCGGTGAGACCGAGAATTGTGAAGAGATTACAGATGAGTTTTCTAATGAAAAATAAAATTGAAAGAAGATGGAGAAGTAATTTGGGGAAATTGAGATCTGTATAACCTAGTGGAAAACCCATTAATAATTAGTGTGTGTGGAAATGGAGATTTTGAACTGAGCTGAGATTCCTCGTTAATGGCGGAATGAAGGGTTTATATAGTGGGGAAAATGTTCAAATTTGCCCTTACACTACACATGAAGTAGTCGCAAGAGATTCAACCTATATTATATCGTACGTATAATGAAGAAAATAATTTTAATCATACGTATTTTATTTAATTTCTTTTTATCGAAGAGAATCTGTATAAACACTGTTGATTTTATTTACCTCCGCGAATGGTAGTGATAAATATAAATTATTATATTAAGATAAAAATAAAATTTTTTTTGAAAAAATAGATATTCTTTTTGTTTTAAAAAAATGACTTAGAACGGAGTTTAAGAAAAGAAAGAAATTTTTTTTAATTTGTGGTTCTAAATTAAGGTTATGTCAAATATACCAAAATATTCTTAAATCTTATGATTTTAAACATGTCAGGTAAAAAGTTAAAGTTAAAATTTTGCTAAAAAGGAGAAGAGTCATTTTTTTTTAAACAGACTAAAAAAAATAAAAACATTTTCTTTAAACGGAAGAAATATAATTCTGGGTAAATTAAAATCTAATAAATTATGACTATCTATTTGTCAACGATAAAATATTAAAATCAAATTAAAAATATGAAATTATATTGAATTAATTTGATAAGATAATGAATGGTAAGGTATGTGCAAAATTTACCCTCTTTAAATTTTATTTTATTATTATAATATATATTTTCTATTGATTAGCGGTGTAATAATCTCTATTTTTAGTAGCATGGATGGATAATATTAGATTAAAAAAGTTGAATAAACAATAAAGTTGCTCCATTTTGAATAATAATGAGCATATTTGTCCTTTTCTATTTTTATTTTGATATTTAATTTTAGCTTAACTAATTTAAATTTATTCCTTAAAAATCATGTTTTGAAAAATAGAATATCCCTTATTAAAAATAGCTATATTTATAAAATTCGAATTTGAAATCGATAATTAAAAATAAAAAATTACTTTATTAAATGCATAAAATATTATTTTTTTAAGGGGGGTGTTAGTGATAGTGATAGTGTTAGTGATAGGGATGTGATAGAGTCAAGTGTGTGAGTGTGTCCCATTCCAAGATGTAGGAGCCTTGTCCTATGATTGAATTGTCAATTTATATCTTCATAAATCAGACTTTTATCTGTAATAAAAAATAAAATTTATAAATTCTTTTTATTTTTTAATATCAAAGTAATTAAACTTTATTTTTTGAATAGTACAAATGATGGAGAATATCTTTTGAAATGTCAATTTTTAACTAGTAGAAGGAAAAAGAAATTACTAATTATTTCGAGAATCATGAAATTTGTAAATTTATCCTATATATTTAGGATAACGATTCTAAGTGCTAACTAAATTTTGAATTTAATTTTTATAAGTTTGTGCTAACATATATATTATTTTGTATTAAAACTATTAAGCTCTATCGAATTCGTTTATATATTCGTGATAAATTTGTACACAAAATTGATTGTTGCTTTCTTTTGGGGCCATTAACAAATAGTTCTATGGCCATGATGATGTGTATAATGTACTAATTTTTATACAAATTCATGTGCTACATTTTAACTTTCTTTATACTATAGTACTCTTTTGACAACAACTTAGGTAGCTTCACATTTTCAAATGCTCAACACAAATAATCAAATGATTTTGACTTGTTATTAGTAGGTACCAATGAAGGAACATAAGAAAAGGACTCATTTGAAAGCCACTAGACCAAAATATGTATTTTCAAAACTAGTGTCACCATTCTATCAAGTACATTGATTGAAAATTGACCACAATTCTAGTTTATATATTTTCATAAATAAAAGAAAGAAAAAGGAGAAATTTTGTTTATATTAAATGGTTATCTCCCATAGAAGAATGCGATGCTTACGACAGAGAACGAGTGGATAAGGATGATTGGAATAGAAAAAGTTATATGACTTGGTTCTAGGCTGAAACTTTTTAAAGAATGGTGCACTCTTACGTCGGAAAGGAAGAGAAGAAGACTGAAGTTCACGCTGTATAAGATATTTCATCAGTTTCGCGTGTTGATTAATATGACTATTCAAAACAGTCACCTAAACCGGATAGATAACTTCATTTTAAATAAACAATATTTTTTCTATTATTTTTAGTAGGAAATGTTTTGATCATAACGTGAAATTTTTAATACAAATTCAAACTCAAGACATCGATTATATAGGAAGTTGAAGTATCAAAGTCATGGGGCCAAAATGGGGAAAAAAAGTCATGAAGGATTGTGCAATGTCCAAAGGCATCAAGTGGGGGCAAATGGTTCCTACAAATGCAATAGTCCCTTTCACAAGCCCACAAACACCTAAGTGAACCAAATTGAAGACCCACCACCAATCATCTTCTTTAAAAAAACATACAACAATTACTCCCTTCGTTTTGAAAAAATATGATATTTTCACTTGACAGGTTTAAGATCACAAGATTAAAAAATATTTTGGTACATTTAACAAAACTTTAATTTAGAACCACAAGATTAAAAAGTCTTCTTTCTTTTCTTAAACTCCATTTCAAGTCAAACTAGACCATTCTTTTTTAAACGGAAGGAGTATTTTTTAACACCCCCCACACACTTATGTTTGATTATCTAGATTGGAGCTCGATTAATTCGCAACCTACTTATTAAAGAAGAAACACTTCCTATTAGTTTTTTTTGATACATTAAAAGGAATAATACTCAATTACCCCCGTAGCCTATACCCAAAATCTCTGAGACACACCTTATCTTTGATGAGGTCCTATTATCCCCTCCAACTTTTTTTAAGTAATTAATTACCACTTTCGTGCCTACGTGACAATAATAATCTGAAAGGTTGATGTGTTTGTTCAACACGCGCCAAGACCCACTTTTTCAGCTTTTGAAAAAGTAACTTTTACACTTCCCAAGTTTGAAAAGCTGGCGTTTTATGTTTTCCAAATTAATTTGACCAAAAAGTAGATGAAGTAACAAGGAAAGAAAGAGGGAAAGTGTTGCATGTGTGGATCAATTTCAAAGGTTAGAAATTTGATTTCCAACTGAAATTTGATTTTCGATGTTGGATTTTGATAGTTAATTTTTGGTTGCAGTGCTGCATGTGTGGATCGATGGATGGAGCTTCTTCAAAAATGAAGAACCATGAAAATGAGGTTATTTTTTCAAAAGAGGAACAAGAAATGCTTTTGAGAGAAATAATAATATTTATTTTTTAATTTTTTTCCAAATTGCTTTGACACTTGGCTAATTTTTATTGGTCATTGTTAGCCAAAATCTACACTCACGCGTCCTACATGGGTGAAATCACGATTATTGTCACGTAGACACGAAAGTGGTAATTAATTACTTAAAAAAAAGTTGGAGGGGGTAATAGGACCTCATCAAAGATAAGGTGTGTCTCAGGGATTTCGGGTATATGCTAGGTGTGTAATTGAGTATTATCCCCCATTAAAAATGTACTAACTAAATAAAAAAAAGTATCCTCTCTCTGATAGTTTAAATTTAAAATAATATCTAGAAATTAAATTTCATTATCACTAGTTATAAAAAAAATAGCCATAAAAAACGAATATATATTTATAAATAGTTAATTGTGAAGGCAACTATTATATATGTTCTGTGATTCTAATTAACGATGAAGTCATTCTATATATTCTGTCTATTGTCATTATATTCCATTGAACATATAACATAATTAGTATATGGTTTCATATAAAAAAGAAATTGGTTAATTTTACAACTTATTTATTAATTATTTTGTGGAATTAAATTTTTATCAATATACTAAATTTTCTTCATACAATTCAAAATGGTGGGTATAATATTTGAATATTAATATTTTAGGTTCTTGTGTTGTATTTCACATAATTTTACTTATGGATATAGTTTTAATTCATATAGTGATATTTGGCTGCAAATATGAAGTTTAAAAATGACTTTGTTTGAAATTTGATTTAAATTAAAGATATACATAGTTATACAGTTATTAATTATTTAATCAACAGTAAAATAAATATTTTAAAATTAATGTATGCCCTTTTAAATCTTAAAAACCAAATAGCTACTCTTTGTATTATGTAGTGATAGAGCAGAAATTGAATCTCATTAAATTAAAAAATATTGACAAAAATTCTAAAATTTCTAATTTCGTCATACCTTATAATATATTTTGGTGTCACGTCGTATCCCAAATAATGTAGGGTTCCCCTAATGATATATACAAGGTAGCATGCGTTAAAAACTGATCTCCTTGATCAATTACGATAAAATAAAAAATTAGTTTAGTATATTATAATTTTGAGGTCGGGGGGGGGGGGGGGGGTGCTCGTCAAAATAACCGAATAAAATGACTTTTTTAATCTTTCATTTATTAATATAAATATCAAATACGAATTTAAATCTCCTCATTCTATCCCTCTAATAAAAACTAGTAAAATATTTTTTTTTATAGGAGCCTCCCCCTTATAACTGTGTCTTATAAAGGCCAAGACAAAGTGACCCATATAATATAAGAATAGAAATTATTATAATTATTAGCAAAAAAAAAAAAAAAATTATAATTATTAGCTTACAATCATTTACTTTTTAATCTTTGAAAAATGTATCCCCATTTTATGGCCCTCCACCGCCGACCAATTATTGTTTTACGTACTAATTTTTCTTTTTTGAAATAGTGTAACAATCAATTATTTTTTGTCGTCAGAAATATTAAACGATAATTGAGTTAATATTATTATATACAGAATTGTTAAAATAGTTAATAATATGAATGTAGTGTGTTTTTTATTGCTAAGTTATTGCATAATTCTTTATTTATTATAATAAAATCATATTTATTTTATTATAATATTTGATAAATAATGAGACTCGTCAGATTTCACAATTTCCACTCAATTTTGTTGAGTCTCTTTTTTCACCCTTTCTTTGTCTCTATGTGATTGATTGGTATTGTTATTTTGATATCGGATTCATCTGAATCTAAAAATATAAGGAAAATAGTACTATATACTATGAATCTGATTAAATTCATCTAGTTGAATTTATGAATACATTTCTTATATATATATAAAAAATATTAAAATTTATTTAATTATTTAACTGATCATCCTTGTATCTATGTAACCGAACTAATAACTTATTATATCTTGCAAGAGAATTTATTTATGTATATGCTTCTTTTTTCTTTTTTTTTTCTTTTTTAATATTTTCCCTTTCTGCATACCTAGAAAAATGTCCTATGAGATTTCTCTAAAGAATTGAAAAGAAAAAAAAGTGAACTTATTGTTTATTCAATAAAAAGTTCCAATTCCAAGAATTAAGTGACATGTATTCATTTTTAGTTACATGATTGGAGATAATTATTATTACTATTTATTAGAATACTCAACGCTTAAAAGCAATGTGTTGGATGAAAAAGTGTGTAAATTGTATTTAAAAGCTTGACCTACAACATATGTATACTGAGATTTAAAAATAAATAAATATATATATATATATATGTATATATATATGCACTTTATTAGAAAACATTCATTTCCTAGATTTATTTGTTTATTTTTATATTCTATTTCACATTATTAAATCACATAGTAATGCATTTTACGTTGACTTGATGTAAAAATTCGATGCAAAATAAGTTTTTTTCTTTTATATATATTTATGTAATTATTTTGTAATCAATATTGTATATTCTTTTTTAATCTTAATGGAAAAGATTAAATGATACTCCTTCCGTTTAAAAAATAATGATCTTCTTTTCCTTTTAGTCTGTTTAAAAAAGAATGACCTCTTTTCTTTTTTGGTAACATTTTAATTTCAGCTTTCCACGTGACATGTTTAAAGCCACAAGACTGAAGGACGATTTAATACATTTGACATAACTTTAATTTAGGACCACAAGATTTAAAAATCTTTTTTATTTTTTAAAACTTTATATCAAATCAAATCAAATCACTCTTTGTAAACGGAGGAAGTCTTTTTTCTATGAAAAAGTGAAAAGTATTTGATAAAATATATTTAAATGTCCACAAATTAGCCTGAAAATTAACCACAATATTAAATATATCCCTCCCTATCCAAAAAAAGTTGAAAGAGAACTTCAATGATGATCAAAACCAGATTTTTAGGTTGTTAATTAATTAGTTCCAAGTATTTGGATCATGATTATCATAATTAAAAATTATTAGAACTAAAAATAAAATATAAATATTACTAAAAGATGTCTGCCATATAAGGCTTAAGTGTAGGATTACAAGGAATGCATGTCAAAAAGTGTATTTGTTGATAAACATGAGATTAAGAAAAGATAATTGATAATCATGTGTTATTAAGAAAAAATTAATTAAAATACTAAGTGATTTTTTTTTAGTCGGTCTTAGTATTGATGGACAGAGTGAAAAATAATAGATATTTTCATAAAATTAATGTAGATACGTAAAAGCTAGTCCGAATAAAACATTATAAAAATAAAAGTAAAAAGCTTTAATTATCATGTTATTATTAGTGAGAATTTTAACAAGTTTTGAGTATTTTAATCATGCTTAATTGATAGACAATTATATGATATATATTAATTAATAAAAAGCTATGATTCTCACTAGATTTTAGTAGATAATGGTATTCACGTCTTGAACAGTTTAATACAAATAAAATATGATTAGCACATGAATTAAGGATAAGCACAAATCTTCCAAACGTACTATCTTATCTTGGAGAAAAGAAATACTTCGCGATAACGGTAGATATCGAGATTTATTTTTAATCAGAAGTCACAAGTTTTAATTATATAAATCAAATTGTCTTTATTAGAAATTAGAATGTGCCTTATTTTTAAAATAGGACTTCATTATGCGAACTCGAAAATTAGATCATCACCACCAAAGACTATGATACTGATAAATACTTTTTGATTATTAATTAAAGATCTCAAATCTAAGTGTCGATAATAAAATCACTTTTCATAGATTTTATTTTTTGTCTTTAAAGTAATTTTTTTTTACATAAATCTAAATTAATCGAATCCAAAACATGAACCGACTTTGAAATCCAAATGTCACAACATGTGCATATGCATATGCTAATACTGCAGCAACAACATTGTGTCTGTGACCCTTTAGTCTAAAGGACCAAATGTAGACAAACAATAATGTAGTTGTCCACGTTTTTATTTGCCTAAATAAATGACCTTTATACTAAGAGATGGTTTGATTCGAAATAAGTTATATCAGAATTATAATTAAAGTCGTTTAAATGGTGTTGGTCTATGGGATAGACTCAATTTAATCGTTATTAGGGTAGGGTTGGAACAAAAAATTTTAAGTTCATTAAAACTAGGGTTCATAAGTTCGATTCATATAAATCTTTGATCCTTGAAGCTTGATCGAGGTCGGATCAGGATCGGTCCATAAGCCAAACTATTTATTTCAGGATAACTTAAAGAAATCACTAGTGTATGAGCCAATTACTTAGTTGTGCGCTATGTTGTATCAGTACAAATCTTATAAGATTTTGGTGTGTCGATACATACTCAAAATAGTTGTTATTTTTTAAAGTTACACTCTATCCAAGTGAATTCACATGTATCTAGGATACATTGACAAATTCTGCGCCCTCGATTTCCTCCCATCTCTCTCTCCACTCTCTCTTATCTTGCTCGCGTATCTAAAATGCATTACACGTGATACATGTATCTCACATATCGCTACAACCAAAAAAAATTTAGCGACATTAAATATTGACACTAATAAAGAGTGCTAAAGTTTTTACTGGCATTAGTTAAGTGTCGTTGGAACCAATGTCGCTAAAGGCTTTAGGGACATATACAAAGAGTGACAATTGCTGCTAAAAATACATATTTAGCGGCAATGAAGAATTAAATGGCCCTGATGGTCATTTTTGTTGTAGTATATCTAGTATCCTAGATACATGCTAATCACACTAATTTTTTTTTTTGCTATTATTATTGAAACAACACCATTATTTTCCATATTTAATTTGAAAAATCTTTTCATTTCTTAATGTCATAGAATTTTAAGTTTTAAAAATAAAAGATTAGCCTGCTCCAGCCCACGACTTTTTCAGGGTTGGTTTGGATTGTACATTTACAAACCCTTCCTAATGAAAGACCGCCCTCTCTAGCTCACCAAATTTCTTGACCCGTGAGACTTGGACCAGATGGATCTGAACTGACCTATTTTGACGACTCTTATTATAGTACATCACATGTAATACACACATGAATATTTTCAAGATAAAAAAGAATTTTAAAGAGTGTAATGTTATTTTTGGTATTTTCATCTTAATATATGTGACTAGTAACTATATTCATATTTCGGTAATTAAATTTCTTTTCCCACCAACCAAATAATCTTTGACATTATAAATATACATAAGTATTTTATTTTTTAGGTTATAACATCAAACTTGTTAAAAGAGGGTTACATATGGTAACAAATCAGTAATTAATATGAAAAGCTAAAAAGTATTTATGCATTATCAATGCATATAACATAAACTTATTTGCTTTTAATTCATATTTCATATATAAATAATTTAATAAAATCAAAGTGTCTTCTATTTTAATAGATCATGAACAAGATCAGAATTATTTTCGATGGATTCCTAAAAACTGAAACAAAAAATTATTCTTTAAATTACTTATGTACTCTTGTCCTTAGTTCATTTAGTCCATGCCTTAACAATAATCATGAAAAAAAACATTATTATAAATTTCCATGTGAACTTTGTACTCTTAATTCCTTTTTTTAGCTCTTGATTTGAATTTGCTTTTCTTAGAAAGCTGGTTGATATATGAATCAAATTGTCTTACGACGTTTCAAATCAACTTAGTACTGTTTGAATAGACGAATAATTAAATTCTTAAACCTTTTTTAATTTTAGAATATAATATTATAAATTTATCAATTTAATATAAACATTTAATGCACAAATTTTTCTTGTGGGTCATATTATCATGTGACATATTCTTTTGATCAATCTTGTACCTACTCAACTTTGTCATTTTTGTCCCAAAAAAAATGCAAGTTAACTAATGTTAATAGCATTCTCAATTAACTTTCTAAATCATGGACTTTACTTCTCTTATTATTTTAATATTTTAAGAAATCAATTTACTATTCCTAACTATTTAAATTTTTAGGTTAGATAGTCACATATTTCAACATGTTAGCAATCAATGTATGTAAAGGTCTTGTTCGTGTCTTATCACTCTTTATTTTTTAAAAAAAAAGAATTTTTATATGGTTAATATATTTATTATAAAAAAATTAAACTCACATTTGAGGAATCGTGTAAAAAACATAATTAAGTAAATATAAATGTATTATTTACTCTCAGTTTAAACTCTTTGATAAGGTGATGATACACACACTTCATCAAACTAGCAAGATAAATAGAGATCCTGAATTCAAGTCTCAAAAATAAATTGTATACTTACACGTAAGCATTCATGTGGAATTATTATTACAAGTAATTATAATTATGAGAAAAGACATTAAGTCACCATTGATATTGTTTCGAATTTGTAAAAAGACACATTAACTTTGCAACTGTCCTACCCCGCTAAACAAGTTTGAACATATATTATCATACCATTTTTCTATCAGCCCCAAATTTTAAGAAGCAAGTGTGTTCACACACCGATCTTTATATGACACGTGTTAATTTAATTTAAAATATTTTTTTTTTATTTTAAGATTTTCCTTTATCTTTTTGTTTTTACTTTATTTCTCTCTCTCTCTTACTTTTTGACTTTTAATTTTGATTTATCTTAAATTTTACTTCGTCTCTCACCTCCCAGTTTCAAGTGATTCATTCCTTCATTATTTGTTTTTTTTTCTTCAGCTCGTACACCCCATGTCAAAATGAGCCATACTCCCATTTTTTTGTTTTCTTTTTCTTCTTCGGCTCAAATTCTTTATATAATTCATTATTTTTTTAGACTTTATTGAATTATTAATAGCAAAATTAATTATTTTTGTAAGAAAAAATTTAAAATTTTGAATGCATCATAGACTATTCATTTTCATATAAATTCCAAATTAGAAATAATAATTTTAAAAGAGTCAATTAATTCCCCAAAATTGAAAGAACTTAATTGAAATCGGATAAAAAAAACTATATGATACATCCTAATTATCTTGAAATCTAATAGGTTTATCAAATTGTTCGAAATGTAAGAAAATATTTAGATAAAATTTTATAATTAAAGAGAAAATTAATAGTAATAAAAAAGGAAGGTGAAGTTGTAGTAAGAATGGTGACACTGAAAGTAAGAAGTTTTAATAGATGGAGATGAGAATGGATTTTTTTTTGAAATAGAATGGAAGAAAGAAAAGGAAAAAAAACAAGGAAAAAAAGTTAAAATAACAAGAAAAAAAATATTTTATAATAAAATACTTATAAAAAATAAAATTATATTAGTTATTATAGGTTGTTCATTCTCTTTGAGAGAGTGCGCGCCACTCTCTATGTCAGATGGACGAAAAATGATATAATTTATATCTATTCAAAATTGTTTAGTGGGGTAATAGGACGATTGTAAAGTTAAGGTGTTTTGTTGAAAATTCGGGACAACTTCAATGTTGACTTTATATCTTTTCTCTATAATTATATTATAAGTAAATATAAGGAAAAAATTACACTAATTAATACATTATAAAAAATAATTACTGATTTTAGCGATACTTTTTGTTTATTACCATTTATAGCAATGTTGTGTTAAATCTATAATATGTATTAAAAGTGAATTATGTAGTATATATGAATTTTAATTGTTTTTTTTAAATATATCATGTTTGTTTGGTAAAAAATTGTCACGTTGTTTTATAAGTGTATTAAAATGTGTGATAAATGTATTATTCATCATTAAAATTTGTATTAAATGTGAATAATAAATTGTTCTTTGTAATATGTATTAAACTTGTATTACAATTGAATTAAAAGTGATCAAGTGAAAAAAAATATTACTGCTATAAATAGTAAATATTTTTTTATTATAATATATTTATATAAGTTTTCCAAATATAAGTGTGTTATCTCTGACCGTAAATATTAAGTATTTTGAGTTAGAAAGCAAGGCCCAAGAAGGGTCCAATGAGTAGCAAGTTGGAAGGTATAGATGTTAACTGAATACAAGTTAAATGATGCATTTATATATTATCTCTAATTTAGTCTCAATTGATAACTAAATAATGTAAATCAACGCACCTCAATTCGTCTTAGTTGTTTTGAACATTTGACTTGACACATAATTTTAAAGGCTATCGAGATAATTATTTTGTAGGTTAGAGTTTTCAATTTATGTATATGTACGAGTTGAAGTATCTAATTGTAACTGAGATCAAGTTGTCTATTTATATATTCTATTATTTTAAAAATTTATGAGGTTATTATCATGTTAAAGTGTGATGTTTTTTATCTATAGAGACGGAATTAGAATTTTAAGTTTATAGATTTTGAATTTTTATAGAAGCCCGTATCCGCCACAAAAGAAGGGTTACAACTTGAAGAAACAGAAGAAGAGAAGCAGAAAAGGGAAGAAAAGAAGAAATCATTTGTTGTTGTCGGTTTTGTTGTTTATACTTGCGTTAGTGTAGACTGTCTATTGCTTCGTGTATCGGGATTGTCCTTTTCTTTCTATTGTTGGTTTCTTCTATCAAGTTGGGTTTGTGATCGATCAATATTTGTACATGCTTGTGCTATCATGTAAATTGATGTGTTTCTAACAGACCCTCGGCTCAAAGAACAATCAAAAGAGGCAGAAACAACAAAAAGATAATAAGATAACCGCGCCAAAGGAACAACATATAGTTAAGCAGAAATCACTCAATATAATGCGAAAATATAAATTGAGGCACTTATAATGCCCCAAGCCAAAATATAAAATTTCGGATAATGACTATGTCTAGGTCAGTTTGTATGCACCTCGACTAATTCACCAGGCGTATATAGCTCCGATCGAAATTCTGTATAAAGCCTTTTCTTTTTCATTAACAAACTATACTCTTTGACAATGTGACAATTGACAATATCAAATACCTTCACATTTGACACTACTGTTATATCCTCTCTTCCCTTTTTTTTGTAATGCTTTTTCTACAATTTTACTTCCAGTTCAAGGGAGAGGGACAACAATAAAATCAGAATGTGAGACTTTATGCAACAAATTCTGGCTAATGAAGCCAGCTACTAGAAGAGGATGACAGATGTTTCTATAATTCGACTCGAAATCTTACTAAAAGATTTAACTTAAAACATGAGCAGACAAGGTACCAAACATCACTCTGTGCCTTCGATGTCTTCAGTTTCCAAGCCCGTGAGGAGTAGAGGATCTGATTCCTCGAACTTATTTACCTTCCTGATTCAAGAAAACGAAACGATGTTCAGTCCTAGACAGCAATATATGCAGACAGTGATACTGAAATTATAAACATGATCTATGCTGGCCAGGGCAAAGACTTCCGAGTAAGGAAATTCACTATACAAAGAACTATAGTTCAAGAGTAAAAGGGTGGAGTGTTCGAAAAATATAAGGGAAAGTCGAGTACAATAGACTTTTGTGGTGCAGCCCTTTCAGAGACCTCACACATAGCGGGAGCTTAGTGCACAGGCTGCCTCAGTTTCGTAGAAATCAAGTTGTAGGCTTCGAGTTCAATTCAGACATTTATTCAGTTCTCACCCATTGTGTACACATCTATGTTCCTCAAGACTCTGGTGAAGGACCTGATCTAGGTGCAGATCTAGAGGTTTTTCGGGTGATGATGTGAAGATACGGGTGCAGGGATACGACCAATAAAAGTATAATATGACACATATAAGTAAATATATTCTTGCAGTTCTGCTTCGGAAACATTTCTTTTGAGCCAAGGGTCTATCGGAAATAACATCTCTACCTCATGTGTTTATTCGAAGTATCCCAATGGAGTAACACCGTTGATTTCTTGGGGAAAAAAGGTAATACCCTCCCCAACCCCCACTTGAGGAATTACATTGATATGTTGTTGTTGACATATGTAAGTATATATTTTGATTGACTGTAGTTATTTAACTATAATCTAATAAGATTCAACAGAAACATGACACATTCATCAGATAAGAGTTTAGTAAACTTACCCACATGTCTTCTTATTGTGACCTAGGCCCTTACACTTGCTACACTGCATCTGCCGTTTAACAATGTCAAAAGCATCGACCTTTTTCATCTTAGGTCGGCCAGGTGGACGTTTGCTTGGTGGGGGAGTAATAAGAACTGCTGCATCAACTTGACCGTTTGCTGGATTTTCCAGATTAGGAACGGGGTTAATTGATTCAACGTATGTTACATGGTAACTCTCTGTTGTGAAGTATCTGGAACAATAATCATATGGACTCCTTCCTATGCATTCAAAAACAGCAATAGCATGGCAGCAAGGCATCCCATTCAATTGCCAACTTTTGCAACTACAATCCCATTGATCAATATCAACTACGTCAACAGACTCACCACGAACTTCAAATGTACTTCCATGCGAGGGTAACACGTGAAGTGACCCTGCTTTTGAGGTTTCACTCTGAAGTTTTTCTTCCATCAACGGTGTCAATCTCGTAGCCCACTGACTGGACTCAACACGCCTAGTATAGATCAATTCCATTATCTTCCCTCGTAATACATCAACCATTTGAGTTATCGGCAGCTCATTCACCTCCATCACCCAATCATAAAAAGGCTGTCCAAAGTTTGATGTCAAGTGGCCATACCTTGCCCCACCAAAAAGGGCATTCGCCCAATGATCGGGCTCACTTCGAGTGACCCAATCGTATGCGTCAGGTGAGATTGCTCTTATATTCTCAGCACAACGTTCAAAACTCTCAAGTGTTGGGGCACAAGCAGCAGTATATAAATCTTGGATCATAAGACGTCTAGCTTCGTGAGAAAACTGTCCTTGCAAATCATTATTCAATTTTTCTGCAAGATAGCGCAGGCAATAACCATGGTGACACTCTTCACTAAATATCTCATGCAATGACTCTCTTATGCCCCTTTGGAAATCACAAACAAATGTTATTGGACAAGACATCAGGACAGTAGATTTAAGTTCCGAAAGAAACCAATGCCAGTTGTCATTCGTCTCCTCGTCTACAACCGCAAAGGCTAAAGGAAAGACACCATCATTCCCATCCACACCTACGGCGGCGAATAGTGTTCCTTGATATTTTGCATAGAGAAGAGTGCTGTCAAGGAACAGAAGAGGACGACAACCTTGTCGAAAACCAGCTATTGAGGCATGAAATGAGATAAATAAACGATGGAAGCTTGAGTCATCCTTTGCATAAACTATAGCAACACTACCTGGATTAGTTTCTTTAATTTTCTCACATAGTAAAGGTAACTGACTGTATGCCTCTCTGTAAGAACCTTGAAGCTGCTCCCTTGCCTTCTCTTTCGCACGTCTTGCCTGAGAGTAGTTCAACTGAATGCCATATTCACGCTCAATATCATTTGCAATATCCTTAGGTTTGTAATTGGGAGCAACCTTCAACTTTTCCTTTATTATATTTCCCATCCATCCCCTCGTGGACCGGTACCCAGCTTTTACTGCAGCTCCATCACATGTATGCTTCGGGTTCATCGTCTTAATACATATTAGCTCGGTGGTAGGCAACTTTGATGCATATATTGACCAAGCACAACCTTCTGACTTGCATTTAGCAGTTACCCTGCGACTTTCATTTTTCTTGTATTTATAAGTGAATCCATGGGCAATAGAGTACTTATGCAGAGATTCACGGAACTCAGAAAAGCTGTTAAATCTTTGGCCCACTCCAGTTATGGCATTCTCCCACTGCATAGCTGCTTTGCGATGCTTCTCATCATTGCCACTCAGATAAACACCTGGGGTGCTAATTTCAACGGGTGCTTGAAACAGATCATCAGGATGGATCATATCCATGGGTATAACGGGAATATGTTCAGGCTCGGATATGTTGGTCCTGCTCGACCTTCAAAGTTAAACAAGTCATAGAGAAATTTAAGTCATGAACAAACAAATATAGCAAAACAAAGCACTCACTTGAACACATTTGAGTATAAAAACCTACTACAATCTGAAGAAACAGAAATTTAGAATGCTAGGATTCAAGGAAATACCCAAGGTGTGACAAATGCAATGAGGAAACAAAAGAAGCAAACTGAACTGAATCTAAAGAGAAGTAAATACCTACTGGCAGACACATTCGGAGTACTTAGAGCAACACTTTCTTCTGCAATTATAAACACCTCTACTTGTTCAGAATCCTTAAAGAAGTTGATCATACGCTTGAGGTCCTTGTCTTTAGATATTGTGATGAGTGTCTTCTTATTCCCAGGGAGAAAATACTTGATGGTCATTCCATCAGTGCCACACTCAAAGTTTTCCGCTACTTCTAGCTTAAAATCATTCAGAAGTGTCTGGTTATCAAGGTCTAGTGCATATGCCTCCCCACCAACATATGTCAAAGATCCATCTTCATTGTTGGTAACAAACTCCCCACCAGATTGACATATAGCAATTATTTTTTTGGAGGCCATCACTAGGTCGGCCAAAAAACTTCACCCAAATAAACTGCACCAGCTAAACGAATATTCCTTTCTCACACAGCCCAAAAAATGATATTGCAACTGCAAATAGAAAAATCCCCAATTCACTAAAGTTGAAGTCATTTGAACATTGAGAAGCAATAGGCAAGTAACCATAGGCACAATCAATCAGGAAAAGTTTAAGGCTAAAAACAAAGAAACCCAGTAGAAAATTTTATTATGCAGAGGCAGATGATGGATGCACCAGCAAAGATAAATAAATGGGACCATGAAAATCAAGCTACATTCCCAACATAATAAATAAAGTTCAACTCTTCGGAATGCTAAGAGGGTATAATCAAGTCACCAAAAGAATAAGCCGATTCTGCAAACCTCGACAAATTCCACAAGGCACATGCTATCTTCCACCAACATGGATACTGAATAACTCTATCCATCAAGACTCGGACAGATGGAAAGAAAATCACCTAGTGTGTTTGCGGAATTGAACCTGAGACCTCATGGTTCCCAGCCCACTTCGTTGACCACTAGGCCACACCCTTAATCGCACAACAACAAAAACAATATACCCACTATAATCTCTCATATGAGGTTTGGATAGGAGAGTGTATGCAGACTTTCCCTTCTCATGGAGATACAGAGACGGTTTCTAATTGACCCTCGACTCACCCATTGGGTGCACAAATAAAATTTAATTCTTTGGAATGTGAAGAAGCTATAATCAAGTCACCAAAGCATAATTAAGCTAAAAACAAAAGCCCCAGATGAAAATTTGTTTTATGGGACCATCAAAATCAACCCACATTCCCAATTAAACAGATAAAGCTCAAATCTTTGGACTATTAAGAGGCACTAATCAAGTACACACAGGCATAATCAAACAGGGAAAGTTCAAAGCCAAAAACAAAAACGAAAAAAGACTCATAGTATATCACTTGATCAAGAATACCAATCAACGTAAAAAAACTTATTCTGAAACTTGAAAAGGACTAATGAAAATATGGGCTCCTAAAAATCAAGCTACAGTTCCAATATAACTGAAGTTTCAATCTTTAAAATATCAAGAAGGGATAATCAAGTAAACCAAAAGCATAATTAAGCTAAAAACAAAAACTCCATAAGAAAATTTGCTTAACAGAACCATGAAATTTAACCTACATTCCCAATTAAACAGATAAAAAGTTCAATTCTTTGAACTATAAGTAGTAGTAATCAAGTAACCACAGGTATAAAACAAAACCAAAAAACAAACTTAATCAAATAACACTTGATCAAGAATACCAACCAACATAAAAACAACTTTTCTGAAACATAATAAAGACTAGTGAAAAAACAACAAATATAGGCTCATGACAATCAAACTACATTTCCAATTTAACAACTAAAGTTTCAAACTTTGGAATATCAAGAAGGGATAATCAAGCAAACCAAAAGCACAATAAAGCTCAAAACAAAAACCCCATTAGAAAACTTGCTTAAGAGAACCATGAAATCAACCTACATTCCCGATTAAACAGATAAAGTTCAATTCTTTAGACTATTAAGAAGCACTAATCAAGTACACACAGGCATAATCAAACAGGGAAAGTTCACAGCCAAAACCAAAAACCAAAAACCAAAAAAGACTAATAATATAACACTTGATCAAGAATACCAATCAGCATAATAAAACTTATACTGAAACTTGAAAAAGATTAGTGAAAATACAATAAATATGGGCTCCTGATAATCAAGCTACATTTCCAATATAACAACTAAAGTTTCAATCTTTGTAATACTAAGAAGGGACAATCAAGCAAACCAAAAGCATAATTAAGCGAAAAACAAAAACCCCATGATAAAATTTGCTTAACAGAACATGAAATTCAACCCACATTCCCAATTAAACAGATAAAGTTCAATTCTTTGAACTATTAAGTAGTAGTAATCAAGTAACCACAAGTATAAAACAAAACCAAAAAACAAACTTAATTAAATAACACTTGATCAAGAATACCAAGCAACATAATAAAACTTATACTGAAACTTGAAAAAGACTAGTGAAAAAACAACAAATATGGGCTCATGACAATCAAACTACATTTCCAATTTAACAACTAAAGTTTCAATCTTTGGAGATAATCAAACAAACCAAAAGCACAATTAAGCTCAAAACAGAAACCCCATTAGAAAACTTGCTTAACAGAACCATAAAAATCAACCTACATTCCCAATTAAACAGATAAAGTTCAATTCTTTAGACTATTAAAAACCACTAATCAACTAACCACAGGCATATAACCAATAAAAAAACAAAAAACAAATCAAATAACACTTAATCAAGATTAATTCTGAAGCAATAAAAGTGCAAAAACAACAACATGGGTTCATCACCTAGTACTTGGTCAACGTTAATACAAGAAAATTCATGAGACAATGTGAATTATTATTATTTTCTTCAAGAATTGATAAATACTCTCAAATGGGATTTTTTTTTGTTTTACCTGTTAAGAATAGAGAAAGATTTGCATGAAAATATAGAGAGAGATTTCCATTAAACTCTTTGGAGATGTGAATGGCGTCTACTTTGGCACTTGAGGTTGAGAGAGATGAACGTAATTAACCCTAAAAACATTTTTATTGACCACTTTAGCCCTCAATCTTGGAACAAAATGTCAAACTTCCCCCTTTTGTTATTGGTTAAACTTATTTCTCTCAATAAAATATGGACAAATATTTTATTTTATTTTTTGTAATTCTCTTCTTTTTATAAATAAAAAATTCTGATTATCATATTATTTGTCGTTTCTATCATTTACTTGAGCTGGGGATTATTTGAAACTGTATCGTTACTTTTACGAGATAGCGTAACGTCTGTATAATACTCTATCCTCTTTAGACTTCAGTTGATGAGATTTCACTATATATATATTTTTTTAATTATTATTTTCTTCATTTTTATATGTTATTTTTCGTACTTAATTTTGATATGTCTAATTTAAGCCGTGTGATTATCTAAAGCAGTCTATTTACCTTAACAAGCCAAGAATAAGATTGAGTCATACTCTTTAGATTAATTTTATTAAACGGAAAAGGATCAAAATATCCTTGAACTATCCGAAATAGCTCAAAATATACCCTTAAACTATATTTCGGCTCAAATATACCCTTTCCGTCAAATTATAGGGTCAAAAAAAACCTTCTCAGTAACAGAATTTGTTAAACGCCACTTGGATGCCATGTGGATACCACGTGACATGTCACATAAGCCAATAGATTTTCACTCATGCTACATAGACTAATAAACTTACCCCTAATTTCCTCCAATTTTCCTTAGAATTTAGAAACGATTTCACTGAAGAACATGAAACTCCTTTCCCTCATTTCTCTATTTCGGATAGTTTAAGGGTATTTTTAACCCTTTTTCTTTTATTAGATTACGTTAATTTGATTATTTTATCGTTAATCGGTAATGTGCCATTCATTTGGAAAATGTATCTTTATTTAACATATTGTAAATATATGTTATCATCAAATATGGAGTAATGATACAAATTTAAACAGAAGCATGAATAGTTAGGTGATAGAACAATTAATAATTTTGATAAATTTCTAATACGTACAAGCAAGGTATATAAAAGTGCACACAATTCAATTAATTGAAAGTTTCATCAGTAGTTCAGTACTGACATAGGAACTAATTATATCATAATTTATTAATAATTAAGGGACCAAAAACAATATCAACTTTTGATTGTTATTCACAAATTATCAATATCTTATTAAGGGCCCGTTTGGCTATAAATTTTTCAAATAATATTTGGAAAAAATTTGGCAAATAATGTTTGTTCATATAATTTGTCATTATTTGGCAAATATTTTAGGCAAATATCATAAATTTCTAAATACTAGTTTTTTCTACTATTTGGGCCAAATCTCATTAATTGAGATATTTTGAAAATTAAAATTTTACCCCAATCTTTTATCTTTTACAAAAACACTCTCTCTATTAGTTGTTTGCGTTGTATTACATAATTTTTTACGTGAATACTAAAATAGTGATGAAATATTTAGTTAATATTAAATAATGATATGATTGTTGATGAAAATTATTAGAAATTGGCTCTAGGTAACAAAGTCATGTGTTTTGTCTACTTCACGATGTATGGAATAATTCTTGTTACACTCACTCCAAATTACCACATTGCTTTAGTGTCATGAACACTATTTGCTATTGTTGTAACGAACATCCAATTGATTTGTAATACAAACTTTTAGTTAGTTTAGATAGTTTTTAGAACTTGTGTGTATAAATCATATTTTTCTAAAAAGGTGAAATATATTCCCCAAATCCTATGACGAAACACATGGTGAAATTTCATCCAAATTTTCACTCAAATAATATTTGCCAATAATATTTAAAAATCTATGGCCAAACGTTATTATTTGAACATAGAACCAAATAATATAGTGATTAGAATAGTAAAAAAATCTAAAATATTTGTTTATCTTTGGAAGAATTAAAGTTACCTTACTCTTTTATATAATACTAGATAGGCATGTGCCCGTGCTAAGCACGGGCCCAACACTACTACTTACATATATACAATTACATGTGCAACAGCCCTTTAGCAAAAGGAAATTTAATTAATTTAATTCAACGACATCCAATTCAAATATAAAGATTAAAAGTATTACATGCATTAGGCAACTTTATTGTTGATCTGATAAATATACTAATGCAGCATATTTGATTAAACAAATAATTGTTTAAGTTCATATACACTTTGGATCTAATTATATTTTTTACATACATTAGACAAAAATATATGTGCGACTTAAAGCTTCTAACTACTGTTACATAACAAGTTTTTGAACTTTCTCATGTTTTGACAGATTATTTCCAGTTTCCACCTTGGAAACTTGCTTCAATTGACTCAAGATAACAACTTCTGATTCTATATATTGAAGAATAACACAACCATCTTCTTTTGAGGGCTAAAAATCGAAAGCATTCCACCTAAATATATCACACAACTTGAACAAACTGGATAATAATAAAGTAAAACACATTAATCAAGATACAATTTTCAAAAAGTAACATCACAAACCACATCACTCTTGCATACTCTTTAGATTTAAATGGACCACAATGAGGATTTTAATTGTCTATTAATCTTTGAACCCATTAGCGAGTCCAGTGGCAAGTAATATGAGGAAGGGAAGACATAAATTAGCTATCATGATAGTGCCATTGGATATTAAGCTATATCACAAAATGCCAATATAAAGATGATGGTATCAAAATAAATTTTCTCGAGTGTTTACAGCTAATTAAGGGCAAACTTTAATTGTCTCTGATATAATTTGTAAGATTTGGGACTTACCATTACATGTACAATTGATCCTTTGTCACATACATATTAGATGTCTTTTTTAACATTTGTGGAAGCTTATAGTGTAACCATGACTAAGAGTATCTGCTAACTATAACCTCGCAAATATTTTTTTTAGTATAGATTCTTATTCTATGATACGAAATAAGGAAATTAATGGATATAATCAAGAATGACTATACATTGGTTATTCAATCAAAACCTATTAATGGTCTTGGCCAACAGGCTCACGAATTTTCTTTATTGAAGTACTCTCGTCTTCAGATTCAAGGAAAGTTTTTTTGAGGTTACCATACCTTTTTGGTGAGAGACCGATGCATAGTCAGAGCTCTCCATTTGTCGTATGTCAATCAAGAAACCCCGACTTTATATGGTACATTGTACCTTAATGTAGTTCTTACTGAGTTAAAGCTAACTGCAGTTCAGATACAAATTCAATTTCTAATTATTAATGAGTAAAGAAGAAAAAAAAAAGATAGCTCTATCGTAAATTAGAATAGGTAAACTTGAAAAAATAAAGTTGATAAATGCATACATACCATAAACCAGAGAGAGAGAGAGGTGGAAAATAAATGAACTTGAATTTTCAATATCTACATCTATTATTGAAAAAGAAATACCAGAAGAGCAGAGGAGTTTTGAGGAGATGACGGTGAAGAAATGAATAGACCTAACTCATATCAATATGAATTGTGGCCTCTTGACAACTCAACCATCAGGATTCAATAAGATCTACTCAAATATGATTGCTCTATAAGAAACAGACATAAGCAAACTTCTTCAGACACTTGTAAGCTCACGGACACAACCATGAGTATAAGGCTCATATACCTTCTCAAGGTATGGGAATGACAGCAAATATCCATGGAATTGGAAAAGGTGAGGAATAATCCATTTATCTTTGGGTTATATAGTTCAAAAATTACAAGAACAAACAGATTGTAATAAAAGATCCATTATATATCTTTTAAAAAAGTGCTAAAATTAACCGATGAAAAAAGTTGTGATTTTGAGTGATAGAGAGGATCTTTTTATTTTTAGCATATCTTTTTAGTAGTAATCCGGCATATCAACTTAATAGTTATTCATTCAACAGTTCCCTTCTCTTGAATTAGCATTGATTCTTTGCTTCCAAGTTCATACTTATATCATATATTCAAGAATTAATTTCAAATAACATATTATCGAACTTATATGATAAGGTTGCGTATACACTATCCTCCCCAATCACCACTCATCAAATTACACTGAATATGTTGTTGTTTGATAAGAAGCAATGAAAAACTTCAACTGTTGTGGAATATTTTTCTAAAATTGAAAAGAAAAAAAACATATTCTTTCACTCAGATACGATACCAAAAAGACTGAAACTTGACTTACTGTGCAAAACGAATCTTTTGGGCAATAAAAGAGAAAATTTTGATGCTACCTCCTGCAACAGATTTTCTACATACAGTGTAGTTAAAGGGGTCTGCTCAGCATTTTTAACACGATATTTCAGCCACAAGTGAAAGTAGGGCTCATCTTCCAAGAGAACACGATGAGAGGAAAATTTCATGAGATAATCTAACCAACAAATTCAATCAGTTCATGCAACGTTTGAATACAATATGGTCCTTCAGCAGGATTAGTCATATCAAGAATTTTATCTGCCTAGCCTGTAGAAACAATTTTTTTTCAGGGAGAAGAAATAATTGATGATAGACTTTCTTTCTAGTTGAATTTATTACTTACCAGCATAATAACGGGGATGTACAACCAGCGTACTCCGATCATAACAGTCTGTTCATATGGCTTCTCAGTGTCCCAAGTCTCAAACGTTGCAATTTGATCATTATATTTCTCAACCAGTTCAGCCAAGTGCAACAATACTTTTGACCTTTCCTGCAGCATGGAATAGTTAATGTTGTACGACAACCACATTAGAGAAATGTGTAAGCCACCAAAAAAAAGGTCAAAGACCAGATGGCACAACTTCGGGAATCCTCCGTGCTTCACTAAAACCCACGGCCGATTTCTTTCTCTGTTTGATCTCGAGAGAGGTTCATTCACTTCCTCGTCTTCTTTTCCTAGAGATAGCACTTCATCTTTATTGCATTCAATGGATTTCGGATAAACGGGTAACAAAAGGAACACTATCATGACACTAAAAGCAATAAGGATACCAGGAACAATCACCGACCAACCCATTTGTATTTCAATAATATTGATGCGACTAATGACCCCGTAATATCCCAACAGAAGTGTGAGAATTCTAAATACCCATTATAAATAACCTCTTCTTTGCAAAACTAATTCCCAACCATTGCAACTACTGCAGGACATCCAGAGGATTGGAATAATCCAGCAACCATTTGGATAGTCAGATACTCAAATAGTGCTAGAAACTATGGATGTTTGCCCAATATCCAAGTCCAAAAAGAGTTGTGAATAAATCTGTTCTCAATATTTCCACAGTAGAAAAAACTATTGAATCCATCTTATAGCCTAAGTATCCTGAGATATTTAAGACCAACCCCACAAGATCAGGATCAACTATCAAGTGCTTGTTTCACGATAGTCGATACTTGCGGTTTTTCAATTAGCATGCCCACAGCTTCCAACTTTTCTTATCAAAACTTAACTCTAACTCAGTTGTAGTTCATACATAATGATCCTAATAAGAACACTACTACAAAAAGCAACTCTTAATCGCTAGATACACCTTATATTTTGTTGATAAATATGTATTTGTTGCAGCGGCTAGAAACACTACAACAAATTTCGTGATTATTCATAATGGTTGGCTAAGCAATCTCTTGATAAACGATCACGAAATTTGTTGATGATTTTTGACTGTCTAACAATTTCTTAGTCAATCGTTATGAATGCCGAAACGCACAGTTGTTTAAACAAGTGAAACATTTTCTTATCTTTGTTATGATAACAAACTTTTGCAAAACCACTGTATTCTTTAATATAAACCTCAAAGGTTCAAAAAGCTTACAAAACTCTGCTTCAGACCACGCCTCCAACCATGTATAAGGCAGCCGATAATTTTAACATTCTTGAGATTGAAAAGCAGTATTTGAAATCCCAACTCGAAAAATTGATGTTATCTACTTTAGCGAAATATCTTAGCTTGAGCTAGAAGACACAACCTCTGCAAATCATGGTCTTAAGTTCAAACATCTATAAAGAAAAATCTTGAAACTTATTTTAATAATAGCATATGAACATTTGTAGATGCGAATTTTTCACCATATAGGAGAAAAAACTTACCTCGCTTTGTATGCCTATGGCACAAGGTACTTATTGAAAATTTTGAACACTACCAAAACAAGATTAAGAAAATATTTAGAGAGAAAACTAATTTGTACCAATGAAAAATCAAAGAGAACATAGAAGATAGAGTGGGTAGAATAATAACCACGGTATCGATGAAGTTAAGTTATGAAATTAAAAAATTTAAGTTTGGATGAAAGAAACTCGGACAAGTCTTCTGGAAATTCTTCATTGTTGGAAAGAAGAAATGACTTCACGAGTCTTCTAGAAAGGCCAAAAAGCTAGTCAAAGAAATTTATCTTTGACCAAAATGACCAATTTGCCCTTGTATATAGTACATAACTACCAAAATAGCCTTGGTCGTCCTCCTCTATCACGCTTCTATATAGTAATAATATACATTAATTATCTTTTATGTTTATAACATTATAATATTTTTGGTCCTTTAACAACCTTTTTTTTTTCTCTTTTAACATTGGAGGTGGGCAAAATAATACAAAATTTTCTTGTCCATAAAATCAATTGGTGTAGAAATTAAAAGTAGAAAAGTATATCATAAATATCTTTTGCCTAGGTGAAAAATAAAGGAAAAAAATGTGTATTATATATTTATTACAAACTATTATAATTTGAAAAAAATCACAATTTGTAACTATTTTAAATTCTATTTTGCAGCACCCTACTGTAACGACCTGTTTAGTCGTTTTGAGCAGCAGATTTTATTTCTGGAAAACTGGCTGAGACGACGGATACCACGACGGACCGTCATGGGCACGACGGACCGTCGAGGGTGTCTCGTCCCATAACACTTAGAATTCTGAAATTTGAGTACAAAAATCGACTATCTGTAATCTGTGACGGACCTGCAGGACGGGACGTCAAAGGTACGATGAACCGTCACAAGGCCCCGTTTCAAAACACTTCAACTCTTGAGAATTTGGTACAGGGAACGATTCTCTGAATGTCGTGACGGAAGTGCAGGACGGACCGTCACAGGCGTGACGGACCGTCACCGACTCCTTAGTGAAAAATGGAGTTCTGATCGTTGCGACGACCTGAATGACGGACCGTCGCAGGAACGACGGGCCGTCACAGGTTGCGTAATCCCAGTCGGAGTCGGATTTCTTTACACGTTTTAAGGGACATTTTGGACTATTCCTGCTTTAATTATAAAGTTAGAGGGTTAATGTTAATAAGTCTAATTACTTGGGGGTTAAAAGAGGTAACCTTAAGTTAATTAGTGGGTTATTATTGCCATCTTTTATTCTTAATTATATGCTAATTAGGGTAAAAGAAAGAGGGTTTTGAATAAGAAAAATAGAAAGAACAAGAGAGAGAGAGAGGAATCGATCGAACAGGAAGAGAGAAAACAAAGCTTGGGAAATTGCTTGTTGATCACTAATCTTCGGTGGAGGTAGGTTTTGGTTTCATGCTATCTTATAGTAAACTCTTAATAGCGAATGATATGTGTTAGTAGTATTATAAGGTCTTCTATATGCTTAATTGTATGCTTGCATGAATATGATTATGTGATTATGATAAAACAAGCATGATGAAAACTATTGAATCCCAAATCTTGAAAGAAACTTTAATCTACGTTATTAATGATGATGCCTTGGTATAAAAGAAGGCTTGATGAATTAAAGTAATGGGATTGATGATGCCTTGGTATAGAGAAGGCTTGATGAATTGATAAAATGAGATTAGTGGATCGGAGTGTCACGTTCCGACACATAGTATTAGTGGATCGGAGTGTCACGTACCGACACATATTATTAGGGGATCGGGTGTCACGAACCGACACGTAGAATTAGGGGATCGGAGTGTCACGTCCGACACATAGTATTAGGGGATCGGAGTGTCACGTACCGACACATAGTAGTAGGGGATTGGAGTGTCACGTACCGACACAAGAGGAAGAAAGATAATGAATCTTGAAAGATGTTAATATACTCAACATAATGAACTTAATTCCCAAATGAGTATGGTATTGAGGCTTGAGCCCTCATGGATGAACTTGATGGTACTTATT
>CM064970.1:3039654-3320629 GCA_032847665.1 Solanum chilense | reverse complement strand
ATCTCTTCCATCAGGCAAGCTCAAGTACGCATCGAGCCCTTTGCGCACAGAACTCCTGTCCTCACCTCAGAAACTTTAGACTCTATTGCTGGAAGAAAGTTGTACTTCAAATGTGAATGCTTTCAGAAGGGGTGAGAAGCTCTTTAACATAGAGTGGAAGGGTTTCTTTCAAAGTAGTCCTGCATAAGTGTGTAGTAGTGAACTAGAGTTTCTGCCTAAGAGTTCTAATTAAGGGCCAGCATTTGTGCAATTTATCAGGGGAGCTTTTAAATTCCGAGGGGCATGCAATGCTATTTATTCACTTGATGATGATCATGCTGCTAAAGGAGTTGTAACTCATAGCAGGTTCTTTCAGATCTTTCTGGTTTCTGTGGTTTAATATCTATATTTATTTTTCTGGATTACATCCTGATCTACTTCCCGTTAAATTTAGTGGAAATCATGCTGCAGCTCTTGCTTTGGCTGCAAAGCTACGGGGGATCCCTGCTTATATAGTTATACCAAAAAATGCTCCACAATGCAAAGTCGAGAATGTCAAACGTTATGGTGGTCAGGTTATCTGGAGTGAGCCATCGATGCAGTCCCGAGATGATACTGCAAATAAGGTGTTGCAAGATACTGGTGCTGTTCTTATTCATCCCTATAATGATGGTCGCATTATAAGGTAACATTGGTTTTCTTTGTTATTTTTTATTAGATGATACTTGGTACTTCCCCCTTCTCAACTACAAAATAGATTGAGAGGGGCCTGAAAGCCCCCAAAGAAGCCTTAAGAGTATTCGTGTGCAATGTGTTTTGTTAAAATTCTATCTCCTGCCCAAGACAAACTGAGCCTTACATCTCAGTTTATGTGTTAATGATCCCTCTGTATGATGATTTCATCTTTCTCGACATTTGCAGCAATTTCATTACGAACTATTCCAAGTCAACCTTGAACTTCTAATTGAACTGTATGGAATAGTAGTTTTTGATATTCCAAATATACTTTTTCCCAAAAAAATGAACCTTTTTGCTAGGAATCTTGACAATATGATCTGTACTGATGAATATTTCTCCATTTCATATGTTCTTTTTTTGTGGTCTATACAGTGGCCAGGGTACAATATCACTGGAGCTTCTGGAACAGGCTTCTGAAATTGACACCTTAATAGTCCCAATAAGCGGTAAATCAACTTTTTAAAGACTTTGATATATCATTTTCTTCAAATTTTAATTTGTAGACCAGCCTCAGTTACTGGTATGGAATGAAGGTGGTGGTCTGATATCGGGAGTTGCGTTGGCTGCCAAAGCCATTAATCCTTCCATTCACATTTTTGCCGCCGAACCAATGGGAGCGGATGATGCTTTCCAGTCGAAGATCAATGGCAGGATCACTAAGTTATCCGAGGTCAACACTATTGCCGATGGGCTTCGAGCCTTTCTTGGAGACCTTACATGGTAAGGTTTTATCTCCTTCTACTCTAAATTACTGTGCCTGTTTGGAGCTTTTAGCAATCAAGATCAAAGTTTTGTTGGCGGCAAGATCGGCATGACTCAATTTTTTAGAGATCGTGCTAATTTTTTCAACTATGTTGCTTAGATTCTTCAAAAATACTATGGGTATGCATTTTTGAGGATCCCACCAAAGTGAGGCAACATCTTTGGAGGGTCCAAGCAACAGAATTTATTGGTTATCAAATTTAGTGTATTTACCCCTGCACTGAAGAAGCCTCTTGGTCTCTTTTCCCAAGCCCTTCTACCCCCTAGCTCTTTTTCTTTCACTTATATGCGGATTTCTAACAAGATAATTTGATATCTTTGCGTTTTCTAACACACTCTTGATAACTTTGCTTTTTCTAACGAGCCAATTTGATAAATGGTATCTGGCATTCACCTTTACTGTCAAACAGGCCTATCGTCCGTGATCTCGTGGATGATGTCATAGTTGTTGATGATGAAGAGATAAAACAAGCTATGAGACTTTGCTATGAAATTCTAAAGATTGCAGTGGAACCAAGTGGAGCTATTGGCCTTGCAGCAGTTCTTTCCAGTAGTTTTAAAACAAATCCAGCCTATAGTAAATGCAGTAATATTGGCATTGTAATTTCTGGAGGCAATGTTGATCTTGGTGTGCTTTGGAATTCCGTTAACAAATGAGAAACTATGTATTCAATCTCTCCCCTCATTGGAACAAACTTCTATATGATTCATGTATTCTTGCAATTTCTTGTTCTTTGTTTTATGTTTCACATTATTTGTTTTTTTTACTGTTCTTTTGTTCTGAATGCTCTGTACTGCTTTCCTTTTAGTTGTCATTTTCTCGCTACTGTCTTATTTTCTTTTTTATAACTGCTTGCTTTGATGCTCTTGAGCCGATGGCCTTTTGGAAACAACCTCGCTACCTCCACAAGGTATGGGGTAAGGTCCGCATATACTCTATCGTCCCAGACCCCACTTGCGGGATTGCATTTGGTATGGAAGTTCCATCGAATGTTGAGTCGATTTCTGTGATTTTAGCTACTGAGTATTGGGGTATCTTTCTGCTCAGGCACTGTAAGTTCTTTCCAGCCATTAAGGTTCATTCTTTCCCTCTTAGTTCTCTTTCTATTTTCAGTGTCTACTATATACTAATACTGGTTCTTGATTTTAGTTTTTTTTTTTTTAAATTGCTGTAATGGGTGTAAAAATTATCTGAAGTTGAGTCTGTTTGTCATGGACCCAAATGGATTTTTGAGTTGATTCAGTAAAGTCGAGAATGTCAAATGTTTTGGTGGTCAGGTTATCCCGAGTGAGCCATTGATGCAGTCCCGAGAGGATTCTGCAAACAAGGTGTTGCAAGATACCGGTGCTGTTCTTTTCCTTCCTTTAATGCTGGGCGCTTTATAAGGTAACACTGTTTTTCTTTATCATTTTTGAATAAATGATACTTGGTTCCACTCTGTCATTATTCCGGTTATTGTAATATAAATATACATGTATTATTATTCATATTTTTATCATACATATTATGGCAAAATACAATGTTTATATCTCATACATATTGTGGCAAAATATAATAATAAATGTATACAATCAAGAAGAAAAAAATTCAATCAAACCCTCTGAGGATCATATTTGGGTAATGTCTAGAAATTTGTGTATCTGGAAAGGGATAAGTTACCTAACCAAGTGCTCTCTTACCCTACACTTGTGTCCTTGATAGCATGGGTTGAAATTTCTTTTTTCCCCTTTTTGATACATGTATCTTAAACAATCTCTTTCCTTTCTTATTATCGATACTTGCATCTTCTGCAACAACTTTCAGATTCTTTGATTTTTTTTTTTGTTGTTCATCCAATGACTGCATTTTTATGGGGTCATTGCAAACTTAGTTCTCCTCTTGGCTTTTAAAGCAGCAACAACCCCTGCATTGTTATCTTCTTGAGTGAAAATGCACAAAACAAAGTATGGACAATCTTGATAAGAATGTTGGTTAGAAGGTAATACCTCAAGAAAGCCTCTTAGGAGTAGAAGCTTCCGCCATTGATACACAGAAAAAAGCTTGAAAACCCCCCTAAAATAATTCAAATTAACAACTTGATGTCTGAGAATCTGGAGAAGAAACTATTAGATACACATAACCAACATATTTATGCAAAACCATTACTTAACTGGAAAAATCACTGTACCACGAATTGAGGAATAACCAAAATTGCGAGATTGAGAACAGGAGCAAATTAAGGGAAGTGGGATTTGGTAAGAGAGTTAACCGATAGATACAATGTATTAAGCCTTCAATAGGGGAAAGGAAACAAACTAGTGAATTTGCAATAAAATGGTAACTGACGCCACATTTGGTAATATTTTGAACTACTACTATGTTCTTTTAGGTATAGTAGCTATATTTGCTTATATTATTTAGGTAACTAATTTATGTGTGAAGAAGTGGGCTAGACCCATTAATCCTTGAAAAGGGGAAGGAAACAAGCTAGTGAATTTGCTATAAAATGGTAACTGACGCCACATTTGGTAATATTTTAAAACTAGTACTATGTATTTTTAGATATAGTAACTATATTTGCTTATTTAGGTAACTAATTTATGTGTGAAAAAGTGGGCTAGACCCATTAATCCTTGAAAGGGAGAAGGAAACAAGGTAGTGAATTTGCTATAAAATGGTAATTAACGCCACAATTGGTAATATTTTAAAACTATAACTATGTATTTTTGATATAGTAGCTATATTTGCTTAGTTAGGTAACTAATGTATGAGTGAAGAAGGGGGAGAAAAGGTGGGAACAAAGAAAAATATCATCCAAAATAGTGGGACAATATATTAAATAGGAAATAAATCCCATTCACCCAGGAAATTTCAACCCTAAGAAGTTTACTCATAAAACGCATTTGGTAGTTGCAATTTACCAAGTGCACTTTAACAGTTTTGGTTATTTCCAGGATAGGTTCATTACATGACATAATACATGTAGAACTTCACATAAGACACAAATTGTCATATGGAATCCAACGTAAGACGAATGCATCTATTTGTTCAATTTTATACAAGTTTAATTGTTTGCTTGCATATCCAAAATTGGAGGACATATACGTCAATTGGAGTCAAGTTGAGGGTACATTGATGTATTATGTCTTATATATCTCATATACTTATATGTTGATAAGAATAAATGGGTCTAGCCCCCTTTTTCACTCATAAATTTAGTTACATAAATAATCAAGTATAACTACTATATCAAAGATACATGGTTATAGTTTTAAAATATTACTAAATGTGGCGTCGGTTACCATTTTATAGCAAATTCACTAGCTTGTTTCCTTCTCCTTTTCAAGGATTAATGGGTCTAGCCCACTTCTTCACTCATAAATTAGTTACCTAAACAAGCTAATATAGCTACTATGTCTAATATAGTACAAATATAGTCTAGGACTATATTTGTACTTGAATATTAAGAAAATATTCAAGTATTCAAATATAGTCTACTATATTTCTTAATATTTGTACTTGAATATTAAGAAAAGCCACAAACTTGATGAAGAAAAAATGATATATGAGCTTTTCTTGAAACAAATGAAAAGGGAATTTAACTAAAACAAACATCTAATTTCTTGATCTTCTACTTGAATCCTTGCAATTTTTGGGGTATGACAAGTGAGCTTTTCTTGAAACAAATATAATAAGCATAATAAACTAAATTTTCATTTGGCATTACAACACAAGAAACTCAAAAAAAGCAAATTTAGGGCAACACTCTAATTTTAGTTTTTCACATGTCTAAACCACAAGATTAAAGTGGGATTTGGTAAGTGAGTTAACCGATAGATACATACAGTGTATTAAGCCTTCAAAAGGGGAAAGGACACAAGCTAGTGAGTTTGCTATAAAATGGTAAGTGACGTCACATTTGGTAATATTTTAAAACTATATGTATTTTGATATAGTAGTTATATCTGCTTATTTAGGTAACTAATTTATGTGCGAAGAAGTGGGCTAGGCCCATTTAGTCTTATCAACATATAAGTATATGAGACATATTAGGGTAAGAGAGCTCTTGGTTCTTTTGAGAAAAAGCTTTTTGCTCGAAGGAAGGGTCTGAAACTTTATTTGAGCCGATAGTGAAGCTCTCGTCAATTTAAGCTTCAGGTTAGAATTTACTTGGTTCATAGCTTTATTGGTTGCTTTTTAAAATTTTTTTGTTGATAAGGATATGCTAGAACTTGATAGCGATATAATGTAGAGTCCAAATGGAGCAGATGATGAGAGAATCAACTATGATAATGGTCACATCCATTTTCCATGTAACTGCTGTCTTTTGATGGTTCTTTTGAAAATGTTTTGTGTAGTAAGAAATGACGACGATTTAATGATTCTATAACGATCGTGTATGGTTTAGATGTTTTACTTTGGAACAAGAATATTACTATATACATTGATATATTAAAATTAAATATTTTGATGGATTGTGGTCATGAGATATGCTTTCAGCTTTAGATTTATGATTTGAGGCGTAGAATATTGAGATTTGGCCTCAAGTTTGAAATTTAGGGAAATTGAGATTTAATCCATCATTTGACATTAAAATTTAAACTTGATTATAGATTTGGACTCCGTGGCTTATGGGTAACGTATCCATAATCCATCATTTCCCTTGGTTGATCGTTGAGATCAAAAGAATTTCCTTTCTCATGAAGTCTGCTCAGGCTATTTGTCTTGGAAGCGTGTTATTCTTGTGTTTGTTCTCAAAATCAACTGATTATACATTTTTTGTCTTAGATCTTCACTTGATAGACTTGAAAGATTCCACCTTGTTTGGTATTTTTGTTCATTGATCTTCCCTGGACTGACTCAAAAAATATCACATGCTTACAGCTTCACGATTTTTAACTTCCAAAGTAATCATTGATGGAACCGAATCACACAAAATCTAGTGACAGTTATGCTGCTGATATCTCTTCCATCAGGGAAGCGCAAGTACGCATTAAGCCCTTTGCTCAACAAACCCCTGTCCTCACCTCAGACACGTTAGATTCTATTGCTGGAAGAAAGCTGTACTTCAAATGTGAATGCTTTCAGAAGGGGTGAGCAACTCTTTAACATAGAACGCCAGGGATTTTCTCAAAGTAGTTCCTATATAAGTGTGTTGTAGTGAATTAAAGTTTCTGATATTTTCGCTTCTAATTAAGAGCCATTTGTTCTTGCAATTTATCAGGGGAGCTTTCAAATTCCGAGGGGCATGCAATGCTATTTTTTCACTTGATGATGATCAGGCCACTAAAGGAGTTGTAACTCATAGCAGGTTCATTCAGAGCTTTCTGGTTTCTGTAATAAAAATATCTTCATTTTATTTTTTGGATTTTCCCCTAATCTACTTCCCGTCGAATTCAGTGGAAATCATGCTGCAGCTCTTTCTTTGGCTGCAAAACTGCGGGGCGTCCCTGCATATATAGTTATACCAAAAGATGCTCCAAAATGCAAAGTCGCGAATGTCAAACGTTACGGTGGTCAAGTTATCTTCAGTGAGCCATCGATGCAGTCCCGGGAAGATACTGCAAACAAGGTGTTGCAAGATACTGGTGCTGTTCTTATTCCTTCCTCTAATGATAGGCGCATTATAAGGTAACGCAAGTCTCACTTTTTTTTCTAGGAATCTACACAGAGTGATCTCTACTAATGAATAGTTCTATACTAATATGTTTCTTTATGATCTTTACAGTGGGCAGGGTACAATATCTCTGGAGTTTCTGGAACAGGCTTCGGAAATTGACACTTTAATAGTCCCAATCAGCGGTAAATTCGACAATTTTAAGACTTTGATATATTATTTTCTTGAAATTTTAATTTGTAAATCAGCCTCATTTTCTGATTCGGGATGAAGGAGGTGGTATGATATCGGGAGTTGCATTGGCTGCCAAGGCCATCAATCCCGCCATTCGCATTTTGGCTGCTGAACCACTGGGGGCAAATGATGCTTTCCAATCAAAGAGCAATGGTAGGATTACTAAGTTATCTGAAGTCAACACTATTGCTGATGGCCTTCGAGCTTTTCTTGGAGATCTCACATGGTAAAGTCGAGCTCCTTCTACTATAAATTACTGTCTGCTTATTATGAAAAGCTTTTCCATAGTCAAAATCAAGCCTTTCTTGAACTTCTGGGCATTTACCTTTACCATCAAACAGGCCTATTGTCCGTGATCTCGTGGATGACGTTATAGTTGTTGATGATAAGGAGATAATACAAGCTATGAAACTTTGCTATGAGATTCTGAAGATTGCAGTGGAACCAAGTGGAGCTATAGGCCTTGCAGCTGTTCTTTCTGATGGTTTTCGAAAAAATCCAGTCTATAGTGAATGCAATCATATTGGAATTGTTCTGTCCGGAGGAAACGTTGATCTTGGTGTGCTCTGGAATTCCTTTGATAAATGAGAAACTCTATTAGTCGCGAGAGGCAGATTCAGAATTTGAATTAGTAGTTAGAGTTTGGAATTTTGCCACAACTCATTTGATTTACTGGTTCGGAGTCAATTACCATTTGTTCTTCTTTAGTTATGTTTTTTTCTATATATACATTGTTCGATCCAAAGTTACTTGTTTCAGATGAATCCGTAACTTTCACTCTATGTCCATCCTTGGAAACAGGTGTTATTCAATGTTTCAACTTTTCTATTATTGATCATATTTTTCAATTTTGGTATCGCCAGGATTCATCATAAATTGATTCACTATATGAATATTTATTGTTTTTTTTTTGCACGTTAACTTCTTCTGTTGGTTACCTGCTAATAGTATCTGGTTCGAGCTTTAGTGAGGATTCATATCGTCAATCCTAATTTGTTCTAGGCTGAGACGTAATTGTTATAGTTGTATTCTAGCATCGAATGTAGTTACTACTACAATTATGCTCAGGACAATATAAATATTTCTTTTTATGTATAATATATAGACAATCATGATCCCAGTTTGTATAATATTGTATTGATTTGCATAACTATATACACATGTAAATAGACACCTCTTGTTCTAGACTGAAATTGAGTTAGTTTTTTCATGGACCAAATGTTTTCTTGAGCTGATTCAGCAAGTTCGTGATTTTTTAAATAAAAATGGGGAAATGGAGAGGGGAAGACAGGGAATCAAACTCTTATTAACAAGGTGAAAGTTCGGGTAGCTAACCTAGTGGAGTTACTAAGATTCTCCTGTTTCTTGTTGTTTATGCATGAAAAACGTTTACTTTTTTATTTTTATTTTTTTGATAAAGATGATAGTCGTGCATTTAAATATGCTTGTTTTGGTTAAGTGTTCTGTTAACAGAGGCGGAGCTAGGATTTGAAAGTTATGAGTTCTAGATTCTAAGATTTTACTGTCTCAAGTGTTAGTAATGGATTCTGAATTTATTTGGTGATTTTCCTAAATGCATATACATGATTTGAACCAAAGCTAGAGAATGCTGCCGAACCCCTGATAATGCTGCCTCTATCCATGTGTTTCTGTATCTGCATCTTGTTTGTTGGTGATTGAGGAAGTTGGTTATCTCATTGAGGGGTTGGATTTTAAGGTAGCGGATGTATAATAATGTTGTGAGTATGTGACCACTGACTTATAAGTTATGTTGCTCGGACTCTCTTCAAGGTGTGTGTTGGGTCCTCCAAAAATAGTGCATTTTTGAAGGATTTGACAGGGGTGTTTTTACATATGGTTATTTGGTTGATTAGTTTGTGTATCTGGATCCAGAGGTGGAGCAAAGGTAAAGGGGTTCAATTGAATCTGTTTGCTGAAAAAATGTTTTATTGAATCCCTTGACACAGAGGCGGATCCAAATTTTGAACTTTATGGTTTCAAGTTCTTAACTTTGTTGCATCCCATTCAAATCCATTATCTGTTCTTATTTAGTGAATCTTTTAACATATATACTAGGTCTGAGCTAAAGTTACTGGTGTTGATGAACTCGTAAATTGTGAACTACATCCACTCATGCCTCGCGTGAGGAAAAATTCTAGTGTAGTGGTAAAGAGGTTAAAAAAATTGTTTTAGGTCATTGGTTCAAATCCTTTGTGTAAACTCTAGTATTTGTAGCCAATACCAACTAGTTTAAGGTTGAGGCCTAGCTGATTGAGCGATTAGAATAACTAGTTCGAGCCGAAGACAGTTCGTTCAAATTGTGGGTGATGAGGGCAAAAGACTGATAAGTCTGAGTGCAGTACATTGAAGTCCTTTGGGATACGGAATGCCCTTTGTTCCATAGGAAAATATGAGTATTATGATTGATTCCCCATTGCCAAGTTCACAAAATTTGTCATGTTATATGATATCCTTGTTTTTATTGGAAGTGTATTCTTCTTGTGTCAACTGATTATATGTTTCTTGTCTTAGTTCTTCATTGGATAGATTTGAGAGATTCCTCATGTTTTCAGCTTCAGGAGTGTTGTCTTCCATAGTAATTATTGATAGAACCAAACTGCCCAACATCTAGCAATGATGCTGCTGCTGATATCTCTTCCATCAGGCAAGCTCAAGTATGCATAGAGCCTTTTGCACACTAAACTCCTGTCCTCACCTCAGAAACTTTAGACTCTATTGCTGGAAGAAAATTGTACTTTGAATGTGAATGCTTTCAGAAGGGGTCAGAAGATCATTAACATAGAGTGGAAGGATTTCTTTCAAAGTAGTCCTGTATAAGTGTGTTATAGTCAACTAGAGTTTCTGCTATTTTTCGCTTTTATAGGTAAGGGCCATTGTTCGTGCAATTTATCAGGGGAGCTTTTAAATTCCGAGGGGCATGCAATGCTATTTATTCACTTGATGATGATCATGCTGCTAAAGGAGTTGTAACTCATAGCAGGTTCGTTTATATCTTTCTGGTTTCTGTAGTTTACTATCTATTTCGTGGATTACGTCATAGTTGTTGACGATGTAGAGATAATATCAGCTATGATACTCTGCTATGAAATTCTAAAGATTGGCCTTGCTGCAGTTCTTTCCAATAGTTTTAAAACAAATCCAGCCTACAGTGAATGCAATAATATTGGCATTGTAATTTCTGGAGGCAATGTTGATCTTGATGTGCTTTGGAATTCTGTTAACAAATGAAAAACTTTGTATTCAAACTCTCCCCTCATTGGAACAAACTTCTATACGATTCATGTATTCTCGCAATTTCTTGTTCTTTGATTTTTGTTTCACATTATTTTTTTTAACTGTTCTTTGGTTCTGAATGCTCTGTACTGCACTGAAGAAGCCTCTTGGTCTCTTTTTCCCAAGCCCTTCTACCCCTAGCTCCTTTCTTTCACTTCTACGCGGATTTCTAACAAGCCAATTTGATAACTTTGGTTTTTCAAACACACTCTTGATATCTTTGCTTTTTCTAACGAGCCAATTTGATAAATGTTATCTGGCATTTACCTCTACAGTCAAACAGGCCTATCGTCCTCGATCTCGTGGATGACGTCATAGTTGTTGATGAAGAAGAGATAATACAAGCTATGAGACTTTGCTATAAAATTCTAAAGATTGCAGGGGAGGCAAGTGGAGCTATTGGCCTTGCAGCAGTTCTTTCCAATAGTTTTAAAATAAATCCAGCCTATAGTGAATGCAATAATATTGGCATTGTAATTTCTGGAGGCAATGTTGATCTTAGTGTGCTTTGGAATTCCGTTAACGAATGAGAAACTGTGTATTTAATCTTCCCCCTCGTTGGAACAAATTTCTATATGAATCATGTATTCTCGCAAATTCTTGTTCTTTGATTTTTGTTTCACATTATTATTATTATTATTATTATTATTATTATTATTATTATTTTTACTGTTCTTTGGTTCTGAATGCTCTGTACTGCTTTCCTTCTTAGCTGTCATTTTCCCGCTACTGTCTTATTTTCTTTTTTTATAACTGCTTGCTTTGATGCTCTAGAGCCGATGGTCTTTCGGAAACAAATTCGCTACCTCCACGAGGTATGGGTAAGGTCATATACTCTACCCTCCCAGACCCCACTTGTGAGATTACACTTGGTATGGAAGTTCCATCGAATGTTGAGTCAATTTCTGTGATTTAGCTACTGAGTATTGGGGCATCTTTCTGCTCAGGTACTGTAAGTTCTTTCCAGCCATTAAGGTTCATTCTTTCCCTCTTAGTTCTCTTTGTGTCTACTGTCCACTAATACTGGTTCTTGATTTTAGAATTTTTTTTTAAAAAATTGCTGTAATGGGTGTTAAAAACTATCTGAAGTTGAGTCTGTTTCTCGTGGAGCAAGTAAATTTTGAGCTGATTCAGTAAAGTTGAGAATGTCAAATGTTTTGGTGGTCAGGTTATCCCGAGTGAGCCATTGATTCAGTCCCGAGAGGATTCTGCAAACACGGTGTTGCAAGATACTGGTGCTGTTCTTTTCCTTCCTTTAATGCTGGGTGCTTGATAAGGTAACACTGTTTTTCTTTATCATTTTTGAATAAATGATACTTGGTTCCACTCTGTCGTTATTCTGGTCATAGTAATTTATCTGATGCATGTATTATTATTCATATTTTCATCATACGTAGTGGCAAAATACAATGTTTATTATCTCATACATATTGTGGCAAAATATAATAATAAATGTATACAATCAAGAAAAAAAAAATTCAATCAAACCCTCTCTGCATCATATTTGGGTAATATCTAGAAATTTGTGTGTATCTGGAAAGGAATAAGTTACCTATGTAAGAGTTCTCTTACCCTACACTTGTTTCCTTGATAGCATGGGTTAAAATTTCTTTCTTCTCCTTCTCAATACATGTATCTTAAAGAACCTGTTTCCTTTCTTATTATCGATACTTGCATCTTCTGCTGCAACAACTTTCAATTTCTTTGATTTTTTTGTTGGTGTTCATTGAATGACCGCTTTTTTATGGGGTTATTGCGGAACTTAGTTCTCCTCTCGGCTCCTAAAGCAGCAACAACCCCTGCATTGTTATCTTCTTGAGTGAAAATGCACAAATCAAAGTATGGACAATCTTGATAAGAATGTTGTTTAGAGGGTAATACCTTGAGTAAGCCTTTAGAAACCATTCGATACACATAAACAACATATTTGTTAAGGAATTGAGGAAGAAGCAAAACCATGAGACAGAGAATAAGAACAAATTAAGAAAATTAGGATTTGGTAAGATTTGAGAGAATTAACTGATAGACATACAGTCTATTAAGCCTTCAAAAGGGGAATGGAAACAAACTAGTGAATTTGCTATAAAATGGTAAATGACGCCATATTTTGTAATATTTTAAAATAGAACTATGCCTTTTAGATAAAGTAGCTATATTTGCTTAGTTAGGTATAACTGATTTATGAGTGAATAGTGGGCTGGACCATTAATCCTTAAAAAGGGGACAGGACACAAGCTAGTGAATTTTCTAGAAAATGGTAACTGACGCCACATTTGGTAATATTTTAAAACTATAACTATGTATTTTGATATAGTAACTATATTTGCTTCGTTAGGTAACTAATTTATGAGTGAAGAAGGGGGCTAGACAACATACAAGTATATAAGGTCTATTAGGGTAAGAGAGCTCATGGTTCATTTGATAAATAACTTTTTGCTCGAAGGAAGTGGCTGGAACTTTATTTGAGCCGATAGTGAAGCTCTCATCAATTTAAGCTTCAGGTTAAAATTTATTTTGTTCATAGCTTTATTGGTTCCTTTTTTAAACAATTTTTTTGTTAATAAGGATATGCTAGAACTTGATAACGATATGATGTAGAGTCCAAATGGAGCAGATGTGATGAGAGAATCAACACATCTGTGATGATGGTCACATCCATTTTCATTTAACTGCTTTCTTTTGTTCTTTTGAAAATGTTGTGTAGTAAGAAATGACGACGATTTAATGATTCTATAATGATTCCTATACTGTGAAGATGTTTTATCATTTGACAGAAAGATTGAAACTTGATTATAGATTTAGATTCCGTGTATGTCATTGATCCATCATTTCCCTTGGTTGATTCTTGAGATTAAAACAATTTCCTTTCTCTTTAAGTCCAATTTGTCATGTTATATGATATTATTTTTCTTGGAAGCGTATTATTCTTGTGTCTGTTCTCAAAGTCAACTGATTAAACGTTTCTCGTCTTAGATCTTCTCTAGATAGGCTTGAAAGACTCAACCTTGTTTGGTATTTTTGTTCTTTTGATCTTCCCTGGACTGACTCAAAAAATTTCACATGTTTTCAGCTTTGCAATTGTTAACTTCCATAGTAATTATTGATGGAACCGAATCACACAAAATCTAGTGACTGTTATGCTGCTGATATCTACTCCATCAGGGAAGCTCAAGTACGCATTAAGCCCTTTGCGCAACAAACTCCTGTGCTCACCTCAGACTCTTTAGATTCTATTGCTGGAAGAAAGCTGTACTTCAAATGTGAATGCTTTCAAAAGGGGTGAGAAACTCTTTAACATAGAACGTCAGTTCCAATGTAAGCGTGTTGTAGTGAATTAAAGTTTCTGCTATTTTCGCTTCTAATTAAGGGCCATTTGGTCGTGTAATTTATCAGGGGAGCTTTTAAATTCCGAGGGGCATGCAATGCTATTTTTTCACTTGATGATGATCAGGCCACTAAAGGAGTTGTAACTCATAGCAGGTTCATTTAGCTTTCTGGTTTCTGTAATAAAACTATCTTTATTTAATTTTTTGGATTATCCCCTAATCTACTTTCCGTCGAATTTAGTGGAAATCATGCTGCAGCTCTTTCTTTGGCTGCAAATCTACGGGGCATCCCCGCATATATAGTTGTACCAAAAGATGCTCCAAAATGCAAAGTCGCGAATGTCAAACGTTACGGTGGTCAAGTTATCTTCAGTGAGCCATCGATGCAGTCCCGGGAAGATACTGCAAACAAGGTGTTGCAAGATACTGGTGCTGTTCTTATTCCTTCCTCTAATGATGGGCGCATTATAAGGTAACGCAAGTCTCACTTTTTTTTCTAGGAATCTACACAGAATGATCTCTACTAATGAATAGTTCTCTACTAATATGTTTCTTTATGAGGTCTTTACAGTGGGCAGGGTACAATATCTCTGGAGTTTCTGGAACAGGCTTCGGAAATTGACACTTTAATAGTCCCAATCAGCGGTAAATTCGACAATTTTAAGACTTCGATATATTGTTTTTCTTGAAATTTTAATTTGTAAATCAGCCTCATTTTCTGATTCGGAATGAAGGAGGTGGTATGATATCAGGAGTTGCATTGGCTGCCAAGGCCATCAATCCCGCCATTCGCATTTTGGCTGCCGAACCAATGGGTGCAAATGATGCTTTCGAATCAAAGAGTAATGGTAGGATTACTAAGTTATCTGAAGTCAACACTATTGCTGATGGCCTTCGAGCTTTTCTTGGCGATCTCACATGGTAAAGTCGAGCTCCTTCTACTATAAACTACTGTCTGCTTATTTTAAATCTTTTTTCATAGTCAAAATCAAACCTTTCTTGAACTTCTGGCATTTACCTTTAACCATCAAACAGGCCTATTGTCCGCGATCTCGTGGATGACGTTATAGTTGTTGATGATAAGGAGATAATACAAGCTATGAAACTTTGCTATGAAATTCTGAAAATTGCAGTGGAACCAAGTGGAGCTATAGGCCTTGCTGCTGTTCTTTCAGATGGTTTTCGAAAAAATCCAGTCTATAGTGAATGCAACCATATTGGAATCGTGCTTTCCGGAGGAAACGTTGATCTTGGTGTGCTCTGGAATTCGTTTGATAAATGAGAAACTCTATTAGTCGCGAGAGGCAGATTCAGAATTTGAACGAGTAGTTCAACTCATTTGATTTACTGGGTTCGGAATCAATAACTATTTGTTCTTCTTTAGTTAAGTTTTTTATATATATATATACAATGTTCGATCCAAAGTTACTAGTTTCAGTTGAATCTGTAACTTTCACTCTATGTCCATCCTTGGAAACAGGTGTTATTCAATAATTCAACTTTTCTATTATTGATCATATTTTTAAATTTTCGTATCGCGAGGATTCATCATTATTTGATTGACTATATAAATCTTCATTGTTTTTTTTTTTGCCTGTTAACTACTTTCTAATAGTATTTGATTTGAGCTGTTAGTGAGGATTCATATTGTCGATCCTAATTTATTCTTAGACTGAGACGTTATTGTTTTATTGTTGTTATTGTTTTATTCTAGCATTGGATGTAGTATTACTCATATAAATATTTCTTTTTATGTATAGTATAGACAAACATGATCCTAATTTGTATAATATTATATTGATTTGCATAACTTATATACATATGTAAATGAACATCTCTTATATACTTGCTATCATAAATAAACATGAAAAAATCGACAAATTGTTTGCTTGTATAAATCCAAAGTCGAGGATATAGAAGTCAGTTGAAATCAAATTGATGGTACATTGATGTATTATGTCTTATATATATAGATAATACTTTCATATAGACATAATATATAAACATGATTCTTAATTTGATTTTACGTGAAAATTACGACCTTTAAATTCTGAATTTGAACTAGCCGTTCGAGTTTGGAATTCTACCACAATTCTTTGATTTACTAGGTTTGAAATCAATTGCTATTTTTACTACTTCCGGAGTCCATCCTCTGAAACAAGTGTCATTCAAATTAACATGTTTTGACGGTAATATCAAATATGCTATTAGCTTATTAACCATGTAATGTTTATTTTATTTTCTTTCTACCATAAGTTGATATTAACAGTTTTTGACAGTAATATTAAATATGCTCTTAGCTTATTAACCATATAATTTTGTTTTTATTCTCTTTCTACCATAAGTTAATATTAACAGATTTTGGCAGTAATATCAAATATGCTCTTAGCTTATTAACCATATAGTTTTGTTTTTATTCTCTTTCTATTATAAGTTGATATTAACAGGTTTTGATAGTAATATCAAATATGCTCTTAGCTTATTAACCGTACAATGTAGTTTTTGTTTTCTTTCTACCACAAGTTGATATTAACGAGTTTTGATAGTAATATCAGATATGCTCTTAGCTTATTAAACATATAATGTTGTTTTTATTTTCTTTCTACTATAAGTTGATATTAACAGATTTTGATAGTAATATCAAATATGCTCTTAGCTTATTAACCGTATAATTTTGTTTTTATTCTCTTTCTACCATAAGTTGATATTAACAGGTTTTGGCAGTAATATCAAATATGCTTTTAGCTTATTAACCGTATAATGTTATTTTTATTTTCTTTCTACCATAAGTTGATATTAACGGATTTTAACTGTAATATCAAATATGCTCTTAGCTTATTAACCATATAATGTTGTTTTTATTTTCTTTCTATCATAAGTTGATATTAACGGATTTTGACTGTAATATCAAATATGTTCTTAGCTTATTAACCATATAATGTTATTTTTATTTTCTTTCTACCATAAGTTGATATCGGCTTTATGAAGTTATTGTTGCCTATTTATTTGTTGTTAGCATACAAGTTTGATTTTAAGTACTCACTCCACTCCATTTTTCATGAACATATCACTATTCGAGTATGTATTTTTTTATTTTCAAACTTTAAATATTTCACATAAATTAAAGCATAAAACAATAGTTAAATTCAACAAATTTAATAAAGAAAAAAAGGGGATTAACTTTGTGTATTAAAATTTGAAGAAGAATCAAACCACAAGAATTCATAACACATATTATTAATTTTTCCTATATAGAGGAATTAAAGAATAGTCGGAACATAAAAGTATATCGCATACAATATTACTTTGTATGTTTACAAAAAAAAAAATTTATTACTTCATGATCATAGAAATAATTTTACTAATACATGTACTCATATCAATATTCCTTTCAAAAATTTAATAAAATAAAATAAATATCGAAAAAGAATTTACCCTTAAACATATGAGTTAGGGGTGAGTATGGTATGGCGTATATCTAATTAGTATATTACATCAAAATTTTAATAATCTGGTTTTGGTATTACGATATTTGGTATGGTATGCATTTTAATTTTTTTTATATTTGATACGGTATTTGGTGTTTAGAAATAATATACCGAAATAGCGAATATCATACAGAAGCATAATTTATATATATAATAAAATACTAACAAATATGAAACCTAGTATTATGTAAACTAAATGTTTATAAGACGAAACTTTGACTACTCTATTTTGATTGAAATTTAATTGATTAGCAAAAGGAGTTATTTATGCTTTATCTTGAATATATTTTTTTACACATATAATTTGTTCGTATGATATAATTGAAACTGTTTTTTAATTCCTAATACTTTATTTCACGAATATATATTAGTAGAAGTTGAACAAATTATAGTTATCGATTTATCATATCCTTGAATATCAAAATCGAATTTTAAAATACCGAAATAAATTAGTTTGATAATAGGAAATCAAAAAAATAAAAAAAAAATAAGAACATCAGACTAAATACGGCGTCGTTTATCTCGTCTTCCTGTATTTTAACAAACTTTTTAGGGTTTTAGAGTCCCCTTCTCATCACTATGAGCTCTACAGCCATGGATACCCAACCCCCTCCTCCGCCACCATGTTGGAGCAACATAGTGAAGCAACAACCGCCGCCACGGCCACCACCGCAAATTACTACTACTCCGGCCACCGTCACTGCCGCCGTAGCTGCAGAAACGGCGGCGAAGGTAGGTAATGGAGTTTTGGTAGGGAGCTGTAAGTCGACGAAGGGGATAGCAGTGGCTGTGGTAGATGCAAACGCTATAATTCAAGGCGGAAATAAGCTGAATCATTCGGCTGATCGGTTTGTTACTGTACCTGAAGTGCTTGCGGAGATTCGTGACCGGAACTCCCGTCATTCACTCAATTTACTTCCGTTCACTATTGATACCACGGAGCCTTCCCCTGATTCTCTTAAAAAAGGTTGGAAATTTTTCAATTTTTTTTTTTTTGCAAAAAATCACGAGCTGATTGGTTACCCGATACCGATATTGATGGGAGGTATTAGGTATCCGGTGGAATAATCGAGTTGCAAACAACCTGTGTTTATGTATTAGGGCTCGAATTCGTGACCTATGGTTAAGTGTTTTGTTGAATGTATAGTTTGGTAGATTTGTTAGAAAAAATTATTTTGATTGCATTGGTTTAGTTACATCTTACATGTAAGTGATTTCACTTATTCGCCTTTAACTCTCTGTTTGGATGGTTGTTACTTATTGTTTAAGTATGGTATTGTATTGCATTGTGTTGTATTATATCATACTAATGAATCTAACGTTTAAGATTGTATCGCGATCAACGTAAAAGAGAAGTTGTATGCTAGCCATCTATCTATATAACAATGGATTTAAACGATGCAAATACATTACAAGTTACAGTCAAAACAATTGTATTTAAACTAATAATATAGTACAACGGGTAACAACCATCCAAACAAGGTGTAGAGATTGATCGTTTGATTGACTAGTTATATTCTAGTCATCTATCTATATTAAAAGCGTCATCTTTAATTTGGGCTTGGGATCGACAGCGCGAATAAGCTCACAAAGGCTACTGTGTGTTTTGGGTGGTTGGAGGTGTTAGGAAAAAATATTTTATCTTGCTGAAAGAAACACTAAGGATATTTGTTGAATATGTTGTGTTACCTGGCTTTGCAGTTATCAGCTTTGCAAGGAGTACTGGTGATTTGCACACACTTTCTGATGTGGATCTCAAGCTCATTGCTTTAACTTACACATTGCACGCTCAATTTCATGGAACTCAGCAGCTCCGAGATTGCCCTCCAGCTATTCACATGATTAATGTAAAAAGGTTGCCGGAGAAGGACTTGCCTGGATGGGGCGCTAACATCTCTAATCCGGAAGAATGGGAAGCAATAGAACACGCACTTGATGAAGGAGCAGACACTACCTCTAGAATTCTTCCCTTGAAAGATTTGAGCTTGAATGTTATTCCTCTTGATCAACAAAGTGGTAGAGATGGTTCTGTCGTGAATGGTGGTGATTCTCATTCTGAGAATCAGATGGATTTCGATGATGGCTTCAGTAAACCTCAAAAGTACTTGCCACAGAAAAAAGAGGTGAAGATTGATGGTAAGAAGATGGTTGCTGATGGAATTGATGCATCACAGGGACAATATGACGATCATGGTGATGATTGGCTACCTGCTGTGAGCAGAAGTACTCATAGGAGATTTCTCAGGCGAAAAGCTAGACGTGAAATGTCTGAAACATCATCTAAAGTGGATGATTTACAAGATGCAACTGAAAATACAGTCGATGAAAACCTCGAAAACTGTCAATGCGATGATATCTCTATGCACCAAATCCCTGAAGAAAATCCTGAGGCTAATGCCGAGGATGGTAATGTTTCTGAAGTAAGAGAAGGTGAAGAAAAATTGTCTATGATTTTGTCTCAGATGCGGCTTGAAGAAGATTCTGCTAAAGCTCTTCAAGATGACGCAGATGTAAACATTTCCAATGAGGGGCCTGAATCAAATGATGCTAATCAAGACGGTAAAGAATTTGAAGAAGATGAAAGGGAGGATTTCGTCTGTGCAGATGTAGGAGCGGAAGATGCGGAGATGTCCAGCCAGATGGATGAGAGCGTTGAGACGTCGTTTGTGGATGATAACAGCAGTGAACAAAGTTGGATGTTAAAATCTTTGTCCGAATCAAGTGTGGCCTGTGTGACAGCTGATTATGCAATGCAAAATGTTATTCTTCAAATCGGTTTACGCCTTGTGGCACCTGGAGGAATGCAGATCCGTGAGCTGCACAGGTATGTAAAAGCTGTTGTAATATCCATTGTCTATTGTTCATGTCATAAAAGTTGCCAGAGTTGTTATGATTGCTGCAAGCGGACTATTGACATACTCCGAATGATCCAGTTAATACACTGCTGCCTTAGATGCTAGGAATCCTATTATTTGATTGCATCATTTGCTTATAGTAGCGTATCTGTTTTCAGGTGGGTACTGAAATGCCATGCCTGTTATAAAGTGACAACAGATGTTACTAAGATTTTCTGTCCCAATTGTGGAAATGGGGGCACTTTACGCAAGGTAGCAGTGACTGTTGGCGAAAATGGTATTGTGATTGCAGCACGCAGACCACGTATATCCTTGCGAGGGACAAAGGTGAGAACGACATCTCCTTTCCTAAATATGTCCGACTGTTACACTTCTATAAATCATAACAGCAGCCTAATTAAAAACAGTAACTTGAGTAATATTCTGAGATAAGTTCATATTTGTCATTGCTTCTGTACATTTTTTTTCCCCCAATCAAATTACAACAGAATGCATTCAAGAATCAAATTTGAGTGGTCTGTGAAGCATAACCATGAAAGTTCTCTCTAAATTTTAGTTAGTGATTTTGTGTTACTTACACCCTACACATAACACACGTGGAGGGGACTTCTACATTCGTTTTAGAGTCTAATCAGACGCTGTAACCAATGCTTGGAATTTCTCTTGTCCAATTTCATGCTCGGACACTTCAAAAATGTCATCGAATCCGTGTGGGATCTCCAAAAATGCATAATAGCTTTTTGGGGAATCTGGCGCACACTCAGACAATATTGTTGAACTCAGTCCGAGCAACGTAGCTAGAATGTGAAACATTTTTGCTGATTGCTCCCTTTGCAGTTCTCCCTGCCTTTACCTCAAGGGGGTAGAGGTGCTGTTACCAAGAACCCAGTGTTACGCGAGGACCAGCTTCCGCAGAAGTATCTTTATCCTAAAACAAAGAAGAACAAGGTTGGTTTCAGCAAAAGATGTTCCTTTTTTTCTTTTTTCTTTTCAAGTAATATGATGAACATTACATTTTCGCGCTGCGTGAGAAGTTGAGTTGATTTGTTTGTTCTCTGTAGGGAGATGACAACATATTTACTCCGGACACTATTTTTCTCAACCATACTAGTAAGAAGGCTCCTCTGCAGCCCCCTGTTCGCAAGGCACTAGCTGTTTTCAGCGGGAAGAGAAATCCTAACGACAATCATTATTCTCGCGCTAAGCATTAGTTTGAATTTTTCGAAAAAAAGACTACCCTTATGAATTCACATTTTTGTACGAGTCGATCTGGGTTTTCTATACTAGTCCATTATATAGTTGGATGCCCTGAAGATCAATGTTACCAAATCCTTTTTTACAGATTATTCTTTTTTGTGATTGTTTATGGATGGTCTCAGGAATATGTTACTGTTTGATTAAAAATATTATATGATATTTTCATTCTTAGTATATACGGTGTCAACTTGGGGACGGAAGAAGGAGAAAGTGGACAACTAATATGGGACGATGTGTAGCTTTCCTCTGGGTTGATTCATTATCCATTGAGTTTTGAATTGTGCGACTCTTTGATATATCTTAGTTGTCAAAAATAATGTCTCGATATTTAAGGTCGTAAAGGGTCGTTTGGTAAGTGAAATAAGTATAATAATTTTGATATTAAATTTTTGATCAACTTTATCTTGTGTTTGGCGTGAGGTATTGGGTAATTTTCGAGATTATTTTACTCCACCATTTGTACTAAATTTATGGGATTACTCTCCCATATGGAAGTTTAGGATAAAATAGTGTCATACCATATCTTGTACATCAAACGAGATTGAACTACTACTATTTATGATTGGAATTCTAAATTTTAGTCATGTCTTAAATTTGACTTTATAAAAATTAACTTCAAATATTGTAATGTTTTAAGTTGTGGGATATACGAGATACAATACTAACAATATATTAAGTATAATTTTATAAGAGAGATCTGAGAAAAATAATGCGTTACAGAGCTAATTATGCATGTATTTTTGAAAGGTTAAAAAGTTGTTTTCGATAAGCTTTTAACTCAAGAATAATAGGAGTGAAGAAACCAAACAAAAGACTAAACAAGGCAAGAAAATAAAAAAAATATGTATATTAACTAGAACAAAATAATATAATAATCGACGTACAAGGTAGGAACAATAAATAGTAAAAAAAATTAGAAGAAATAAGAAACTACGAGAGTTGTAGTATGAAAATTAAAAATGAATAGAGCGTATAGTATAGTGGCGGAGCCAAGAATTTAATAAAAGATGTACAATTTTTTTTCTTACACTTTGTTTGGATCATTGTTACCCATTGTTTCATAATATATTGTATTATATTGTATTGTACTTTATTGTACTGTACTGTAGGGTAGATATAATGTTTGGCTAAACTGTATTGTTTGTTATTGTTTTATAACATTTTAATTGTTTGATATGGTCATATCATGCTGTATTGTAATTTATAAATTTACTAAGATATCCTTAATTATTCGAGGGTAGGAAGTTTGATTAGATTTAAATAATTAAGATAAAGAGTAAAATAGTATTTTGAAATATCATGTAAATATATAATTGGAAAATGAAATTAAGTAACAACAGGAACACACTAAATTGGTTGTCCATAAAATAGGGGTTTTCATTGTTACGTAACAACGGAAATTTAACAATACAATACAATACATTTTAAGGAACCATCAAAACAACCATTGTAGATATAGTAACGATACAACACAATACAATGAATACCAATGATCCAAACATAGTGTTATTGTGTTAAAGGGTACACAAATTTAATATATATACATGAACCTAACCTTTTACATTTATATACCATATAATATTTCAACAAAAGATATGCACTGAACCACTCTTTATGCCCAAGGTCGCGTCGACCATATGTGCTAGTATGGAAAGATAAACCGATATGACAACATTCAAACCTAACATTTAACCTTCATACACCACATAATTTCTCGACAAAGATGTTCATCGAACGATTCTTTGCCTAAGGTGGCTCTGCCCATTTGCTATTATGAAACGACACAACACTTTTAAAACGGTATATAATTTTAAAAAAAATATATATATACACCACATAATTTCTCGACAAAGATGTTCATCGAACGATTATTTGCCTAAGGAGCCTAAAGGGTGAAAAATATTAACAAAAATTTTAAAATGGTATATAATTTTTAAAAAAAACTAAAGCGGCAAAATCGCTCACTAAGTAGCGATTTTATCTGTCGAAAAAAGTAAAACCGCTGCTATAAGAGCGATTTGTTAAATTTGACTTTTTTTAAAAAAAAAAATTTTTAAACAAAATCGCTCCCGAAGGAGCGATTTTCAAATATATATATTTTATTATGTTTTGGTTATGTCGCTGCTGAGGCAGCGACTTCAGTTTAATTTTTCTTTTTTAACTTTTTTTTTTTAAGTTTAAATTTATTTTTTTAAAAAAAACATATCCCAGCGGTTTTTAATTAAATTTTTTTATTTATTTTTTAAAATCAAATTGCTGCCAAGGCAGCGATTTTAAATTAAAATTTATTTTAGCGATTTAATTTTTTTTTTAAAAAAAAATTAATTAAAAACCATTGCGATTTGATTTTTTTTTTTAAAAAAAAATTATTTAAACTTTTTTTTAAAAAAAAGCAAAAAAAAAAAAGAAATTAAGCTTAAGTCGATGCCTCAGCAGCGACATATTAAAAAAAAGAAAATTTTAGTTTGGAAATCGCTCCTTTGGGAGCGATTTTGTTTAATTTTTTTTTTAAATAAAAAATCAAATTTAACAAATCGCTGCTATTGCAGCGATTTTACTTTTTCAAGCAGACAAAATTGTACCGTTTTGGTTAAAAAAAATTCATATACCGTTTTAGAATTTTTATTTCACCCTTTACGCTTCGGACTCATAAGTTAGAGTTGCGTATGTATCTATATATATATAATTAAAAAAAACAATTTTGCATAACGACAACCTAATTATCATATAGTTGCATGTTAATTTCTTCAAGGCGGCATTTATATGCATGAAAGAATATTTATTTTCTAAAAGTAGTAGCCTAATTTGAATTTATAAATCATATACCTAACTTTTCATACTGAAAATCTGGGAAATACGTAGAAAAGTCATATTTTTTTTAAAAAAAAAATTATCAACTTGTACTACATATTTAATTATCCAAACATATATATATTTTCCATATATCTTGACTTTTACTATCCAATCATCTTTACGTGTGAAATCGAAAAAAAAAAACACTTCATAATCTTATTTTTTTTCAAAGCGAATTCATAATTTAAAGTTTAATGGTTCTAAATTTTACATTATTACGTGTGAACACATGAAATGGCCGTGATCACTGCTAATCATCGCACTATATCAATCGATATCTATAATGTTTTTTTTTTTTACTAATTACGTTATAAATAATACGATTGTATAAATATTTTTTTTACGCGATTTGATTTTTCATTGACGTTTGAAGTTCTCAATGGGTACATAAATTTTAAAATTGACCTTACTTTTCCAAATTAAGGAAAATGGATGGAAAAAGTGCGTAGTTAGTCACTATCAGTTTAATTACTAATTAAGTGATTAGCAAGCAAATGATGTAATCAATTATTAACAAAACGAATAATTAGTTGTAATTATGTCCCAAGTGGATAAAAGTGCTAAATTCTTTTACCTATTTAATTATAATTAGTTTTGGCCAAGTGGAAAAAAAGTGATCTTTTTTTAAAATTTTTTTTTTGTTTGTATACAAGATTTTCTAACTTTGGCCTTGTTTGGTTATAACTAAAAGATTATTAACGTTTGATTTTATTATTATATTGTATTGTATTATAATGTATGCATGCATTTGTTTTGTTGAATATATTATTAGGACAAATTACATAATACTATTTCGTTAGTATATAACACTATAAGAAAATTATGAATTATATGGGGATTTTTTTGGGAATTAGTATGAAAATTTACTAGGAAAATAAGTTTATTACGGATTTTTATACTAATCCCCAAGAAAATCGACATGTAATTCACGCTTTTCTTGTAGTGTAATCATGGCGGAGCCACATGCAGTGAAGGGGCCGACACCCCTTTGTCGAAAAATTACGTTGTATAGCTAGAATTAAAATATTTTTTATGTATATTTATATTACATATTGACACTCCTTGACTTCTACACGATTTTATTTCTTTATATTTTGACACCCCTTAAACCAAATTTTAGCTCCGCCACTGAGTGTAATACGATAGATAAGCTTACAAAAAAATTGGGACAACAAAAATAAATAGAATTATTAGATAATACACAAAGCTAAATGAGTTGGAAAAAATAAGGTAAAAATTCGATCACATCATATAAAATGAGATTTTTCGTTATATGAATTTGATGATATGACATAACAAATTTAAATGACAGTCAAAACCGATGTTATATTAAACTAACAACACATACAATAACATAATACGTAGCAATTATCTAACAAGTTGTAATCGCGAAACACCTTAGTATAGTTATCTTAACTATACTAACAAATTAAGACGAACGGTCAAGTTTTGCCTCCTGAATTACGTGAAAGGTTCAAATTTACTCGAAATTTTAATAATTAGCTTTCATCTTTTGAAAATAAAAACATAATTAGTCCGTTTTAGTAACAACTAACAACAATAATACTTTTGACTCGAACTATTAACAGACGATGCGTAAATTTATTTTATTTCGCATAATTTGAGAGAAATTTTGACCATTTTGCCCTAATAACTTTATTGTTGATCTCATCTAGAAAACTAACTAAAAATTAATTCATACACACAACCGAGTATATTGACTCCTCCTAAAAATAGAATTGGTATAAGTCATGTAATTAAATTCAGTCAAAATTTTGGTTTATATTTAATATACAAATACAATTAATTAATTTCCCCAGTACAAAATAAGTTGTTATTAAATAATTAAATAGGAGGAGAAATAATAATTATTTTTTGAGTGGGTTCTACCTAGAGTCATGACACTTTCAAACTTATTAGAAAAAAATAACATCAATGTGTAGGGTATATATAATAATGGACAAAGACACAAAAAATAAACAAAACAAACATTTTTTTGTTTTATATATTTATAATTATTATTTTATCTACTTGCCTCATTTTATTTTATTTTTGGAGAAAAAGGATAAATATATCCTCTGAACTATCGTAAATGTTATGTAAATACCTTCCGTCATACTTTTAGGACATTGGTGCTCCTGCCGTCCAAAAACTAGAGAATATATACCGATTATACTAATGGATATACACGTGTCATAATCTTATCCACCGATCAGACATTTATCGACGGATAAGATTGCGCCACATGTCTGTATTTAGTCTTCCGTTAGAGTGAGGACATATATGCTATAGTTTTTGAACGGCAGGGGCAGCGATGTCCTAAAAGTATGATGGAGGATATTTGTATACCATCTATGATAGTTCGGAGGCATATTTGTCCTTTTTTCCTTTTTTATTGTACTTGCAACTCTACTTCGAAAACATTTCTTTTGAGCCCGTCAACAACAACCTCTCTGTAGAGATAAGAATAAGGTCTACAAACATCGTGTGTATATATATGTATATATATCCTAACGTAAAGAAAAATATACAACTATATAATTTCGTAAAAAATTCTGACTCCATGACTAAACAAGAAAGAAACTAAACCCTTGTCAAAGCTACACATAGACATATTCCAAGTCAATGTTATTCAGCTATTTTCAAGTGTGTGACTTTAAAATATGTTATACACTATATATATAAAGCCCTTTCAAGTATATCTCTTATAACTATATACTATATCATTTATTTTTTTAATTCTTTAATTTCACATCTTCTTCTTCTTCTTCTTCCTTCAAGCTCCTAATTCAATTAATTATGGCTAAAATATGTCCTGAATTATTGTTACAACAATCTTCTCCTTCATCATCATCGTCGTCGCCATCGCCTTATATTAAATCTATAAGAGAAACATTTACTATATGGATGAAATCTTTAATTTTCCATGGAAATGGATGTACTATTTTTAATTCCAAAGGTGAAATTGTTTTTAGAGTTGATAATTACCAAGAAAGTTGTAGAGATGAAGTTTGTATCATGGATCTCAAAGGACAAGTTCTCTTCTCAATTAAAAGAGAGGTAATTAATTAATTATAATATTATTAAGCGGAGTCAGAATTTGAACTTTATGAATTCTGAATTCTAAGATACGGTCTCAAGTGATAGTAATTGAGTGTTGAATTCTATCGAACTCACATGTTATATATCTTTGACACCAGTATCTCACGCAACCAAAATCGTAAAAAAAGAATTTAAAAATTTTTCGTTAAAATTTAACTTGTCGGTAAGGTATTTTTGTCGAAAATTGTCGAAAAGCCAATTTCCAACGAATTGTTTTCGTTAAAATTAGCGATTTTCTGATAGTGTTCTTGATGATCGGAAAACATGAGGTTTTGTCATTTTCCTTCACAATTAACTTAATCTTTTAACTTCTCAACATTGATTTAGTCAACAATTAGATATTATTATCAATTTTTTAATACTTTTAAAAATTAAATATTATATTGATTTGTCAATATTATTACTATTAATTTTAATAATATATATATATATTTTATTTTCAGAAATTAAGAGTTTTTGGTCGTTGGAATGGATATGGATCATGTGGTGAAATAAAAGGGAGGCCATTATTTCAAGTAAAAAGGAATTGTGACATTTTTTCAAGAGAAAATGTCATTTGTAATTTTGGGTCATGTGATGAAAATAATGTAGGAATAAATTGCTACAAAATTCAACAATTTGATAGAAATTCATCATATAAAGTTACAAATTCTACTGGCCAAGTTGTTGCAGAGGTTAGTATGTTTTTATCGAATAATCTTTTGTACTGTCAATATATATGTAATAATAAAACTAATTTAAGAGATGAGAATTATGCAAAACTACGTAAAAAGTCTAGTTACATCATCCAACACGATTGTGGAACTACTAAATAGGCACGCACCCCTAGACTTGCTGATTAATTACATGCTAGAGCGTGAATAATATAATACAGAGTCTAATATTAGATACGAAAAATTAAAAATCAAATGAGCTCGGCTATGATATATTATGATACGGAAATGAACATATATAAGAAATTACATTTTCCCTTCACCTTCCGACACGTTCAGAATTTAACATGTGAAACATGAACAATATATGAAGGGTGCCCAATGTGGGGGTAAAATATGAATTGGAATTAATATGGTTCCTAATATCATATGATAAGAAATAGACACTGAACCTAATTTAACTTTAAAAATTATGTGAGTACTATTATTATTATCTTTTAAATGTCGTGATAATATTTAAAAAATTATTTAATGTATAAAAAGTTGAACTCTTTTAGTTAATTAGTTTCTATGTTCTAAAAACATTTTTATGGTGAATTTATTTATAGGTAAAACAAAAGCAATCATCAAGAGGATTTGGGTATGGTGAAGATGTGTTAACTTTAGAAGTGGAACCCAATATAGATCACTCACTAATTGTGGCTTTTGTAATAGTATGTGGATTGATTCATGGAAAATTATGAACGGCTTGATTCCTTATTCAGATTTCGAGCTGTTATTAAGAGGTCGTATATTTCCTTTTCTTGAGGCTGTAAAGGGGGTCGTCTCCTTTCATTTTGAACTTCGTGAGTAAGTAAGTCGTGGCGCTCCTTCCCCACCTCGGGATTAAAATCTTCTTAGCCGTCTCGAACTCCGAGTGCTTTCCAAGGTTAGGGTTGGTGGGGCCTTACAAATATTTGTAACATTATATATGTTGATGAAAATAACATATACTAACCCCACAACAAAATTCCTATAAAATTTCTTCATATGTTAGAATCATTTTAATGTATCATGCGTTTAATTTAAGTAAAAATTAGGCAAATGACATACTGTAAATGATAAATTACATTCTATCCCTATAATATCGATATTTACCAAAAATCCCTTATTTTTAAGAATTCTGGATACTTTATAAAATAGAAATGATACTTAAATATAAATGACTGAATATTTTTTTTTCTGTAACTGTTATAGCTAAAATTTGAGTATCTTTTCATGTGTTGGACATGAAATTTAATGTATCAAAGAAATATATTTTAAATTTAATATTTCGTTTATATATATAGTTTCAATTAGTATTTTGTAAGTATCATGTTAACCTGTTTTTTTATATGTTAATATAAGATGAATTGTATTAAGTATCTTTTCAATCTTATCATGATTTTTGAATATATTTGTTAGTATGTTCAATTAATTTTATTAAGTATCATTTTTAGGTGATCATGATAGAATGATTCTTTGTTTCATTTTTACTTATATTTCGTATATATTAAGGTATCAAATAATAGTATATGTGTATCATACTGTCATACATCTGTTATTTAAGTATCATATTTATATGAATTATTGATAAGTATATAAAAATTAAAGTATCTAATTTAAATTGTGAATTTGAGTATCTTTTTATGTGTTGGACATGAAATTTAATGTATAAAATTTAATTAGTATCATTTGGGATAGAAAAAAAAGATTTTTGTAATTTAATACATCAATAGGAAATTAATGAAATTAAATAAATTAAAGTAGTATATTTTAGTAATTTTTCCTTAATTTAATTTCTCTTTATATGTAAGAAGATATTGAAAGTGATGTAGGGTGATTTTCCTAACATACGAGATTATAAAATCTCCTTATAACATTGTCGTTTAGGTCTTATTATTTTATAAATAAAGTACAATAATATAACGCATCTTTTTATTTGTTTGATTTTTTAAAATTTTCTTTATTTATAAAGTAGCTTTTGTATTTTTTTTTAATCGATGCACTTTATTTCTGAAATTCAAACTCATGATCTTTAAATAGAAGACGAAGATATTTTTTATTTTACCACTATCTTTAATCGTACATTTACTTTAATTAGGTAGAATTTTATATACTTGATTGCTTTTAATTAAATAATTATATACTCCAAAAAGTATATTTTATCACCTTCTTAAAACACTTTCCAAGTCATCCTCTTTGTCATTTACTTTTTATTTATTTATATATATATAAATATTCAAACAAGTTAAAGCATATATATAAGAAAAATCAACTACAATAATTGATAGCTGACACTATATATATATATATATATATATATATATATGCAAATCCAAAACAAAAAAAAAAACATATGTATACTTCTATGCTAAGAATTTTAAGTATTAACACATCGAATTTAAATTTTGAATTCATTTATATTTGTGTAGAACAAAAAGGCAATCATTTTTTTAATAAAAAGTTAATGTTTTTTTAATTATCAGACTGTATTGATCCACTATTTCAAATTCGTATCATATATGTCCCACTATAAGGAAATATGTACGCTTTCATATGGAGTTATTTTATTAATTTAAGAGTTTGAATTTAAAACTTCTAATTAAAACCAGAGTGATCTTAACAAATTTAATCATCAAATATACATTTCGAATATACTGATCGACTAATTCTAATTTAAATTTACGTAATAAATTGATTGATTGGAGTACTAATATTTTTTGAAACAGACCACGTTGAAAATATTAGCATGAATACAAATTGATGGGCTCAACAAACGTGTTCAAGCTTCTAACATTCAAAGATCGTGTTCAATTTATGTGATATAATTTAATTTGTAGATAAATTTATCTTACGTTAAATGATATCAATGAAAAAAAAATATAATTTATAAGTAAATAATCTATAAAAATGATTGAGCTGATACGATATACGATATTTTATTAGGAAAGTTAAAGATCGATTCTTCCGATCAATGTCTTTTCTGTTGAGCTCGTCACGTCCATTACGCACTCGAAAGGTGGCAGATGATTGAAATTAAAATCCTTGATCGTGCAGACATCAAAAGGATTCAATATTTACAAACTTATAAATAATAAAAATATTTCTCGTATATATACAACGTAATTTTCTAGTAAAAAGAAAAATTCTTAGGTAGAAAATACCACCAATCATTACCTACAAAAACAACTTGAAATGCTGTTACACAGCATCTTATTTCTCAAAAGAATTGTAAACTTATATGATAAAACTACTCATTTTTTTGTATTTTATCTGATGGTGTAACTCTATGCAAGGAGAAAATAAATAAAGAATAATAATAAAATTCCTCAGCAATTTACATTTATTTCAATTTAAATCTATTTTACCAGTTCTTTTTTCGTGCTCTTGATGTTTCTCAGTTTCATCGCGAGCTTCTGTCTTTCTCCTTCTACCTCTGCAAATTTGAGGCTTATTTCTGAATATCTACCTTGCATTTCCTTCAATTCAACTTCCATGAACTTGTTCCTCTCCTTCAGTAGTTCCATTTCATTTGATAGTTCTTCGAGATTTCTGGTATTACATGCTGTGCTTTCCATTTCCTCGTCCGAACAACAGCTGTTGTTGCTGCATTGGTATATGCATTGCCAATTAGGAATGTAGAAGAGATACAATTATTGTATAGACATCTAGAATAATTAGTCTTCGACAGTTTATTCACGAGATGTGTATGTATAGTCAAAAAGGCATAATACATATACAAACACTCAAACTTGTCCTCGGCTGTCATATAAGCACTCCAAATTTGAGAGTGCACGTAGAAACACCTCAACTTGGTTACAACTGACAACTAACCCACTCCAACTTGTCCTCACTTTGTCCACCCTGACGTGACACATAAATTTTGGAAATGTCTAGATGATCATTTTGTAAGTTAGAGTGTTCATGTTACACAGTGGAGACGAGTTGAGGTGTAGATGTGTGTATTCAAAGTTGGAGAGTTTATCCCTAGTTGACACCAAGTTAAAGTATCTATCTATGTTTATGCATGTCAAAAATGGACCGCCACTCAAATAGTGCTAAGTTATCCTTGTTCAAGTGACTCAATAGTGATATTTAATGATTTTAATAATATAAACTTGTCGTTATCAAAAGTTATATGATCCTATATAGCTCTGACTCTCCAAAAATATTGTCACACAAACCGACATGCACCGAGCAACATTTTTGAAGGTTCAAGCAACATAGATTTGAACGGCATAAGAATCAATCATGAATGCAGGGCAAGACTCATACCTCTCTGTAGACAATGTTTGAGAGGGATTTTCATCTTCCGTGCCTGTTGTAGTTGTGAGATTTAGATCTTCCATCGCCACCTGTATCAAATGTACCTTCAGTCAGATGAACTTTAAGGGTTAAACAGTGTAAAAATCGTAACATTTTCGAATCAGACCTGACCTAGCAACTTCAATCATGACTAGTTCAAACATCATTGTTGCGGTCTTATGTCTGATGTTTGGTGAAGCGAATTATAATAATTATTGTGACAATGCTAGTGTACACGATAAGGTTCTTGCTGCTCACCTTTAGGGACTTCTGTTCGTAGAACCTTTCTGTGCTCTGTTGGAGTTCTTCTAATCTTCTTTCTAACTCTTCGATTTTGTCTTGAAGATCTTTCTCCTTCTCCATAACTGAATCCTTTGCGTTATCAAGTGCATTTTCCTTCAGCTTGATCTGACACTGTGATGATGGAATGAAAACTTAGATTGATAATACTCATCAATGATCATTTTTTATAAAATACCTCTGCAGGGATAGAGATAGCAAGAGTAAATGCACAACGGATGTCTTACATGAATGTTACCTTGTAGATGGAAACAATCTCAATCATGTTATAAAGTACACGAATAAATCAATTCCAGCAATTTACAACTAGATTTAGGTAGATCAAATGTACGTGAATATTACCTCAAGCAACTTTATTGTCTCTTTTAGACTATCAGAATCCGTGAGCTTTTTTTCCAAACTATTTAATGCATCCTCATTCTTGTTCAGATCCTCTTTCAGCCGGGACAGCTGCTTTCTCAAATTTTCTTTCTCGGATTCATCCTCGAACAAAGACTTCTTCATTTCATTACATTCAGATATAAGTATATTCACTTCCAAATGCAGTTCTAATATTAATGTCTCCTTCTCATCCATAATAGACCTCGTGGCATTTAGTTCCTTCACAGTCTCCATAGCTTCTTTTTCCACTAAATCTAGCCTAGTTTCTAGTTCTCTTCTTTCACTGTGACCTTGCTCGACAAGCAATTGCATGTTCTCAATTGATTTCCTAGTACTTTCCAACTCCTCAATTAGCATATTTTTCTGTTCGGCATGCTGATGAAGGATATTCTTGTCTGCTAATAGATTTTCAATCTCAGCTTTAAGAGAGATGATTTTCTGCGACAAGTGGTGTTCAGTTTCTTTAGCCACCTCTTCTTGTTTTTCTAGTTGTGCGGATTTTGCTTCAATTTCCAACTGCAGTTTTTCCATTTGACCGGACATATCAGTTATCTGGCTAGAAAGCTCAAGCATTTTTGCTTCATAATGCACTCTGATTGATCGGAGTTCCTCAGATGATTTTTGAAGCGTCTCTTCAAAATGCATTATCTGCAGGCGGAGCTCATTAGCTTCATGTAACGCTTTATTTTCGTTCGCTTTTAGTGAGCACATCATTTGCATGGAGAGACTTTTAAGTTCGTCCTGAAGCCGCTCTGCAGTACTAGCAGTGTGCTGTCTTGTCTTCCTCAGTTCTTCTTCAGCTCGTATTGCTCTCTGCTCTTGTTTGACTTTATCACAAGAAAGAGTTTCAAGATCAGCTTCAAATCCCTGTGCTTGATTTTCCAGTTCTTCATCCAGGCTACTGACTTGAGCTTTGAGCTCGCTTATGGTGACCAATGAATCGGAGAGTTCTTTTGCTTGCTCCGTCAGTTCATTCTCCAAACTTGTAATCCGTCCTTCAAGTTCCCTTACAGTTGAATAAGAAGTTGCACATTCATATTGCATCTTCAGTTGTTCCTGAAACTCGCTTTGCTCGAGTTTGTATAAGATATCATGGTTTTCTTGCTTCAGTATCTCATTGTCGAGGACAAGTTGCTCCATCTGCATCTCTAAGTCATCTCTTTCTCTCCTGTATATCTCGATTTCACCGCAGAGGTCTTCGATCTTTTGTTCCAGCATATATGAGTCCTTGACATCACTATGCTCTCGCACAAGCTGCTCTAGTGCTTTTTGATCTTCGTCGTCTTCATCAATCATATCATTCTTGGAGACAACATCCGGCAAATTTTCAGCATCACAAGATGTGGTAGATTTGTTGCAAAAGCAGACATTTTGTTTGTTCTTCTGTTCTAACATTTCGTCTAGGTCACGCACAGCAAGAATTAACTCGGAATTCGATTCTTGTGTCTTCTGAAGTTGTATTTCCAGATTTGCATTAAGTTCCTTTTGATAAGCCAATTCTTGCCTAAGTTCACTAACAAGAGTTTGAAGATCCCCTTGTTCGTAGAGCAACTTGTCTTTGGATTTCGCCTCGTTTAGACGTCTTAGGGACGCTTTTAGTTTGTCACATTCTTCTTTGAGAGCGTCTCGTTCATTTTTCAGGCTAGCAACCTCTTTCAAGAGATCCTGACCTCTTCTGCTCTCCTTGACGATTTGTTTACGCAAGGTTTGAAGTTCCAAATCCGACACTTCTACCTGCCTAGCAAACGCTGCAAGCTCAGATTTTAGTTTCACAACAACAATATCTGAGACCTCCTGTGATGCTAATCTATGAAGAGCTTCTCTTGGAGTACTCGAAGAGCCATCTGTACTTGCCTCGAGAGCAGAACCCCCCAACCATTCCGACTGTTGAATTTCTTCAGAAACTGTTGTAGAGACGTCAATACTGGGCTTCCGCAGAATTAACGCATCATTTGGAGACAAAGGGAAGTTTATGTGATCCTGATTGCCAATGTTGTTTCTCATTTTGATTTGCCGAGGCGTATCAAGCCCTGAGCTGCTTCCAGAACTGGACATGGTAATATCAGATTCACCTGATGCCCGGCGGATGCCATTCAGTTCAGCATTGTGCAAAATAGGTTTGTTGATTAGACCATCCTATTAAAACCAAATACAAACAAGAAAAGAGACAATCTTATCAGTCCAAACAAACTCAGGTCGAAGGATCAATCCTCGAATCTCCGTTCTCTTGCAATCAGACAGAAGTTTTTATGTCTTACCTCTGTAGAATTTCCCTCAAGGCTAGCTTCTACGTCATCATTGCTTAGTTGTGTCCTCAAGATCATATTATCGGAATTTGGTATTGCATCTTCGATCTCTTCAACTCTGTAGAAGCACCAAAAAAGATGTTAAAAAGACTAGTTTAAATTTGACACTACGCAAGAAACGAAAACTTAAAAGAAAATCATGGAAGTCATCGGGAATCTGGACAGCACCTTTGATCAGAAGAATCCTGAATCCTCTGTATCGAAACCTATGGACAACGAACAAAATTTAAATCCAATCAGGTCCAGAAATCTCGCAAAATAGCAATATGATACATATTCGTTCTTGAATGGATGAACGACTTACATGTAATAAAGCTCCCGATTTTGAATTTTTTAGCGGAAGAGAAACAGAAGAGATCTTAGATGCCTCTGCATAATTCGAGAAATCAATCAAAGCTTCTCCAGCAACTCCGGATTTTGAAGACCCCTACAAAGTACACACCCAAACAAATTATGTAAATCACTTGCTAAGGGATCAATGCAGCATAAAATCGTAGACTTGCAAATGCAGCTTACAGTTCCCAGGATGAAGTAATAGATTTTTTCATGAATCTTCCCCGACTTCGGTTCTTGAATGAACTTCACAGTTTCAAGAACTGCTTTCTCCCAGTAACAGCTCCCATCACGAACCGGTGCCTTCTCTAATTTTAACGTTGGCTTTCCCACATCAGCAGGGACCACAGATATCATCAATGCATCCCCCGCTACCTATGTCACATATACGAATTAATCCGTTATGTTTTGAAAGAATGTCAGTATTTCAACTACCCTATAGAAAAATGAACAAGAAACAGAAGAAGGATTGAAGCGTGATAGCATCACTGTCTCAAAAGAGTGACTGCTGACTCATGAGTTAGCAGACAATGCTCTTCTGCGATACCCTAAACTTTTTATCCATTGCCTCGTAAAAAAGCGTCTGCTTTGAAGAGAAACAAATTGAAGGAAAAAGCAAGCAGAGCACAGCTTTTTTTCCCATGAAAATGCAGAGGGATCAATCAATCAATCACCAATTACGTATCAAATCCAAATTATTGGATCGATAATGTGAATCCTCTATATCTATTCTACTTGATTGCCACCATCTCATTCTACAAAAACAACAACATACCCAGTGTAGTCCCACGAATTTAAGTCGGGTGAGGATAGAGTCTACGCAGAGGTAAAGAGGCTGTTTCCGCTAGACCTCAGCTCAAGAAAAAAAGAGTCCAAAGCAGTCCAGAAAAAGAAGTAATACAACAAACAACCGATAGTAATAGAACAGTACTACAACACACCATATCATCCCAAAACTAAATAATTTATCTTCCAATGCCAAATTATAAGTCGATAGAGCACATGCCTAAATTCAAAGATATTCACAATGTAATTCCTATCCTAGAGCTTCTTTTCTCATAACCGTAGCATCAAGTTCAGCTAGCGCGAACCTCAACCAATTCAACGAAGTACTTCCTACCTCCCACCAGTACACGTCCCAGATAACTCCCTCGGACAAAATGGAAAGAAATCCCCTATTAACTCTGAACCTCAACCTACTCATCCTAGCATATAACAAAGACAACTACAACAACACCACCATATCCCGTGTAATCCCACAAATGGAGTCCTTAGCTAACACAAACTATATTAATGGAAAAAAATGAAATGTGTCGTCAAATTTAATATGCTTCAAGTTTTTCATTTAACCTTTCTACTTCATTAATCCATCAAATCATCCAATTCAGATTTCTATTTCCAACAGTTTCAACACTAATTCCTCTTCTTAAAAAATCTACAACTACCAAGAACCAACACAAACAGTAAAAATTCAATCTTTGCATTTATATATATATAGTTTTTACCTGAGTTGCATGAAACTGCAATTTGAATACAACTTTGATCTTGTTCTTCTCGCTCCTCCATCTTGCCGACTTAAACATTTTTTTTTTACACTTCTACCCCCAACTCAACTCATTTATTACAAAAAAATAATCCAATTTACAGTTCTCGCCGGAGCTCTCGTCTTCCGTTTATCGGAGCTCCGGCGCGCACTACCTTAAAACCACCATGAGAACTCAAAACCCCCTACCAATTTCAACAGAATAAACAATACCCAGTTCGAATTTCTCGCTGTAAAACACAGAAAATGAACGAAATCGATAAAAAAAAAATACTCCGAACTATTGAATGTTGATGAAAATGAGCTAAAACAGAGCCATTTTTATCATTTTTTTCTCTAAAATTTCAGGATTTTGAGATTGAAAAGTGATGAATTTGATTAATAAATGGGTTGAGAGAAGAGAATACGGTAGATCTGAAGTGGGTTTAATGGTGTTTTTCCGGTAGATTCTCACACACAGAGAGTAGTTCTCTGCTTCTCTCTCTATATATGTGCTCTGTTTTCTCTCTCTATATATTGTGCATGAAATAGTAGTTGTGTAAAAAACTCATATATTAATATTTAATAATAATATTCCCTTTTATTTTAATTTATTTTAACTTTTTGAAAATAATTATTGATTTTATTGTTTTTTTATTTTGTCTTTATGATCATAAATTAGGGGAAAAGAGAAAAACAAAATAAAATATTGGAAGTGAAAGTTCCCTTTTTTCTTTCTCTGCTTTGAGGTACCGACAAATTCAAGATCGGATAAAATAATTTTACGAGTGAAGTCTCGAAGAGTAGAATAGATATATAAAGTTCAGATCAATGACGCAGCCACGTATAAGAGGGTAATTGAATAAAATTATATTATGTTTGTATAAAAAATATATATATGAAATATGTAGACAGAAAATTCCATACGTAAATATTAAATCTTAAACAACTTTAACAATATTTGTTATTGACTTGAAATCATGTTCCTATTTTTTATGAGACAGAAAGGTTGTTTGCGATATATCATCAAAATATTAGAGTAAAGTTAGAGAAAGTTGTTAAAATTGATTTTCATTTAGTTATATTTATTTGATTATACATATCATCTCTAATCAAGGGGGTTCGATTTTGAAAATATTTATTGTGGATTTATCTCTCTCGATACGTTCAAGTTTGAAGAGAAAATATTAAAGGGATCTAGGCTTTCGATATCTAATTTATGATGTGAGACTTTTGTCATATCAAGGATGTGTTTGAAAAGGTCAAAAAAATAAATTAAATTGAGATTGTGAAATTTGTGTCACTTTTAATTAATACTCATGAAATAGAAATAATTACTAAAATTATTATATTTTTTCTAATATTTAAGTTACCAAAAATTGAAGTTAATGCATTTAATTTTTTTAAAATTGTATATAATTTGTCTCATTTGTTTTTTAATTGGCAAAAAATCCCAAGAGTCTTGCCTTGATGAACACTTCAATGTGTCAATTTCCCAATTTGGCTATATTCAAAAAATTTTCAAAGAAATGTTTGGTTCAAAATAGATATGTTAATATGACTTTTTATTGTATTTTTCAAAAATTTATGTGGCCAAATAAAAATCCTTACTTTGTTAAAATTGTGAACTTATTTTAGCTGATTTTTTAGATACATTAATAGGTTAAAGAATATGTATACCAATAGTAAACTTTCTTTGCTATATAACATATCTATTACTATGATTTTTTTAAAAAAATTATTGGTTAAACTCGCAGCTATAAATGAATGAAGATATTAAAACGAAACGAGGTTGATTCTAAAATTAAGTGGAAGGAAGTTGTTTTGGAAGTTTTACATTTCCTTAAAACGAGGTTATGAGTGATGATATAAATTGAATTTAAATAAAAAATATATATAATCAATAAAAAATTATACATACAATCGATCACACACGTATACTTAAATTGTATAATTTACTGTTACAATATCAATCTATATTAATTAAATTCTTTTCTATATATATTAGGATAATGGGAAAAACACAAAATCACTATCAAAATGGATCAAATTTTCAAATTTGGCTCTTTGCAACAAATAATGCACACCAATATTGAATGGTCTAATAATTTTTATTTTATTTTTATCTATTGTCACGTCAATTATTTTTCTTATTAATAAAAAATAAATTGATAAAAATTAAATAAAAAAGATATAATTAAATAATGTCGTCACAATTTTTTTAAGCAAACAAGGTCTCATTTTTAGGAGATTAAATGTCCCTATTTATCCTCATTAAAAGATAATTAAATTTGTCACCTTTAATTGATAAATAATTTTTTATTCTACTATCATTTAATTTCACATATAGTCACATAAATAAACTCATAAAACTATATGTTATTATAGTAATTGAATATTATTTATTATAATATAATTTTAAATCACTATATTTTATCCACTATAATACTCCAATCATAAAATTAATTTTTTTTATCATATGAAAACTTATTAATCCATTACTTGACCTTGATAACAATTATTTAAGAGACATTGACTTTGATTTAGTTGTAAGAATGTAGCGTGAAATGTGAATTAGTTGGACAATTAACAAAATAAACATAATCTTAAAGTTTTACACGTGAAACTTGAAACTTTACGATAATAATTATTTTTAAAGATACAGTTGGAAGTGATTAGTAAGTGCTATTTCAGAATAAGTGTATGATAATTTTTAAAAAATAGATTAAAAGTGAACAATGTACATTATTTTAAGATTAGGCAACGTTTATCGTAAAGTTTCAAATCTTATTAAATAATTATTTTTACGAGTATTTCACCTGTGAAACGAAAAAATAATAATCATGGCAATTGTTATTTTTCAATAATAAAGCTGAGAAATAATCAACTTACGCTATTTTATGATTAGACATATACAAATTCAAAATATTTATCTACCACAAATAAAAGCTTGATATTTAAATTTCTCAAATATTGAAAACAATTATTTAAGAGTTGAATTATAGAGCTGGATCTCATTGTATATATATAATATATAGTAATATTATAGTATATATACCAATAATTAATAATATAAAGAGTCAGTATTGATGCCCAAACTCTGACTTTTTTGGCCTGTGGTACTTATTTTTAGTGTTAGGTGAAAATATTAATTAGCATAGTACAAGTAAGTAAGAAGTGTTTAAAATATTATTATAATTATTATTATTATTATTATTATCTTATTTAATAATCACTAATGAAACATAGAAAGATTTGTTTGAAGCTACTTAATTTTTATTTTAATTAATAAAATATATTAGAATTACAGTGAATGCTGCCATATTTTTTGTCTATCTGGAATACATGTTTAATAGTATTAGACAAGTTTTATATATTAATTAAGTCTAAGAATAAATTAAACTCTTTGTAACAAATAGTTAATTAATTCATGAAGCGGATGTAGCATTTAAAATTCTATGATTATTACAATGATATCCAATTAATATAAGATATGAATATGTGTATATGATTTAAATGTTAGCTATTGAGTTTACGTGAACTCGTGTTTTTTATATAAGAAAAAATTACATAAATGTATAACTTATAATATTATAATTTCTAGAATTCTTATCATTTAGAAAAATTACAAAAATTTCTTTTCGGGTACATTCATATTCCTCTCGTGACCCGGATACATTTATCCTTTCTTGGATGCACATTTTATCCCCTCTCGAATATATTACTCCCATTAAGTAATATAAATATAATTATCTCCCAAATATATGAAATTTCTGTACTTTGTATTTTAAAAAAATAGCTAATATTCTAGCCGATTATAAGAGGATGTCTATTGGAGTAAAACTTACCAGCATCGATGTATACAACAAGCCAATAAATACATGCCATGTGTTTAAATTTATAGTTTATTTTACTTAACCATCATTAATTAACACATATTTTACTTTATTAAATCACGTAATGATGAAAATTATATTAATTTAGTGTAAACATCCTATGAGAATAAGTTTTTTTATATTAATTGCCTTTTAGGTTACCAAATTAGGATAACTATATATCTAAAGCAATATGCTTATAATTATGGTAAGTTATTCTTTTAAGTTCTTTTTGCATTATTTTCCAAGTGAAGAAAATTTCTCTATTTTTTTTTTTTGCTCAAAAAGAAAAATATTTTTTAAAATAAATACTTATTGCATCTTTTTGAAAAAAATACACGATTGATACTTCATTGTTTTAAATAAAATTAATTTTCTTTTGCTAAAATAATTGTTTAGGAAAAGCAAGTTGTCATTGCATTTAAAGGGGAAAAAAATTAAAATGTAAAATTGAGGCAAATTTTGTGGTATATATTGTAATTGATGGAAATTTTAAGTGCTATATTCATTTTTAAAAAATATTATCTCTCATAATTTTCTTCTTTATGCTATTAAATAATTATATTTTTTCAAATCAAACAAATAAAATATACATAAATCAAAAGAATAACAAACTAAAATATTGATATATTCAATCGAAGCAAGTAGATATACACAATTGGAATAAATTAAACCATTGTATAAAACTATATGTCAATTAATAGTTGAAATAATATATTTGAATGTTATTTTTAAATTATTTTTTTATTATCATGTTTTTGTTACGTTAAGGTCTAATAAAGAGAGCAAATACTATAAAATAATCAAATTCTAGAAGATTAATTTAGATTATTGATAATATAGTAGGTATATAATGAATAATTAGATATTCTCCTAAGATATATCAATGTTACTAAATAGCATAATACAATGTAATATATTTAACTCAGGTTCATTTTATATTTATGCTTTTAAATTTTGGCTGTACAAACAAATATTTAAATTTGTATGAAGTTAAGCAAGTAGACACATTAGTGTGACATAACATAATACGCGTAGAACATTATGTAAAATGTAAATTGACATATAGGATGTATGTGTCTTTGTACACCCAAAATCGAAAAATATAAATATAAATTAGAATCAAATTAAAAAATATATTATGTATTAAGTAATATATTCTAGTTGAAACAAAAGAATGAGCCAAATTAAACACATGTTGGATAATGGACCACTTCCTATTTATTTATGGATACACAATTAAATTATTAAAGTGTGAATAAAAATTACTAAATCATATGATTGTTAAATGAAAATATACATGTATTTAAAAGATTCGTGCCTTGCATTTTTTACTATAAATAATCGAATAAGAATAAAATGTTAGTGTATAGATATTACTTTCTCTGTCCTAAATTACTTTTCGTATTTTTTCCTTTTAAAAGTAATTTTTAAATCTAAATCGAATTAAATTAATTCAATATTTTATATATATATATTTTACGATATTAAAACTATACGATAAGTACTATCATAATTTTTTTAAAAAAAATTATTTATCAGTTTGATTAAAAATATATATTTTAAAATATTGGAGAGAATCAATAGATTCTTTTTCGATATTCCAAACGCAACATACAACTGTCCGTTGTATTGCGCTCTCCAAGTGTGCTTGTTCCCCCCTTCTTCATTACCCTGTCAAGTCTTTGTGAAATAACTCCGATGAGAAGAAAAAAGAAGACGTTAAGAGACCCTCTTTGCCCAACCCTAGACATTCTAAGATTCTTTTTCAAACCTGCTCCCATTTTGATTTCGAGTCAAGAAAGAAACAGCTTGAATGGTACGATCCCTCCGTCATCCCAGAATGAAAAGAGTGATCTTATAGTTCTTAATCTGTAAAAGTTACGTTATTAAATGCTCCATTTTATTTTCCTATTAAAACCGAACCTAAACCTGTGAAATTCATAACTTAAACTATCAAAAAGCAAAATATAATACTTAATGTTGGACAAGGGAACACTAACCCTTTTGACAAATATACCTATTCGTTAATACCAATAAACTTTCTTTGAACTTTTTATAAAATAATATTTTCTTCGTTTTATTTATTTATTTTTAATTCGTTTTTAAAAAATATTTTTTTTCTTTTTTAATAATTTTTAAATTCTAACTTTTCACGTGATATATTTAAAACTATAATAATGAAAAAACACTTTTGATATGGTTTATATTTCTTTAGTTTAAGATCATTAAGCGTTAAAAGTTAACTTTATGATTTTAAACTCCTTATCAAATTAAAATTAGATAAATAAATTAAAACGAAAAATAAATAAATAGCACACTAGTATTAAAGTTATTGAATAATAGAATTAATGTGGCCAACCTGTAAATTTTGAGTACACAAATTTGGTCTACTTGCTGAGATGGACAAAGACTTTTGTCACGTGGAATTTTGTAATCTCTTAACTGTCATACACGTGCTAATTATTTTCTCACTTTGAATTATTATTTTTTTTAGAAAAAATATTATACAATATAGTTTTAAATAATAATCTACATATCTATAAATTTGTGAGACGAATGTTTTCTCCCCTTTTTATTAAAAACGAATTCAAAATTTAAAAGTATAATGCAGTATGTATACTCTTTTCATTTGTATCATATACATGCGTATATTATTTCAAAATTTTATTAGATTACAATTTTTAATGTCTTACATATGATGTATAGCTAATTTTGGACTTTACTTGCTTAGCCTGGTGAATAAATCTCAAAGTTCCTCGGTTAATTTATTATAAAATCATGTATGTATATATATGTTTACGAGGTTTAAATAGATAAAATGAATTCAGATGAATCTGTTACTTTTATTTTAGATCTACTAATATCTTAATTTCTTGAAAATAATAATTGAATGGCCCCTACCCCCACCCCCACCCCACCCCCTTGTTGTGCCCTACACTATGGAATGTGCTATTGTTTCTGTCTTCAACTATGAATAAAAAATGGGGTGGTGGGGGTGGGACGTTTGAGGGTGGGGAACCTTCATCATACATGAGCACCTTGTGTTGTCTTTTTTATGTGCACATTTATATTTATTAACAGAGACGAACCCAAGGTTTGAAGATTTTGAGTGCATTAATAAATTTAAAATACCAAAGAAATAGGGCTTTAGCTGAATTTTGAACCATGATCCGCAGGTAATTTCTCTAGCTTGTACTAATGGCACAAGAGCGATCCTATACTACTCATAGGTGCACTGTTAGTTATATCCTAGTTTTTATCAGTTTCTCAAGATAGATATACATATATTTATATGATTCTTTTTTTTGAAGTTAACGGGTGCGTGTACACTCCTTACATACAAATATAAGTCTGCCTCTGTATCTATATAACATTAATGTTCAGGTCAATTTATGTGTAGTTTAAATTAATTTCATAGAGTAATTGTTATTGTCTACTACTATGTGTATTGAGTAATTCTATCCATCTAAGTTTTGGACAGTTAAAAAAAATATTTTTTTACTGTAATTTCGGAAAAGATTTTCATGAAGGTTGAGAACCATGTGATCCATGAAAGATTTTCAAAGGTCATATGATTGTTAGTTAATTTCTTATGATAGACATAAATTATGATGAGGTCGTTGAGATATCTCCATCTTTAATCAGAAAACTCGAGTTCAAGCCTAGATATGAAAAAAGAAAATGTTGGGAGCTAGCGCCACTCCTAAAAACGAGTCTTGCAATATGCAATCTAAATTTAATCGGAATACAATATAGATAATGAACCACGGAGTAACTGTCCATTTTGCATTAATTATGTCATTGTTGTAGTCACTAGGGTATATAATTGAATGCACTAACCAAGGCAAGTAAGTTAATTAGTGTTAATTATCCATAATAATAGTATATACAAATGATGGGGTAGTTATTAGCTATCCATCAAATCTATCTTTTTCCTTTGTGCAAGAGTAGAAATGAAGGGTTAGTACTTATACCAAATGATAAATTTAGACAGATAATACATTTTTATTCTTAAGGAGAGATATCAAGTTCGACTTTTAATTATTAATTAAATAAATAAATTTTTGATAGAAAACTAGTGCTTCCCTTTTAAATGAATACACATATCAAATATATACCATATTGTCATAAAAAAATAACAAAGTTGAAACAAATGATTAGTAAGATTTAGATTCAAGTGTATGTGAAAATAGCAATGATGATGAGCAATATAAAAGGAAAAAGGTTGAAGAAAGTAGTAAAGGGGACTATCTAATAGTCATATATAAATAATATACAATCATGTTCTTTGATATTGTCAACTCATATATCCTTGTATGTGGATATAATGACACTTTTGCATTTTATAGTTTTTGTTAATTAGAATTCTATTATTAATATATTTAAAGTTGTTGTTCTAAAATTAAGAATTATAAATATTGAAATCTTAGCTACGCCTCTAGGCTGTGACAATCATAGTAAATGAAAGGAAAAATAGAATTTTAACTTACGAAAATCTCATATATTTAGAGGCTAATTACATCCTATTTCGAAAGCTTTCTCGATTATAAAAATCTCAGATTTTTATTGCTCTCGGATATATTTCTCAATTGTTTGATACATTGTAAATATACATTACTTAATGAGAGAGATGTATTCGATAGGGGATAGAGATGTATCCGAGGGGGGATTTTTGTAATATTTTAAATAATCGAGAATTTTAGAGACTATAATATCGTAAATTGTATATTTATGTAATATTTTTCCAAAATAGAATATAAGCCCAATTATTGAATCTGCTGGGCCATCTAAAGTCGAAATGTCATGAGTTGGTATATAAGCCCAAATACGTAAAATTCACAAATAGTCATATTTTGCAATTGAAAAATCGATGTTATTATTTGAGTTTCAAATTCGACAAACGAAATATTAGGATACTATCATGGAATTTTGTGTATAAATTGAAATTCCATAATAATAGTAATTATTTTTAAAGATAAAGCTGAAAAATGGCGAGTTAATGTTATTTCTACAACTTAAATTTCTTTACACTTTTGTCTGATATGTCGAATTTCAAATATTCAAACTTTTAAAATTCCACGTCAATAACTATTTTTTCCGAAAGATAAGGTAAAAGAAATAACAAGTTAATGCTATCCTTTTGTTTGATATTGTTTCCTATATATCAATCTCACCATGATTCTTGGTGTTCAATTAAACGTTCAGAAAACAACCCTTTACTATAATTTACAAGGTCCTTCGGGATGACTCAGTTGGTATGAAGGGAGGTTATCCACACTGATGATCGTAATCGGTGACAGAGCTAGGATTTTTAATTAGGGATTTAAAATCTGAAGAATAAACACACGAAACTAACCAAATGAGGTTCGACATCTATTATATATGCATAAATAATAACTTTTAACCATGTACAAAATAGTAACATTTTCAGCCGAAAAGGGTTCGAATGAATCCCCTAGCAGAAGGCTGGCTGGCTCCGCCCCTGACCGTATTCTATCCCTATCTATGCCTTATAAGTCGAGCCTGTCGCATAGGGCTTGCGTAGTGCGGTAACATTCCCTGTGTGTTTTACAAGCTATTACACAATAGGGATTTTATCCAGTGTGCTCACCACAGAGTCTTCACCCGAAAGGTAGAGGCTGTGGCGGAGGTTGTACACTACAACAAAAATAACTTTTAGCTGCATTAAATATTGACATTAATAAAGAGTGTTAAAGTCTTTATCGGCATTAGTTAGTGTCATTAGAACCAATGTCGCAAAAGGCTTTACGGACATATAAAAGAGTGACAATTGCCGCTAAAAATATATTTTTAGCGGCAATTAAGAATTAAATATCGCTAATGATCATTTTTATTGTAGTGGTAGCAGTTGCGGGTTATCCCAGGATTAAAAAAACAATAATTTACAAGAGATACTCAATTTGAAGAGTGTTATTTTTTTTTACTATGACAAGGATCGCGGAATCACTATTCTTCATGTACGTATACATAGGATGAAATTTTACTCTAGTGTAATGGCCTGCAAACTATACGGGAGAAGAATGAAAATTTAATAATGAAATTTTATCAACAATAATATTTTTCCTAAACTAAAAAAATTGGATGCTCTTAAATCAAAAGTGACATCATATATATTTGGCCACACAATTTATTGTAGGAATAAATAAATAATACCACTAGTCTATTTTTAGTTTCTTTAAGCTTGATTCATAGAATATGCTTCTATACATAATTAGCAAGTACTATTTGATTACATATTTTATTACTTTTGAGTTTTTTTTTTTTTAAAAAAATAAAGATAATCAACAAGGATTTTTAAATTAAATATCTTGTCAATTTCACAAAAAGTTGTAGTTTGTCCTGATAAGCAATAACGTTATTGTATGTAGATTTTAATTTTAGTCAACTTCAATTTATTAAAATCAGATGGTCATCAATGAAAATTCAGAAAAAACCTACCTCACTAATTAGCCAGTAGAAAGAATATGAAACTTAGAAAACTTAGATACCATTAGAAATGATGATATTCGGAGCAAAGACATGAGTGATTTCGATCGAGGATAAGATGCGGAAAATAAAATTGAGATAGTTCGAACAAGTGAAGAAGAGATGAACAGAGGTTGACTATGAATAGGTTCCGGAGAGATAGAGGTAATCTGATCGAGGAAGTATTGGGAAGAAGTGATTAGGCAAGACATTACGCAACTTCAACCGACCGATGACTTGTCTTTAGATAAGAGGTTATAGAGGTAAAAAAAAAAGGGGTAGAAGGTTAATTAAGTAGTTGAGTGTTTTTATAAGTTATCCTTCCTTACTAGCAGTTGTCGTATTACAATCTGACAATATTTGATTCTTATTATTCCCTCCGTTTCAAAAAGAATAATTTCCTTTCCTTTTTAATCTGTTTCAAAAAGAATGATTTCTTTCTTATTTTGGTAACACCGATCAAAGAACAATTTTGTACATTTGACCTAACTTTAAGTTCTGACCGCAAGATTCAAAAGTCTTCTTTATATTCTTAAACTCCGTGCCAAGTCAAACCAGGTCATTCTTTGTGAAAAATAACGAATACTATTTTTTATTTCTTGTACTTTGAATATCGTATTATTTTGTAATAGTTGGTTCCCCTGTAAGAATGCTTTGACATGTTTTTTTAATTTTCGTGACTTCTTCATTTCCGTCGCATTGAAATACTTTTACTCGAGTCCTGGCTCTTTCAGAAATAGCCCCTTAATCTCAAAATGAAGTCGATCTAAGAAGAATAAGAATGTAATGCAAACCTTTCCATACCTTATTAGGTACAACGATCGTTTTCGATAAAATCCTCACCTTATAATTACCAAAATTAATAAGTTGTCATTTAAAATAAAAAATTATCAAATTTTATTTAAAATTTGAAAAACCCTCCAAATATTGAATAGTATTAATTTTTTTAATTTTATTTTTGTGAAATAGTCTTTAGCTATTACCCTCTAGCCGGCCAAGCTAGCCGGCCTTCCTAATATCTATATATATTCATGCAAATATCCCTCTTGAAATAATTCATACAAATTATAAATTCAAAAAAAAAAGTCACACAATTTATTTTTTATCAAAATTTCCCTATATACCTACAACACCAACATATCTCGTATAATTCCAGACTTGAGGATCTGGAAAGGGTGGTGTGTACGTATCACGTAGTTTTATCCCTATCTTGTGAAGGTACAGACTGTACGGAGAGATAGTTTCCGATAGACGAAAAAAAAATGATATCTACAACAACACCAACATATCTCGTATAAATCCAGACGTGAAGATCTGGAAAGGGTGGTGTGTACGTATTACGTAGTTTTATCCCTATCTTGTGAAGGTACAGACTGTACGAAGAGATTAGTTTCCGATAGACGGAAAAAAATGATATCTACAACAACACCAACATATCTCGTATAATCCCAGACGTGAAGATCTGAAAAGGGTGGTGTGTACGTATTACGTAGTTTTATCCCTATTTTGTGAAGGTACAGACTGTACCGAGAGACAGTTTTCGATAGACACGGAAAAAAAATGAGGCAAGCAGGGGCATATTCAGGAATTCTTTCAAGAAAAACAGGTCCACATTCATTGCCACTAGCAAGAATCAAGAAAATAATGAAGAAATCAAGTGATGATGTAAAAATGATTTCTGGTGAAGCTCCAATTGTTTTTTCTAAGGCATGTGAATTATTTATTGAAGAATTAACAAAAAGGGCATGGATTATTATGACAAATAATAATATGCATGAAAAAAGAAGTACACTTCAAAAAGATGATGTTGCATCTGCTATTATAGCAACTGATGTTTTTGATTTTCTTGTTAATTTGGTTAGTAATACTACTCATGATCATAATAATTGTGAAGAGTTGAATGATGAAGAGTCTGATCAAGATAGCCCGTAAAGATCTATATTGTTCAGACTCTTTAAAAATATCGACTTGTTTATGTGTCAGATCTAATGGTACGACAACATTTTAAGAGTGTATAAAGCAATATAGGTAAAGATGGGCTATATATGTTTGATTAAGTTAAGTTCATGTGTGTCCAATTAACACAAATGTGTACCTATCATGTATCGAATCCTTTTTCTCATTTTATATTATATGACACTATGTTTCTTGTTTCGGAAAAATTACTCTATTATAGTTTAAATTTGAAAAAAAAAATTGATTCGTAAATGATAAAAGTGAGTTGAATGAGGATTTTCATCGAGTGATAATGGAGAAATAGAGTGTAGGACATACATATAATTTAAATTAGCTTATGTTATTCAGATTTTTCAAAAAATATTAACCAGTATGCTTGACAGTGTGACAAGTGTAGGTCTAATCTAGTATCTTGTACCAATATTTTTCAATTTTATGTGACAGTCGAAACTATTTTCTTATGCTATGACATATTTAAGAATACAAATTATTTCGAGGCATATTTAGGACTCGCAAATTTTAAAATCCTATTTCATTTCTTAAAAACTTGATTTAACAAATTATATAAAATAATTGTATTAAATATTTTGGTATATAATAAAACAAATAGGTTTCGTGGTGTAGTTGGTTATCACGTCAGTCTAACACACTGAAGGTCTCCGGTTCGAGTCCGGGCGAAGCCATTTTTTTCTTTTTTTGATCTTTTGTGTTTCCCGTCGAGATCCGTGTTTTCTGTGTTTGAATTCGAGACCTTTAGTTTTGGAATAAGGCTTATAAAATGGGGGAACCATTCCCGTTCCGTGTTTGAATTCGAAACCTTTAGTTTTAGAAAAAGGCTTATAGAATTTCAGTGTTTGAACTCGAGACCTTTATTTTTAGAATACGGCTTATAAAATGGGGAACCATCCCCTTCCCTTGTGGTTGAATTCAAGACTTTAGTTTTAGAATAGATAAGAAGTACATAACATAATCGTTAGTTCTGTATCCAAAGTCAAATCTCTCTATAACAGTGTCTGTTGATTGGATATTTTTCAACGGTTATAGCAAAAATATAACAATAGAGAACATAAATATAACGTAATTGATTCCACAAGAAACTTGAACATTATAACTAACTATTTTGAACAACCCATAATCACTATATACGCGAGAAGCTCCTAACATTAAAGTTAAAAGAATATCAAAATATCCGCCATACCAATATCCACTAGAAAATATACATTCGAATACATACAATAACAACATAATCCGTATAAACCTACAATTGGGAACTACGAAAGATAGAGTGTACCCTTACCTTGAGAGGTAAAGACGTTGTTTCTGATAGATACAAATAAAGCTATAAGTATTATAAGAATTATGTTGCTCGGACTATCAAAAAATTATTGCTGCAGTCCGTTTGGATTATTCAAAATTGCATTATCAAATACCAGATGAAAACACAATTGCATGAACAATGCATCAACATGAACCTGCACAATGCACATAGTAAATTTGACAGACAATTCATATAGTCGACCACGAACTTGTTTGATATTGAAGCGTAATCGATTGATGTTTAAGCGTATTACATCGATGCCTAAACATAAAACACTTACTAGCCAGTAAATAAGCTCCTAACTTGTTGATATCAAAGGCAAAACAATAAAATTAATACCATTTTCGTTCAAAATAGAACGCGGTTTAGGTCATTTCTTTTCTCCGTTTCTGCTGTTCTAACGTCCGACTCTGCTAATTCGGTATCAGACCCTTACCATCCGTTCGTTGTCTCCACGGGAAGATCTATCACTCTCTTCGTATTGTTTATTATTACGCTTTGATTGGTTATTCAACTTTGTTTGTACAAGATTGAATTGCAGATTTCATTTCCTCTTTACTCAATGATGTCTCCACTATCACCTGCACAAAACAATGTCCAAATAGCACCAATTAGTATTGCTATGTAAAATACTTAGATACATCTCCGATTGCTTAGTACTAAGGCGGAATACATCGACAACTCCTTAAATTTTCCTACTCAATATGCGCTTGAGAACATGCGTAGAAACTTCCTCAGAACTTGAAGCGGAAGTATCTAATAAGAACATTTTATCATGTGTTCATGTGATCAATCATCACAAACCACAGTTCGAGTATCTAAATAAAGTTACAAGTTGGAAAACATATAATGACATGATAGAATGAAGTCTACAAACGGGCAAGTTATAGCCAGGTGTAGGTAAACATTGACGTTGTTACAGACGTTCAACTAGCATTGAGTGGTCCGAGTTTCTTGATACCGCAAAGATATCATATTGATGGTGGGGTTTGTATGGATCACCTAAATCAGTGTCCAAATTTACCTCAATCTATCATCTAATACATAATTTCCCGGTTCTAGGTATCACATTGAAAATGTTTAACCCCTCCGCTCCAAATATTTAACAAGAAAAACCAACATAACCGAGTAAGAAGAAAAGGATTTTCTTTCTCTTCTTTTTCCAGGATTTAATGATACGTCAACCACCACCGATATCACCAGTAATCTGTACCAGAAATTCCTTGAGAAGTTCATGACTAATCGAGCTTGATTACAGCTCAATATAACCTGTCTTTTCTTTCTTCATAATTCTTCAATATCAATGGTCTCCACTCTCCAACTACGTCTAATTGTAGTGTTTTTTTTTTAAAATTAATCATCAATGTCCGCACCCGTTTGCGTTCCCCTCAACTAATTCTATGGGTAGCTGCTATCTCCCACTAGCACTAGTACATGGTAACTCTGTCCACTGAGGCTTGGACAAATACGGGAAAGAAATCATTCAGCATTTTTGCATCCATTTGGATCTCAACCTTCATTGACCATTTGGCCACACCCTCGGTGTTAGATTATAGAATTTCATTCTCGCGAAAAGGTGATAATTAAGTTACTCAAGAAGTTTGTCAGACTATAACATGTCAAGCATTTTGGACTTCCGGAAATCATAGAAGCTTCAACTAAATACTGGATTGATATGAACAGGAAAATTAAACATTTTAATCATGATTTAACGACACCGCTTTCAAAACTGCAACTTTGCAGAAACAGCACTGACAGATATAAAATTATGACAAAACAATAGGGTAAATAAGGACGAGTTTAAAATTTTACCTCTTGTACTCTATTTCCCGACCGCGCAAGTAACTTGTATTGATTCTCAAACATGGATGCCATATAAACCTGATAGAAAATCAGTGATTAAAATCTTCCAAAAAACAATAAAGCCGGCAATCTACAGTTGAATGCACTATCTTTTACATGCTTTGAGTGTGAACCTATCAACCTAATGCATTGCTGTAATTATTGTGCCTAAAAAGTGCCATAAAATTAAATTTTAACTAGCAAAAGAGAATGTTATGCAGAAAGAAGGTTCTCACTCATTCTATGTGATGACAATCTCAGAAAAAGCTAAGACTCGTGCTTAAGTCAAATGAAAGGAGGTGATGCATTTTTACAATCTCATAAATAGCTTGTACAAAGGCCACACTAGAACTACTTCCTGTAACTACAAAATACACGCCTTGCAAATTGTTCTTGGTTGTTTAGCAGTGAGTGAACTAGTCAATTTTTTAGTTTCCATATCTTTTAGTTATATTGCTTACGTTTTATGTAAGGTGGTACCTGAAATGTTGGAGCCAAACCAGGGCTCAAGAAGTACCGCCCTTTTGATACGGAGGAGATACCCTCAAACTGCTTTAATTCTTTGATAAGAGATTCCACGTCAGGCCACTGGACAACATTGCATGAAAATTCTACTATGAGCCATGGACAAACACAATTGTATATTACAATAGAAGATCGGATTCATTAATAATTTCATATTTTTGTACTTCAAGAAAACGCCCTACAATTGATTTGAGCTGTAAAGGTTTATAGTATATCGGGAAGCACAAAGGACAGCTAGCAGAAAAGGATGGTCTATAGACACATTGAGAACTGAGGAGCATCGGATTTTTCCCCTTACTAAACCAAACCACAGCTACGGGTGCTTGTGTCAAGCTTTTGAAATGTATTTTTAACATAGTCAAGCTATATTGCTCGGATTCTTCAAAAATGCTATCAGGTGCGAGGTCAGATCCTCCAAAAGTAGTGCATTTTTGAAGGAACTAACATGGGTGCGGCAACATATTTGGAGAGTTCAAGCAACATATTCAAGATATTGACTCAATTTTAACCCCCCCCCCCCATTTGACACCCCTACATCTCTGCAGTCTTTAAGGAGAACTGACCTCAACACAAGCCATATTAGGATACATGGAGCACCTAATAATTCATTAATACAGAAGAAAAGGCTTAATACAAAAACATAAACTCAAATTTGGCCTCAATCGGCAAGTAAGCAGTTCAACTTTGAAAGTGCACATTTAGACACCTCAACTTGGTTTCAACTGGCAACTACACACTCCAACTCGTCCCTACAGTGTCTCGTGGACACCCGAAGCTGCCGTGAAACATAAAATTTGGAGGTATGAAAAAGAACATTTTGTGAATTGGAATGTTCAACTAACACAATTGAGGTGTCTAGATGTGCTCAAAGTTGGAGTGTTTATTTGTCAATTGAGGCCAAGTTAAATTATCTATTTAGGTATTATGCGTAAAGAAAAGGACTCAAGAAAATGCATTGAATTCTTTATACAGTACATCGTTTAAACCCAAAAGATTTCTATTAAGAAACACCTCTTAACTGCCGTCAATGAAGACCCTGACGTGAAACATAAATATTGGAGGTGTGAAGATCATTTTGTAAGTTGGAGTGTTCAACCGGACACAATGGAGACATATTAAGGTGTCTAGATGTGCTCAAAGTTGGCGTGTTTAGTTGTCAATTGAGGCCAAGTTAAAGTATCGATCTATGTATCATGCCTAAAGAAAAGGCCCCAAGAAAATGCAGCAAATTCTTTATGCAGTACATCATTTAAACCCGAATGAATTCTATTAAGAAACATCCTCCTAACTGCCATCAATGAAGACCCTAACCAAACGCTAAAATGATACTCCAGTTGTTGAGTTATGAACCACTGGCCAGTAGAATAGGGATAGCAAATGCTCCCTTGTTTGTAAAAATGACGTAAAGAAATCAATTTGCAACAAATGTAAGGAATCATGACATAAGTATCAACAAATACTACATGAGTTATGTATGCAATTAATTGCTGAGATGATAAAATTTAAGTATTCTTTTAACTGAAATTGAGGACAACCATGACGTATTGATCTAAGGTGTCTTTGGTATATTGAATCAAGTTCTAAAGGAATAAAACTACTCAATTATAAGGGTGAGAACATAAACCTCAGTATCCAGCTCTGATGCTTGGAGTTCTCCATTCAAATTATCAGGATCACCAACTACAGCCTCTAAGGCCTCCATCATGGGATCTGGCTGCAGAAAGTACTTATAAAGGCATTGGTCAATAACAAGTTTACCTTACAATATCAGGAAAAAAGAAACAGATAGTACCGTTATTTCCTTAACAACAACATACACAGTGTAATCCCACAAGCAGGGTCTGGTGAGGGTAGGATGTACGCTGACCTTACCCCTACCTTTGTGGGGTAGAGAGGCTGTTTCTGACCCTCAGCTCAAAAGGAATGTTCTTGTATCAGGATGGGAAGAAATTTACCGTTATTTCCTTCAATGACAAGAAGATGCGCTCAAGTGAAAAGTCTAACTGGTGAACTTTTGCCTCCACAATCTACACGGAAAACTTTCTTCAGAAACTAAGATATCTCTGAAATAGTTAGCTCTGAAATTAGCAGAGAATGTATTATGCGTTTAACCTCCAATACATTCACATGAACAACATATTCAACAAACTCTGAGCCAGCATGGATATATCATAACTCAAAACACTATACTTGTCTATAAGGATCAGTTAAATTTCATTTCACCTTTACATCAGAAGGTATGAATTACAAATTTGTTATGCATATTTATAGAGAAGCAACTACCTGGCCAATTTTAAAATACGACGCAGGGTCTAAAGTGGCATCCCATGAGACTTCTGTCTGGTGAATTAGCGCAAGTACTCCTTCAACCTATACTCAAGTGTTGCTAATTTAAGATGCAATCAATAGTTGATTGGATTTACTGCCATAAGAAGCTCATGCTACTGTCATTGATATACCTCGACAAATATACCGAAATAGGTAATTTTTTGTATACAGCATTTTACCACGTCCCCAACCTGAAGTTTTGCCTGCAATGCCAATTACACAAGCTCAGTGACTTCATTGTGGGAGCAAAGATTCAGAATAACTAAAACTGAGAGGTAGCACACAGTAATATCCAAAATACATTGGTAATATTGCATATATTCCAGCTTCTTTATAAACCCAAACAACAAGTCCCTTATTTTGGGAGCTGCGAGGAAGGGGATGTGTTTTCAGTGACCAACTTTATTTCAAAAGTGGAAGATGTTGATATCCCCTATCTAACATAGATTGACAAAGAAAGTCTCCATAACTTGTTAAATATCAAAATTTCACCGGGATTACAGGAAAGGCATATAAAGCACACTGATAAAGTGTCTAAATCCATACACAATAACCTATTAAGCAGCAACCACGAGTGTTCACGATTCCTGATGAAGAGACACATGAAAATTAAAGCAGAGAGCAGGGGCAGCATGCCACAGCAAAAAGAGCAAGGTAGCACATGAAATAATAAATATGAACTTCAAAACCACCGCATCAGAAATCAACTAGGTGTCCTAGATTTAACATTTTACAGAATCTTCTTCGAAGTGCTGGATTTCGGAATATTTCACAGACTATCTCTAGATTAAAAGTTGCACAAGTTAAAGAAAATCAATTACTCGACAAATTTTAGTGACCTACAGTAATTGTTTAAGTTGCAGAAAAATGACCCAAGTAAACGTTTCAAAGTTGTGTTTTATAAAAGTAACAATGGTTTATTGTCCAAGAGATATACTACTTTTATAAAAGTAACAATGGTTTATTGTCCAAGAGATATACTACAAGTGTTTGGTGAAACATGGCAGCATAACCACAAAAATTCACAGCGCTACACCTTACTCAACGTGAACATTAAAGAACAAACAACTTGCTGCATCATTTATGTTTCCAATCAAGTAACATGCATCCGATCAACATATATATTACTACTTCTGTTTTTATGTACTCCTACTTTTATATGGAAAAAGCTCTACCATAACATGTGCGTTTGTTCAACCAATACCTAATTGCTATTTTCTGGAATTGCTCTAAGCTAATTTACAAGAGAAGAAAAAAACTAGCCTTTCATCAGTAAACATCTCTTTCTGTTAAAGGACTAGGCAACCAGAAATATTGAAGAGAATGACAGAGTATTAACTAAGAAACTTGTTTTTGTCATCGCTCTATTATCTTATTAACAGTGAGACTGCTTATATCGTTCTACAAGGGTTCCTATCTATTTACTAAATATCTTTTCTGAACAATATAGAACAAGGAGAAAGAAGTTAGGTTGGATATCTTGCAGTCAGTTACAATAATCATGATCAGTTTAACATAGAAAATCAAATACCAAATTTCATAGAGGCTAGGATGTTTGTGAGATGGTCAGTTTGATAAACATTAAGCAAAAAAATTGCAAGCTTTAGAGAGTATAATTTTCTAACCATAAGGCTCTTCTTCTTCTCGACCAATTCTTCCTTTTCTTTTGCCTTTATCGAGAATATTAGCCTTCTGGAATATCTGTCAGCCAACACCACACTTACTCTGATCCTCTACATGACACAGATAAAAAATTATGGTCTTTCTCAAAGTTCTAAGATTGAGATTGAATAACGAAGCCCTCCTCACCAGACCAACAAATGATGATAAGAACTTGAGTTTCTCTTGGTCATAAATCCTGAGAAGATCTTCAAGTTTCATATCTGGCGAGATCTCCTCATCGGCATTTTTAGCAATTTGTGGATCTACTCCTGCCTCAGGAGAAGCTGCCTTGCCAAAACCATCATAGCCTCCAATGATCCCCAGACCTTGCTTGTATTGGGATGGATCCAAACCTTTTTGCCTCAACCAAGATTCAAAAGCTAAGAATTTCCACCTGGCTGCAAGATTGCGATATGGCAAAAATCCTATCAAGGAACCAAAAGATACCTGTAAAAAGAAATCAGAGTATCTGTAAGAAACAAGTTGAGAGAATATGTGCACCTTCAAAAACAAAAATGAAGTAATATGATGAGTTGGGGTAGTATGTAGACTTACAACAAAGCCTCTGGTGCTACAGCTGACTAGTTCCACGTCCTCTCTTCCTCCGCTCTTGACAAGCTCTTCAGCTCTTACCCAGTCATTCTCTTCATGTTCCTACGAGATTGCAGCACTCAGTATTCATGAATAAGTCGTCCTAGTTAAGGAACGAATGCTGAAAAAAGGAAAAAATTAATCTACCTTAATGGATGATTTTGCCAGGAAGTTTTCAATCTCTGAAGCATTTCCATAGCCCTCAGATTTGACAGGACGCATATCCTCCTGACTAACACTTGATGCTTCCTTTTTAGGTCGTTCTAATCTATAGTAGCACAAGTTATTAATCAAGAACAAAATAACAGCAAAGTATATAAGGGCAAAACAACATCCACAAGTACCTTTTCGGTTTTCCAAGAAGAGCAGCATCCAAAGATTCTATGGGTCCAGTCTCAGCAGGTGTATTGGAATCAGAACTTCTCTCAGCAGGCTGTGTATCAGTCTGCTGGAATCCTTGAAAAACAACCAAGTATGCTGATTAAGATGCTAAATTACTACTCAGATGACTATCTGTCAAGAACAGAATCTTGTTACCTGTACCAAAGCCTTGCTTCTCAAGAGGATTGCTTCTGTTAGATTGTAACGGTTGGCGGAGTTTACTCTCTGCCATACTTATAAGCTCAGAAGAAGAGTTAGCAGCATTCAAAGTACTTTCATCCGAAATACTCGGATGCTGAACCTCGGAAGATTCTTTATTTGGATCTATCTTTAGATTTAAATTACTAGGCTCTGGCTTATTTAGAAGCAAACTGTTTTTGGGTTCACTACTTGATGCATACACCTCTGTAAGACTAGCATCTTCGGAGTCATCACTAGATACAGGCAAGACATCGCTTGATTGTCCATTCTTTTCACTATTGCCAGAGTTGGTTCTCATTGGCTCCGGCTTCTTCAACAATGTAGCATCACTAGACTTATCACTTGATTGTCCATTCTTTTCACTATCGTCGGAGCTGATCCTCATTGGTTCCGGCTTCTTCAACAATGTAGCATCACTAGACTTATCACTTGATTGTCCATTCTTTTCACTATCGTCGGAGCTGATCCTCATTGGTTCCGGCTTCTTCAACAATGTAGCATCATTAGACTTATCACTTGATTGTCCATTCTTTTCACTATCGTCGGAGCTGATCCTCATTGGTTCCGGCTTCTTCAACAATGTAACATCACTAAACTTCTCAGGTTTCAGTTCTCTGCCCATTTTCAGTGTCAAGTTTGGCTTAATTTTGAATTTTGATGATTCATCCTCCTCAGAATACAAACTTGGCTTTCGCAGTATGACATTTGGAACACTACTTTTTCTACTTACTTCAGGTCTTGAAATTGGTTGACTTTGTTTATAGCCCTCAGTCTTTGGCTGTTTTTCATCAACCTCGAACTTAACACCCTTCTTGGGCACAGGGCGAACCAAATTTAATCCATTTGATGAATTGAGAGATTTCTTTTGCTTGGATGCATCAAACGGAACCTCCACAATTTCACCAGACGTTTTTCCCTTCTTCTGCTCAAATGACTCTTCAATTTCAAGATAAGATGTCTCCGGGTTTGTTTTCCTACTAATTATCTATGAAATCAAGAATCACAATCAGAAATAGACAGATGCAGTATGCATTGAACCAACAGAAGTTTTGCAAGGACATACAGGAACCAATCTAAAAACTTCTTTCAAATTACTATTAACCCTTTTCTCCTCTTCAATGACAAATAACTCTAAGCAATTAGCAAACAGGAACTTACAATAGTAAAGCAGGGACGTGTAACTTTGGAACGAAAGACTGAAATTTTAAGGAATTGAAGTTAAACATAAAGTCAATACTAAGAAACTGATAGCATGTCAGCAGATATCAACTTACAATATATGATTGTACAATTCCAGATGCAGGATAGATTTTTTTTCCCTTTAATAACCCTCATTTTTCTGTTAACCAAAGCAAAGTATAAAACTTCCGAGGGCTAGAACTCTCCATTCTCACCAACAGGGAGGAAAATCACTCAAACTTGAATTGCATTGATTTCGGAAAGTCTCTTTTATCCATACTATCAACCATGTCTCAATCCTAACTAGTTTTTGAGTTGGTTATATATATCATACAACTCAAATTCGAATTGCATTGATTCAAAAATCTTCTTTACTATCTATACTATCAACTATGTCTCAATCCTGAACAATTCTTTGCAACCGCTATATATAACGTACAATTCAGATTTAAATTGCATTGTTTCGAAAAGTCTTTTGACTATACACACATCAACTATGTCTCAATTCTAGATGCAGGTGTAGTTCTCTTTTCCTCTAGAATCCTCATTGTGTTGGTAAACAAAATCAAAGTTTAAAACTTTAGAGGGGATAAAACTCCCCATTCTCAATACACAAGTAGAAAAGCCACTGAACTCCTCAAAATTCAAGTTTGAAATTATTCAAGAAGTCTCTTAACTATCCACTACCAACTGTATATCAGCAATATGAATCCTACATATCCCCTCACCCACAAGTTAATTGACACTATTTCCTTATCAGTCTGTTCCAAAACGACGGACAGATTTCTATATATGAAATCAATAATGACAAGCTTTCTATAGTCATACAAATGATATGAAATGTTATAGCCACGCAATGTCACATAAATTGGAACAGAGCGAGTAACTAATTTCTTAACTAAGCAAAGAAAAATTAAAAACCAATTAAGAACATGATTTTCTGAATAAATAAGGAAAAATATAAACATATTAGTGCAAGTTTAAATGAGAGAAATAAACCTTAGCTAAGGTAAGTTTTGGGTCTTCACCAATTAATCTGCCAAACTTGAGTTCCATTTGGTCCCACTGGTCAAGCTTATTACTATTCCTATCATCTTTAGAAGCAAAAACAGCAAATTTCTTTGTCTTTCTGGAGGAAAAAACAGTTCTTGACAAAACCCCACTTGTTATTGAGCTTAAATTATCATCTTTAGAGGCAAAAACAGCAACTTTTTTGGAGGAAAAATGTGTTCTTGACAAAACCCCACTTGCTACTGGACTTGAATTGTCATCTTTATCAGCAAAAACAGTAACTTTTTTGGAGGAAAAATGAGTTTTTGACAGAAACCCACTAGTTATTGAGGCTGAATTATCATTTTTATCAGCAAAAACAAGAACTTTTCTGGGTAAACAAAGGGATTTTGAGATTCTTGAATGGTGTAAAGATGAAATTGACAACAAGGGGTTGGGTGTTGAGGTTTTGTCAAGGCTAAGGTTGTTCATTCTTGAAAAAACAATGTGAATTTCATCAGATAATATTGAATAGCATTGAAAAATTTATCACACCTCAAAATTCCAATTTATCCTCTCTTGAGTTATTTGAAATTGAGATAGTGAGAGTTTTACAATTGGTGGTGTAGGGGTAAAGGGGTGTCACGTGATTAGGCACATGATGTTGTATAATGTGGTTTTAAATATCTAAACACTCAGATTCACGGGAACTTAATAACTTTTGTACATATCATGTAAAATATATATATATCAAAAGTTCAATAGATATCTATACATTTTTGCTAGTGGTGTTAGGTTTGAGTTTCGAAAAATCAGAATCTTATAGTAGGAGGGTGGATTTCACGAATCAAATGAAGTTCGAAGGACCATTGGATTTATTATCAACGGCATAGGCGACACCCTAGTGTTGGGAATTAAACACACAACACACACAAATAATCTAGAGAAAAGAGAAACGGAACGCAAACGGGACACACAAGAATTTAACGTGGTTCGGTTTCCCTACTCCACGACTGTAACAGGAGGATTTTATTTCACTTGTGCTGCTCAAGAATTACAAATACAAGGATCATATTTATAGGAAAACCAAATGGTTAACCTAGGGTTTCAGTAATGGGTCGGGCCGGCTCACAAGCCTCCACAAAGCCCAACAATCTCCCACTTGGAGGCTTGAAGAATTTCAACTGTCATCCACTTAGAACACTTGTATGTCTAGTAATCTTTTTCAACTCTCTCCTGCTACAGCGGCCTTCTCATCAGTCAGCTGAAAGGCCCGTTGAAGCTCCCCGAAGCTTCAACACATCAGTCACGGCTGAAACTGCCCTTGACTCGTCCTCGGTCCCTACCGGCTCCCACTTGAGACACGAACTGCCGGATCCTAGAACTCCCTGAGAACAAACACTCTCCATACTCAGCAAGATATTTTCTGGAGACGTATCAACAGCTGGAATACTGGTTCTCTTGACCCACTGTCTTCTAGGAGCCTTGGCTGAAGCACGGCCGGTGCTCCCACTGCCACAAACGCCTCTGACTGGTCTTCCTGAACCTTTCCTTGCTCGTTCATCCTGAATCTGACCTGTGGCTCTGGGTTTCTTTCTTGCAAAGACAACCTTCTTCTGCCCACGAGATTCTGTGAACCGGACTTTGTTTTTCTTCTGAACTGGGACGGTCACTCCCTCAGACGGTAATCCGACAATATACAACGATCCTCTTTTTGTTCCACGAGCCATGACAAGATTGCCCCTCACGACCTTCCACTGCCCATTTCCGAACTTCACATGATGTCCCTGTTCATCCAACTGCCTAACAGAAATCAAACTTTTCGTCAAGCTTGGAACAACTCTGACATCCTTCAAGGTCCAAAAACCGACTGGCGTCTTCAGCACCATGTCACCCATGCCCGTAACATCAAGAGCTCTATCGTCTGCAAGCCTTACCTTTCCAAAGTCTCCAATAACCAGATTCTGCAGTGCTTCACTGCTGTGGGTAGCGTGAAAAGAAGCACCAGAATCCATGACCCAGGAATCCACATTGCTCTCCGCGCAACAGATAAACAAATCCTCGTCGGCGCTGTCTTTTGCAATGTTGACTTGTTTGTCTTTCTGGCATTGATTCCTGAAATGCCCCACCTCCTTGCAGTTCCAACATGTTACACCTGAGCCATCCCGAGCCTTCGACTGACTCATTCTTCGGTTCCTGCTCCCACTACCTCTGTTATTTTCTCTGCCTCTGACAACGTTTAGCATATCACCTGATGATTCTCCAGAACTCCTTCTTCTGACATCCTCGCCAAGAACGAGATCACGAATCTTCTCAAAGGTGAATCCATTAGGTCCCACTGAACTGGCAACTGCTGTAACCGTTCCGGACCAACTGTCAGGCAATGATGATAACAGTAGTAAAGCTTGAACTTCATCATCGAACTTAATGCCAACTGACAAAAGTCTGGCTAAGATCGAATTCAATGAGTTGATGTGCTCGGTAACTGAACTGCCTTCCTTCATCTTTGTGTTCACCAACTCTCTAATCAGAAAAATTTTGTTTGCTGCAGATGGCTTCTCGTACATGTTAGACAAGGCTTCCAAGATGCCTTTCGCTGTCTTCTCCTTAAGAATGTTGAACGCAACATTCTTGGTCAACGAGAGTCGGATAACTGACATAGCTTTCCGATCCAAAACTGCCCACTCTGCATCAGACAATTTTCCTTGCTTGTCACCCAACACTACGTCCAAATCTTTCTGAACCAGCAAATCTTCAATCTGCATCTTCCACCAACTGAAATCTGTACCATCGAACTTCTCAATTCTGAACTTCCCATCTTCTGTCATCTCAAAGGACTAAATGAGATACTCGGTACAACTAATTTCAGATCTTGGTAATTTCGTCAGAAATATTGCACCACAAAAAAAAATCGCACACACCTTCGGCAATTCCCTTAACGGCGTCTTGCACGGCTGTAGCTTGCGAACGGCGGCGGCACACTCCTTCCTGCACACAGTTCTTCACACAAGAACCCTAGGTGACAATTTCTCACAATTTGTGTTACAGTGTTGTTGAAACCTCGCTCTGATACCAATTGTTGGGAATTAAAGACACAACACACACAAATAATCTAGAGAAAAGAGAAACGGAACGCAAACGGGACACACAAGAATTTAACGTGGTTCGGTTTCCCTACTCCACGACTGTAACAGGAGGATTTTATTTCACTTGTGCTGCTCAAGAATTACAAATACAAGGATCATATTTATAGGAAAACCAAATGGTTAACCTAGGGTTTCAGTAATGGGTCGGGCCGGCTCACAAGCCTCCACAAAGCCCAACAAGCTCGACGCCATTGTTGGTAGGACTGTGACTCTTATTTCGGTCCTTATTTGACTAGCAATGACGATTGGTTCGAATTTTGAAAAATGAAGAACTTTTCAATAGAACGGCGAGTCTAACGAGATTTATGTTGGTCGATGGAATCAAATGAAGGTCGAAGGACCGTTCGATTCATTAAGGGCATATTCAACACTCATGTTTGCATGGATTGTGACTCGTCTCCTCGCAATCCAATTCCTTATTTGACTAGCGATGTCAAGTACAAGTTTTGAGAATTAAGAACCTTTCAATAGGAGCCTTGGTCTCACAAGATCTATGTTGGTCCAGTCAAGCGATGGTCGAAAAATCATTCGATTCATTCAGGAGCATCGTAGCGCCTTCACCTACGAATGCCACTCTCGATAGGATTGTAACTCTCATCTCAATCCAATTTCTTACAACTTGAACCTTAAAACTCATTATATGCCAAGTATTTTACTTACATTTTTAATATCTTATCGACCTATCTATCAGTACTTGACACAATTTAATGTAATCATGCCATATGATTAAACCAAAAAAAAAAAAAAAGTAAGAGAACAATGTGTTAATTTCTTATTAAAGCAAAATTGATGAAAAAAAAACATTACAAATATATATGATGCCTTACTAGGCTTTTACAAAATTTTCAAAATGAAGAAACAAATAATTAAGAAAACCAATTAATCATCACTTCATCATTACCATATTCTCTCATCAAGAATATGATTAATCTCATTGACAAATAATAATAATATTAACTATATATATATTTTTTTGATTTCTCATCCGATCCAATGCCCTCGATATCGATTAAATATGGATTCGTATCGAAAAGTGAATGGACTAATCTTGAGTCTCTTCAACAGGAGGCTGTGGTGGCTCATCAACATCAGTAGTTGTAGTAGTTGAACCTTCTTCATGTTCATCAGCACTATGATTTTTTTTATTTGTAGCTGTTGTAAGATGATTATAGGAACCTTTTTCTTTAAACAATTGAGAGAAATGAGGCTTGCAATAAACAAGTCCATCTAATGCTGCATATGATGAGGTTGTTAGTTTGCATCCACCATGTGCACATTTGAAGCATGATTGATGGTAAAATTCTCCATCTACTGTTACCTGTTCGGAATTTTCAAAAATGTTAATACATTTATGTTACATTTTCAAAAAAACTACACTACTTTTGAATGATTTCATGACATATAGGTGACATATTTTTTTTTCGGAATTTTCAAAAATGTTAGTACATTTATGTTAGATTTTCCAAAAAAGTATACTACTTTTGAATGATTTCATGACATATAGGTGACATATATTTTTTTTCTCGGAATTTTCAAAAATGTTAGTACATTTATGTTAGATTTTCCAAAAAAGTATACTGCTTTTGAGTGATTTCTTGACATATAGGCGTCATATTTTTTGAAGCGTCTAAGCAACCTAAGAAATATCGTTAAAGTATCTAATTAAATGTTATAAAGATGACAAAATCTATATATGTTGTTCAAACTCTTAAAAAATATTGGAACACTTGTGTAAGATTCTCCAAAAATAAAATACACTACATTTAGAAAATATATCACCCTCACCGTCAATATTTTAAAAGTTTCTGAGCAATCTATTAAATATTAAGCTTGTGAAAAATGAAATAATTGAAGCTCTATTCTTTCATACTTTAAGTAAACAATAATTATTACATTAAGGGCTAATATACCATAAAGACTAATTTAGAATTTGAACTTTCCAGGTTCGAGTTTATTGTTCTAGAACAATTTATGTAATTTTGTATAAAATAATTTTACTAATTCGTTGAAACTTCCAAGACATGTTTAGAATTTGAGCTAAAATTGTTGGAGTCAAAAACAAATTTTATAGTTAATGCACTAGGTTTGCCCTTGCACACAACACACACACACACACATATATATATATATATATATATATATATATATATATATATATATATATATATATATATATATATATATATATATATGGAAGAAGCAAAGTGTTGGTACATAGCTTTTATGAGCCTATTTGATATAAATTTAGATTAATCGAGCCAGTAATCAATTCCTCATATTAGATAGTTAATAATATCTCTCAATATTAAGTTATATGTCCTCCCGGATGAAACATATCTTTTATATATATATATATATATATATATATATATATATATATATATATATATATATATATATATATATATATATATATATATATATATATATATATATATATATATATATATATATATATAATGGTTGAGTAGGTCTAGGTCCAACAATTGAATCAATTACGAGTCATCTATTATTTAAACTTAATTAGTTTTAGAACATGACACAACATAACTAAATACCTTTTTAAATTATCTGATATTGAAAACTCACAGATCTGACTATTTCAATTTCGTGTGAATAAGCTTTACTAAAGGTCTTAAGCGCCTTTTACGAAAAAGTTTTTCATTCTCAAGACTCGAAAAAAATTCTTTTACCTTTTCCAATGGGTACACAGTTTTCTTGCATGATGCACATTTTTCCTGAGTGCCACAAAATAGATTGGACAACTTGCTAGGGCTTCTGTTCTGTAATCACAAAAATATTCAAAAGAAAAAATATAAAATATGATATATAATTAGTAACAAATTAAATAAAAACATGAAAGGGATATAAGTTAAAATATTTTTTGATATATTACAACAAAATTATCATCTCCACATAATTATTTAATAAAGTAAAAACATTCAAGAGTATAATTCAGAAATTAAAGTTTATTAGTTTCTACCTCGAATTAATATATACATAATAATGATTGGTTTACATACAAATATTTTATATATATTTAGTGGATTTTTAATATCAATATAGAGTTAAAAGGCTAGATTAGCGAAGGTATTTCAATTTGTGTGACATTATTTCCTTATTAATCCATTCAAAAAAGAACAACGTATATTTAAAAATAAATAAACTTTAAATTTATTATTTTACGTTTAATGAGAAACGTTATAGTCGCATGATAGGTTTAAAATCATAAGGTCAAAAAGCATATTTAATTTCACAACTCCACATATTATAAATCTTTTTTATTTTTCTTAAATTACTTTTCATTTTAATTATGTCATATAAACTGAACAGAAATAATTTTTTTGTAAAAATCTCAAAAAATTGAAGTTGGCATTAAGATACATACCAGATCATTGTTCCTCCCAACTGCACATTTGATATAAAATGAATAAATAATTAGGTTATGAAAATAACATAATTTAATTAGAAATATAATTTAATTAAACAAAATTTAGAGAGAAAAAAAAACTAACGTGAAGAAGACTTCAAAGCACCACTTCCTTTCTCCTTGAGGAGTTGTTCAAAATGTGGCTTGCAAAATAATGTTCCATCCAAGCAAGAATAGTTGCTCAACTATATAATATAAATTCGAATTAACCAAAAAATCAAATAAAAATATACGATAATAACAATCAGGTAATAATTGTGTCAACTATATTATATAAATTCGCACGAAAAAATCAAATAAAAATATACAATGATAACAGTCTGATGCACAAAGTAATTTTCAATCACATCAGGTTAGAGAGAATGGTCATATCATAAGGGAGTGTTATTGATTACCATCATAGCAATACATTTTCTTTAGATAATTTATATTCGAGTCGATCAATTCGATTTGTTAAAAAACGAATCTTCAAAAACAATCATAATATACAGGAGATAACGTCTTAACTAAATATGATACAAAGTATCATTTCATTCATCAGATCAGTTAAATCGATCCACTTCGTTCAAAAATGAGTCTACAAAAATAAAATCATGAAATAAGGAAAATAATGTACTAACTAACTATAACACAAACTATCATGTCATAAATCATATCAATCGAGTCGATCAATCCAATTTGTCCATAAAACAAGTCTTCAAAAAAATATAACACAAAGGAAATAATTTCCTAACTAACTATAACATAAACTATCATATCAATCGAATCAAATCAATCAATCGATAGTCTAAAAAAACACAGAATTATAAGGGGAGATATATCCTAACTAACTAAAACATAAAAACTACCATTCCATCTCTCCTATCAGTCAATCAATCGATCAATTCGATTCGTTTAAAAAAAAGACCTAAGTGTCCAGACTAACTATAACACAAATTATCATTCCATTCAGCATATTCGTCTAATCGATCCGTTGAAAAACAAGATATCAATGTCCTAACTAACTATAAAACAAACTATCATTTCATTCATCATATTCGTCTAATCGATTCGTTTAAAAACAAGATATTAATATCCTAACTAACTATAACACAAACTATCATTCGATTCATTATATCAGTCGAATCAATCGATCAGATTCGTTCAAAAAATTAATGAAATAATTTATTTATTTTTAATAAAAAACTTACTGCAAGTCTTCCATTGCAATGGCTACATCTGAAACATGTATTATGATAATTAACACCACCTGCAGAAATCACTTCAGCAGCATACACAGTTTTATCACATGCTTTGCATTTTGTTTGGGTTCCAAAACTTGACATTTTTTTTTATTTTAATTTTTTTTATTTTGAAATTTCAATTTTGGGAATTGAGATTTGAGATCATTAATATAATTTATATATGAATGAATCTCTAATTCCCAAAGTTATAATGGAAAAAAAAAAAGTTCATAGAATTAATTATGTACTAATGAACAATTAGTTGATTTATTCTTCTTTTTTAGTGGCTAGGAACCAATTTCTTAAAATGAATGGATAAGCTAAAATTCCCTAACATTAAGGACATAACACAAAAAATAAAGTAGTTATTTCAGTTGGGACAAAAAAAAAAGTAAATTTTCTTTTTAAAAATAAAAAAATGGAAAATTTTAATAAATTGTGACTGATTTTTAATTTTTGTCATTCAACATTAAATCAGACATAAGTTCTTTAGAAATTAAATTCATGCCTGAGCATTATTTATGGAATATTATGATATAAAAATATACTTTCATACTATGTGACAAAATTATTTATCATAAGGAACGACATAAATTAAAGATCAACATAAAATAGGGATAAAAGTGCAAATGATCCCCAATTTTATTTTTGGCCTTTCTCCGGAGTCTTTTACTAAAAAAAAAAAGAAAGAGAAAACTTAATAATTAAAAAAAAACTTTAACATTGAATCAAACCAATCGATAAAACAATATTCGATAGAATCAACATACAATTTAGAAGTACAGCATTGAAGGTTAAGATTTGCCTCGAGGGTTAAAAATATAATTTTCGTTAAGTTTATATGGGTCATTGGTTAAATTTTTAAGAAAATTGGATAAACTATCAAATCAATAACTCGATATCAATAAAGCAGTAACGTTTCATCAATTCGAATATTTACCAAAAAGATTTGAAAGAGAAAAATGGCTTCGCCCGGACTCGAACCGGAGACCTTCAGTGTGTTAGACTGACGTGATAACCAACTACACCACGAAACCTACTTTGCTTTGTTTTTCGTCGTTTATAAATTAAAATTCATTAAAAGTGAAAACAGTTTTTTTACAAAAGATTGAATCGAAAGTGTCTAATAGTAACACTTTATTTATGTATTTAGATGCGCAATTGAATATGTCAAAGTTTCAATATTTAAATATAGATTTATCAAAGAATAATATCGCTTTGAACAAGAGTATATGATTGACTTTTCGAAACAAGTTCATATCAGAATTTTTATTTGTTTTTTTTGCCGCTTTTCGCATTTATCTTTGTGTGGCACATCAACATAAAATTTCACATATGGTGGAGGACATGCAACATACATAGAAGAGTTTTTTTAAAACATACTTAATCAAGTGGAGATGTGTTTTTAAGACTGTTAATAATTAAAATGCGTAAAATTTAGAAGCGTTTTCAATAGTTATTCTATTATATATTAGTATCTTATTTGTTGAAGAAGATAGATGTTGTGATTAGGAGTGTACTTAGTACGAAGGAAAATATTTTCTCAAAATATAAATGAACAATTTTTGTAAATCAAGGTAAAGTAAACTTTAACTTACTAATCAAATGTTGAAATCAAACATCAGAACTTTATCGTTAAATATTTATTTGACCAAAAAATTTGATCAGATCTTGAAAATTTAATCTTCGAATAGAAGAGATAGTTTTGTAAGTTTCAACATGGCTGTTTTTTGCCATATCGAAAATAGCATAAGGGTAAATTTGTAATTGTACCTTGCAATTAATATCTACAATTAATATCTGATTTATACTTTGCTGTGAATGGTAATACAATTGTGCGTTTCGTGATTTTTTCCCCTTTTATTTTTTATTGTGTCCTTTTGTTGATAATGCAATACTTTTCAAAAGTTTTAATGCAATACTTTTCAAAAGTTTTATTTGCCCCTCTAAATTTTTTTTAAAGACATAAGTAGTATTCAATTGTATTTATTTTAGGCTTTCTTTCTTATTGTTATTGTCGTCGCTAAATGTCTAGTTCTTTAATAGCAAATCCTAGTTGGCAATGATTAGGTGGAGAGATTAGTCTCATGTGGCATGGCACGTCATTAAAGAATTGGGGTGTTAACTTTTGAGAGTATTTGTGGTCTCTTATGATAACGACAAGGGTGTTTTTAATCCCAAAATGTAATGGAGGATATAAGTGGTCTATTTCGTATAGTTCAAATATTTAAAATTATATAAAAAGTGATTAACTCTCTAAATTCTATTGTGCCACATAAATTAGGAATAAAGAAGAAGCATATGTTATTTATAAAAATGATGTTAAAAATACAATAGTACTATAAGTCTGTTATAAATACATTGTTTTATGTGGATGATCCATCAGAGTTATCCAACAATTAATTCAGTTCATCTATAAGTGTTTCTAAGGTGATAAGAACCTTAAAAGAGATAACTATGTATGTATTAATGTGGTGATCTTTGGGAGTGATATCTCAACACTATGAATAAAGATATCTCTCACTATTTGATATACACTTGAATAAGAAGAAAATTCCTCTTCTTCTATCTATTTCTCTTATCTTCTTCTCTTTATGATTATATTCTTATGAGCTTGATTTTATAATAAAATCATAAAAATTGATTAACAACTTTTTTAAAAATAAAATAAAATATACAACACGACTTAGCTGCTTCTTCAAATTTCATTTGCATCACATCAAATTGACCATTAATTCTGCACTTTTTCCTTTTAATTTTGTTTTGCATTTTCTTTTTAACTTGTTATATATTTAAAAATTACAGTAATAAAACTTTTAGTTTAATAATTGATAAGTTAAAATATTTAAAAGTAATATAAAAAAATTATTTGACTTTCAAAATTCTATGAGTGACATATAAAATGGATTAGAGTAAATGACATATATCATTTGAATAAAAAATATTATAAGTCTTAATAATTAACAACTTAGAAATTTATCAGATTCAATTTAAACAAAGGACTACATACACATTAGTAAAGAATGTAACATTGTTTCAATAAAGAAATTAAGATACTATTTCAACAAAGTAAAATGCAAAATGTAACAATGTTTTAATAAAATAATAAAAAGATACTGTTTCAACAAAGTAGTACACATACATTAGAGGATAATGTAATAGTGTATCAATCCATTTAGGTTTTGAAATATTCAGCTCTATCTAACAAGGTCCAAGATCCATATCATCGTGGACATTTCATGTAACTCATTTTTAATCATTCCCTTAAAAACATCAAACAACTATTCTAGGATATTTTTGAAAAATAAACTCTAAACCCTCTTTTTCCGTATAATGGAATAGGTTTTCAAACTTTACTTGCTTTCCCGTTTAATTTTTTTATTTTGAGATTCAAAAGTTATTTTTTGATAAATTTTTTTACTTTTCTATGGTCTTAAACTCTTTCTCTATATATATATCAAAATATTCTTAATCTTATGGTCTTAAATATAATATGTGGGAGTTAAATTTAAAAATTGATAAACATGAAAGAAATATTCTTTAATGTTTCGACATGAACTAAAAGAAAGACATAATATAATATTTTTTGTTTATTAAAAAATAATTGTAACAATTCTATTATATGTATGTTAAGTAGTTCATTAGATTATTGAAGCTAAGGTGTATAGTTAAAAGAGTTTGATATATTTTAAGTAGTTTATTTGTCTATGTAATAGTCGCTTTGAAAACATAAATGAAAAATATTTTTAATAAATTTGAATTAAAAGTGTCTAATAATGACACTTTTATTATTTATGTAATTGAATGCACAATTGAATATGCCAAAGTTTCAATATTTAAAAATATTTATTAATAAATTTAAGAAATTATCTATGTATTATATCTTTTTTTCATTTCTTGCTGCTATATATTGTAGTACTAGAAATTCAAAATTTCAAACCATACTTAAAGTTTGTCATCTTTTAATGCTTTAGTGGAATCTCGTCATCAAAATCTGAGTAAAGTATTATATATTATTTATAAATAAAATAATACTTTATTAAATTTTAATTACTTTAAGTTTTTAACTTTATTATTTTTTAGGGTCAAGATTAAATTTTAGTGCAACTATTACCGTTCGAAGTACAAGTCTATGAAAATACATTACTTTAGTCTTTATCTATCCTACCTCACATGAGATGGTCACACTTTTCTTAATTGAATAATTTTATTCGTATAATAATAACTTTAGTATGATTCAGTTACTTAATTAAATCCACATTAACTTTCATGTTAATTGTTCATGTACTAGGTGTTTGTCGTCTATCGAGATATATATATCTTCAAAAAAACTTATTATTTTCAAATAAAAAAAACAAAAATCGAACCAAATCGACAATAACCAAACCAATATTTTTTTTTTCAGAAGAAAATCGCTTCGTCGGGAGCGATTTTGCTCTTTTGATTAAAAAAAAATTGATATCCCTTTTTAGAATTTTTAATATTTTTTTTTTGTCTTTCTGGCTCCAAACTCTATTTTAAAACAATAATTAGTGTTTGACCATAATTTTAAAAGTGTTTTAAGTGATTTTAGGCAATCTAATTTTTTTCGCTTCCCCTAAACACTTATTTTATTTTTAAAAAAAAGATACTTTAAAAAAAAAAAACACTTTTTGGATTTGCAACTGGGGGTTCACATGTCTATAGATCAAAATCAGAATCAATATAACATGTATAAAAATAAATACAAGGAAAAAATAGTGGGTTGTTTCAATACATTATATACATAAATTAATTTTGACTTTGTATATATACTTTTTTCATTTTTAACCATTTGTTCACTTTTAAATTGATACGACTATTAAGAAATTAATGATTGACATATTGCATTTATCATTTTACCATTATAAATTATAAAGTGGATGAATTAAAAATTTAATATGTTCAAAAAGTCTTACATTTTTCAAAGTAATTAATTGAGGGTATAACATGTAAATTTTTTTTTTGCCATTTTTTGATTTGTTAAAATGGACAAGTAATTAAGGATAACTAGAAAAGGAGAAGTAAACAAATAATTTAGGACAGAGGCAAAAATAAAAATAATTTTATTTCTATCGAATATAAATCTTTTACTACTTAATTAGATAGTAAATAAAATCTTTATTCACATATTTTTGCCTTAGATTTCATTTATGAAATTATATTAACTATGTTGTTATTATTGTAAATTCCAACTCCCAGCACTACTACATTTATATGTTTGTCTATTGATCAGTCACTATATTACTCTCTTCGTCCGGAATTGTTTGTCATGTTACACTTTTTGAAAGTCAATTTGATTAATTTTCAAAGTTAAATTAGATCACATTAATTCGATATTTTAAACAAAAAAAATTAAATATTCTAAAACTATATAAAAAGCACTATAATTGCAATGTTCTGCATATTAATATGATGAAAAAATACATCTTAAAATATTAGTCAAATTTTTTATAGTTTGACTCTAAAAACAGAAACTATGACAAATAATATCGAACAGAATGAGTATATCTTTCCCATTAATTTGGATTGTTATTATAAGTCAAACTAATGGAAATTGGGGTCTACAATTGGGAGGAAAAACTTTAGTATTTATTATTTGGAATGTTCTTTTTCATGTAACTAGCTAGACTTATGCGTATATAAAGAAAGATTTAAGTTATATACATTAATATAAATATTTTTATAGTGTAATGTAATTTATTATAACATGTTACTTTTTGTATTTATCATTTATAATAAAAACTTACTTATCACTTTATTTGAACTCGTAAATAACGATTAAATACCTTAGTTTCTTTCCTCTCAAGGCTAACACATGCATTGACTATGGAGATGTATTTTTGTACTAGAAATTCAAAATTTCAAACTTTGGGGTGTAAAAAATGAACCCAAACGCACGTAATCCGTTTAGAATTTTAAGGGTTGAATTTAAGATAATTTGAATTAGATTCAATTTTAATCAAATTTGAAGATAATTCTCAATTGAGCCTAATTCAATCTTCTATTTTAATCCGTTAAGATACATTCCTACATTGAATGTATAAATTATTATCTATTTAGCATCTTTTAGGATTTATTTATCCATTTATTACTTTTAAACAAAAAAAATTTGAGCAGAAATTCAAATTGTGATTATAAAAGTTAAACATCAATATATTAAATTATTGAGATTAATCGGGTCAAATTGTGCGGGTCAAGACCCAACCCATTTTTAGCCCATTTCAGCCTAAAGCAAACTTGGGCGGGTCAAGACCCAACCCGATTTCTATTCAACTCATTGTAATATTTCCAATTTCAATACAACCCGCCCATTTGACACCCCACTTCAAACCATACAAAAGTACTAATACATAATTAAGTTCTCTTATTTAATTTTAGGCATAATGCATATATTAGACCCCAAATCTTGGCTTCAAATTTTAACTTTGACCTTTAACTTTCGTAATGCACAAACATGCACTTTAACTATCCAACTTTTAAATAAATAAACACATGAGTCCTACATGATACAATACACGTAGGACACCACGTAAGACAAAAAATGACATGTAGGACATGTGTGTCTATTTATTCAACTTTTTTATACAAATTTAAGTGTTTATTTGTGCACATCCAAAGTTAAAGGACATAAATGTGATTTGAAGTCAAGTTAAAAAACACATTTATGTATTATGCCTTATTTTTTATATATGTGCATAAGAAAAGTTTTGTACCTAAATGCACTAAATAATTTTTCAATAAATGAGAATCAATTAAATTCCCTTCATATCATTTAGCTTCACACACCCTAGTCTAATCATGTTAGAACCATCGATAGCATTTGCAACTTCTTCTTTCTGATCGATATATAAATAGTTAGACATGAAACTTTCTTCGCGAAAAAACTCATATGTCTCATGATGATAAAAGTGAATGGAATAAAATACAAAGTGATTTCTAACACAAACGAAAAATGCAGGTTCAAGCGCGTTCATGACATTAAACATTCAAAACTAGATACAAATATATAAGTATATGTTAGCATGATGAAACAACTTAGAAACTCAAACTTACAAACTTAGAACTCGAATCATCTGTCTCAATAGACAGCGTTTTTGCCTTAGCTGCCTCGGTGTATGACATGTAATTTGGATGGTTATTCAAGTATTCATCACTCGTGTAGCTTCGTGTACTACTCTTTGTTGGCGTAAATGGTCCTGTCCTCGAACGAGTACATCTCGATGATGTTGTAGGACCCTATATATCAGGATTCAAAATGAACTGACATGATCAGTCAAATATCATCGTCACATATAAAATGTAAAATGAAATGAGGAAGATGATGTGTTTACTTACATGATGAATAAACTGAGTAGACTTCGCGCTGAAAGGAGGTGATTCAAAAACCATAGATCGCCCTAAGCGAGCTCTAGATTGAACCCTTATCAACGCTTGCATACGTCTTAGCATATCCGCGGTTTGTTTCCTTACAATGTGTCCTCTTACTAGGGCTTGTAGTTTCACAAGCCCCTTCAGTGCGCGTAAAGCTCTCCTTGACTTTAAATTTAAACACAATATGGAAAATTAGTACGAGTGTATGATCAAGTGTCGTTTATTTTTTTTAAAATAATTAAATGGTGCAGAGACGAATACAAGAACTAGAGCTAATGAATTTTTTTAAAAAATAAATAAATTGTGATGTTGAACTTACTCATAATGTGAATGTATAGAAGAATTTCATAGAATTTTAAAGTACACTTAGGACCACAAATTTTTCAGAGTTTTAGACAATCTGGTCCACACTGGTCCAAAATAGTCTACTTTCCTCATTCATGTATATATTTGACCATGCATGTGCTAACACACCACCCCACCCCCCTGCAGACCTCACCAACCCATGCATTCCCAAAAAAAATACATATAAATTTGCATCGATCGATGGTTAATTTGTGCGCAACTCAACTATATTATCGACCAACCCATGCATTCCCAAAAAAATACATATAAATTTGCATCGATCGATGGCTAATTTGAGCGCAACTCAACTATATTATCGACCATGTTGATCTCATTAAACATCACTAAGTAACTCAACTGATCAAAACTTAAGCAGAGGAGAAAAAACATATAGCTAATTTGTTTGTTTTATTTATTTTTTTTAACCCTAATTTCACATAGGGTTATAGCTATACACAAATATTATGTGATATATTTAAGTTTTTAAGTTTAAGAAAAAATTATAATTAACTGCACACACATAAATATTGCAACATATTTAGGATCATAATTCTTTAAAAATATATATTTCTTGAATTTTCATATTAAGTGAAATTGGTTAATTTTATAGATAAAACATGTTTTGTCTCTCACCATCTAACATTTTCTAAAATTGAAACTATATTGATGAATACAATTTTTAATATTTGATTTCCATAAAAACAACTTATTTTTCCGGAAAACTCATATTAAACACAATTCAAAAACTCTCAAATTATTTTTTTCACACGAGTAAATACTTTCACATAAAATGAAATAGAAAGAGAGTACGTTTAATAAAACTAACCAGATAAGCTCGAAAATGTGATTGTATCACAACGGCAGCCCACTCCTCACCACTCCACGTTGTAGCACGGATCACACTACTAGCCGTCAAGCTGGAGTGGACCTCATAAATCGCAGGGTCCACTCCAGCACGACTATTCATGTAGTGTGATTTTTGATGATGTTGTTGAAAATCTTTATCTTTGTAGGATTTAACATCACTCCATTTCTTCTTATTAGTGGAAGAAATAGAAGACTCATTTTTCTTGAAGCCAAGAAGTGCTTTGAACCATTTGGATGCTTTGCCCATATTATTAGACAAAAGAGCATTTGGTTTTGTCAATGAGAATGAGAGAAAGTGGTTGAAAAGAGAAGTGAGTGAGAAATAAAGGAAGTTGTGAGCAAGTCAAATATATGTTGTAGGACATCAATATATTATTGGAGAAGGAGAAATTGGAGAGGAATTGTCTTCGATGTGGGACTTTTCAGCGTGAATCTGGACTCAGGTTTTATATGGATTCCGAATATTAAAAAGAGAGAGAAAAATAAGAAAAAGGATTACGATAAAGTGGAAAGTCAAACACTCATTATTAAAATAAAAGTATTTTAGATAGCCGAGTAATTCAACTAATAAATTCTTCCAATCACCAAGTCATTTTATTTTCCCTATTAAGATCTTATTTTCGGATTAAATCTAAATTCTTGCATTAAAATTTTATTTAAAGGGGCTAAGGTATTATTATCTAATAAAGACAACTTAACATCTAAAATTCAAACTTAAAAGACTTCTATTTACGAACTCATGCTCACTCATTTTTTAATTTTTTATTCGATATCTTAAATTGATATGAAAATTCTATTTAAATTTGGATTGCGCTTTTTAGAAATCGAGAATGCACTTTGACAAAAGTTGCATTAAAAAATCTCTCCTTTTATTTTAACAAAAAAAAGTTAAAAAATCTGAGTATTCAGATTACAAGTTTTGTCTGTAATATGGATATATTGAAATAAAATAATTTAAGATTCTATATATTAGTGAGTCACTTTTTAAAAAATATATATTTTGACGTAAACACTTTTTGTTGTCACTATTATATATTTATGTGTCACTTGTTATTTCTATATATTTATATTATTAGTCGTATATATATATATATATATATATATATATATAGTGTTTCCACCCCTTCCAATTTATTTGCATTATTTTCTTAATACCTAATCAGGCTGCAAAAAAAATATTACAAAATATTTTATGTTTGAAAATAATTAACTTTAAATTTTTTATTTTATTTTTAATAAATTTTCTTATATATTATTAATGTCATGACATATATAAAACGGTAGATTCCAAAGATCTAACAACTACACAAATATATTGGAATAAAGGGAATTAGGGTAGAATACCACCACTCCATCCTCAACATCTCAGTCCAATGCTAAATTATTCAATTCAATATAAAAAGTATCGCTAAAATTAATAATTATTTATTAAAATGTACCTATTTATGTAAGTTTTCCTATATCATGCTTAACTTAGGTGATTAAATCAGTTACCACACATAAGGCCCTTACCCATGGTCATGAACATCAATTCAATATAAAAACCATCATACTCAATGAAACTACATCAATTAAATATAGATTCATCAATATAAGACAATATATAAATCAATTGAATACAATTATTACATCATTCATTAGCCCATAGAAAACTACACTAGAATTCATAAGCATTAAGTCAATATTAAGTTACCCATAAAGTAGTCAAAAACTAGGGTTCATCAATTACATGGGTTCATAGGTTAATTGAGTTAAAATCATCTAATTAAGAACATTTTAATCAATATATAATGCTTAAAAACCTTTAATGCAATAACCCATGGATAGATCATAAAATTGGACCATTCATCTTTGAAAACTTCATAATAGAGTTTTAAGGATAAAAAATCATACCTCAATGGATCTAATTCTTAAATTTGATGAAGAATCTCCACACAATTCTCCAATCCAATTCCTTCCTTCTTATTTGTACGTGGGGTGAATTTACCAATTCACCCTTGAACTTACAGTGACTGCGCAGGAAAAATTGTACCATCGACGGCTCGTCCCTTGACCAATGGCCGTCCTTTTGGTCCGTGTTTGGGGAATGAGGTTCTTTGGCCCCTCCTTCCTCACGCCTAAGTATGCACCGACGAATCCCCATCTATGGGGCGTCGATTGCCTCCGTAGGTTGGGCTGTCTTGAGTAGTCTTGGCCACCAACATGGGTCCTTCCTCAAGGACCCTTGGATGGTCCTTGGGGATGTTTGCCCGGAAGTTTCCAACCAAAAAATAATCGTACACAAGTTTAGGACCTCTCACATGAATTTATAATTTTTTATAATTTGACTAAAAAAAAAACCATGATAAATAATATCGAACGAAAGGAGTAAATCTTTTCCATTAATTTGGATTGTTATTATAAGTCAAATTAATGGAAATTGGGATCTACAATTTGGTGGAAAAACTTTAGTATTTATTATTTGGAATGTTCTTTTTCATGCAATTGGCTAGACTTATGCGTGTATAAAGAAAGATTTAAGTCATATACATTAATATAAATATTTTTGTAGTGTAATTTTGTTTATTATAACATGTTACTTTTTGTATATATCATTTGTCATAAAAACTTACTTGTAATCACTTTATTTGAACTCATAAATAACGATTAAATACCTTAGTTTCTTTTCTCTGTAGGCTAACACATGCATTGATTATTGAGATGTATTTTGTACTAGAAATTCAAAATTTTAAACTAGGGGCGTAAAAAATGAACCCAAACACACGTAATTTGTTCAAAATTTTAAGGATTGAATTCAAGATAATTTGAATTGGGTTCAATTTTAACCCATTTGAAGATAATTCTCAATTGAGCCCAATTTAATCTCCTATTTTAACCCGTTAAGATATGTTCCTATATTGAATGTACAAATTATTATTTATTTAGCATCTTGTAGGATTTATGTATTCATTTGTTACTTTTTAAACAAAAAACTTTTGAGCGGAAATTCAAGTTGTGATTATAAAAGTTAAATATCAATATATTAAATTATTGAGATTAATCGGGTCAAATTGAGCGGGTCAAGACCCAACCTGTTTTTTAGTTCATTTGAGTCCAAAGCAAACTTGGGCGGGTCAAGAGCCAACCCGATTTCTATTCCACTCATTGTAATATTTCCAATTTCAATACAACCCGCCCATTTGACACCCCCACTTCAAACCATACAAAAAAGTACTAATACATAATTAAGTTCTCCTATTTATTTTTAGGCATAATATATATATATTGGACCCCAAAACTTGGCTTCAAATTTTAACTTTGACCTTCAACTTTCGTAATGCACAAATAGGAACTTTAACTATCCAACTTTTAAATAAATAAACACATGAGTCCAAATGACACAATACACGTAGGACAAAGAATAACATGTAGGACATGTGTGTCTATTAATTCAACTTTACATAAGTTTAAGTGTTTATTTGCGCACATCCAAAGTTGAAGGACATAAATATGATTTGAAGCTAACTTAAATGACACATTTATATATTATGCCTTATTTTTATATACGTGCATAGAAAAAGTATTGTACCTAAATGCACTAAATAATTTTTCGATAAATGAGAATCAATTAAATTCCCTTCATATCATCTAGCTTCACACACCCTAGTCTAATCATGTTAGAACCATCGATAGCCTTTGCAACTTCTTCTTTCTGATCGATATATAAATAGTTAGACATGAAACTTTCTTCGCGAAAAAGCTCATATGTCTCATGATGATAAAAGTGAATGGAATAAAATACAAAATGATTTCTAACACAAACGAAAAATGCAGGTTCAAGCGCGTTCATGACATTAAACATTCAAAACTACATATATATAAGTATATGTTAGCATGATGAAGCAACTTGAAAACTCAAACTTACAAACTTAGAACTCAGAATCATCTGTCTCAATATATATGACAAAAACCGCGTCCAAATTCATCCAAATTGCCACTAACATGCACTCCAATCTTATCTACTCTATCAGAACCTGAACAAACACCTTTGCTAGTGAAATTAGCATAACAGTTAGAACCCTATTGCATGTTACTTCTTGAGCACTTCTTATCATACTGAGACCTTAGCCTTGGTGCACTCATAGACCGCGTTTTTGCCTTAGCTGCCTCGGTGTATGACATGTAATTTGGATGGTTATTCGAGTATTCATCACTCGTGTAGCTTCGTGTACTACTCTTTGTTGGCGTCAATGGTCCTGTCCTCGAACGAGTACATCTCGATGATGTTGTAGGACCCTATATATCAGGATTCAAAATGAACTGACATGATCAGTCAAACATTATCGTCACATATAAAATGTAAAATGAAATGAGGAAGATGATGTGTTTACTTACATGATGAATAAATTGAGTAGACTTCGCGCTGAAAGGAGGTGATTCAAGAACCATAGATCGCCCTAAGCGTGCTCTAGATTGAGCCCTTATCAACGCTTGCATACGTCTTAGCATATCCGCCGCTTGTTTCCTTACAATGTGTCCTCTTACTAGTGCTTGTAGTTTCACAAGCCCCTTCAGTGCGCGTAAAGCTTTCCTTGACTTTAAATTTAAACACATTATGGAAAATTAGTACGAGTGTATGATCAAGTGTCATTCGTTTTTTTTTTAAATAATCGAATGGTGAAGAGACGAATACAAGAACTAGAGCTAATGAATTTTTTTAAAAAATAAATAAATTGTGATGTTGAACTTACTCATAATGTGAATGTATAGAAGAATTTCATAGAATTTTAAAGTACACTTAGGACCACAAAATTTTCAGAGTTTTAGACAATCTGGTCCACACTGGTCCAAAATAGTCTACTTCCCTTTTTCCTGTATATATTTGACCATGCATGTGCTAACACCCCACCCCACCCTGCCGACCACACCAACCCATGCATTCCCAAAAAAAAAATACATATAAATTTGCATCGATCGATGGTTAATTTGAGCGCAACTCAACTATATTATCGACCATGTTGATCTCATTAAACATCACTAAGTAACTCAACTGATCAAAACTTAAGCATAGGAGAAAAAACATATAGCTAATTTGTTTGTTTTAGTTTTTTTTTTAACCCTAATTTCACATAGAGTATATTGTATTCTTTATTCGACGTTGGTACGTAACTTTATATCCAAAAAAAAGTTTAGGGTGACTCAATTTCTCAACTAGAGCGTATATTGGGAACCGTTTCTTCCCACCCCACACCCCCCAAAAAAAAATTCAACTATAGAAGGTTTAATTCCTTCTAATACAATTTTTAATATTTGATTGCCATATTAAACACAATTCAAAAACTCTCAAATTATTTTTTTCACACGAGTAAATACCTTCACATAAAATAAAACAGAAAGAGAGTACGTATAATAGAACTAACCAGATAAGCTCGAAAATGTGATTGTATCACAACGGCAGCCCAATCCTCACCGCTCCACGTTGTTGCACGGATCACACTACTAGCCGTCAAGCTGGAGTGGACCTCATAAATTGTGGGGTCCACTCCAGCACGACTATTCATATAGTGTGATTTTTCATGATGTTGTTGAAAATGTTTATCTTTGTAGGATTTAACATCACTCCATTTCTTCTTATTGGTGGAAGAAATAGAAGAGTCATTTTTCTTGAAGCCAAGAAGTGCTTTGAACCATTTGGATGCTTTGCCCATATTATTGTAATAATAATTATGAGATTAGAAAAAAGAGCATTTGGTTTTGTCAATGAGAAGAGAGAAAGTGGTTGAAAAGAAAAGTGAGTGAGAAATAAAGGAAGTTGTGAGCAAGTCAAATATATGTTGTAGGACATCAATATATTATTGGAGAAGGAGAAATTGGAGAGGAATTGTCTTCGTGGGACTTTTCAGCGTGAATCTGGACTCAAGTTTTATATGGATTCCGAATATTAAAAAGAGAGAGAAAAATAGGAGAAAGGATTACGATAAAGTGGAAAGTCAAACACTCATTATTAAAATAAAATTATTTCAGATAGCCGAGTAATTCAACTAATAAATTCTTCCAATCACCAAGTCATTTTATTTTCCCTATTAAGATCTTATTTTCGGATTAAATCTAAATTCTTGCATTAAAATTTTATTTAAAGGGGCTAAGGTATTATTATCTAATAAAGACAACTTTTAACATCTAACATTCAAACTTAAAAGGCTTCTATTTACGAACCCAAGCTCACTCATTTTTTAATTTTTTATTCGATATTTGAAATTGATATGAAAATTCTATTTAAATTTGGATCGCGTTTTTTAAAAATCGAGGATGCCAATAAATTTTTATACTCTCTTCATTATCAATGGCTCATAAAAATATATTACTTTGACAAAAGTTGCATTAAAAAAATCTCTCCTTTTATTTATAAAAAAAATAAAAAAAATCTGAGTATTCAGATTACAAGTTTTGTCTGTAATATGGACATATTGAAATAAAATAATTTAAGATTCTATATATTAGTGAGTCAGGCTTTTTAAAATATATATATATATTGATGTAAACACTTTTTGTTGTTACTATTATATATTTATGTGTCACTTGTTATTTCTATATATTTATTATTTTGTTTCCACCCTTCCAATTTATATGCACTATTTTCTTATTACCTAATCAGGCTGCAAAAAGAATATTACAAAATATTTTATGTTTGAAAATAATTGACTTTAAATTTTTATTTTATTTTAAATAAATTTTCTTATATATTATTAATGTCATGACATATATAAAACGGTAGATTTCAAAGATCTTACAACTACACAAATATTTACAATTTTTCTTAAATGTTATGACAAGCTAACCAAACAGATAAAAACATATAAAAAATATTTACTTGTAGCAAAACAACAATTTCTTTAATAGAAAAAAAGAAAATAAGAAGTAAAATAGAAAGTAAAATTAAAAAAAAAAAACTAAAACTAAAACGTTTACATCAAAATGAACAAAAGAAAAAATAATATAATCTGACTAAAATAGAAATATGTTATTCCTATTGTTGAATATATAAATAATAATGTGAATAAATTGGTGACTAGATTTACTTGGCACGTGAAAGTTATTTTAATATTAAAATTAGGAAAAATAAGTAACATATAAAATTTTATATTATCTTTGACTTCATTTTCTTGCTAGCTACCGACACCACATCTTCTAGAATCTTTGAGATGTGATTCTTTTTCGAACTCTCAATTTTAATTTTATCGCAAAGAATTTTATATATATATATATATATATATATATATATATATATATATATATATATATATATATATATATGAGCACACACATTCTATTACTTATTTTTCGATTTTTATTTCAAGTTAATAAAGTAACATGTGTGAAACCTTGAATAAATGAATCACGTAAATATCCTATTGACTTAACCAGTTGATGTCCCTTGAAAGAAAATATATTTTAATACTAAGGGTGTGTTTGGTACGAAGGAAAATGTTTTCCGTAGAAATTTTTTTTCTAGAAATTTATTTTCGGAAAAACAAGTAGATTTTGGACTTATTTTTTCATGTTGGGTTGGTGAGTAGAAAATATTTTTCGGAAATGATATTTTGTGTTTGATTTATGAATGGAAAATATTTTTGAGAGACATCTTTTATTTTTACTTGAGTAGAAAATAATTTATGAAATTGAAAATAATTTTTAAAAATAATTTTTATTTGGGGTGGTGATGGGTGGGGGGGGGGAGGGGGTAGGAGTGAAAAAATAAAATTTGAACTTTATAGTAATTTTAAAAAACAAAATTATTTTTTTGCGGGTTAGGGGTGGATGGGGGAGGGGGGGGTAGGAATTTAGGAGTTTAAAAATAAATATTTGAAGCTGAAAATATTTTTAAAAAGCAAAATTATTTTTTTGGAGGGATGGCCGGTGGTGATGGTGGGGGGGGGGGGTTAGAGATCAGATAAAAAATAAAATTTTAAAATTGAATTTTTTTAAAATTGTTGTTTTTCCAAAAAAAATATATATTTAAAATTGAAGGAGAGTTTTGGAAAATGTTTTCCTTAATTTTTTAAAGGAAGTCATTTTTCTTAATTTTGAGGAAAATGAGTTGATTTGGAAAACATTTTCCAAAACTTTTATCCCAACCAAACATAAAAAAATTGAAAAAAACATTTTTCAGAGAACATTTTCCTTCAAACCAAACACACTCTAAATGACATTTATTTTAAAACGGAAAAAACAATATAGGGTTCCACATATTAAACATGATATTGATATTTCAAAGATAGAGAAATATTAAGATTTATTCAATATCTCTTAGGAAAATTCTTAATTTAATTGTCTTATTAGATATTTGTTGACTTTGTTTGATCTAAATCTTCTTATTTTTCCATACTAATTAATGAACACCGACCAATCATATGCTATTCATCTGTAATAAAGTTTAAGTTATATATATTATCAGTATTATTAAGAAAAAACCTTCTAGAAAATATATATACAAGGAAAGCTTTTTAAAAATTTATAATCTCAAAAATGAAACAATTATCTATTACAATGTATAAAACTAATTTTGATAAAATTGATCAAAATGATATAAAAATTTCCGATATATATAACTTAAACTCATATTTATATTTTAAGGGTCATAGCCAGTCAACAAAAATGGCTTTAGAAAGTTGATAGTCTCTTGTGTTCTCTTTTCTAATAACAAAAATCTTTTGCATGAATTTCACAATCAAGAATGTTTTTTGCTGACCTAATTTATGATCAAGAAGTTGGGGGGTGGGTGGGGGTGGGGTGAGAGTGTCTAGTAGCATTCGATCTAATTATTTAGTATATGTAATTTACTGATCAGACTAATCAATATCAAAATTTCAAATAACATTAGATTCATGTTCTAACGTTGGGATAATTCACAAGTACCCCCTCAATCTATGTCCGAAATCCCAGAGACACACTTATACTATATTAAGGTCCTATTACCCCTTGAACTTATTTTATAAGTAATTTTCTACCCCTTTTTAGCCTACGTGGCACTAGTTTGAAAAAAAAAGAGTCAACCTTCGTTGGGCCCACAAGATAGTGCCACGTAGGTCGAAAAGGGGTAAAAAATTATTAATGAAATAAGTTCAGGGGGGTAATAGGACCTTATTATAGTATAAGTGTGTCTCTGAGATTTCGAGCATAGGTTGAAGGGGTACTTGGGCATTATCCCTTCTAACGTTTGAAATCATATACAAAATTTTAGACTATACTTTAACATTTTTTCATAAGATTTTCGGTATAGTAAAAAAAAATTCTTTAAATTTTGATTTAGAAGGTCCAAAAATCGGAAAAGAAATAAAAAGATGATCATTTACTAACTCACTATCTTAAAAAATAAGTTTGGTTTGCCGAGGAGGTAAAATGTTTCCTACCGAACTTGTTTCGATGGTTATTACCCATTGTATTGTATTGCTAGTTTAACTATTAGTTTAAATTACACAAAATTTGTTTTGGTCTATTACTTAAATTTTATTATATAACAACGCTAAATCAATTGTTAGGTAATAACGAAAAATTTCATTTTGAGTAACAACCAATCGAGTTCAATTGCATCATTATCTTATTTTTCTTTATCATTTTGTCTTTACTTATTATGTAACAGTAATTCTATTCGATCCTTTATCCTTTCTTTATAGTAACTCTACTTCATACCCTACTTTTTTTTTTTTAGATTTATCTTTCAAATTGTTGATGTCTAAAAACATGTAACAACGGAAAATGATACAATCTATCTAAATTTTGTATTCACTAAAACAACACAGTACAATTTAATACAACACGATGTAAGACAATACTTAACAACCTTCAAACAGAAGAGTAAGGAGAATCTGAATATAAAAAAGTAAACACATAAAGAAGTCAAGAAAATTCTATACATACGTAAAAGAATAATAAGTATTTCTTTTCAAAAAAGTTCGCCTATCTACACAGTGTAATTTTCCAGCGAAACTTGCCTACACACTATATATATTCTAAAAAACTAGGGATTAGAACATATATGCTTTCTAACATCCATTCACTATCAGGGTAAATGGAACTCCTTACCCTTTTAACTTTAAAAAACAAGAAAAAAAATGTATTGCTAATTCACTTACACTAGTGAACTCCTGTTAAGTTGTTATCTGGAAAAAACCTGTCGATTCGAGTTTGATATTATGTCCCTATGTTCTTCCTAGCTGCCGTTGATCCTGTAAACGAGAGAATTATGTCTGTCGTTCTTTGGATTATGTCTTGGAACGATGGACGAACTGCTGGATTGCTGTTTGTATCAAGAGAAAAAAACGAGGTTTAGTTCGAGCTCATATTGCACACATCGATGAGAAAATGGAATGAAATAAACGAGAGAGAAAAGAGCACCTTTGCCAACAATCGAGGATGATTGTAGATACTCGAGTATCAAGATGTTCCGGAATTTCCAATCTACGATCCATGAATCCGACAACTCCTACAACCTTTAAAGAGAAAAGTTCATTGGTTCAATGTAAGAACAACATATCCAATGTAATCTGCAAATTACGCAGATCTTACTGCTACCATGGGAGGTACTAGGTAGAGAGGTTGTTTCTGATAGACCCTCGGCTCAAGTAAAAACATTACAAAAGCAGTTCAAAAATTATTTTAGTGAGACAACTTGCAATAAGCTAGCACTTGCATTTGTCATACTTGCAAACAACAGAGGTAAGAGAGTTACCTGTAAAGAATTAAGGTTGTTCCATGGAATAGCTTCGGTCATTAATTCCCATAAGATCACGCCAAAACTGAAGACATCAGATCTGTCGTGATAATATAATAAATCCATCAGAAAGACATTGCGAAACGACTACATCTGAATGCCAAACGAGTTGGGATTGGCCTATGAATACTAAGCAACATTTGGTACCAACAAACACTATTACTCGAATGGATAAAATGGTTCCCGCAGTTTTATTTTTGTATCTACATTGAACATGTTCTTAGGACAAATGCACGAAGGTGAAAAACTCAAGCTCAACAAACAATTGAGCATCAGCCAATCACCTAGTCATTTCGCAAATTAACAGATGCAAAAATATTTAATCTTCTCATGAAGCTTGCAAGCAAGGCTTTGGGAACTTACTTTTCTGTTGAAGGTTCATTTCGAAGTACTTCAGGAGCCATCCACTGAGGCTGCAATAATCAAGAAAACAAAAACAGACCAGTATTGGCATAAGCTATATCCAATGTGACAATAACAAAGGAGGGGAAAGGAAGCTAAGATGTTTACCGTCCCTCGACCAGATTTTGTTGTTAAAAAGGTTGAATCTTTAAATCTTGATAGGCCAAAATCTCCTACCTGGAATAAATTATGTCAGTGTACTTATCTATTGATGGGCTTCACTGAGAATTATTTGAAGCATTAGTTCAGCAATCAGTACCTTGACGGTCCAACTTTTATCAACAAGCAGGTTTGATGACTTAAGGTCTCTATGTACAATAGGTGGGTTCCGGCGATGCAAATAATTCATACCTCTTGCCTAGAGTCAATTAAATGAGTGTTAGGAACACCACTATTCTACTAGAATAAATGTCACACTGAAAACACATTAAAGCGGAAATTGATGAGTCCAAGCAGAAACCACACCACATCGAGGGCCATCCTAAGACGCCGTCTGAAGTCTAATAAATGATTATTTCCGTGGAGTGTTTTGAAAAGACTTCCCCTGAAATACATGATGAGAATGTTATCAATTCTATTTGTCCAACTGGACAGAGTGGACAATCATCTGCCAATTGCCAGTCCAGCTCATCGACAAACTTCTCCACCGCATTCTCCCACGGGGGCGTGAGACTCAGTTCAATACCTGGGTAAAAACTCTGTGATGATGGCAGATTTTTCTTGAGAATACACAGCCCCCATGAATAGCAACACGTTAGGATGCCTGAGCCTTTTCATTATTTCAACCTGAAAACACGGTAGAGAAAAAATTAGAAGTTTTTGTTCTATCAAGGTAGTGTCCAACTTGCAGCTGGTATTATCACGTACCTCCTTTTTGTAGTCGAGCAATGTTTCCTCACTGCATTGATTCCCAAAGTAAACCTTAACAGCAACATCCTAAAGAAAACATTGAGAGAACTAACAATCAATATACCTCCATCATGAAATAATATTCAGCCTTTAGAACATAACCAAAAACTTGTAAACGCGAGAAGTACCGACGCATTCCAGATTCCATGATACACAACACCATATGAACCTAAAGAAAAGACATTGAGGTCAGTGATCATTTTAAAAATTTAAATGTTCTGTACTTGATAAATGATAAAGGCTCAGCATTAATATGTGATGATAATTTATGCAAAAGAGTAAACTAGGCAACCATTGTACCAAAATTCAGGTAATGTTTTCTTCCTTCCAGGCATCCAGCACATATGTTATGCTTAAAACATACAATGAGTAGTAACAATCAACGAAGTAACTACTCAAAAAAATATTTGTCCAATGGTTCATTAGCTCAAAAGAGCAAAGTGTATGTAAACAATGCCGAGATTACTCTGTTTACCTCGTCCAATTTCCTCCTTAAGGCTTATGTCTTCCCATAAAATCGCACAATCTACTATCAAACTCGACTCATTCTCAACTTTGAATGATGAATTTCCATAGCTATCTGTGCTCCCACCTGACTTAGGAGATTGCTGGAGTTCATCACTCATACATGATCCTGGAATCTGTTCAGGAATTTGAAGTGCCTCGGGAAATTTGTCGGAGTTCCTTGAGGAGGACCCTCCAGGACCATCATGCCCAGTTGTACATGTTCTTCCTGGATGACAACTTCCTTTCTGGTTTTTCTGGAGGTGATGATGTGCATCAACAAAGTGACAATATTTTCCTGTAGAATTTGATGCCGCTGGTGAATGTGGTTCAGCTACATTCTCAACAACAAGAGTATCGTCATCCCCGTTCTGGTGACCTTTCTCTTTATTAATGTGCCCAAATCCTGCAATATTCAGCTTTGACATAACCTTTGACGCCTACAATTGCAAACAAGTCATTAGAAATAACATCCAGGTTTAGTCATATAATACATAATTATCAAAAACTTTTATTGGGAGCTTGGTTCTTCTATTTCTTCGGCACAAAATACCTACAGTTTCTGTTTTAACTATTAATTTCTCTCCAGTTCAACTTAGTTTAAATGAACCCCGGGACCCCAACAGCGTTTACTTCCTGCTCCCACCACGAAAATCTCTTATCCTTTTGCTACTTAGATTCATCCCATCTCTAGAAGGCAAATCACGTTTAATTAGAGGAAAACCCCTTTGCCATCTCCCCCCCCCCCCCCCCCCCTCCCAACACACACACAGCACTACCACCACCACTTAAGTCTGTTGTTTGATCAGTTATTACTCCTCTTAGTAAGCTGCAGAGGTGCACTCGAATTACTCAACTTGTCACAAAAATTTGATGATTGGTTCTTGAATTTCATCTAGATCCTTCCATGACTACTCTAATTCATCTTATCAAGTGTGTTCTTTAGCACAAATAAGCTAACAAGAACTTGAAGGTAATTGCCAGCCAATCTTTTCAAAGGAACTAATAAAGCAAAGAAGAAAGAGAGGGACATCATATAGAACCATACTCCAGACATGTAGAGTAGCAGGAAATTACAAATTTGGAAGGCTGAGAGATGTCAAATGAAGATTCATCCTTATCAGAGCTCTCTGTGTTAGCTCTGTTCTTCCCACCGAGCAAACTGAAACTCAGCCGTGTCGCCTGAAACGTTAATCTTACCTCATAAAACACCATTTTAGTCAATAAGAAGCAAGTAAACAAACTACCTTCACACTTACTGGTGCTCTGGGTGGCTTCAGTGGTTTCCCTTCTTTGGTGTCTAAATCAGCCTCATCCCTAGAGCTCACTTCTGCAGATGCATCTTCTCCACGCTTCAGTGAGAAAACTTTCGAGGCCTGAATAATCAGGAAAAACCAAGGGATTATTATTCAGAATGTGACGAAAATGTTTATGAACCACAATGACAACACAATAATAATCACCAGATTTGAAACAGAGGATGCAATTTGTGGTCGTTGATTCCATTGAATCCTTTTGAAATTTATTTCCCGAGCACCGGGTTCACCATTGTCCTCATGGGAACTTGTGTCGTTTGAGTTTGTATTAGTGAATGAAGCTACATCATTTGAAACAGTGATAATACCAAAAAGCTCTCCATTCTCGTACAATGGGCTCTTCGTCAACATTGCCATAAATATCTGACCATACCTCTTCTTACAAGGAAACAGACCGGACCATGATTGTCCACAGCGCAATCTTTCCCTGGCAATCCTTACCAGTTGATGATACTCTTCACATATAAGGAACTCAGTGGTCATCTGTCCAAGTACTTCATGCTCCTTATAACCATAAAGTCTTTCAGCAGATCGATTCCTGCAATAGAAAAGCTTCTGTGTGTAATATGCAACTCACAACAGACAAGAACACCTAGCCACCTAGAGTTTTCCTTCTTTCTTTTTCTGTTTTTGAAAGCCCTTAAATTGTAGGAGTTCTTTTTTCTCTAGCAGGAAACAATTGTTTTCCTCTATTAATTTTCAAAAGAGTCAATCTGCAGGTAATTGTATTTTCTGTAATGTTGGATGCAAGCCAATCTACACACCTACATATCTAAACAAGATATGCAAGGCGATTTAACATCAAACCTATGGAGAAATATGTAACATTCCGGAAAAATTTCATGTCTACTGAAGAGCCCAATAGATCTTTAAGAATGCGTATTGGGGATACATAGACATCCCAATATTGAGAAATATTGGGCATAAAATAGAAAATTGGCTAAGGAATATTACCCAATTTCTATATAATACCCAACTAGGCAAAATATTGGGCATATTAGAAAATATTGGCTTAAGGGTGTTAGCCAATTTTCTATGTATGAGCAAGTAAATACATTTTGGGTTGTCCTACCCAATCCAAGATTGATTGTCCAAGAAATGTACCTGCAAGGTAGACCCTAAGCCAAAAATATTCACTTCATAATATTTGCACAATATGTACTAGGCATACAAGTGTCAAGCCTAGGTACCATATCACATGATCATTTAAAATGATCATGTAGATTAAGCAGTGCCCAAGGACATGGTGAGGGTCCTTGGGACAATAAGTAAACATTCCAAATAAACCATCAAAAATAGTTAGTTAGGAAAGTACAACCAACACATGTGCAAGACATGTGAAGAAGCGGCTAAAGGAGGGGACCACCCTGACCGAATTTGGTTAGGGTAGTTAGGAGGCAGGCGTGTGCAAGGGTCTTTCCATGTGGGGCCTAACTTTCTAACCAACTCTAGACTCTAGTTAGGGCTAGGTTAGTTAGCTAGTTAGGGCAGTTAGTTAGTCTAGAGTTGGTTAGGAAGTTAGGCCCCACATGGAAGGACCCTTGCACACGCTTGCCCCCTAACTACCCTAACCGAATTCGGTTAGGATGGTCCCCTCCTTTAGCCGCTTCTTCACATGTCTTGCAAATGTGCTTGCACATGTGTTGGTTGTACTTTTCTAACTAACTATTATTGATGGTTCATTTGGAATGTTTACTTATTGACCCAAGGACCCTCACCACGTCCTTGGGCACTACTTAATCTACATGATCATTTTAAATGATCATGTGTTATGGTATCTAGGCTTCACACTTGGATGCCTAGTACATATTGTGCAAATATTTTTAGCTTAGGGTCTTCCTTGCAGGTACATTTCTTGGACAAACAATCTTGGATTGGGTATGACAATCCAAAATGTATTTTACTTGCTGTTGCATAGAAAATTAGCTAACACCCTTAAGCCAATATTTTATAATATGCCAATATTTTGCCTAGTTGGGTATTATATGGAACTTGGCTAATACCCCTTAGCCAATTTTCTATACTATGTCCTATATTTCTCAATATTGAGCATTGGGATGCCTATGTATCCCCAATACGCATTCTTAAAGATCTATTGGTCTCTTCACTAGACATGAAATTTTTCCGAAATGTTACAAAATATTTGCATAAACCAAAGTGTCTTTCACTCTCTGCCTATCCGTCCCTCTCAGCATACTTCCTCCCCTCTAGAGTCCCCCTTTAAGAAATTGGACAATACCTCAAAAAATTTACTGCAAAGTTAGGAAAGAAAATCTTTGTACAACATAAATATTGACTCCCTTTGACTTCTTCGTAAGTTCACACATTTATATTCTGACTCCCTTTGACTTCTTCGTAAGTCCACTCACTTATATTTTGACACCCCTGTATAATAATCCCGACTCCCCCAATGGACAAATGAGTTAAACCAAAGTAAATAGTTTGAACTTTAAGGACTAAAAGACAATGTTAGCAGGGATCTCTTTGATTTAATTCCTATTTGTAATCTCTCACTGTAGTCAATAAATCAGTTAACTATACTTCAGGCCAAACAAGTTTGGGATTGGTGAAATGAGTCTTCCATATATCCGATCTTAGAGTTCATTCCATTGCAATATAACACTATTATTTTAAGCTTATCTTTTAGAGCAAATTAGTATTTTCAAGATCTCACAATTATATCTTCCTGGACCTCATGTAAGTGCAACAACAAGAAGCTAACGCTTAATTTGATCCACTCTTTAGCTGAGTCATTAATGAAAAGGTTTCAACAGCAACAACTACACCTTTATCTCCAAAAGAGTTGGGACAGGTTGCATGAATCCTCACTGTCCGTATCATTCCACTTGATCTCATCTCAAGTCAATATTATAAAATTAAAAATAAAAAAATAGTAGATTCATTATACGTTGAGTGCCAAAAGTTGATCCATGCAACAATGTTAATTCAAAAAGGTAATTTTAGCAGCTACAAAGATCATTGCAGATGTAAGTCTTCGAACAATCAGAATAGGAAAATGTTCTTTCCAGACACTGGGCAGCACAAAGGATAGCACAAACCATCCTTCAATTCAGGACCTATCACTGGACAACATATAGGAAGGAAAATCATAGAAGACAATAAATAAAGAAGATAACAATCTAACTTGATATCAGCCTTAACGACAGAGATATTCAGAAGATAACTATGTCAACAAATCAAGGAAATTACAGCAGCAAATGATCCCTTGAACTACGCCAGGAAACAAATCAAGGAAAACAACGGTAGCAATGATTTCTTGAATCACGCCTAGAAAAGATTTTTAAACGGCTGGAAGATTTCGAAGTCACTAAGGACTTAGCCTTACTCTTGGAAACAGGATTCACTTCTCCTTTTCCAAGGATCAAATCTTTTGGTTGCGTGCATTATTCATCAGTCCATCAACACCTATATACAGACTGAGAATGACTGAAGAAAACATACAAGACGACTAAACCTTTTTACTATCTTTGTTCTACTTTTAGCAAGCATTGTTGTTGTGAGTGAATTACCGTGTAATAAAAAAGGAGAAAAGAGAAAATTAGAATAGTGAGCCATTGTAACAAAAGATTGAAAAAAGCTTAAAAGAAAAAAGAACTGAGTGTAGATTTAGGATGTACATTTGTACAACTCAAAATCTAGAAGAGAACAGGGAACTAGACTAAGATCCATTCTAGATCCCAAGCAGTATAAAATCATCTGGTGTTAAACTTCCTTTCCGCATTTTACTTACCCCTCAATCTTGAACTAGTTAGGATCAGTTATACTGAAAATCCTCCAAATCTACTCCTTACATTGAAAATATACAAAAATCAACAATGTTTTTATATTAAATCTAGCTCAAGTCAACTACAATTTACCAAGCAAAAGCTACCAACAATCCCAGCTAAAATCAAACACCGACCATTATAAATTTATCTTCAAATATCTATTTGCCCATGAAATATTATCAAGTTCTGAAAATTCAATGTTCAAATAATTACAAGTTAGGATTTTTAAGGCTTCAACTCACAAAACTTCAAAATAGTAAAATGCACATCCAAATTCCAAAAGCTAACTTCAAATCCCAAAAAATCACAACTTCAAAAACTAAAATATTCATGTTTCAAGTTTCAACTTCAAAATCTACGAAAAAAGGAGCTGAATATACGCAAAAATCAACTAAAGAACCAACTTTTCAAAGTAAATCAAGCTCAAGTCAACTTCATTTACTCAATCAAAAACTCTAAATATCAACAACCCCACCTCAAATCAAACACCACTCAATATGAACAGAGCAATTTCATTATCAAATTTGAACTTAAAACAAGTTTCAAATTTCACTTACCAATATATTATCTCCCCTGTACTAGCTCTACTAACATGAACAGCATGACCCATATGATTCAACACATTCCTATACGGACTTCCAGTAGAAAAAACCCCAGGAACACGAAACCCCATTTCACCTGAATCCATTAATTTCTCATCTGAATCATCCATTTTCAATGAATCATCTATCTTTTTTTCTTGCAATAAAACATTGAACTGTTCTTCAAGCTTCCTATGACTCGATTCAAGTGAGTAAAATCGTTTAGCCAAACCTGGGGTTGACTCATCGTCGCCGTCTCCACCGTACATGGCTGCCGGAGGCGGTGACTGCGGCGCCGGCGGTGAAAAATGATGGAGGTGGACATTTTTTTTTTATTATTTTGGTATTTGAATATCAATTCTTGATTTAAAAATTGGTTTTTTTGGTGGAGCAAGTGGGTGTCTGCCACGTGTCCTTTGCCGGCCAATTGAAGCTATCAGGTGTCAACTAGTGGACGGTGGGTGTTGTTTAATTCAAGAAATATTTGATTGGTGAAAAGAAAAAAACGATAAATTAATCGAACAATTCTACGCTTAGTCAAAAATATTGCAATAATGAAATAATATAATCAATGAAATTTTATACGTCAATTCGGGAAAGATACTGTATATAATTCTTATGTTACGTTATGTAGGTGAGAGATTGTGTCTGATAGGCCTTTGAGTTAAGTGACATATATCAAAATAAATACGAGAGAAATCTAGTGATTAAAGCTTGTTTGGATGATTGTTATCTATTACTGCATTGTATTATATCGTTAATTTATACATTAGTACAATATTTATTGTGATTGTTATTTGAAGTATTTTTAGTACATCGTATTTTAAAGTTCATGTGTTATATAACGATGGAAAATCTTATTTTGTTAAGTTCATGTTTAGATAATGATGAAAATCTCTTCCACCTATGTTTTCTTTCTTTTCTGGTTTTGTCTTTATTTATTATTTAAGAATTATATTTTTATCTTTTATACTATTTTTTATTTTTCGAAAAGAATGACATTTTTTTTTTAGTATGTTTCAAAAGATGATTTGTTTTTTTTTCGATAATAAATTTAATTTAACTTTTCACGTGACACTTAATATCACAAAATTAAAAAAACATTTTGATATATTAGATATAAGTTTAATTTAGAAATACAAAATTAAGAAACCTTTTAATATTCTTAAACTTCATGAAGTATTAATTTCATTATATCCTACTTTTTTTTTAGAATTATTCTTCAAATGTTTTATGTGTGATGATATCATATAATAAACCAAAATTATATAATCCAAATATTATACATATTCAATACGATGTATAATTAATGTAACAACCTTCCAAAAGGAGTTAAGATAGTAGTTGAAGATTGCTAGAGTGATTTGACGATTTATTGAACATAAACTCATCATTGTTTTGATTATATAACTAAAGATCAATAGAGTGATTCAACGAATTATTAAATATAAACTTATTAATTTTATGATAATTGATATTCATCCAAGTATAAAATATCATTTAAATGACCTAATAATATCGACTCTTAATTTTAAAATGGGTTTTTTTGGTTTATTTTTATGTGTTTTCCACGTGGTAGTTGACGGCAAAGCTAACAGAAGTCAACTGGTGTACGTGGCAGGTAATTTTATGATATTTTGATAATCTATATAATAATAATTTGTATTTGTGCTTTCCTTCCAATTTATATCGCATAATAAAATTTAAAAAATCAATTTAATTTTTTTTTAAATTATACTTAAAATTTTATTTGTTACGTATATTTTTAAGTAATGTATGTTACTCTTCTATACTAGTTTATGTGGTTTTAATAAAATTTAAAGCATGTAATTATGAAAAATTAGTTGATTTGTTTGTCTAAAAGAGAAAAGGTACAATTATAAAACAACGACATAAGCTTATCAAATGTCAGAAATACCCTTATTATATAAGCAGGCATGTTGACGAACCATAGGTCTAGAATGAGATCTAGTTTTTAAAAAGAGTACTCGTTTTAAAGTGAAAAATACTCAATTATATAAATTTTTTGCTTTTTTAATTGTCTGTCTCAAAAAAAAATATTTTTATATCAAAAATATTTAACTTTAAACTTCTTAGTGTTTATAACTTGTTAGCGTTTTCTTTAAAGTCCAATTTTGAATGTTTCGTTTCATTTTTAGTAGATTTTAATTTTAAAAAATTGAAAACCACAAAATAGTTATATTTTCAACTTGCTAGAAAAACAGAAAAATTATAAAAAGTATATTCTTTTGAAAATTCCTTTTATATATTTAAAATTTATTTAGTATTTTTTATTGTTGGTTACTTTTAAGAAAAAAAAATATGTATGGCGATAACATGTTGTCTCATAGTAAATTTATCTCAATCTCTATCAAAAACATATCTCATTTAAGAAGAGATTATTGTATTTTTTTTCTTTACAAAAATTTCAATCATGTCCTAATTCGTATGGACATCTTGATAAAAATAAATATCACACTGAATCTAGATTTAATCGATAAAAAAATATCTATATTTTTAATTACAGTGTCATCGCAAAATTTTATTTTGATGTTTCAATCCTGACAAAGTTGTAGACGTATAAGCTTGTGTAATAAACTTTCTAGCTCCTTTCTTTGAATTTCAAGTAAATAAGACCATATTGTTTTTTTCTTTTGATCATATCGAGATAATTGACTAAGATGATGACATTTTTGAACATTTTCACTAAATCGAAAAGATAAACATCTACTTCTTGTTTTATTTGAAGAATATTTGCTATATATATATGTCCATTTTCTAATCTATTACTATCTTTAGATATATTTGGATTTAGCTTAGTTTTTTTTGATAAAATTGTAGTTACGCGCCTTTGACCTAAATACATCTTGACGAGTAGGCTTACGCAAGTCAAGATTGTAGTTATGTGTCTTGACCGAGTAATTTTTTGTTCATTTTTAGTTGTTATATTTTGATTTCGCACACTTATCATGAAAATAATTAATGATATAAGTATTTATTATATTAAATTATTCCTTATCAAATGAAGTCTTAGAAAATGATTTGAAAAATATAAGTATATAATGTTGAAGGTAAAATATAGAAAAGAATTATTGTCATTTCTCGATATGTCAAAAGAGATGAGTAAAATGAAATTCTATAATAGAAATAAGTGAGCAAATGGACTACGTTGAAGATGAGATTGGAGCTACTAATAAATGTTCAACATTTTAAAAGCAAATTATATGTAACAACAATTTGGCAAAGTAGAATTAAAAGTTAGCGATTTAAATTGGGTAACTTTCACATATAGCAAATAAAAAATTCATATTTGTATGCTATAGCAAAGTTTGCATAATTGCGCTCCATAGCAAACATAGAAACTTGGGCAGAGAATTGTATAAAACGAGAAAAAGAAAGACACTTGGGCAGAGAATTGTATAAACGAAGTGTATAAAACAAATTGTATGATTATAAGTGTATAGAACGATTATATATAATTTGAATTTGTATAAAATGAGAAAGAGAAAGATAAAAGAGACTTGGACAAGGAATATACAATTGAATCAAATTGTATAAAACGAGAAAGAGAGAAATTAGATACAATTTGAATTTATATAAAACGAGACGGAGAGAAAGGCAAAAGAAACTGGGCAGGGGGTATTTTTATTGTTTAATTATAAGTGTATATGACGAAAATATATGTACTTGCATGTGTATATACAATTTTCTCACGCTTTATACAAACAGAAACGCAATTTATACATTTCGCTTCTGCTTGTATAAGGGTTGCGAGCGAGATCTGGAAGAGGGGAGAAAGGGGAAAAAATATATATGTATTTATACAATTTTCTCTGTTTTATACAAATAGAAACAGTTTTTATACACTTGCGTTTGTATTAAAAGTGAGTTAGCGAGCGAGAGATTGGAGCGAGATGGGAGAATGGCGAGCGAGATTTTTGAGAGAGAGGCGACTGACAAATTTTGGCAAACGTTTGATATGAAGCACAATTAAATCAAACTCTAGCTACTCCATTTATTTTAGTTTATTAGTTTGCTATTATATACAATTATCCCTTTTAAATTTCCTTTTAAAAAAGAGAGGGGGGTTCAAACACACAAATCTAGTGAAAAATTATTTTTGTGGTCTCTTCCAGTCTTCTTTGCCACTAAACCGTCAATCAATTTTGTTAAGAGTTCAAAAGTTAATTAATAAAAGTTATTACATACGTTCGAACCCACGAACCCCAACTTTTATTCAATTGCCTATTTATAGTCCCCATGATTTCCTAAAATTATAAACCACCCCATTTCCTTCTCTTTAATCTACTACATACTCAATATATATTATCAAGAAAATGTTGTCACTTGGTATTTATATTATTGGATCTTTAGTAGTTATAGTTATTTTACATTATTGGAGGAACCCTAAATGCAATGGAAAACTCCCACCAGGTTCAATGGGTTGGCCATTACTTGGTGAGACTATTCCATTCTTTGCACCAAATACATCATTGGATATTTCTCCTTTTGTGAAAGAGAGGATGCAAAGGTAAATTAACTAATTTTAAGTTTTTTATCCTATGTTATAATTTGTCTGTCATGTTTTGACTTGACATAATGTTTAAAAAAGTAAAATAAACTTTTAAATCTTATGGTCTTGAATTAAAGATATGTCAAATAATATATCAAAATATAGTTTTAATCTTGTGGTCTTAAACATGTCATGTAGAAAGTTGAAGTTAAATAGCAGTAAAGAAAATAAAAAAAATACATTGTTTTAGAAAAATACGACAAACAAAATTGAAAGGAGGAGAGTATTATTATTATTATTATTATTGTCAGAAATTTTTGTAATAATCAATTATCTATATTAATAGTTTACTATAATGATTAAATAGAACTAAATATACGTTTCACATTCAGGGGCGGAGCTAGTAAGGACCCAACAGTTTCATTCACACCCTCTTGGCAAAAAATATCCAGTTTATACATGGTTAAAACTATTTATTATATACATATAGTAGATATTGAACCTTTTTTGACTTCATTACTTCTTCATATATTTTGAAACTCCTTAATGAAAATTCTGACTTATGTCATTATTCACACTCCCATTGATCTCTCGGCTTAAAACTCACAATATCTAAATTCTGAATCAGGTATGGACCGATATTTCGAACTAGCTTGGTGGGACATCCAATCATAGTATCCACAGACCCTGATTTTAATTACTTCATCTTCCAACAAGAGGGAAAAATGTTTCAAAGTTGGTATCCACATACTTTTGCTGAGATTATGGGAAGGCAAAATGTTGGATCTTTACATGGTTTTATGTACAAATACCTAAAAAATATGGTGCTAAATCTTTTTGGCCCTGAAAGTTTGAGAAAAATGCTGCCTGAAGTTGAAAAAACTACAAATAATAACTTGAAGAGATGGTCAAAACAAAAGAGTGTTGAGATGAAGGAAGCAACAGCCAAGGTAAGTAGTCTAAATTCAAGGGGTTAATTTCACGTATGGTCACTCGACTTTCATGTATTTCGTTACGTTAAAATAAATTAATGGAAGACTTCTTTCAAGGAAAATCTTGATTATAAATAGAGTTAATGGTATACAACACATCTAAACTATTGTATTTTTGTGAGTTTCGTATTTTTCGTTTTCCTAAGGTACCTAAATTATTACTCCTTTTTGTATTAAAACACACCTTGATGTTGAGTTGACCTTCACGCATATGTTGTTGATTATTTTAAATATTTTAGGGATAATGCACAAGTACCCCATCAACCTATGCGCGAAATCTCAGAGACACACTTATACTATACTAAGGTCCTATTACCCTCCTGAACTTATTTTATAAGTAATTTTATACCCCTTTTCGGCCTACGTGGCACTAGCTTGAAGAAAAAAGTCAACCATCGTTGGGCCCACAAGATAGTGCCACGTAGGCTGAAAAGGCGTAGAAAATTATTACTAAAATAAGTTCAGGAGGGTAATAGGACCTTAGTATAATATAAGTGTGTCTTTGAAATTTCAAGCATAGATTGAGGTGGTATTGTGCATTATCCCAATATTTTACTAACTTAGCACCGATGTATATTTTAATAATATAAAAGGAGTAATAATTTAAATAAGTAAAGAAAACAACAGACAATCGAAATATGAAATTAATGAAAGTGATATATGTATATGTATATATATATATATCAAACTATGATATATATCTCATGATTTAGATACGACAAAATAATCATCAAAGTTTGATGAAACGAACCCTCTAAATTCCCCATTTAATTAGTTCATAATTTAAGTTTTATCATTTATGAGTTCTGATTTTTGATTATTTTTTTTTAAAGAAAAAAAAATATGAATTCAAAGCATGATATTTATATTTTATTTTTTTTTATTTTTTTTTTGCAGATGATATTTGATATAACTGGAAAGAAACTTATAAGCTATGATTCTGAAAATTCTACAGAGAATGTGTGTGAAAATTTTGTAGCCTTTGTAAAGGGATTAATTTCTTTCCCTATATATTTTCCTGGAACTGCCTATTATAAGTGCTTACAGGTATTTATAGTTTAATAATTTATATATGCACTACTAATAGCATAATAATTATTGGTAAGCATTAATTAATATAATGCATATAACACCAATATTAAAATCAAAATCTATTAAATATAACACAAAGATTAATAAAAATATTATTCACCTAAATTAAATCCTATACAATCACATGTCTTTATAGTAACCAGCGGCGGAGCCAGGATTTTTAATAAGCAGTTTCAAAATCTAAAATGTAAACATACGAACTAGTGGAAGGGGGTTCAACATTTCTTATATATACCTAAAAAAATTTTTAACCATACATGAATAATAAATATTTTCGGCTGATGAGGTTCAGATGAACCCCTAAGTATATGTTGCAACCATTCTCTAAAATATCGTTTCACTATAATAATCAAGTTTTCTTTACATTATGTTATACTCATGTTCTCTACATTATCATTTCACTATAATATTATCGTTATAACGATGTTTGACTAAATTTATACGAGTCGTGATTGGACTAACTCTAGAAGGTGTTGATTAGGGAAGAAAGAAGATAATGAAGATGCTCAAGAGAATGTTAGAGGAAAGGAAATCACAACCAAGAAAGGAACAAAGTGACTTTTTTGATTATGTATTAGAAGAACTTCAAAGTAAAGAAACAATTCTCACTGAGGCAATAGCTTTGGATTTGATGTTTGTGTTGCTCTTTGTTAGCTTTGAGACAACCTCTTGGGCTATAGCTTTGGCTGTTAAATTTCTTCATCAACATCCTCAAGCTTTGAAAGAATTAAAAGTAAGTGAAACTCATCTTCTTGATTAATTGAAAAACACATGTGTATATTTTCAGTCTATGTCCGAAATTTTAAAGACACACTTATAATATATTAAGATCCTATTACCCTCTTAACTTTGAAATTAGGCCTAGCGCGTGCTAACAAATTTTCAAACGACCAGGTTGATAGTGCCACGTAGGCAGAAAAGGGGTACAAAACTATTTATAAAATAAGTTCAGTGGATAATAGAACCTTAGTATAGTATAAGTGTATATCTGAAATTTCAGACATAGATTGGAGCGGTACTTATGCATTTTTCCTATTTTTTAGAAAGATTCTGTGTGAATTCAAACAAAAATTTAAATCAGTTAACGCTCACGCTCTTAGTGAACATCATGTCACATAAAGTGGGACAAAGAAAATATTTATCTGCATATGAAGTATTATTTTTGTTACGCGGCCAATCAAATATTGTATTATTTTATAAAAAATTTATTCTAAAGATTAATTACTCCAAATTAAATACCACAATATATCTAAATACATTTAGGAGGAACATGAGGCAATAATAAGAAGAAGGGAAAATGCATCTTATGGACTTACATGGCAAGAATATAAATCAATGAAGTTCACATTTCAGGTATATTTAATCTATTATTGTAAATATTTTTTATTTATTTATATTTTATTTAAATATATATACTTGAAAATGCAGTTTATCAATGAAACAGTCAGACTAGCAAATATTGCTCCTGCAATTTTCAGGAAAACACTCAAAGAAATCAATTTCAAAGGTATTTTCGTATCATAATATTTCATAAATTATGCTTCATATTTTTTTATTTATATTTTATTCTTTATTTTCTTATAATTATTTGATAAAGTTATTTTGGTATAATATATAAATATGCTCTTTTAACTTAACCTCATTTCATTTTTGTGTCATCCAACTTTGAGTGTGCAGCACAAGTAGACACTTAAACTTGTATAAAAAAATTGAACAAATAGTCACAAACGTCCTACATGGTGTGCTACATGGAAATTTGTGTCCTACGTGTATTGTGACACGTAGGACTCGTGTGTCTATTTATTCAACTTTATACAAGTTTAAGTGTCTATTTGTGCACACCCAAAATTAAAGAGCATATATATAAAAGGGCAACTTTCACATATCGCAAACAAAAAATTCATATTTGTATGCTATAACAAAGTTTGCATAATTGCGCTCCATAGCAAACATAAAACTGCATAATTCGCTTTACATATACAACTATATTATTCGCTGGCCTAAATTGTATAATTCGCTGGCCTATCTCGCTGCAATTGTATAATTCGCTATCCTATTTCACTGCAATTGTATAATGCACAATTGTATAATTCGCTGCCTATTTCGCTGCAATATTTTTATAAAATTTGCTTTGCATACAATTACATCGAATTAAAATGTATGTATATTGCATAATTATAAGTGTATAACAAGAAGATATATGTTTTTCTCTCGCTTAATACCAATTATTTTTCTTTGATTAAGTCTTTATATTTAAAAAAGATCATTTGTGATGCAGGATATACCATTCCAGCTGGTTGGGCAATTATGGTGTATTCTCAAGCTGTGCACTTAAATCCTACCAAATATGAACATCCACTTCAATTCAATCCATGGAGATGGGAGGTGAGTCCTTCGTCGAAAAATTATATTATAATTTCATTTTTTTTCCCTCAAATTTGTTGAAATTGCTAATAGGGAATAGAGCTAAATGGAGCAACTAGAAATTTTATGGCATTTGGTGGTGGCATAAGATATTGTATTGGAGCAGACTTTGCTAAAGTGCAAATGGCTGTGTTTCTCCATTGCTTTGTCACTAAGTACAAGTAAGTGTTACATAAAAAGTTCAATCACTTTTTATCGAAAATGTCTCAACTTTAGTCATATGAAACTTCAAATATATTTTATATCCGAATTGTTTGAAGTTCATATATAACATAAATTTATACGTAATAGCAAAAATGTCTGAACTTGAATCATATTTTCTTAATTTACTAGTTATGCATCACTTATAATTAAGAAAACTATGCTTAAATTAAATTTGGATGTTAAAAAATTGTCAGGTGGGAAACAATCAAAGGAGGAGATATAGTACGATCTCCAGGCTTACAATTTCCAAATGGTTACCATATAAAAATCTATGAAAAATATGACTAAGGTATGTATAAAGGTGAGTTCAGAATTTGAACTTAATGAGTTTTTGCAAGGAATTTTAAGCTATATCAATATATGATAATAATAATAATACTAAAGTTCGTATGAGCCAAATAATTCTAAATATTTTGTGTATTTATTAATTTATATACAGGATCTGAGCAAAAACTATTGGACTCGTGAACTCAAGACTGAATGTATAAATCCGCCTCGGAGTGTGTGCATATAAAACCTTTAGTATATGTGCATGTTTTCAAGTTATTGTTATGGATGATTTATAGTTTTAGTATGAATAATGTATTTAAAATGAATATGAATGCATTTTGTAGCTCCCTCTTCCATGGTTTTTTTTTTGTCTTATGATATTATGAAAGTCCGCCTAATTATATTCAAACTGCTATAATAATATCATCCAATGGCGATATCAGAATTTTTTTAATATATATTTATCTGATTTTAACTTGACGTGAATTTTAACAAAGTAAAGAGAATTTTTGAATCTTATAATATTAAATTAATTAAAGACATTTCAAATGCGGGATTTTTTTTTAATCGCATTTCAAATGCGGGTTTTGCTTTTCTTTTTTTCAAAGTTGGAAAAGTAGTAAATTCTTGATGTAGAGCTTGATTCTTGCTTGTTTTAAATGGAGTTATCAAACACAAATTCCTTTTGGCTTGTAGAACATTATTTTCAACTAAAAATATGATTTTACCCTTTTAATTTCTGAAGTGATTTTTGAACCATTTTCCCCGATTTCAAATTCTATCAATATGGGTATCATAATTTGATTCCTTTATATAAATTATTTTCATTCTTGATAGTTGAGGATCGTTTTGGTTAGCGTGTGGTTGAGGATTTGTTCTGATAAAGTTGTTCGTGTAGAGTTTTGGCCTTGAGGTAGGTTTGACATATCTTTCTCCTAGATTGAAATTGGGTAATTGATCATTCTTATGTCTTAGGCTATGGGGTGAAATCATAGCATGATTTTTGGGTTGTGATTTGTATTGTGTTGCCCATGTGGGGGCTTGATTATATTGTGTTACCCATGTGGTGGCTTATATGTGTTTTTGTCTGTGTTGGGGCCTTAATTGTTGTTCTAGTTGTTTTTAGAGCACATGATTCATGAGAGAGGCTTGTAAAGTTATTCGACTTGTAATGTTCGAGTGAGGGGCTGAGTTGGAAACATTATAATTTTCTGAATATACGAAATGTTTTCTAATTGTAATTCACTCATTTCAAATGATCTATTTCTCACTATTTTTCATATAAGGGTATATATCATGATTCTGTTAAGTTTCGAGAGAATTTGGATGTTGATACTTGTTGAGTTAAGTATTGCCTCCATGCTATATATGTGTTATGATGCATCCATTCTCATTCATCATATCATGTTCTCGGAAAATTGAGAAATGTGGAGATTTCTTTTGAGAAAGAAAATGAGACACTTTTTTTTTATATCTTTTGTCACGCTAAAATGTCAAGCTAAGTTGATGAGATATTGAAATTGTATTGGGTATATAGACTATGAGACCTCGGTGGGTCCTTGTCTAGGAACCTTAGCTCAACATGATGTATATGACAAGTTGTACGACAATCTTGTTTTCATTGTACCACCACATCATTACATCATCTCACTGCATTGCATTAATCATTTGAATTGTTTGACTTATCTGTGATATGAAAACTGTTGTGACTCTTCTGTTTGTAGTCAGCCAGGATTAGGGTTCGCTGGGGACCAATAAGGATTCTCGAGTACCGGCCATGCTTAGGGTGTAGACTCCAATTATGACATTATTGTCTATACATGAAAAATTTTGGTCAGAATCATGTGGGAATTATGAATCACCAAAAATTCATGGACTAAGTTCACAGAAATTGATAAAATATTGTTTTATCTGCTCTTGGGACTCATTTGAACTTGAAAAATGATTCGATTTTCCCCTTGGGACCAACTGGATCCATTGCTAGAGTCTTAATGGACGTCCATGAAAAGTTCTTGCCAAATTTATGTCGAAATGTTGAATCACAAAAAATTCATGAAATATAGTACACAAAAATCAATAAAATCTCATTTTACCAGCTTTGGGCTCGTTTAAACTTGAAATTGGTCGATTTGCCCCTTATGAGTTGGGACCAACTTGCTCTATTGATAAGGTCTTAATGGACGTCCATGAAAATATCGATCAAAGTCACGCCTAAATTTCAAATCACCAAAAATCCATTGTCTATAGTACACAAAAATTGATAAAATCTTGTTTTGACCTACTCTAGGCTCGTTTGAACTTGAATATAGGTCGGTTTACCCCTCGGGACCAACTGTCTCATTGCCAAGGTCCTAGCGGATGTCCATGAAAAACTTCTACCAAAATCACGCAGGAATTTTGAATCACAAAAATTTCATGGTCTACACTTCACGAAAATTGGTAAAATCTTATATTTACTTGCTCTAGGGCTCGTTTGAACTTTAAATCGATTTTCCCCTCAGTACCAATAGACTCTAGTGCTAAGGTTTTAGCAGAAGTCCATGAAAACTTTCGACCAAAATCATGCGGCAACCCTAATTACCAAAAACCATGGACTATAGTATTTTTACATGATCTAGGGCTCGTTTAATCTTGAAAATGGGTCAGTTTGCCCCCGAGACCAACTTGCTCAATTGCTAAGGTCTTAACAAACGTCAATGAATTTTTTCAGCAAAATCACGCCGAAATTTTGAATCACCAAAAATTCATGGATTATAGTACACAAAATTGTGCTTGTTTAAACATGAAATTGGGTCGGTTTCCCCTTGAAACCAACTGGCTCCATCGCTAAGGTCTTAACTGACGTCCTTGAAAAATTTCAATCAAAATCACACCAAAATTCCAAATCACCAAAACTCCATAGACTATATAGTATAAGAAGATTGGTAAAATATAGTTTAGCAACTATGAGTTCGTTTGAACTTGAAAACGGATCGATTTGCCCCTCGGGACCAACTAACTCCACTGTTAAGGTCTTAATGGACGTCTATAAAAAATTTTGGCCAAAATTATGCTTAGAATCAGAATCACTGAAAATCTATGGACTATAGTACTAAAAATCGGTAAAATCGGGTTTTAACTGTAAAATGGTTTGGTTTGCCCGTCGGGACCTACTGGCTCCATTGGTAAGGTGCTCATGGACATCTATATAAAAATTTCAGCCAAAATCCCGTTGAAATTCCGAATGACTAGAAATCAATGAAAAATAGTACACGAAGGTCGGTAAAATCTAGTTTACTTACTCTGGGCTCATTTGAACTTTAAAACGGGTCGGTTTTTCCCCACAGGACCAACTATCTCTATTCTTAAGTTATTAGCATACGTCCATGAAAATTGGCAAAAATCACGCCATAATTCTGAATCACCAAAAATAAATGGACTATAGTACATGAAAATCGGTAAAATCTGATTTTACCTACTATAGGGCCTGTTGAACTTCAAAATGAGTTGATTTGCCCGCTAGGACCAATTGGCTCCATTGCAAAGGTATTAATGAAATTCCATGAAAAATTTCAGTCAATACAATTTTCTCTTTTTCAGCTTTTACATTAATTTTACAAATTTTAAATAATTACATAAAATTCTCCACCAATTGAAACTGTTCCTTAAAATTTTCCACGGACTAAGATAGTGCTGATATGTATCTCTTTTTTCTTCTCCTATTATATGTCGATAGATGCTAAACTTTGAAAAAATTAATAAAACTTTGATCAGATATATAAAATACAGACATTTAACATAAACGTGCCCTATTTGATACTATGTGATCTACTAATAGCAATTACTCCTACCTAATTGTTGAATAATTATCTGCCTATTGAGTGGTGTAGAAACCTAATTAATTTGAAGGAAAAATAATGATTTTTGTATATTGATAGAGAATATACATTTCGTGTAGGATAATATAAAATATTTTTCTAACATTTATAGTAAATTTAGTCCATTGTACAATTCAATTATTTTCAAAATGTCTTATAAGAGTAACATTATAATTAGTGTGTCTTGTTTCTTATGTAAAAAAGAATATCAAGCTTTAACAATAACTAAAGTATGACAATTAATAGTAGTATTATATTTTCAAAAAATTATGGTTATTCCTGTCATCTATAAATTGATAATCATTTTCGTCATATCTAATCTTTAGTGAGGTAGGCTTCTATAAAATTAAATATAAGAATAAGATATATAAAATAGTCGAGGTGTATTTAAGCTAGCTACAACAATACCATTATTAAATTTAGTCCCTACACTATTTTAAAATTGATATACCCTAGTATTTTTGGAAAGTTCCATTTTTGCCCTTTAAACTCCTCATGATGCTCAAACCCTAGTCATTCTAAATCATATTCAAAAGTTGTGGGGTAGGGGGTGGGTTGATGAGGGTAATTATGGGTTTTTGTTAAAAGAACAATTAGGACACGTGGAGTCATACAAGGGAATTTGCTAACAAATTTTGAATAATGTGTTTTTTAATGGCAAGGGAAAATTGCAATCGTTATTCTTTGAATGAACACAAGGTAAAATTATCGCTCTTGTATAATGACTCGCAAATAATATTGGAGAGGTGATCCATACTAGCAAGCTCGACCCAAAAGATAAATTTGTAGAAGAAGAAGGAAGCTAACGATTGGAACATGTCAAAGGAACGGTTCCAAAGCAACTAACTGACGTGTCTATAACAAGTGTTAATGAAGAAGAAAGCTGATAATTGAAACATGTCAAAGGAACAGATCCAACAGAGTTTACAACACTGCTCTAGAATTAGAGTAGCACTAGGATTAGACTAGTTATATTAATTAGGATTATATTATGACTAGGATTAGATTACGATTACGATTATATTATGACTAAAATTATATCATAACTAGGATTTAGATTACTTATAATTGCATTATTACTATTATTATTATTATTATTATTATTATTATTATTATTATTATTATTATTATTATTATTATTATTATTGTTGTTGTTGTTGTTGTTGTTGTTATTATTATTATTGTTATTAATAATAATAATAATAATAATTATTATTATTATTATAGGTATTGTAATTCGATTCCAAGTATAGTTAACTTAGAAATCTACAATTCTCTCCTACATAAGTAGGTTGTAACTCAACATAAATTTTATCAATACAATCCTTGATTTCTCTAATCCTAAACGTTCTACAACATTATTTTGCCTTGGCTGGCAAGGAGTTTCGACCTTGAGACCTCCAACATGGAAGTTCTAAGTTCAAATCACGGAGCCACTCAAAGGGTATATAAATGTGTCTTTTAACTTGGTTTGATCAACTGTCATCTATGTATTTCAACTTTGGGTATTATTGCTCCCAAAATAAATATTCGTAAGGTTAGGTATCTGCAAGTAGATACTTAAACTTATATGAAATTTAACAAGTAGACACAATATGTCTATTTATTAAACTCTATAGAAATTTAAAAGTTTACTGTTATTTATTCAATGTTGGAGGACATAAATATTATCGGAAGGGGAAACTCAAGATAAAATAGTACATCATTCCACTGCCTATTTATAGTCTCCCATTTCCTCTAATTATAAACCACCACATTCTCATCTCTTTTAATTTATTACACACAACATATTATCAAGAAAATGTTGTCACTTGGTATTTATATTATTGGATCTTTAGTAGTTATAGTTATTTTACATTATTATTGGAGGAACCCTAAATGCAATGGAAAACTCCCACCAGGTTCAATGGGTTGGCCATTACTTGGTGAGACTATTCCATTCTTTGCACCAAATACATCATTGGATATTCCTCCTTTTGTGAAAGAGAGGATGCAAAGGTAAATAACAAATTTAATATTAAAATATTTGTATCAAATATTTATATCAAATTTATTCTTGAAGTAATTGAAATTTATATATAAGCACATAACATATATGAGTTTGGAGTCGAAAGGGTAAAAAAAATTGTTAAAAATTCCAAAAGGGTATACCAATTTTTTTTTATCAAAACGGCAAAATCGCTCACGATGTAGCGAGTTTCTTCGTAGAAAAAAGCAAAATCGCTGCTGTAGCAGCGATTTCTTAAATTTCCTTTTTTTTAAAAAAAAAATTTAAACAAATCGCTCCAAGTGGAGCGATTTTCAAAAAATATAATTTTTTTAATAAGTCGCTGCTTTTGCAGCGACTTACATTAAACTTCTTTTTTTTTTTTTGCTTTACACTTAAATTTTTATTTTTTAAAAAAAAACTTAATTTAATCGGCTAATTTTTTTTACAGCGATTTAATTAAATTTTCAAAAAAAATATATAAATTAAGTGTAAATCGCTGCCTTTACAGCGATTTGATTTTTTTTAAAAAAAAATTAATGAAAAATCGTTGCCAATGATTTAAAAAAAAATTATTCAATTTTTTCTTTTAAAATAAAGCAAAAAAAAATAAAAATTAATGGAAGTCGCTGCACAAAAAAATATTTTTTTATTATTTTGAAAATCGCTCCATGTGGAGCGATTTGTTTAATTTTTTAAAAGCAAATTTAAGTAATTTGCTTTTTCAGACGGCCAAAGTCGCTACATCGTGAGCGATTTTACCGTTCTGGTTTTAAAATAAAAAATTAATATGCCCTTTTGGAATTTTTGACAATTTTTTTTACCCTATTAACTCCGCACTCTAACATATATGATCTCTCAGCTCGAAACTCACAACATTTAAATTCTGAATCAGGTATGGACCGATATTTCGGACTAGTTTGGTGGGACGTCAAGTCATAGTATCAACAGATCCTGATTTTAATTACTTTATATTCCAACAAGAGGGAAAATTGTTTCAAAGTTGGTATCCATATACTTTCACAGAGATTTTTGGAAGACAAAATGTTGGATCATTACATGGTTTTATGTACAAATACTTGAAAAATATGGTGCTAAATCTTTTTGGCCCTGAAAGTTTGAAAAATATGTTGCCTGAGATTGAAAAAATTGCAAATAATAACTTAAATAGATGGTCAAGACAAACAAGTGTTGAGATAAAGGAAGCATCCGCTAAGGTAATTTCACATATGATCACTCGACTTTTATGTATTTTGTTACATGAAAATTCACTAAGATAATAATAATGAAAAAAACTATCTAGCTTTTGCACCTTTATGTATATCTCAAAGAGGTTGTATGTTTTTTTTTTTTTTTTGTATAATATTTTAATTTAAATATAGTAATATATTTTTTAATTTATTTTTGCAGATGATATTTGATATAACTGGAAAAAAACTTATTAATTTTGATTATGAGAACTCAACAGAAAATGTGTCTGAGAATTTTGTAGCTTTTATAAAGGGATTAATTTCTTTCCCTTTATATTTTCCTGGAACTGCCTATTACAAGTGTTTACAGGTATTTCGAGTTTAATTTCTATACGCTGATAATATTATGATAAAAAGTGGATTAGTAACTATGATAATAAAATGGGTTACTTACTATAACAAATTAAAAATAAAGTGATTTTACGTTTTCAATATTTATAAGTTAAATTCTATATTTATTCAAGTTACTTTTTTTTTTACTCCTCTCCTTTCTCTGGGAGCTTCTATCTTTTTGCTTTCTTGATAACTCGAATTCATAATCTTAAGACTAAAAATAAAGGATACTTATCACTCGAGCAACTTTCTCTTGTCAATTAAGTTACTTTTAGTAATTAATAAAAAGTAAACCAAACTTTATTATAACAAGAAATATTGTACCATCCATTTCAGTTTATATGACACTATTATTATTTACAACCTTATAACAATACTTTCTATTTGGCATAATACATATATTGGACCCTAAATTTGGCTTCAAATTTTAATTTTGACCTCCAACTTTTATAATGCACAAATAGGCACTTTAACTATCCAACTTTTAAATAAATAAACACATGAGACCTACATGGTAAAATACACGTAGGACACCACGTAGAACAAAAAATGACATGTAGGACATGTGTGTCTATTTGTTCAATTTTATATAAGTTTAAGTGCCTATTTGTGCACATCCAAAATTGAAGGACATAAATGTTATTGCATATTTTAACCATCTTCTAGAAGACCATTTCACTATAATGATTAATTATTTTTTTTTAGAAACAATTCTTTATAATATGTTAAATTATATGTTTTCTGTAACAGTATTTTGTTGTAACATTCAAAAATATAGAATGAATAGTACTGTTATAACGATGTTTGACTAAATTTATACGAGTCGTGATTGGACTAACTCTAGAAGGTGTTGATTAGGGAAGAAAGAAGATAATGAAGATGCTCAAGAGAATGTTAGAGGAAAGGAAATCACAACCAAGAAAGGAACAAAGTGACTTTTTTGATTATGTATTAGAAGAACTTCAAAGTAAAGACACAATTCTCACTGAGGCAATAGCTTTGGATTTGATGTTTGTGTTGCTCTTTGCTAGCTTTGAGACAACCTCTCTAGCTATAACTTTGGCTATTAAATTTCTTCATCAACATCCTCAAGCTTTGAAAGAATTAACAGTAAGTATTATTTATTAGAGTTTCGTATCTGAACTATTAACAAATATTTATAAAAATTAACGAGTCAACTGTCACGTGGACGAAATTTTATATATAGGTAAAATAAGTTGTCATGCACCATTTGGGAATATATTTGAACACTTGATTTAGTCATCTTTAAAGGAAAAATTTTACAATGGGAGAGGTCCAACCAACAATAGTTGGGTGACCCTCCATTGATTAATTGACATATGAATAAATGTATATTTTTTTACCTTTTTACCATCTCTCTTTTACTTACCTTTCTTTTCTTTTAATTTTTTTATTTTCTTACTTCTAATAAATATTTCTTAACTTGATTTTCTTAAATTGTTGATATATTGAATAAAAGAATTAATAAATATTTATTTTATCACAATAATTAAAAAAAAATTGAGACGGAGTGTTTAAATACTAATATCATGCAATATTTTTTAATAATATCGAATGAACTAAAAAATATTTAGTGTTTCAATTACTAGCACCTTAAAAAACAAATTAATTCAAATTTAGTTTTTCATTTTTTTAAATTCTGTTTTACTTTATATATTTATAGTCATTGTTATTTTAATTCTGATTTTAGTTCATATAATATTATTTTAAAAAATATTGCATGATATTAGTATTTTAAATTCTCCATAAATTCTCCGTCTTAAATTTTTTTTTAGTCATTGTGATAAAATAAATATTTATTAATTCTTTTATTCAATATATCAACAATTTAAGAAAATGAAGTTAAGAAATATTTATTAGAAGTAAGAAAATAAAAAAAATAAAATAAAAGAAAGGTAAGTAAGAGAGATGGTAAAAAGGTAAAGAAATGTACCTTTATCCATGTGTCAATAAATCAATGGAATTAATTTGTTTTTTTAGGTGCTAGTAATTGAAACACTAAATATTTTTAGTTAATTTGATATTATTAAAAAAATATTGCATGATATTAGTATTTTAAATACTTCGTCTTAAATTTTTTTTTAGTTATTGTGATAAAATAAATCTTTATTAATTCTTTTATTCAATATATCAACAATTTAAGAAAATGAAGTTAAGAAATATTAATTAGAAGTAAGAAAATAAAAAAATTAAAAGAAAAGAAAGGTAAGTAAGAGAGAAATGGTTAAAAGGTAAAAAAGTTGTACTTTTATCCATGTGTCAATTAATCAATGGAGGGTCACCCAACTATTGTTGGTTAGACCTCTCCCATTGTAAATTTTTCATCTTTAAAGTGTGTTTCAATAAATAATAATTGGTGATGATTCAGATGAAAAATATAGACATCTAATAGTTTATATACGAAATTTATTAAAAAAATAAAAATAAATGATAAACATTATCTCTATTTTAAAAATATTTATTCCAATACCATAATCAAACAATCCTCAAATGCCTTTAGGAGGAACATGAGGCAATAATTAGAAGAAGGGAAAGTGCATCTAATGGACTTACATGGCAAGAATATAAATCAATGAAGTTCACATTTCAGGTATATTTAATCTAAATTATAATATTGTCACTTCCAAATCTAAGAATTATTATAAATTATATTTAAATTATCATAAATTAATTACTTTCATTGGAAATTACAGTTTATCAATGAAACAGTTAGATTGGCAAATATTGCTCCTGTGATTTTCAGAAAAGCACTTAAAGATATCAACTTCAAAGGTATGTAGTTACAATTCATTTACCACTTTTATATAGAGGTGTCAAATGGACGAGTTGAATTATATTATTAGTCTGATTAAAATAGATTAATTTAATATATAAATAAATTATTTTTCGCTCAAAAGTTACTTAGACTGAAATGAGCTGACATAATCACCTTTTCTCTTCTTAATTTTTTTCCACAAAAATCACTTCTATAGTTTAAGTTCTCAAGGATTTTCAATAATGAAAATGGCACATGATTGATTAGAATAAATAACATAAAATCTAAAGCAAATGATATTTTACCCATTCACACCCTTTTGCTAAACTATATATATATATATATATATATATATATATATATATATATATATATATATATATATATATATATATATATATATATATATATTGAGTTTAACAAAGTGTGTGAATGGGTAAAAGAGAAAGAGAATAATTGGGGAAAAAAATGAGGGAACCGATTTGGAGGGAAAATGAAAAGTCATTTCTCCCATATCGGCAAAAGAAAGGGAAATTGTTGTCCTTATATAAGGAAACACTTCCTTTACTTTTTAAAGAGCTAAGAAAAAGGTGCCCCTTGCACCGTTATCGTCGCTCGACTTCGACTATGAAAAATCATTTCTCCATATCAGCAAAAGAAAGGAAAATTGTTGTCCTTATATAAAGAAACACTTCCTTTACTTCTTAAAGAGCTAAGAAGAAGGTGCCCCCTCGCGCCGTTGTCTCTTGGTCTCGGCTTTAGATTTGTCAAATGATTTGATTGATAAATTTCTTGGACAAAATTTATTTAATCATTTTTTGTTAATCAAATAGATCCTGTTAATCTTATCTCTTATAAATTAATTCAGGACGTTAGTTAATTAGTTAATTAACATAATTAATTCGCGTGTAACGGTAACGTTTCGAAAAGTCGTTACTTTCCCAACAGACACATTTTCCGAAAGTTGTTATTTTTTTTTTTAAATACGCAACTTTCTGGATAAAACGGGTCTGAATAGATATCTCTGAATAGACACGTTACTTGCTGAAAATGGCTATAAAAGGAAGTCATTTTTTCGTTTTTTTTAAAAACTGAATTTTTGTTTCCTTCTCTGTATATATTTATTCTCAAAATCAAAGTATCGATCGACTGAATATGTGTGACTTGTTGTTGTTCTTAAGTTCTCTGAAATTAAAAAAGTTTGAGTACCGCTATTCTTATAACAGATTAATCCGTTTTATCTTGATAGAAATTAATCCATAACCTTAAATACAGTGAAAAGATTAAATTTCTTAAAGAAACCCAATTATTTTTGTGAACTTGAATTATTTTATTTTCTGTCTACTTCATATTTCTGTTTTGACTAACCTTATAAATACAGATTATCATTTTACTATTAGCAAAATAAGATAAAATAATAATAAATATAAATTATTTGTGATGCAGAATATACCATTCCAGCTGGTTGGGCAGTTATGGTAAGCCCTCCAGCACTTAAATCCTACCAAATATGAAGATCCACTTCAATTCAATCCATGGAGATGGGAGGTAAATTTTTGTCGAAAAATTATATTATAATCGCGTTTAAATATATTTTTTTTATTTTTTTCTTAACAAGTATTGCTTTTCAAAAAAAAATAAAAATTAATCAGTTATACATTATTTTGAGTTTTCAATCTAAATTTAAAAAGGAGTTTTTAAAATTAAAAAGTATCATCACATAATTTTAGTTGAAATATTTGTTCAGATGTAATTTTAACTTTTAAATGCTTTTGTTAAAATTTGACTTCAAAATAGTTGGTGATAGTTTAAATAGGAAAAACAAAACACATATAATTTAAATAGAAAACTCATATAAAAACATAAAATTTCAAATGTGTTTTTAACAATTAATTATCTTAATTACATAATAGGGAATAGAGATAAATGGAGCATCAAGAAATTTTATGGCTTTTGGAGGTGGCATGAGATTTTGTGTTGGTACAGACTTTGTTAAGGTGCAAATGGCTGTCTTTCTCCATTGCTTTGTGACAAAATACAAGTAAGTTTAATATTTAAGTTATATTCTAAGTTTATAACTTTTTTATATATATTTTATTCGGTTTAAAATTAGATATATAATATTTTAATTTAATATCAACAAAATCTTATAGCTTAAGATATATGGAATATGAAGTTAATATTGATAAAATCTAACTTCAGATATATAATGTCTAAAGTTTTATATGGTTGAAAGTTGGATATTTTTGCATGAAAACTAAATCTCTGACACATATAACTGAAGTTTAATCATTCAGTCATTTTTACCTGAAGTACAATTATTTTTATCTAAACTTCAAATAAGAATATTCAAATTTCATCTTTATACACAATAATAATACTGTAAATAATTTGTTTTTCAATCATATACTATACCTATAAAAATAATTCATGATATTCTTAAATATTTGACAGGTGGGAAACAATTAAAGGCGGAGATATAGTACGAACTCCAGGTTTACAATTTCCAAAGGGTTACCACATTAAAATTTCTCAAAAAGAATATTAAGATTCATATCGAGGCGAATCGAGAATTTGAAGTTTAAGAATTTCTACAGCGACTTTAAATTAATACGTAAGAATAATCACAATTAAGTATTCCTAAATAGTTTGTAATGTATTTCTTTTGACTAAATTTAATAAATTCGTGAATTAATACGTTTAATTATATTATAAATCCACCTAGAATTAAGTCTTTTTCTATCATGTTTTTAAATTATCATTGTTGCTAAGTTCATAATTTATCTTATGATATTGTTATGTAATAGTAGATTTTCTCTAATAAAACGATTGCACATTATATTTTACCTTCTCTTTCATCGTCTGTTTTTATGATATTACGATAATATTGAATAATTATGACAATACAATGTAGCATTGTTAATTAACTTGTGAAAACTTACTTAAATATACTATATTAAATATTTACTTTTATAAACCATATTTTTTTAAGTTAATCACTTTTAATACAATTTTAATACATAATACGAAAAATACGATTTATAAATATTCACTTTCAGTGTGACTAAGCGTCAAAACACCAATATAATAAAAATATGAAATATACCAATCAATGGGAAATATATGTCTCCTTTAGACCCAAATAATCAATGACGGAATGATAAGTTATTGTTATTATTTATCTTAATTTTATATTTTGTATATAAAACACATTTATTAGAAAATTACTTTATTTTAAATGCTTGACACAAGTACAAATTTAATCGAATTCTAATACAGATATTAAATTTTATATATAAATTATTTTTTTGATAAAAAATATTTTATATTTAATAATAAAAGATAATTTGCTGCTAAATTTAATTTTAATCAAATTTCACCACAATTAATGAAAAGATGAAAAAATAAAAATGATGTGTCCATGTAATCAATACAATATCCAAAATGCTATCCAATGTCAAAACAATTTCAACTTGGAACCACACAAAATCCAAAATATCTCATTTCACAAAATTTCCTTTATATTTTATTAATTAAAATATATTTTTTTTGATAATCATGTTACACATTTTAATTTCTATATAATGTGTTACACATTTTTAATTTCTTATACAAATTAAGATGCTCAATATTACCTCACTAGTAATATTGTTCTATGCAAAATTCCAATTTTATTTCAACTATTTTAACCTCCTTTTTAAGATTTAAATTTATAAATTGATTTTAATTTAAATATAAGAAGTGTTTCCAACTACATTTTTTATTTATTTTTAATTGTACTCAATTTTCAAAAAATATCTGATAAATAAAGTCAATTTAATAAATTATATCTTAACAAATCAAATTAACACTTATTTTAAAGCAAAAATTATAAAGATAAAATATAAAGTTAATGAAGTATTAAAAATTTGGTTTTTTTGAATATATATATATAAGATAAAAGACTCTTGGGAACTTTGACCAGTTTTTTTGCTTTTCCTGATATGGAGCTGCCGGAGATGGAATCAATGGCGACGGCGATCGGAGTATCGGTGTCGGTGCTACGATTTCTTCTTTGTTTCGTTGCAACTATTCCGGTGAGCTTCTTCCACCGTTTTGTTCCTTCTTCGACCGGAAGACATCTCTACGCCGCCGTGATGGGTGGTGTTCTTTCATACTTGTCTTTCGGATTCAGTTCAAATCTTCACTTTTTGGGGCCTATGCTTTTGGGTTATGCTTCTATGGTTATCTATCGGCCTTATTGTGGGATCATCACTTTCTTCATTGCTTTTGGTTACCTTATTGGATGGTAACTTACTTTCTCTCTCTTAAATTGGGGTTTGTTTTGAAATTTTGATTTGATTTCAGTTCCCTTTTAGTATTTCAAAAGCTTTGTACTTTATGTGTAGTTTTAAGACATTGTTGAGTAGTGGAATGAAACTGGTCTAGATGGAGTAGAAAGGATATATAGGATTCATATAGCTGACTTGTTAGAATTGTGATTGAGCATTGTTTTTGTTGTTCTCTTTTTGTCTTTTCACTGTATTAAGCTCTCTTCCTGGTTGATTTGGTTGATTGATTGGTGAACTTTGATGTTTGAAAGTATAGGACTAGAAGTTTGTAAAGCTGTGCACTTTAGTTGCATGTGTGACTGTGTGTTGAATTTTACTGATTTCTTGGTTCAATTTGTTTAATTGGTTGGTGAACTTCGAATGTGTAGGAGTAAAGGTCTGTAAAATTATGAACTTTTGTCGCATCTCCTTCTTTTTCTAATTTCCTTAGGACTCGCTTGGCAGAGTGTATTAGAAGAATTGATGAATGCATTGACTTTGCGTATTAGTAGTACCTTATTTGGTCCACTTTTATAGCCTCTATTGTGTATTGAAGAGTGCGTTACTTCTACATTAAAAATCATGATATTAGTAATGAAAGGGAATTTAATGCATCTATTAGAATGATAAGGACTCAATTGCCCCTCAAAACGTTTTTTACATGGTTTCCATCATATTTGTGGAGGGTATTTTCGTAAGAAATAATCTTTGCATAATTGATGCAAGCGTAACTAGTACAAGCATTAATATTGCAAGCATACTAATATACTCTTTTAAATATTCTTGTACACCTACCAAACGACCCCCTGTATTCGTCTAATGGATCTATCTTCTTAATAGTTTGTCATTATTGTGGGTTCATTCAGAAATGGTTGTGGAGCTTTTGTGAATGAGTTAGTTCACGTCAATTTCATGTCATTGAGGTCTTTAAAATTTGACAACTAACAAGGGAAGGAGAAAATTACTCAAAAATTTTAATTGCAGTAGGAATGTTTTGTATTGACATTTGAACGTACGGTTTTATGCAGTTGAATAGTATTCTTAAACTAGTTAAAGGATAATGTTCAAGTCTTTGGTAATAACACCGATATGCTATTCTACTTGTGGAAATCTTCAATGGTTATTTTAATTGAAGACATAATACATAAATAAATACTCAAACTTGGCCTCAGTTGGTTAGTGAACACTTCAACTTTTAGTATGCACATCTAGATGTCTCAACTCGTTGATGTTGTCTCCGTTGAACACTCCAACTCACAATTAATCATCTAGACACCTCCAAATATGTGTCACGTCAACATCAGATGTCCACGAGATACATTGGGGACAAATCGGAGTGTTTAGCTGCCAATTGACATGTGTAGATGTGCACTCAAAAAGTTGGAACGCTTATTTGCTAGTTGAACCAAGTTTGAGTGTTTTGTTTATGTATTATGCCTTAATCAAACATGGTGTTTGGTCAATAGAGCATTCGAAGCTACCATTTTATGTTGTTATGTCAGAAAATGAGTCAGTTATTAGTTCCTTTTTAATGATTTGGAATTCATTCTTGCAATACAAACTATTTGCCATCCCCCCTCCCTAAAAGGAAAAGAAAAAGGAACACTCCTTGGTAGATAATATATCCACAGTTTCTGAAAAATGGTGAATGATAAAACTTTCAGATTTTATAGAAACACTCAAAATTCTTAGCTATAACTATATTTGTGCAGCCATGTGTACTACATGAGTGGGGATGCATGGAAGGAAGGAGGTATTGACGCAACAGGTAAGCATTTCTTCGATCTTTGTCTTGTATTTGATCTCAGTTATCTCATCTTTTGAACGTAAATAATTGACACAAATTATTTTTATTCTGATAGTCAGGATTTATGTTGTACTCCAGCTTGAATCAATACCTGTTATTTAGTGACCAGATGTTGAAACAAAAGACAGTTAAGGGTTTGCGGCAGATTGATTCGGTGAAAAAAGTGTGATATTGTTATATTAGTAGTAATCTTTTATGGACCGAGAAGTACTCATTATTATAATTATCTTTTAATCACATGTTATTTCTAGATCGTATACTGACGGTAGTGTTTTTATGTACCCCTATGGGTACTCTACAGAGACTTGTAACAAAAAAAATTTCCAGTTGCATAGTTCTGTTATCATGTTGATAGAAGATAATCGCCTGATCCAAAATTAATTTGTCCTCTTTCAGGAGCTTTAATGGTGGTAACACTGAAAATAATTTCATCTGCAATCAATTACCAAGATGGGTTTTTGAAGGAGGAGGATTTGCGTGAGGCTCAGAAGAAAAATCGTTTGCTCAAGTTGCCATCATTACTCGAGTACTTCGGTTATTGTCTCTGTTGCGGAAGTCATTTTGCTGGTCCAGTTTATGAAATGAAGGATTACCTTGACTGGACAGAGAGAAATGGCGTATGTAGTATCATAATTAACATGGCATAATCTATAAACTGACACTCAAACTTGGTGTCTGCTGGCAAGTAAGCGCTCCAACTTTGTGTATGCACATCTAGACGCCAAGTTGAGGTGTCTAGATGTGCACTCTCAAAGTTGGAGTGCTTACTTGCTAGTTGAGGCCAAGTTTGACTGCTTATTTATTATGACTAACTATAGAGAGTTCTTCACTTCGAATTCGATTGCTACTACTCACTTCGTGCACATCCTTCTTCCTTTTCAGATATGGAAATCTTCCGAGAAAGGACACCCATCTCCTCTTGGGGCAACTTTGAGATCTCTTCTTCAAGCAGCTATTTGTATGGGGTTGTATCTCTATCTTGTGCCTTTTTACCCGCTTTCCAGGTTCTCTGACCCGTTGTACCAAGAATGGGGTTTCTTTAAACGGTTGAGTTACCAATATATGGCGTGTTTTACTGCCCGGTGGAAATATTATTTCATCTGGTCGATCTCAGAATCTGCTGTCATTATTTCTGGCTTGGGGTTCAGTGGTTGGACAGACTCTTCGCCACCGAAACCACGCTGGGACCGTGCAAAAAATGTTGATGTTTTGGGTGTTGAGCTGGCAAAAAGTTCAGTTCAGTTACCCCTTGTATGGAACATTCAAGTCAGCACCTGGCTGCGACACTGTAAGTAAATTTACTTCTGATCATTTAATACTTACAACTTCTAGCAGAACCACTTTTGTTGCAGGTAATAAATATGAAATTTTGTCGGCTTAATGTTAATTGTTAGATTCCACTCATTTATTTTATTTGCTGACAAGCTGTTCATTGGAGTACGTACAAACGTCATAGCTACCTAGCAGATGATATTGTATTTTGTCTGCATGAAAGTTAACCATAATGAACAGTTCGGGACCTTTTTTTTTCTTTATAAGGTAGACTCAAAGACAAACCATTGTCAGTTTATTTCAAATATTCCAGTGCTACTCTTATTGTGGCATATAAGGTTGTAGACATTTATGCCCCAGGGGTTAAGCTCGTTTGGCAAAGGTTGAGGGATGTGCATCTTAGGTCATAAGTTTGAGCCCTGCGCCCAAACAAACTAAGTTGAGAATATAAGTGGAGAAAGGTAGAGGGTGTGGGGCCATTGCTCCCGAATTTTGAATGCTATGCTTGGCCCAAAGGTTGGATCCAAATGGATTTCTCGAACATAAAAAGAGGGTTGTAGACATATTATTTTAAGTTCATAGTAGAATAAAAAAGGTTGAGCTCATAGCTTCTATGTGTTCACATAAAAAACCAATATTGAGGGCTTGGTTTTATCTGCTTGATCAATTATTCTATGAAGCGAACTGTCATAAGCAGAAAAATGGTTGAGGTTTTTAGATTTCTTTATCCTGTCATTTATAACTTTGTTACACAGATACAATAAGTATTTATATTTTCGCTTTATATTTATGTTATACAGATGTATATGAGAGGCTCGTACAGAAGGGAAAGAAGGCTGGTTTCTTCCAGTTGCTGGCTACACAGACTATTAGTGCTGTATGGCATGTAAGTGGATCTTTTAGCACCATTCTTATGCAAGGTCATTTAATAACTTTTGAACATTGATACATAATATACACAACTTCGATGGACATAGTTACATGAACTACATTTGACATGTGTTAACATGGTGTCATGCTTTAGCTGATGGTCTATCAGAAACAGCCTCTCTACCTTCACAAGGTAGGGCAAGGTTGCGCACACACCACTCTACTGTCTACCCAAACTCCACTTGTGGATTTACAATGGTGTTGTTGTAAACTTGGTCTCATGCATTTGTGGTTTATCTTGTTGATAGTCGTGTGAGAATTTTGGTAGAGATGAGCTTTACATAATTTTTCCAGACGTTTTGGCTTTTGTCTTGTGAACTAATGTTCGCTGGACATTTTTCCATAGCAAAATTTAATCATTGCTCCTTTGTTTGCGGTAATCCTGTTCTTGATTGCCCGTGTTACTGGAAAGTGGCGTACAGACAATCTTGCATGTCTTATTCATGTGCTCGTCTGGTTTCTGATGGTGCATTTGAGAGTTTAATCAAATTTATTATTATGACCTTTTTCAAAATTTTGGGGAAGAAATTATTATGAAATCTCGATCTAGCATTTGTGATACCTTTATGATGCAGAATCTTTAAACTATAGCATCAAAATACTCTAAAGAAAAGAAGATTTAACTTATGAGAATATCTTCTGTGGAAAAACTTATGACACGAGAGTGGACTAAGGAGGTTGATATGCAAGGGAATAGTGGTGCTTAAGGCTGTTTTAGGGGCTGAACCGAAATGGAGAAGATACATAAATAGTGAGGAGATAAACGGAGAATATCAGGACTAAGATAGGACAGAAAAAGGAAGAAAAGGAGAGGGAAAAAGGGAGAGATGAGCCGGTTTCAAGTAATTAAATCAGATCATTTATACAAAGATGAATTACTGCTTATTTGATGAGTCCTATCCCGGCTTATTAGGATAGGACCTTCTCATATCCGGATGGCTTGAGCTTGTCTTGGCTTTCTTCTTTGACAAATAGTACTTTGCTTCGATGGTCTTGCACGCTTAGCTGGATACTTCTAAAAATTTCTTATTTCCAGTCTGCTCCAAGCACATGAGGAAGAATATGCTTTTATGTGGAAAATGTACAAAGGACATAGTAGAGATCAAATCTCTTCATAACCTCCCTGCTAGTAGTGTTTAGCTGCCTAGTTTTGAATATCAGAAATTACTGCTTGATTTTGGAGTATGTTTGACAGCTTTCAGTTACTTGTTGACCATACTTTGGATGACTGTTTTCTGTATCCTTGACTGTTGTTTTCTGTCCAAGCATACTACAGTAAGTTGGGAAAAAACTGAAGGATACCTAACACGTACTAGAATATTAAGAGATAGAACCCAGAAGGGTGGCTGAGTTGGTGCAAAAGGGATTGATTCCCCCTGCCAACACCTTCAGTCAGCTTGTCGCGTTGCCTACTGTAGTTTACATATCCTGTGGTTTGCGAGCTATTGCACAAGCACGGATTTACCCAGTGTGCACCCAAAGGGTAGTTGTTGTGGGTTTCCATGGGGATTCAAAAAAAAACATTAAGAGATAGATTGACCCAAATATTGCTAACGGCGTAAATGCAAACACACTTGGAAAAGAAATGAATTTGATTGCAGAATCCTTCTTGAAGACAATATGAACGTCAAACACGATTCCTCTTAACTGTATGGCAGTTCACAAACATCTTATCTGCATCATTTTGAACTTCAAGTTGTAGTACACTTTGAGGTCTTCTTTCTGTCAATTTTATTTTTATGAGTAAATAAAGGATTTGTGACCAAAGGAGTTATGTACAAGGTGATAGTATAGGTAGGTAAATACACAAAGGCAGTGATAGTTTATGTGTGTTTGTTAACCTTTTAGCTCTAAATAAAAAAGAGTATCATTAATGTTACATCAAGATGGTGTAAATTTTCTGACATGTTTTTTTTTCTTTAAGCCATCTTTTATATCATTTTGAAGATATTTGGGAGATCTTACAAAATATAAGGGAACATCTTATTCCTTTGTCCTTATTGTTTCTCCAGCAAGTGTTGTGTTACAAAAAGAAAAATATTTGACATAGAATTTGGGTCATTATGATCCACCCTCTTAGATACAAAGTATCCTTGTCGTAGAGTGTCAGAAACTGTGACTTTCTTGCATGTGTCAAACATCCTCGTATTGATCTTAGAGAGGAAAAAAAGAAGGACCAATCTGCTTACTGATCTTAGGGAAGGAAAAAAAAGCTTTTTGATATGAGGACCTTTTCCAGCTATTGTCTAATTATAAAATCTGAAATCTCACATTTTTTGATCAAAAACTAACGGTATCTCACCTAAGAAATTTGAAAGTTGTGGTTCCTATTTCTCTTACACTTGATGCTTAATAAACTATAGTTTGTTCTTTCATGTGAATTTATTGATGAGATTGTCTGGCTTGAATTTGGAATAAGTTGCGCTGCTTTCTTGAAGTGTGCTACCTTCCGTTCAAACCTATGCTTATTATCTATTACTTGTAATTGTCGGCTTGCTGGTGTATGTCGTAGTTATTAGCCTTACCCTTGTAATTTCTTGCTTTTAATATCTGCCATCATATGTTGTTTATTGTGTTTCAGTTATCCCACTATTTTGTTGTTGTTACCGTTCCTTTTCTGAATGCTCTGCACTGCTAACTTATTAGTTGCTATGTTTTCTTCACTGTCGTTTTTCATTTTCATAACTTCTTCGATTGTTGCACTTGAGCCAAGGACCCTTCAGAATAGCAGCCTCTCTACCTCCCCGAGGTAGGGAGGTACACTCTACCCTCCCTAGATCCTATTTGTGGGATTTCACTGTGTATGTTGTTGTAATTGTGGCAACATGATAGTTGAATTAATGATAACAACTCTCATCGTGTGACATCACAGGGACTATATCCTGGGTACATTATTTTCTTTGTTCAGTCGGCTTTGATGATTGCTGGATCAAGAGGTATATATACATGTATATATATCTGGCAATTTTTTCCTAGATCAAGCTAACTTAACTTCGATTTACTTTTCTTCTAATCATGTCTTGTCTTTCCTCAGTCATCTACAGATGGCAGCAAGCTACAAAAGGTACTCTGTTCGAGAAGATACTAACGTTAATAAGCTTCGCATACACACTATTGATTCTAAACTACTCTGCCGTTGGCTTCATGGTTAGTAGTCTATTTCTCAGAAGAAAACCTTATCTCGAGTCCAGATTTTTTGATATAATCTGACAATTGGCTTTCTTGCTCATGCGATACAGGTATTAAGTCTGCACGAAACACTCACTTCTTATGGAAGTGTATACTATATTGGAACCGTTATACCGATTGTACTAATCCTGCTCGGTAAAGTGATCAAGCCAGCAAGACCTGCAAGATCTAAAGCTAGGAAAGAAGAGTGAGTCATACCGTGCTCTTCGATATGGTTGTTTTAGTTATTTATTGGTGAAAATACTAGAGCTTTGCTTCTTGGTAGTTTGTTTTATTTCTCTAGAACTTGTGTTTTATAGACATAAAACAAAGCAAATTTGTTTTGAGCAAAAATAGGGGCCTTTTAGCATTGTTTCCTTCCAATTAACTGGCTTCCAAAAGTCATGTAGCATCTTGGCAAAAAAAGAAGTATTTATTTAGTGTTTTTACTTTTACGACTACCTTGCACTTTGATAGTTGAATCATAGTTGTTTATCGAGAAAAAAAAAATGCTAGGTGATTTCTTTCTGTATGTCAAAGTCTTGGTAGGTTAAATTATCTGGTCATTTGTGTTAATGATAGGCGTGGTAAAAATAATCGAGGTGAATGAAAGTTGATTCTAATTATGTATCATATTATCTACATTGGTGTTGAGTAACTTATTTCAAAATAAAAGTTTTTAAAAAGTTAGTATATATATCCATCCTGCTGGGAGATTTTTATTTTTATTTTTGAAAAAATGTCTAATGTTAAAATACTGAATACCTTATTAAATTTTATAATTTTACTATACAATTTATGTATAAAATAATTGTTATTATACTAATAAACATAAAATTTAGTATTAGTACAAAGCTAACCATACGGAGATTGAACTTTGCCTACTTTAGTTTGATTGAAATGTTATCTATGTGATTAATTTAACGAAAGAAAGTGCTTAAATTTTCTTTTCAATATTTCTACATTTACAAGGCCTCTTTACTGTACATCCAAAATATCAAACCAAAACTTTAAAATACCAAACCATACCAAATTAATTTGATATGTGGAATAAAATTTTAAAAATTGAAATTATCGAGCCAAAAGTTCTTATTATCTTTATCATGTTCATCTCTAATCAAGGGTGTAGTGAAAGGTAAAATTGGAAGAACATTCTAAGAGCCCGTTTGGATGGTCTTAAAAAAAGTAGCTTTTAAAAAAATACTTTTGAAAGTGTTAGAACTTATTTTTAAAATAAGTATTTATGTGTTTGGATAAAAGTAATAAATTATAATAATAAAAATAATAATAAATAAATATAATAATATATAATATATAATAACAATAATAAATAATAATAAAATAAATAAGAATAATAATAAAAATAATAAATATAATAATAATAATAATAATAATAATAAAGAATAATAAAATAAATAATAATAATAATAATAAAAACAATAAAATATTAATAATAATAATGATATATAATAATAATAATAATATATAATGTTAATAATATATAATAATAATAATAATAAAGAATTATAAAATAAATAATAATTATAATAATAAATAATACTAATAATTATTATTTTAATAATATATAATAATAAGAATAAGAATAAAAAATAAAATAAAAATAAAAGAATTAAAAATAAAAAGATAATACAATGCCAACATAAAATGACTTTTAAATTGAAAAAAAAAGTACCCCTCAACTAGTTTTTAGCTTTTGGCTTAAAATATGTTACTTTGATGTTTGTCAAACAGGCTCTAAAAATAGTTTTCAAAATTGAACAATTAATTTAATTTGAAAAATAAAAAAATATCTCAATAATTCAATTAATTTAAAATGATAAGAGTAGCACGACTTTAAACTAGTTGAGTCAATAAATTTTGAATACCAAAATTTGTATTTTTTTTAATTACACTGTGGATTCTCAATTTCTTTAATTCGAATTCACTTAGAAGAATCTTTAATCATAAACAAACATTGAATCATAATTTTTATTTTTAGAGTCAGACTTTAACTAAATTTGAAAATATATTTTTCATATGATATGCAAAAAAATTCAATTTATAATATTTTTCATATAGTTTTTAAATATTTAAATTTTTGTTTGAAATATTAAATTAATATAATTTAATTTAACTCTAAAAATTAGTTAAATTTATTTTCGAAAAATGTAACATGACAAATAAAAATGACTAAAATTTAAAATATATTTTTTCATCTGATATGCAAAAAATTTTAATTTATAATATTTTTTATATAATTTTTAAATATCTAATTTTTTTTGTTTAAAATATTAAATCAATACAATCTAATTTAACTCTAAAAATTAGTTAAATTTATTTTCAAAAAATGTAACATGACAATTAAAAATGACTAAAATTTTAAATTATATTTTTTCATCTGATATGCAAAAAAAATTAATTTATAATACTTTTTATATAATTTTTAAATATCTAATTTTTTGGTTTAAAATATTAAATTAATATAATCTAATTTAACTCTAAAAATTAGTTAAATTTATTTTCGAAAAATGTAATATGACAAATAAAAATGACTAAAATTTTAAAATATATTTTTTCATCTGATATGCAAAAAGTTTCAATTTATAATACTTTTTATATAATTTTTAATTATCTAATTTTTTTATTTAAAATATTAAATTAATATAATCTAATTTAACTCTAAAAAATAATTAAATTTATTTTCAAAAAATGTAACATAACAAATAAAAATGGACGAAGAAAATAGTTAGATGCTTTTTAAGGATCGAATGTTAAAGTGTTTGTTTAGAATTAAATAATTGCGGACTTTAGTCTTGAATTCTAAAGTGACAACAATTATTTTAAGATATATTTTTTTAAGCTAAGCAATAGTTAAAATGGGATGAAGGAAAATACATACATTAATTTATATATAATCGTTATAAAAAGTTATTTATAATTAACTTTAAAGTGATCTAATAGTATAAATTCTTTATTTATATCTATTTTCCCCCTATTTTTGAGCCAATTAATTAACTACTATTATTATTAATGATAATTTAGTAAGATTCCTTCGAGTATATAAATACTTCCTCCGTCCGAAATTGTTTGTCATGTTTCGTTTATCGAAAGTTAATTTTGACGAATTTTCAAGGGTAAATTAGATCACATTAGTTCGATATTTTAAATAAAAAAATTAGATATTCTAAAACTATATGAAAAATATTATAAATTACAATATTTTGCATATTAATATTGATAAAAAAAATACATTTTAAAATATTAGTTAAATTTTTTATTGTTTGACTCTAAATATAGAAATCAAGACAAATTATATCGGACGGAGCGATTATTTTATAAACATAAAAAGGACAACAAAAATAGCATTAATGCAACTGCATGTCTATAATTTATTACTCCTTTTTCATCTTATTTAACACGTCGTTTCTTTCTATAAATAACTGGACTATAATATTTATTATTTTATAAAATTTATACATAAATTATCATATTTATCTATTATATCTTTAATAGATTAATTAATTAATTTTGTCATTTATTAAAATAATTAATTAAAAAAATATTAAATAAAAATAGAAGACTAAAGTTATACATTTTCTTAATACAAATATGAAGTAAACGGTGTAAGTATATGATAAGGATTAATCAATATTGATTTGGTGCATAAGTTTTTAAATTTTTTTACTATAACATGGGCGGCTAATTGACTAAATATCAGAATTCATGCATGCTTTTAGCCACTAGAAAAATATGTTATCGATCGGGAGTTAGTTATTTTGGAATAATTTATTTTATTATGTATATGAGTTAACTTAATATTTGATTCAAGACATAATACATAGAGTTATTAATATGAGTTGGTTCATTTTATCCGGGTTAATTCATATAGGTGTTTGAAATGTGACAGGTGAGGTCAGGTTAATCCATTTTTTATGTGAGCCAGAAAATGGTCGGCCCAATCTACAAGTATATGGGCCACGGGCTTATCGTGTCAATCCTCTTTTCGTAAAATATATGTTTTTATATTTTTTTTAAATTAAAAATATAGATAAGATAGTATTTCAACATGGTGTTAGTATTACTACTTGTGGTGTTAGTATTACTACTTGTTAATCAATCCACAAACAAAATTATCTTTATAATATGTATTAAGTTTGATGTCAAGTAAAAATATAAATAGCTAAATAAAAATAATAACTTAGTTGTTTTCAACGATCATAATAAAACGCAAAAAAACTATGACAATATTTAGTGATTCCTAGAAATTTTAGAAAAATTTTATTTTATGTAATACATATTTTATAAACATAATTTGTATTTAAATTGTAATATTTCAAACTTTAAACTGATTTTGAGTTTAAATCTTGTTATTTTTAGTACTCTTTTTTTTTTAATTAACTTTTGTTTGGCCACGGGTCAACCTTTCTCAAGCCCCACAAATCGACATACTTATTCAGACCGGGTTAAAAAATATTTTTCTTAAACGGGCTCCAAAAATCGTAATTCAACCCTATTAAATTAGGAATTAGGCTAGGTCGACCTATCGAGCATAACCCATATTGACAAATCTAATAGTACAAATCTTTTCTATACAATTTCTTTTTTGTTTCTAACTATGATTAACTTCTCTTGCTTGTTGTATCACTTAATTAATTATAGTAAATTATTATGATTTAGATGAACACAGAGAATATTTGGACTATTTTTTGTTTCTCATTAAACATGTTCGCAGCATTATCTCATATATATATATATATATATATATATATATATATATATATATATATATATATATATATATATATATATATATATATATATAAAAAGAGAGAGAAATGGTGCATGTAACATGCCTTCTTCTTTTTTCTTTTTTTTTGCCTCATTGCTCACCATTTTTTTATTTTTATTTATACTGATAATGTGATTTTATCGAACGCAATAATGTATTTTTAATCCATTACAAGGAAAACTAGGGTTTTTGTCAAATTTTCAAGGAAAATATCGATAAAAAATTAATTGATTTCTATTAGCTATTGATCCGTAATAGTAGCTAGGTTACTTGTTAGATCGATAACTGATGTTTATCAAGAGGTTTATTCGTTTTGTGCACATATGTTATACATTGCTAATTCAGTATATATAATTCATGAATTTAAGTCGTGAAAGCGTCATTGACAGTTGCATTACGGAATGAGGCGTGAAAGAGTTCTTAATTCTAGCCGAATTATCACTTTGATTCAATCATACAAAAAAGATACATTCTTTTAAGTGTGATCTAACATATCACGCGAGATACTTTGTTATCAGATTACCATTTTTATTTTAACGCATAAATGTATATTCTTATCAAATAATATTATATTCATCACTTGGTCAATATGTTTCATCATTCGAATTTCCTCATAAGCCATCTGTGATTTTAATTAGTTTAAATCAAGTATAAATCCACATTAAAAATGTTATTAATTCTAAACCTATCAAAGACTAATTAAAACACTAATGAATATGTTTCAACACAAACTTAATGAAGACTTTTGAGTTTTGACATTTGTTAATTAATTAAAGACTTTTGACTTTCTACTTATTGTCAACTAAATTAATTATTAATTAATCCCTTAATAGATCAATTTTACAAGTCATTAACTATATAATGCTCACCATTATAATTAGGATTATATAATTTATACATGCACCTATTACATAGATTCTAACAAGTGTCATACTTAATTTTTAAGTAGCCACATCCACTTAATTAAATTAATTATATAATTTTTCATGCAAAAAAAGAACAACGTGCAACATGGCTACCATAATTTCACATATTGCAAAGCATGTATATTGTTATAATTATACCATTTGTCGATCTAAAATATTATACACGAAATTTTATGTATTATCGGTATAAATATTTATCTGTAAATCGTAAATTCAAATCTTGTCCCTGTCCAATCAGTGAAATATTATTCATCAATATATTTTTTAAAGAAAAATTCTATAAAATGAAGCTAATGCTTAGTCTTGGTCGGTTTATTAAGTTCATAAACTAGATTATATAAATAGGCCAAGAGCAAAAACTCAATTTTTAAATAATTAATTGATTGGTATATTCTCATTTATCATACTACTAATCTAATTGTTGACAAAAAAAATTAAAGCATGATTTGTATTTAATTGTATATCCTAGGTTTTACTTTTATTAATAATTATTATGACGTTGTATATAGCCTACAAATAGTTTATGTTTTCTAGAAAAAGAATTTTAAATTATTTTTATTTACCAATTCCAACGATGTGCACATCACTTTTGAAAATTCCAAAAATATAATAGAAGGTTAAATTACAAGAATGATCAATATAAAAATAATCAAGTAATATTGAAAAAATAGAAGATTATATAGTCGATTCTAGCTAGTTATTTTAAAATTAAGAAGCACTTAATTAATCAATCGATATAATAATATGCAATCAACATCCATTGTTATGAAAATGTATCGAATATACTTAAAATTCTAAATTTATTCAAAAAGCATTTACAATTTCTATGTAAGTGTGTGACATTATATTCTAAAATTTATCTATAACGTGACCAGTTTCATATTATATTTGATCTCTCTATATTAGTATTCCATGAATAATACTTATGATTATTATTATACCAGTATCCGCACAACCACCACCACCATCACAAATTACCTCTACGTAATTAGAAAACGATCTAGAATTTTAATTGTATAAATTTAATTTTTGATGTTTTTATCAATGAACTCATCATATAGTTTAAGTCATGTGTTCATATCTATTACTTATTGTTGTTGTTTTATTTGAGTTTTATACATAAATATATATGATTCGTTGATTTAGAAGAATTTGTAATCAGAAGGTAACGTACGCATCTGTCTATAACAGTCTTACTCAAATAAAAAATTGATTTTACCTTTCATTATAATGATTCCAACTTTGATTAATTTTACAAAACTTTCTAATTCCATTTCTAATCCATATTTAAGATATTATCTATATTTTTATTGTCATAAAGCCATATATAGAAATATAATTAGACTTACTAAACACCCCCAATTACAAAAAAAAGTATCTAATTTGGTGATATTCATTTCTACAACTTAAAATTCTATTTTCTCATCAATTATCTCTACACAAATTTGGAGGTGCATATTTTTGTAAGATCTTTTATTTTTGGTCAATTATTAGTGTGTAGAGCAATTTTTGAAATTTAACACCAACAATCATAGAATGTTAAATATTTGATAGAAATAAAAATTATTTATTATGAACAAATTTGAAAATCAAAATTGCTCATAAATATATTCGAGTGACTATTTTAGACTTACCACAATATTAGGATTATTTTTATTATTTTCTTAAAAATATTCCTTATAGAATATAATTATTGTTCTATTGCCCTTTTGGAATTATGGGATAATGTTTATATAGTCGATTCTAATTCCTTATAATTCAGCAATATAATTGTTCCTCTCTTATAATATTTATATAATCAATTTTAACTATATCAAAATCAATTAATTGATTAATATAATTATGCGCAATCAAAATACAATATGATATATATTTCTAACTTAAAATTCTAGATATGTTAGAATGAATATTCACAATGTGTACTCAAGTGTGAACATTTGAAAGGAAAAATGGAAAAAAGTTTACTTGTGATGGGACCAATTTTAAAATTAATTTTACCTTTAAATCTATTGCCCTTTTGGAATTATAGGATAAAATTTATTAATTTTTTTAGTAATTATTATGTAATATTAATATAGAAAGAGTAATACATTTAATTCCTTAATTAAATTATGATTTTGTTCTTTGTATATATGATTCCATACATATCTAAAACTAAGGGATTAAAATTGTAATTAACCCAATCTATATTAGAGTGGAGTCAGAATTCTAACTAAATACCGGGAGAGTAATACATTTAATTCTTTAATTAAATTATGATTTTGATCTTTGTATATATGATTCCATACATATCGAAAACTAAGGGATTAAAATTGTAATTAATCCAATCATATATTAGAATGGAGTCAGAATTTTAACTTTAAGGTTTTTGAATTTTAGAAACAATAACTTGACATGTTAATAATTATATTTGAAATAATTTCTTAACACAAATACATAATTTGAGCTAATATATAGCATATACTGGCTAGTGAATTCAGTCAAATCTGTATCTAAATTTCTATCTTCATCCTGAATATATATATTCCAAATCATCAAAAATATTAAGTTACGTTCGATATTAAACTCATAGCAAACACGTGACATCCGCCTCTATACGCAGTTATTTATCTCTCTTTTATTTATTTATTTATTTGATATATCTATGTTATGGTGTTGGTTTGGTGAGGGACCATAACTCTTTTCCAATTATGGGAGTTTGTATAAAATGACAAATTCAGGTAAACTAAAGATGACCAAAAAAGAATAAATACAAATAATCTTAGAGCCAATAGGCCATAACTTAGACTATTCAAAAAAGAAGAAAAACAAATTTAAATACTTTTAATTTAGACAATTTATTTAAGAACACAACAATATGGACGTTTACTTGGTTACGTAGCAAGTAGTTGCAAAGGTTGAACAATCTTTTTTTTTTTTTTTTAAATTTCAATTTCGATACGTCTCATTCTCAGTATTATTTTAATTGAGAATCTTTTATAAGCATGTTTTTTTTATATATATGAAATAAAAGTAAGACTTACGCATGCTCTATTTTTTTAGACATCTCTTATAAAATTATGCTAAATATATTATTCTTATTGTTGTTGTATATGTCTCTTCTTTTTTAAAGAAATCAATTGGTTGACAAATTAAAAAAAGATATTTTATACTATTGAGTTTCTCTTGTTTTAATTTATATATAATTAAAAAAAAAAAACTTTCAAAATCCATTAGCTTAATAAGTCATTGTTAAAGACTCAATCTAATGTGATTAAGTGGTTTCCACCTTGTTCAAGTATAGTAGACAATTGACTTTTCTAAAGTCAAAACAATTTTTATTAGAAAAATAAACTCCTAATGAATAAATCAAGAATTTAAAGTCTATCGATTACTATAATAACCTCAATTTATTACGCAATAATAATTGTGTTCACAGTAATTTTTTTGAGGTATCTAGTAATTTTTTTACATACATGATATTAAACGAAAATTATTAGGCTCCTAAAAACTTATAGGTTGTATCTTAAATAAGTATAAGTCTTAACATTGAAGGATTGTGTAATACTGTTTTGATCACTTCATTCTTAATCAAAAATCTTAGGTTTCGAGCAATAAAAATGAAAGAATTTTTATAGAGAGCATGCTGATCAATTTTTTTAATACGAATAACATAAACATTAAGATTTTTTATTTTTTTTTGCATAAAAGATAACTTCATCCATAAATAAAATATATCACAAAAATACAACAAAATCAATACAAATCTTGATCTACAAATAGAAAAAAAAAATATGTAATTACATCAAGAAAAAAATCTCTGTATGTGTGCCTATTTCAAGATATGTTTACTGTCATTCTCCAAAAATGTTGTCGTGCTCGTATCAGATCATAAAAAAGTATACTACTTCTGAATGATCCAACACACCTCTGACGACAACATTTTAAAAAAGTTCGAGCAACATAGATTTCAAGAAAAATAATCAATCCAAAATCCGAAAAGAGAAGAATAATCCAAGAAATTAAACATTTGAACTTCCATCAATCTTATGATAATATGAATTATCAATAGAACTTTGAGGGCTTTCTTCATCAATAATAATAAACTTCTCTTCATCTTCATATTCAAATTCAATAGTTGAAGTTAACTCTTTTGCTCTTTTAGCTTGATCTTCCCAATTTGTTCTTGATAAAATCACCAACAACATTGTCACTGCACATGAAGCTTGTGCAGCTAACAATCCAAACCATAGCCCCGTAAAATCGTAGCCTCGAAAAAACCCTAGATACACAGCTACTGGCATTCCAACAAGGTAAAAACATCCTAAGTTGATGTTGGCACCCAATTTTGGCCTAGCTGTACCTCTTAGTATCCCACAACCGGTCGTCTGTGGGCAATTCCCTAGCTCACAGAGTCCGATTATGGGCAAAACGAGGGATGTCAGGGCAATGATTTCTCTATCCTGAGTAAACATACTTGCCCAGACATCCCTCACTAACACCGCGAATGCTAGAGCCATTAACCCTAAAACAAAACTACACGATAGCCCCACGAGCGCTGTCAACCTAGCTACGTTAGGCCTATTAGCCCCGAGCTCATTTCCAACGCGCGTTGACAATGCAAAGCTCAACGAAGATGGGAAAATGTATATCAACGACGTTGTTTGTATCAAAATCCCCATCGATGCAACGGTAGCTTTAGGGTTAACCAACAATCCACATAACAAAATCATAATCTCATACCACCACCATTCCAAACAAACACTAACACAACTTGGAATCGCCAAATCCAACAATGATCTCCATCCTTTAAAACAATCGAATGAAATCGAACTCCAAGTATTGATATACACCTTTGATACAACAATGTACGCTATCAATGATCCAACAAGATTGAAATTAGTCCACACCCCACTCAATGCAACCCCTTTAATCCCAAGATTAAGTACTATAACAAGTAAATAATTAATAGGAATATGAACAAGACTAGCAAGTGCAGCACAATATGTCAATGGCATGATTATGGATTGAGAACGTAGATAAATTCTCAACGGATGAAGAAACGAGAGTGTAATTAGGTCAGGTAATGAATAGAAGATGTAGTTTTGTGCTTCGATTGCTATATCATGACGTTGTCCACAAAATACCAATATTTTTTCCATGTTACACCATAATGATGATATCGGAATCGAGATCAATAGAAGGAGTAGAATTGTCCTTTGCAGACTAATTCCAAGTATCTTATATCTCTTAGCACCAAATGCTTGTACACATATTGGTTCCATACCCATTGATAAACCCGAAAGGATCGAATAACCAGTAATATTAGCAAAACCTATAGCCAATGAACCACCGGCTAACGACATCTCACCCAATCTTCCTAAGAAGAGCATCGAGATCATCGATCGAGAATAAAGGAGTAATCCGCTAAATATCATAGGAAAAGATATCTTACCGATTGATTTTGCTTCACAATAAATGAAAAACAGGGGATTTTCCTCTGTTTTTTTGCTCTGTTTTCCTTCGCAAATTAATCGATTTTTCAACATTTTTTTCTTGGATTATTTGTAATTTGAATTGGTTAAAGGAATAGAAATTAAATTAGATTTTGGTTTTGAGCTGAAAATTTTTTGAAAAAAAATAAGATTTTTGTAACAGAAAAGTTGTGGGCAAAGAAAGATAGAGAGAGGGTTTTAGGAGTAACGGTTTGGTATGGGTTTTATAAGGGCGGGGAATATTGAAAAAATTATTTTTTTAATATTTTTTGTCATATAGTGAATTATTATTATTTTTTTTATTATTTTAAAGGTGGGGTTGTAAGAAAGAAGTTTTAATAATGATCTGGGGCGGAGTTATCTTTGTTTGAGAGGAGTCAATTGATATTTTTTCGTTAGAAAATTATTCAGATATCGTGTGATTAGAATTTTCTTCGTGAATTTTGTTTTGTAATGGGATGGATAAGATTTGTACATACTTAATTAGAGGTTTTAATGTTTAAACTGTGAAAATAAAATTAAAAGTTCTTTGGTAAAAAATATTTTTTCTTTCTCTTTTACGAAGCATTGTAATTTGTATTAACGTGAATCTGAAATAATCGGAGTTTCAAAATTGCAAGTAGCTTTTGGATTCGTTTTTCTTCTTGATTTTTTTTATTCGTTATATATAGATTGGCCTTGAAGAAACACAAGGTGGTGGGATAGATAGAATTTTTTCTATCTTTAGTTAGTGCTTCATTTTGTATTTGTGCTCTATTAAATACATACACATTTTAATTTTAAACCAAATTATTTAATATTATCAATGTTATATATTAATATTCATAAAAATTAAATTTCTACTTATTCGAACCATTGTGTAAGTTTACTCTTGTTAATAGTTTTGGAATGAAAATATAAAATAATTGAAATTTAAATAATAATAATAATAATAGTAATACAATTTCTAAGTTTTGGTGCTTTCCCTATAAAATGTCGTTTTCATAACCGACCTTCTATAGGTCACTATTTGGCCAATTAATGTGACTCGCATAAAGAGCAAAACTTTGGAAATGAGAAGGTGAAAATGATATCGTTCGATTAATTCAGATTTACGTTGACAAAATTTTACTTTAAAAAATAAAATATATTTTATCAAAAGTTATATAATATTCAGAATTCAGATCGAGACATCGAAAGAGGGTGAAAATATATGACATCACATATGTTTGAGTTTTTCATTGACGTGCACTAATTTGAAATTACTACTATAACTATACTAAAAGTTAGAAAGTTGAACTTAAAAACATTTAGTTTTGACTTAAGTTCCTTAGATTAGTGGAATGAAGCGCGTTTTATTTTAACATAATTGTATCTTTTAATAATCTATCGAGATTTGATGGAATAATCTCTATGCTAGCTAGTTACATGCTTGCATTCGACCGAAGGTATAGATAAGGAGGCCATCTTCACCATTTTTTGCCTTACCACAAATAAATATAATATTTTAATTTTGAATTTCGATAGAATTTAATAATTTTAATACAAAGTACATAAATTTATATTGAAATTAATAAAATTTTAACATGAACTAAACGTAAAACCCACATTTCCAAAAAACTAAAATAGATTTAATGATATAACATTTACGAAGTCAAATCAGATCAAATTAAAGTTTTAGATCTATTTATAACTTAGACCTAAAAAAAAGTGTGAATTCAACTAGAGAAGAATCTTAATGTTTTTGCCCTTGAGATTCTAGTGGATTTTAATTGACTTTTTAATCTCTTAGTGGATGTTAATTAATTAATTAATTTTATAATCTTGAAGGATAAGTAATGTTTAGACTTTATATTTCTAACTAAATAAATTATGTATTATGGAAGCATGGATAATGTTTTTTTGAGGTAAAAAGCCAAATTAAAGTGGATTTACTTAAATTAAAAAATGTTGGGCGGTTAATTAGTGACTAATTAGATGAAAATTCTCTAATGGATTTGATTGTGAAAAGACATTTCGATTTCAAGCCTGATTCATCCCAAATACATGTTCTTATCTATACATACTTGAGAGTTAAAACATTTTTCAATATTTTTCAATATTTTAAATTGTTAATTATCATAATTTATAATATTTTGTAAATAATTTTTAAATATATAAATATATTTTACGATTTAAAATTTTTATTTTTTTAAAAATTAAAATATATATATTTATGTTCATATTTATCGTCGTAATTAAAAAAATTTGAATCTCGAAATCTGATTTATTCTCCTTTTAAGTTAATGTGTGAATATTGCCACTTACTACCTAACATATCATTTTATGTCATTTTTTAATTATAAAAGTGGATAGGCACTAGTTGCCATTTGCTTCAAAATTTGAAACATGATACTTTGATAAACTTAAAACATCTTGCTTATATCGAAGTTTAAATACGATTGTTTAGATAATAATTTTTCTCTGAGTTTAAGTTAGGGTTAAATATACCATTTATTTGATGAATTTAGTAAAGAAGTATATTAAAAATTATATTGTTACTATTTCTATAGTTTTTTTTTTGTATAATAATGTCTTTTATAAGCAGTGTAAAAGTAAATATTATAGTTTGATTTCTAAAAACAACATGCGACATGTAATAATGTCAAATAATCAAAATCGAAATGGTGATTGAACATAATATTTGCTTTATAAATTTAATAAAGAAAAAAATATCGTACCTTTACTATAGTTATTGATTTTAGCCTATAAAACAATCGATTTTTAATGAGTAATGTAATACATAGTTAAGATCGTGATTTCATTTTAAAATAACAGCACGTTACGCGTGAGCTGTGATAAATATCGAGAGGGAGAGGGTTATATCTTTAAAGAGTAATGTCAATATCTGACTTATAGCAATGTTGAATTTATTAAAGATGGTTCGAGTCGAAGTCATTTTGAACATGATACTTGTTGACAATGACTACGCTCTTATGTCGATTTTACCGACTATTAATTTTTCTTCTTTATTCTTTTACTATGCATTTTAAAAATAAGTTTATCATATGAGAAAAGAGTGAAAATGATTTTTTTTATATACTAGATATATCCCTAAAGAAATTATTAACCAAACTTTATTCTTTTATTATGGAAATTAATAACTGAAAAGAAGCCGAAATAAAATAAAAATGTTATCTTAATTCTTAATTAATGAACTAAATGTTTGTTTTTAGCTCTACTTTTTTAGGCAATAAGTCTCTAATCCATCACTAACCCATATTATATAATAGCCAATATTGTCTAAATAAGTAATCCTTTGACTATTTCACTATAAAATATTATCACTTTTTGCTTTTTGTAAAGCTAAATCAAGTGAACCTTTTTTTAAAAAAAAATCCCAACTTATAGGATCTCCATCTTTTCTTTCTAATTAACTAATAATAATCTAATCTAATCTAATCTCAAAAATAAATTAATATACTTTAATTTAGAAATAATAACACTTTGGTTTCTTAATTATTGATAAATTCTAATTTTGATCATCGTAACATATGATTAATTCCATATAACCTTCATGAATCTCAATGTGCAATTTTTATTCCTATGCGATTTCAGCAATTTATACTCTTTCTGTCCCAATTTATATGACATATTTGTAAACTACATAAAAAGTACTACGAATCACATTAATTGATAATTTCAAATGTTTATAAGATCTACGAAAATTTACTGTCAAAGATATATTTGTTTGATTCTTGAAATCAGAAATGTGATATATAAATTTGAACAAATATATTATTAAATAAGACACGTTAAATTTGCTTTATACCCAAATATCACAAAAATTAAAATAAACATGAGGGATCAAAAGTAGTACTATCATCTCTATAATTGAACTTTTTGAACTTTGATTAAATTATCTTGATAAGTGAAAAACATCAAATAAATTGAAATTGAGAAAATAATCTTAGTGGAAAGAGGAAACAAGGAAATAATTATTTTTTATTTTATATAATTTGTCCTCTCTTAACCTAGGTTGAGTAAAAGACAACAAAAAAGACAAACACTATATATATCAACACAAATAGTTTTTTAAATCTATTGTTTTTGTTGTTGGGAGCATTAATGATTGTGGGGTTGAAATGATAGTTGAGGATTTTTTTTTTAAATTTTTTCTATTTATTTTTTTATAATTTGGGGGAATGAATCATATATTTCACTCGTGATAGAAATTAGTTATTCATTCATATATTTTTTTGAAATTTCTATATATGGAAAAGAAATAGACTAAAGATGATATATTCATGATAAAAATAAGAAACATAGTTTTTGTGTCATTGGATTGATATAGAGTTTGTAGATGAGAAAATGAATTGTTGGATTCACATAGAAAATTGATATATATATATATATATATATATATATTATTATTATTATTATTATTATTTTTAAATAATTTAATTGATATATAGAGTTTGTAGATGAGTATAATAAAATTACGTATATATATAATAGCAAAATGAAATTAAGTTATTACATGCAAAAATGAAAGTTTACTAACTCATAATAAAAATTAATTCTTCATTTATATAGGAGATTTTTTTTTGAATATTTTCTATATATAAAAAAAAAAGATAAACTAAAAACGATTTATGTCAAATGATCGGTTGAATTCTCATTAAAAATCAACAAAAATCAATCTAACTTAAAAAATATAAATTGAGCATAGTAAATTGTGTATAAAGAAACATGAAAATATAGCAAAACTCATCACATAAATTAATCCTTCGGTTCATAGGATTTTTTTTTTAACTTTCCATATATAGAAAAGAAATAAAAAACGATTCATTTAATTTCAGAGACGTGATTGATGCGTCACTGAATCGATGATGGAATCGTAGATAGAGAGAGTATTTGGTCGAATCCACATCTTAAATTACGTAGGATAATAAAATGAATTCCTTCTACTTTCGGAGGTAAAACGTATAAAGAATGATATCCTGATCTCATTCTTCTGATGGTTATTAGGACATATTTGCTTTGATCACGACTTTATTTAGTCAATCTATTCGGCTCATGTTTCAAAATTGGCAATTGATAAATTAATTTTAAATTAATAAAATTGAAACATGAACGAAATACACATAAATAACGATTACTTTAAAGTTTCATAAAAAAGGGAACTATCATAAAAGAAGTTACGAGAGATATCTACCTAGGAAGTTTCAAGTTCATATCAGACACTAAATGAAAAATAAATCAATATCCTTTTATATCTTAAATAATATGATCAAACATAAATTATTGATATATATTGTTGTATGTGCTTTTGGTGGTTGTACCATGTGTATCACAATATGCACTTTAACTCATGACAGGTTTCGTTTATTCATTGGCTTCTTAAAAATCTTAACATAAACAAATGCTATATAATTTTGTAGATTTTAACTTATATACGTATACTATATAATATCAAATAAAAAAATATTGTAGCATCTATTCTCTTGAGTTTTTCTTGTGTACTTTTTTTATAAAAAAAAAACAAAGAATAAAATATTGTTAGCACTATTTATATATCTTACACTTTTTATATTACTTTTATTGATCATGTAATAGCAGCCCCATCTATTTAATTCAAACTATTAAACAATATCTTTCGGCACAACACCAATAATTACGGGGACGGAGTTAGTAGATATAATTTTTATCATAAGTTGTGATTTTTTCGAATAATTATATCTTTTTTAAAGAGTTGTGATATTTTCTATAAGATACAATAAGCATTTGTTTAGAAAAATTTTCTCTCATTTTAAAATATTAAACTGTTTCTTCTTAAGGACAATTACATAATTGTGTACTTACTCCTGTTAAATGACTCATTAACATTATTGTTTTGTTTTTTTCATTCAGGTTCGTTCTATTATTATGAAACCTTGTATATTTCTTACCGTCATTAATTTGTGTTTATATTATTAATAGTTATTTTTAGTTTTTGGTACATGATTTAGATTTTGTTACTTATGTTTATGCAAAATTATAGTTATAAGTATTTGTTAGAACAAATTAAATAACAAATGTTAACTGAGTAATATTCAAGCAAGTTTCTCTACTTAAACTATTGAATTAGGTACAGTAAAAAAGCCCTCACAAATATCTAGTTTATTCATCAATGTCATTCCTTCACATACGAGGATGAGATTTTGTGTTCTTCAGAAAATCCTTTGTGAGTTAATACTTTGCATCTCCATATTTTTTTATTTTTATGTTGTGATTACATACTTTTATTAAATTTTATCAGTAGATATTATGAGTACTATAAGAATTGAATATTGATTGAAGTGTTAGTTAATTTTCTGAGGTATGTTATTTCAAAAAATAGGAACATTTTTGGTTAGAATGATTTGTTATCATCAATATTGGATCTCTCATAGTTTACTCGCTTTAATGTATGTTTTTTCTCGCTGTTTTGTGATCTCCTTAAAATTGTGTTGATTATTTTTCGTTTGATATGTATATGATTTCACTTGGACAAAACTTTCGTCCTTTTAATGTTTTTTTTCCTTCTCATTCTACTCTTCTAAATATGCATTGATCAAGCATCTGGAAGGACCTTCAGATCAACAGTTTAATGAAGAATAAATTTTCAAAAGGGTCAACAATATTATTTTTATTATCGTTTTAAACTTATTTTTCTCTTTCTATAAATTTTGTGATACTAACAAAGTAACAATAACGAAAAGTGATGAACGCTTGACCTTAAATAATAGATTGTTTCTAAAAAACAAATTACGTTGTTGTGGTGTACATCTTTAACGGTCTTAACTTATTCATAAATAATATTTATTATCAAAAAATTTCACATAATTTTTTTCATAAAGAGTTATTCTAACCATTCTATATTCTTCATGTATAAAAAAAAATAGAAAAAGTGATGTTTAATCTCTATATAAAAACGCCACTCGATTTTAAAAAGACAATGATATCATGAAACATATATCATGATAAATTATGTAAAACATAAAAATGATGAGATATCAAGATATTTTTTAATCATTTTTTATATCTATAATTATTAAAATATGTTATAATGTCAAATCATTTAATTTTTGTTGAAAATGTTCTAAAAAATCTATTAAATTTTACTTCTAATCTTTTATAACAATTTATTATTAGACAGATTGTTTAAAAGCTCAAAAAAATTATTTATGTCCGCGTGAAGCGTAAATTTATAACTTAATATATATAATATATATGTGTCGGTTTCTCATAATTATATGAAGAAGACATAATTAAAAATTACAAAAGTAATAGACATCCTTTTCCTTAATTTTGTGAAATATCATATTCTTTTAAATAATTAATCATATAATTAGAATATTCGTATAAGATGAGTATTGGACACATTTTGGGGTGATAGAAAGGAAATATGAAGTGTCTTAATATTATTTTAATCGGTTTCATTAAAGGAAAGTAAAAGGTAAAGGATAATTTACTTATTTCTATGGAACATTAGTTAAGTATTTAACAACAAATAAAAAATTTATCTTCTTTGTCCAATTTTAAAATGGCTAATTAAGAAAGTTGAAATGGAGAGATACCTAACTAATTCCACTTAATTATATTCATATTTAATTATTTAATTCATTACTCTTTTAGTGTATAGGCCAATTAGGCTATATGATTCTCAAATTAGTCAAATATGGTTGAATAATTTATAGGGATGAAAGTCAAAGTACAATAAACTTACATGTTCATAAAAACTCGGCGAATGGAGAAATTCTTGATGATTCTTTTTATAAAAAAATATAACATAAATTTAAATTAACTGAGTTCAGAGTAAAAATATAAATAAAATAAGTAATTTATACAGACGAAATGATATTTGTTTTGATAAGAACTAATGAATATAGAATCGAGAGTTATAATATAAAAAAATAAGAGCGTTAAGGTTGGAGACACTTAAGCTAATTTTCTTAGTATTAAGCAAGTCCACATTAAACATAGATCTAACTCAACCCTTTCAACCCTAATCAAATTTTAATTATTTTTTTTGCTATAATTTGTTTAATTATAAGAATGAATATGTTTTAACATGTAATTTCTTTTAAAGAATACTTAGTTAGAAGAAAAATTGGGAAAGAATATTTAATTACAAGTGTGAACACTATGCATTAAATAATTGTTTTAAGAAAATGTCTTTAATTATTACTTCAAAAACTTTTTATTGTGCCCATCATATCATAGAATTTTTTTTACGTAATGCATTTGAATTTCGAAAAAACTTTTATATACGTGTTATACACATATTTGCTATGTATGAAAGAATTTATTTTCCCAATGCTTACGAGTATCATGCAATTCACACGTACAATTTAGTTCATTTAAATTATGAAAAAAAAATAATTAAAAGTGTCTTAATTTTTTTGAAAATTTGATAGAGAAAATAAATCAATATATTAGGTAAACAAGAAATAAACAAAGAAATTAATGTGTTTAATTACAACTCATTTTTATCTATTTAAATTCTTTTGAATCGCTATTTAATCTGAGTTATTCGAATCGAAGATCTTTCAAAAACAATCTTTCTTCTTCCATAGGACAGTAATAAAGTCCTTACGTGCAAATTTCAAATATACATTCCTCTCGACTTGGGTAATTTTATTAGAAAAAATTATTTGTCACTATTTTTACACATTTTAAGTCTTCAAACACATTGAATTTTAATAGACAAATAGTTCCTTCTAAAGAAAAAAATGAAGCTTTCTTATGCATTAAATATATCTACATATCTATGTTGTGGAAATTTCTATGGTCATAAAAAGTTTTAATTTTCTAACGTAAATAGACCGTAATAGTACATATGTTTGAAATTATAATTATTTATTTTGCATTTGGAAGACTTGAATTAATCAATTTCTCCAAGAAATTAATTTTGAAAATTCATCATAATATTGGAAAATTATGCATCACATTTTAATCAAGCCAATGATGCTTAACTAGTTCTTTTAGATGATCTGTCATATTTTTTCTCGTTATTAAATTATATGTCAATTCAACATGTACGTTGAAACAGAATGAGAACTTACGAACAAAAAAGCTAGCTACAAGTTGAAAAGCCATGATTTTTTTCATTAATTTTGAATATTATCAGTGTTTGATTAATTATCAAACGCACACATATAATTACTCAAAAAATGTTTATAATTAAACTGATTTAATCGACTAAACAACCTCGTATCAAACTACTAGCTGACACCTTTTCAAATTAAAATTAAACGTGCTTCACAATTTTATAATAATTAATTATTTTTTTCAGTGTAATATATAGACATTTTTCAAGTTTTTATATATTGTTTGACTTGATTCGGACTATAATGATCTAATCACTTTATCAAGAATGTTTGGTACGAAGAAAAATATGAATGCATTGAGACTCTGGGAGTGGGGTAGTGTTTGGTGGCGAGACTAGAAAACAATAATAGTGGTATACAACTAATAAAACTTGTTTTTGGTTTCCTCCCACAAAAATATCGTTGTGAGTCGTTTTTATCAAAGTAAGTTGGGAATCGATAAGAAATCGAACGGATATTCAAGCTATTGTTGCACTAAATGAGTTATTATAAAAGTATATTTTAAATCTATATGTGTTAAGTTTGTGGGATGAGAGTGGAAATAATCACAAAAGCTACAATAATTTGGTTAAGTTGATATGGTCCTTTATGAAGTGAGTGAGCCCACATATTTGTTTGGGCTATAGATTTATATGGGCAATTGCACTATTTAGAACCTCTATTTTTTTTAGATTAACTACGGAAATTCCACCTTTTGAGTTTACTTATTACAATTATCCTCTTTACAAATTTTCTAAATTCTCATTTTTGTGCATCACATTAATGTATTTCACGCATTAAATTAATGTATCTCGCGCATCAGATTAGTGTAATTATGTATAAAATGTACTTCGCGCATCAGATTAGTGTATCTCGCTCATCAGATTAGTGTATCTCGCGTATCAAATTAATGTATCTCGCGCATCATATTAGTGTAATCATGTATAAAATGTACCTCGCACATCAGATTAGTGTATCTCACGCATCAAATTAGTGTATCTCGCGCATCAAAATAATGTATCCAGCGCATTAGATTAATGTATCATCGCTTGCATTATTGTATCCGTTTTGAGGGATTTTTGTAATTATAAACTTTTAAGGGATAGATTGTAATTTTTCCTTACGAGTATGACAATTCTGTAAGTTTCCCTTAAAAAGGATTAATAGCCAAATGTCTTAAAAGCTTAAACAGTTATACCAATTATATTATACAAATTCTGAACTATAGGAATGCGCGAATTATACAAATTCGAAACCCCAACCCACACTGATATAGTTTCGGTCACGAATAGTTATAAATAAAAATACAACTATGATTACTAATTAACTAGTATACATTTACTTAACTACGTAACTTTTTTTTCCTTTTTTTTTTAATTAATAGTGTCTCAATCCAATTCCAATACATTGACAGCAGACCACAAAATTAAAATAAAGTCAATAAGAGGACCACAGAGATAATATACAATGTTTGATTTAAATGCCTTTCATATACATAGTATACTTTCCTTGGACCAATGTATTTACGTGGTATTATTAGAATTCGAAAATCAAAATTATTTTTTACTTAAAAAATTTCATAAGCTTCTCAAATATCTTTAATTGTTAATTATTGTAAATTATATTAATGTTTTATTTTATTTAATTTCTAAATATATAATTTTTATATACAAATAATTGAAGAAATTCTATTTGGAAAATGCAAATGGTATTGAAGGAATAGACAAGACATTTTATCGTCTTTGATCAAATGTAGAATAAGTTTATCTTTATTGAAAAGTGATGCATAAATTGATTTAAAAAAATGTATCTTTTCACTATTAAAAGGACGCTAATCCTTTAAATTTCATACATTTGATGGCTAATTATATTATATCTCAATAATTTTTTTCAGTTACAAAAAATTTGAATTTTTTAATTTGGATTTCTTTTAGAGGAAATTGGGTGGGTATTGGGTTATGAGGCGGATAGTTGGGTTATGGATTAACAAAAAGGATCAAACAAGTAGTTCAATAGGATTAAGACACGTGTAAAAAATTAGGAGTCCGTTAGTAAGAGGGGTATATATGTACCTATAATTGGACGGCAGAGATTTATATGGACGCAAAGTATAACGGAGGGCATATACGTACCATTTATTAAAGTTCGAGGATAAATCCGTCCTTTTTCCCCAGATACTCCCTCCGTCCTATTTTATGTAGCAGCATTTGACCTTACATGGAGTTTAAGAAATGATTAAATCTTTGAAATGTTTACCAAATTGCCCTTCAAAAAAAGTAACTCATTTTTCTCTCTACTCATAAATGTATTAGAAAATTAAGTGAGGCGAATAAGGGTAAAAGAGAAATTATATCTTTAAATACTTACCATATAAGGAAATGATACATTCTTTTTTGGACTGACCAAAAAGAAAATGATGTCACATAAAAAATGGGACGGCGGGAGTATATTACTATCAGAAGATATGTATCCGTGTAGGGATAGAAATATATATATATATATATATATATATATATATATATATATATATATATATATATATATATATATATATATATATATATATATATATATAAAATGGGGATAAAAATATATTTAAGAGGTGATAGAGATGTATCCTAGAGGTAATTAATTTTTTAAAATATTTTTTTTTTGAAATAATAATATTTTAAATTACGTATTTACGTAATTCTTTCGTATGAATTTGTATAAACGTTTAAGGTATTGGCACAATTGAAGTGACTTAGACTATCATTGAATTTGTCATTAACATATGTTTTAAAAGTAGTACATTTATACTTGTAGCCATCACAATAGTTATTATTATTATTGGAACTACAAGGTCTTGTTGGTTAATTCTCATCCATAGAAATATTAGACACAAAAACAAACTAATTATTACCATATCTTTTTTATAAAATAAAAATCTTTTAAGTTTATCGATATTAGTATCAAAAAATAAAAAATGGAGCCCAAAGAAACACAAGGAATAGTTGATTGTGTCTTTGTGTTTTTTTGGTTAGCTGCAAATAGACTATATATGCATTAATAATAATATTTTTTTCTTCTATTATTAATAACTTAATTATCTCATAAAAAAAGGATAATTAGGTCTTACATTCTACCTTATTTAAATTTAATTTATAAAATTATAATGAAATATATTATTATTATTATTATTTATTACAGTGAAAGCAGTTGCTCCCAAGCTTTTTAATACATGCAAATTAAAATGGATCTTTCCAAACATAGTTCCAATTTATATTCATATTGAAAATAAATCGTAATCATAAATAAAATTTGAAGAAATATAATTCTATTAAAATAATGTGTATAAAATAACTTTATTCTTTCCTTAATTTTTCTTTCTCAAATCTCTATAATTTAAAGGTCGTTCGTAACGTATTTCTCTAACTAGGATGATTTGAACTTGATCCCTATAATTCGAAGTCTGTTCATCGATTGTTTCTCGAACGTAGGAGGTCACATCTTGATCTCTTTGTGAATATTCTATGAACATATGAAATATTCGATATGCCTCTTTAAGAAAATATAATACCCCTTATATAGGCATAAGTTAGGGGGTAGGGTAAAGCAGCTTCCAAGAATCTTAATTGAAATCAAATACATTTTATAAAATTCAACTCAAAGTAAACACGTCTTATAAAATTTCACAAAATTTCAGTGTTTACGAAAATATATAGCAAAACAAGATAATGTATATATATATACCATCACATCACATCACATGGGTACCTACATGCCATCTTTTTCTTTTATACAATATTCACACACTTGCACACTAAATTGTGAGAGAAAAATGCTGCCAGCATGGAAATTAATTAGACATATAAGACATAGATAACAACTATTAAAGTTAAATTTCACCAAAATACGTGTGCAATTTATGTCACATATATATATATGTCTAATAATAAAATATCATGCCACTTAATACATAAAAACAAAACTAATAAAACCTTTATAGCAACCCACCCACGAAATGCCCACGCTTTCACTTTCTTTTAGCAAAAAAACATATAAGTATATATATACACTTAATATATAAGTAAGTAAGAATCACACTGAACACATAACACATACAATTATTCACACAAAATCATATAGATAATATTGTCAGTATATATACGTTACAATTCTATATATCTGACATATACACATATATATGTAGATTCAGTATTTGAATTTGATGAGTATTCGTGATCCTTATTCTTCAATACCAAACCTACAATCCATTTATTCAAGCTACAAAGTTCAACACATATATAAAATCTGAACCAAAGTTACAGAATTCTACAGAATCCATATATCATATATTGTACGTCTACCTCTAAACCAATTCAATACCAACTATCACTAATACACACGTGATAGAGTACGTACATTACGGATATCAGTATATATAAGTTTAAATTTTGTATATATGGCTGACCCTTCAAATACTACAAAGTCAAGAACAAATACGAAACATCCTATATATCGTGGTATACGATGTAGAAGTGGGAAATGGGTGTGTGAAATTAGAGAGCCACGTAAGACAAAAAGAATATGGTTAGGTACATACCCTACACCACAAATGGCTGCTGCTGCCTATGATGTTGCTGCCTTAGCTCTTAAGCCTACTCAAAATATTGTACTCAATTTTCCTCATCTTGTTGATTCATATCCAAAGCTCCCTCCCTCTCCTTCTCCGGCCGATATACAACGTGCCGCGGCCACCGCCGCTGAGGCAATGGCCTCACTAGGCTACGATGACGATCGGTCGTTAGATAGGAGAGATGGAGCTATATGTAACGAAAGGGGTTCAACTGAATATCCTTCGTCATCAGGAAATTATGATATGCAAATAGGTAAGTACAAAGATAAAAATATATACACCCCTTTTTATATATATATATCGCGATATTTTACCATGCATGAAATTTAACAAAGGTAGCTAAAATATTATTTTAGGTCACGATTCAGATACTTTACCATGCATGAAATTTAACAAAGGTAGCTAAAATATTATTTTAGGTCACGATTCAACTATTCATGTGTTACATTCTTTCATCTATATTTAAAATTTTATATTAAAATTTCTGACGACGTCACTGCAGGAAATACACAAACGACGATGGGTGAGGAGGAATATGTTGATGAGGAAGCATTGTTTGAATTTCCAAATTTGGTTGTGAATATGGCGGAAGCAATGATGCTAAGTCCCCCTAGAATAAACTCGTTTCCATCGGAAGATTATTCATCGGGGGATTTCGATGCTGAGAGTCTTTGGAGCTATTAACGATTATCGATGATCAGAGACGAATTTAAAATTTAGAGTTAAATGAATTCAAACTCAAAAAACGTAATTTTGTTTGTAGGCACAAGTTAGATAGTAATGTATATGTATAAATAAAAAAATCAAGAGAAAGTTTGTATACAAATTAATGTGTTCAATTTAATTTCATAGAAAATATCGCACGTACTACAATAAAGATAATTTTTACCAATAAAGAAAAATATATTAATAAAGAGTGCCAAAATTTAAATTTTTGACTGATATTATATAACCAGTTGCAATTGAATCCAATATCATTATAGAATATTGGGATATTTCAAAATTTTCTTTTTTTTTTTAAACTCAAAATTTTAATTTGGTCACGTGAGTATCTTGCTATAGTGAGAACAAAAGGAAAAAAAATGGACAATATGGAAAAGGACATTAGAAAAGGAAAGGAAGTCGGCCATATTATTTTTTATTACTAAAATTAAAGTCAAACTTTTATTTTAGATAATTCAACAAATATAAAATTGTGGCTTGTCAATTTTTTTTTTGAAAGTGAAATATATTTAATAAAAAAATTGTACAGCTATAAGAAAAGACATATCATTGTCTTTTTTAATTATTTTATTAATAAAAAAATAGGTTTGTCAAATCAGTCGACATAAGAACATACTATTTAGGGTATGTTTGGTAGGATGTGAAATGTTTTCCAAAAACTAGATTAACATATTTCTTTTTTTATGTTTGATAGGTAAATAAATAATATTATTTTATTTATATATAATATTTACAAATATTGTGAGAAATAGAAATGAAAGTAGTAGTGTGGGGTGATGAGGATGAGAGCAACAATACCGAAAGTAAAGATAAGAGAAAATTGCTCTGATGATAAAAAAATCATTAATTTGAATCCAAAAGTTGTAATTTGTAAATTTGAGAGTCACCAAAAGAATATTTTAGCGCGTACTATTTTTAAATAGAATTATATTAACTCAAAAGCTCGATCAAATCTGAAATCTTGAATTAAAATTTAAAAGTAAGTTTATCATTAACTACTTATACCAATTTCTATAAGTTCTCAACTTACGATAATCAAGAAGTTTTGACACAACAGTATAATGTTATTTTCATTGTGATCAACAGGTTAAAAATGACTAATTCAAACTATGAAAATATTTTCTTGCGAAAATATAACGTAAATTTAATGCACCAAATATTTTTTTTTTTTGATAAAATAACATCTTTACTATAGTTTATTTTATACAAAAATATAAATAATTTGATAATTTAATATTTTCCAGTTATTTTCTTTATTATTAAAAAGAATCTCAAGGTCTTCTTCATGTAGAAAATAATTAAATTACTAAGGTTTAAACATCCTCGTACAAAATTTAAAACATCACTGAGGCATTTGACATGTGCATGAATAGAACACACCTCTGCTACCAATAACATCTATCGTTTTTTTTATGTTTTATTCGATGTCTGATATCTATATTAAAGTTCGATTAATTTTCTCCTATTGAGGGGTAAGATATTTTATATTGGAGCTCGACTAAGTTTGAGTTCGTGCCAGAAAGTCCCACATTAAAGGGTTACAAAGTACTCTATAGAAAAGCGACTTCATACTCAATGAGACTCAAACTCGAGACATCTGGTTAAAAATATAAAAAACTACTTAACACTCCACTATTTTTCCTTTAGTTTTTGTTTTGATTATTCTTCTTTTTAAGTTGAGGATTTATAAAAATAGTGTTCTCTCTACCCTATAAAAATAAAAATAATGTTTATGCATATTTTATCCTTTCATAACCCTATTATATGATTATCTTGAGCTTATCATTGTTATCGTTAAATTTAAAGCTAACATTTATCAATTGTTCAGACATCGAATGAAAAAAATATAAATCGTTCAAATAAAATAAAAATCTAACATCAATCGTTGATAGAAATTTAATAAATCTCTTATTACATTTCTAAAAAAATATGAATTTCTCATGAAGTCATCAAAAATATAAATTTTTGTCAGATTATTCGTAAAAATAATTTTGGATGAGTCATTTTTTCGACATATATTCCATAAAATAAAATCTTTTATTAGTATATATAAATTAATTCCAAAATTATAAATTTGAATCTTTTATTAGTATATATAAATTAATTCCAAAATTATAAATTTGAACATCATAATCTCTCAATATCAAAAATGTTATTTCAGTCAGATATTTTTCTTCCATGGTCCACAAAATATATTAGTCGGTTCTCCCTCTACTTTTTCATGAAATTTGACAAGGACATTTTAATTAAATAAATATAATAATCTCTACCTTTTAAGTGTTAGCCAACTAATATTTAATTAAAGAGAAATTGCATAATACCTCCCAACGTATGCTCAAAATGACATACTTATATTATATTAAGGTCTTATTATTCCTCTGAACTTATTTTTCAAATAATTTTCTATTCCTTTTCGGCCTACGTAGCACTAGACTGAAAAAAATATCAACATGCATTGGGCCCATCAGCTAATGCTACGTAGGCTGAAAAGAAACAAAAATTATGTATAAAATAAGTTCGGAGGGTAATAGGATCTTAATATAATATAAGTGTGTCTGTCATATTTTAGACATAGATTGGAGAAATACTTATTTATTTTCTCTTGATTAAATAAATATAATAATCGCCACTAATTTCTAGCATTAATTTATAATTTTGTGTTTTTTTTAGTAAAGAACTCACACATGATATCAATAAAAAGGAGTTTCAAGACGCTATTTTTTTTAATGTCATATCTCAGATGCATAAATTTAAAATAATGGATTGTCTAGGAGATTTGAGTCGAGAAGTAATTTTGATATTCTTTTAATAATATTGGATTTTTAAAAATATTTAGTAAATGTTATTTATTTTTGAAAAATTAGGTTTTCAACTAAAAATTAATTATCGTATTTTTTTAAAAAAAAAAATAGATTTTACTAGTTAATGACTATTGCTCAAAATCTTAAGTGACAATATTTTTGAATTTGCGGCGACTTTTGTCGTCCGCTACAGGTCTATTCTTTTTTTAAAAAGTAAATCCAAACTGCCAATGCTTAGGTGGATAATTAAGTCGCATGTGATTTACCATTTCACTAAAAATTTGGTGGTTAATTCACTACAACAAAAATAACTTTTAGCGGCATTAAATATTGATACTAATAAAAAGTGATAAAATCTTTACCGGCATTAGTTAAGTGTCATTAGAACCAATGTCGCTAAAGGCGTTAGGGACATATACAAAAAGGGACAATTGCCGCTAAAAGTACATATTTAGCGACAATTAATAATTAAATGCACTTAATGATCATTTTTTTGTAGTGATTATTGAATGTATTTGTGGTTTCTTGAAATAATGACACTATATTTTTATTCTCAAAATATAATGAAGGATACAAATATCTATTTCATATAGTTCAAAAATAATTTTGACCCTTTTTCCATTCCTAAAAAACACATGGTACAACAAAAATGGTAGTCTAAGCATAGACATCTCAACATTAATAAAGTCAAATTAGACATTGTACTAGTAAACTATTTCAATAATAGTACTCTTTTTTGTAGGTACGTTACACTGATCACTCTAGTCTTCTACATATAACAAAATCACATGATTTTTTAAAAAGAAATCGTTAGTTTAAAGTTCTGAATTCGCCTTTGCTATAATTAGTAACTCCAAAGATTTTCTATATCAAAGTCTCTTGGTGAATACTCTTCTAAAGATGTATATATATATATATATATATATATATATATATATATATATATATATATATATATATATATATATATATCTTCATAAAATATAGTACCTTTATGTATTTGAGAATTACATTTCACCTTTAATGACATGTTTTATAGTTGTAGAAATGTCATAGTAGATTTAATCTATAAATTTAGAAAGTTGTTTTTTTCTTTGTTATTAGCTAGTGTTAGTCATAGATAATTTTGATATAGTAGATTTCGGAATTTTAATTTCAAAAATATGTTTAATCATGAAATTTGATCTTTTTAAAAAAAATAAAAAAACTAGACTTTCACTTAGAAAATTTTAATTTTTTTCTAAAGTGTAATGCATGTTCAAACATAATTTCAAAAACTCGAATTTTCAGATTTCAACCTCAAAATCTATGGCTAAACGAGAGCTTAAACTATGAACATACTCATAGACATAATAAAATGAAGGGATTACCTATCTCTACATCATAATTTTTCAATGAAGAAGATTCAGATAACCCCCCTCCGACACATATAGTTCCTCCGCTTCCCGACGACCGATCATCATCGCCCTTCGAGGCCATCATCGTTGCTGTGGTGGCTGCGGCACGCTGTATATCGGTCGGAGATGGAGAGGGAGGGAGCTTTGGATATGAATCAACAAGATGAGGAAAATTGAGTACAACATTTTGAGTAGGCTTAAGAGCTAAGGCAGCAACATCATAGGCAGCAGCAGCCATTTGTAGTGTAGGGCATGTACCTAACCATATTCTTTTTGTCTTACGTGACTCTCTAATTTTACACACCCATTTTCCACTTTTACATCGTATACCGCGATATATAGGATGTTTCGTATTTGTTCTTGCAATTTTTAGGTTGTCAACTATTATGTTTGGTACTAGTTGACCACTAGTATGTGAAGGGTTGGCCATATATAAGTGTGTGGACAAATATGTCATATATATATATATATATATATATATATATATACACTAATTGTCAGTGTATTGAAGTTAAACTTCTATACGCATGAAAAGCGTGTGTAATAATAATATGTTTAGGATTTTAACATATATATATTGATGACGTACTTTATGTATGTACTTTGTTAGTACATTGGAGTTAAAATCTTACGTATATGTGTGTATAGTTGTACGTGTAATGTACTTACAACTCCCTTATTGCGCATGCATGGTATAATATGATACAAGTTGGTTAGGCAGAACTCAATAGCTTCGAATGTGATTGAAAAAAACCACCAAGTATGTGAAAATTTAGTAATTAATAAACTGTGAATCGAGTAACATAAATGAATTGTAGGTTTGATGACAATTCAGAAATCGTTGAAATGTTGAATCTGAATTGGCTAGACTTGTGGTAGTATACAAGTGTGATATTGATGTGTGGATATATCAATATGTAGAATTTTAATGTTTGTACACTGATAATATTATAATTGATTTTTGCTCCGTCAATATATTAAAGTTAAACTCTTATAAATGCATATGCATGTGCGTGTATTTCCCACTTTCTATAATTTATGGGTTTATATATGTGTATATGGTTTGCTAAACAAAAAAAAAAGTGAAAGCGTGGACAATTCGTGGGTAAATTACTCCTAGTTATTTTGATGTGAGAAAATTTGCACACATATTTGAAAAAGAATTTATATTTATATAATAGCTGTTATCTAATGTGTATTATATTTTCATGCTGGCAATACATTTTCTCACATAGCTTAGTGTGGAATTATGTTTAAGTCGTAAAACGTGTCTTACAGTAACGTATAATATTATAGTATCAGACTTTTGTCTTTTGTCATTAAATTTTTTCTGAATAAAATATAGTCCGAAAGGTTTTTGAGAAATATATTTATACTAATTTTATAAAATTTCAAAAAGAAAAAACGTATTGTTTGATGAATTGATTTTAATAAATAACTTATTTTAGTTAAAAACATGTGACATATAAGTCAAACAAGTACAAATCTAATCGAGGTTGAACCAAGTTAAGTCAAAATCAATCGAGTTGATTCGTTAATGTTTATTTTTCGATAACTCCGTTTATGTAAAAAAAAATGAATTTCATAATTAAGTATGCTTATAACTATATAGCCCAAACAAATTGATGGGCTTTCTCACACCAGAAAGGCCCAACTATTTTTGAAGGCCCAGCTCCAAGATTAATCCAAACTCATCCATTTATAAGAATTAAAGCGATGTCAAATGAACATATTTGTTTCAATTTGAACGGGTCAAAATGAATTGAAAGAGTAGGTCGTGACCCAACTAACCCACTTTTTATTAAGTTTTTGTTTCTTTCTTTATTTTCTTATAATTTATCTAAGTTTATAAATATGAAAATTATTTATTATGGTTAAATACATTGCATCGAATTTTTTTTTTGATAATGTCTCTCATGAGTTAATATTCACTAATGTTAGTCCAATATTTATATGGGTTGAATTTATGGAGTAAATTTGTCACTCCTATTTATTCTGATTCGAATTTTATGGTGTTCAAAGCGTAGAAAAATTACACCAATATATTTAAAATTTAGTTGTTAAAATATATTGGGTCCTACGGAAAAATAAATCAATACTATATAAAAATTTGAGGAACTTTCACATATAGCAATTCAAAAATAGCCTAATTACGTACCCTCCATAGATATAGTTTGATGATTTCATTTCATAGCTACATATTATAGGAAAGAGAGAGGCGAGCGAGACTGTAGAGAGAGGAGAGAGGCTAGCAAGAGAGGACAAAAAGAGGGAGAGAGATAAATGCATATGTATATTGGTTAGATAATTGTATATTATACATATGTATTTGCATATTCGAGCTAGATAGATTGGGAAAGGGAGGAGAGAGGCGAGCGAGAGAGGGAGTAGAGTGGGAGAGAGGTGAATTGTATATGTATATTGGTTAGATAATTGTATATTATACATATATATTTGTATATTATGGTGAATTATACATATACAAACTCGAATTTAACCCATGTTATTCGCGAATGGTAGTTATAGAAAACTATAGTTATAATGAGTAATTAAGTAGTATAAGTTTGCTTAACCGCGTAATTTTCCTAAATTTTTACTAATATTAGTTCATTTTTATTAGCTTTTCAATATGTTGAGTTGGGCTGACCCATATAGGGTACTTTAAAGCCCAACGAAGTAGTCATGGGTGGAGTAATTAATGGCCCAGAGAAGAGGTGAAGAAATAAAGTGGGGGGAAAAACTAATATTTTCTCTATGTCAATTTTGTTTGCTTGATCTAGATTTGATACGAAGTTTAAAAAAATAAAGACGACTAGAAATTTGTCTGTATTTACTTAGTCCATCACTCATGGTATAGCTTCTTCAACAACTAATTGTGAACACTTCAACATCAATCTTGTTGAGTATTCTTCTTTTTTTTCTTCTTAAAATACTACTCCGAGCTAATTATAACTAAGTGGATGGTGAAACAAAATCCAATTATTCTATATACTAGGTAATTTACTAGCGTAGACCCACGTTCCTCGCAAATCCACTTATTATTATTCATCCTTTTCACATTCCCTATAAATCAGATATCAAGTTTCCTTGAACCTTCACATTTTTTTCAATCAAAAATCATATATCAGGTATTTTACTTGCACGACTTAATCTTTTATTTTGTATCAAATGCTATAATTCCACAAAAACATCTCGATTTCACTAATTTTTTTGTCATCCCAGCTGAAATCAAGTTATTACACATTTCAAGAACATTACTATTTTTTTATAAATAGTCGCGACTTTTATAACAGTGGATAATATAATATTCAAACTTTGTAGTGAGGGAAGTGCTATTACTAGAAGTATGTTAGTTGAATTGGATTATGAATTAAGTAAAGTAAGAAAAAGGAGGAGCATGTGGCTACGATATTGACACGCTAACACGGATTATTATACTTTTTTTCATCTTTGGTGGGGTCCAATATATATATTTACGTAGATAACGGGTCGTTTGATTTGAAGTATTTATTTCATATTAACAGTTTCTCATGTATTTATTTCTTTGAGTAACAATTCTCGAATAATTTTTATGATTTCAAAAGTAATCTATTGATTCAATGTTTCTACAACCCACAAAGATAAGAACACACTCATATTCGATATCCGATTTATAAAAATATATGAAATATGTAATTTGTATAACTAATATGTCAAACCAAACTATCCTTAATATGAATTAAAAAATGGAGAAAAAGACTAAAATATTTTTATTTCTAGCACATGGTTGAATTAAGTAATGATATGGAAAAAGGTACTCATATGGTTGTTGTTATTTTATTCTTCTAGTTTCCATTTTGGGTTTATTGGAAGAAGAATTTTTTTTCTTTGTTAGTTTAGTTTCCATTTTTGATAGTCAATAGGATAGAACCATTGTAGGGTTAATTCAAGACATGAGTCAACTATTCTAAGCTCCGAAATGGTTGACTATGTATTATGGACATGTTGTACACATTTTCTTTGTATATTTTTTTTTATATATTTTCAATTTTTTTTTAATTCCGAAGAATATGCTCTATCACTTGTAACGGTTTGAATCTTTTAACGAAATTATCATACATTTTAATATATATAAATATGCGGAGATGAAGAGAAACTGATTATATAATTAGGTGAGTTATCAATATGGATTGTAATAGAGTGGTAAGTATCAGAGGCGACTTCACGTGTCATTTAAGGGTTCATCCGAAATCTCTCGATAAAAAATTACACATTATAAAAAAATTAAAAATATATATATTTATTTATTTTTTGAACCCCCTCAACGACATGGTTATAACCTTGGGTAACTTTCATCAAAATTAAGTGTGACGTTGAGGTTCGAATCCCTGATTTATTGTTTTTATTTATTAATTTTTTAGTTTCATTTTTTTTTTTAGTTTTAGTTTAGGTTTTAAACTTTTTTTTTATATAAAACATGTCAAAATGTGGTGTTAAATTTAAAAGTACTATTTTCTTTAAAATTTTATTTTGTTGGCTTATTTATACGTTTATACTTTTATTTTTCGAATCTCCTGAATGAAAATAAAAAATCCTGGTAAGTACCAATTTATCTTTAATCAAACTTTTGGTGTTTGAATCTCCATGTACATTAAGTCACAATTGATAGGAAACTTTTTACCTACGTGTTAAAATATGAAACTTTTTGATAATAATCTAAATTTTATAAGGTTCCTATCGAATATATAAATATAAAAATATTTTTTTTAAAAAAAGTGTGATGGTGTCAAATCTGTAATAAAGTGACTGAAAGTGTGTAGTATACGTGTGCTGTATCCACGATTTGTTTCCTTAAACGACATATTTTCTGTCTCATTGACTCAAACCTAAAGATGAAAGTACACAAGATAACTTAATTAAATTAAATTATTATTTTAAATTTAAATATTCAAAAATCGTACTAAAAGTTATTGGCCTATTTAAAATAATAATGTCTTTATATAGTAAGGTTGAAATAAGGATGGGTACACTTTACAAGTAATCTTTTCCAAATAAATTTATAAAATTAAACTAAATATACTATGTAATATTATACTTTTTATAAAAAGAGTAAAAATAGCACAAATTTATTAATGTTAAGACTTAATTACATTTCATTCTACTTTTTTCTAAATTACAAAAAAAAATTAAAAAATAGTAAAGAATTTCATATACATCAGCAGACATTCGGATAGCTAGGTCGCGATACATTATTATTAAAAAAAAACTATCGATACATAGCTCACAGATGTATTCAATAGGGAAAGAATGTATTCAAGAGGAAATAGAAATGTAATAGGAGGGATGTATTCGAGAGGGAAGGGGATAGAGATGTATCCAAATCCAGAAATGAATGTATCTGAGAGAAGATAGAGATATATTCGAGAGAAAATTTTCGTAAACTTTTTAAATCGTATAAAATTTTAGAAACCATGATAAAATAAAATATGCATTTAAATAATTTTTCATAAAAAAATCCTATAAATTGATATCTTTTTTCACGAAAAAAATATTTTAAAATAACACTAAAATAAAAGTAATTTAACTTAACATGATAAATAAAATTGAACGAAAATATATTTTTTTAAAATCCGACAACGTAACTCACAACTTTTTATCAGTCTCTTTTCTCCATGTTTATATTGACCAATAAAACTTTTAGCAATTAAATAGACTTACGTGTCCGTGTCTATGTCGTAGCCTATGTGTTATCTTTTTTCTATAAAAACTACTTACATACTTTCACAAAAATCTTAAAACTTCCAAAACCACAAATTCAACAAAATACACTCCTATTCACATCACTTCACTCCCTACGAAAGTTTTGACTATTATAATAGTCGCGACTATTTTTAAAAAAAATAAGCAATTGCCTCGAGATGAATAGTGATAACTCTAGAGTTCAAGATGAAGGAGTATTTCTACTAGCTTCGAATCAACCTAAGAAACGCACGGGAAGAAAGAAGTTCAAGGAAACTCGTCATCCAGTTTACAGGGGAGTGAGGAGGAGAGATAATAACAGGTGGGTTTGCGAGGTGCGTGAGCCGAGTGAGCAAAAAAGAATATGGCTAGGGACTTACCCGACTCCTGAAATGGCGGCTCGAGCTCATGACGTAGCTGCATTAGCGCTTAGAGGTAATCTAGCTACTTTAAATTTCGCCGATTCTAGTTGGCGGTTGACTGTTCCGATATCAAAGGATCCTGAAGAATTACGTAAGGCTGCCATGCAAGCAGCCGAAGAATTAGTTGGAGTCGGTTATATGAATGAGGAAATCAATTATATTGAAGAAAATATTGATATTGGTGGGGCCAATGGAAGTGACAATAGTAATTTGGTGGGTAATGAAGTGAATAATAATAATAACATACAAAATATGGAGATGGGTAACATTTCATGTTATAATAATTGGGGTGACAATAATGAAATGTTGGAAATTGAGGGATCATCATGGCAAGAGAAGATGAGTGAGGGACATTTGTTTTCACCAACTCCCCATTTTGATAGTTGTTTTAGTTGGGATGATGTGGAAAGTGATGGGGAAGTGTCTTTGTGGAGCTATAACATGTAATTACGTTGTTTAGAGTCGAGCGTGAGTAATTGATACAAATATGTAATTACGTTGTTTCGAGTCGAGCGTGAGTAATTGATACAAGTATGTAATTACGTTGTTCTGAGCGAACGTGAGTAATTGATACAAGTGTGTAATTACATTGTTCAGAGTCGAGCGTGAGTAATTGATACAAGTGCATTATGAGTGTATAATGATATATAGGTTGAATTCTTAATCACATAACTTAAAATGATTCAGAGGTATGGAATCTAGACATGTGTATACGTGTGTTTCGATATGAATAATGAATGTCTTTTATGATATATAAAGTTTGGATTTGATTGATTAAAGTTATTAAACTAAAATTAATAAAATGTAATACTTTTATATACTAATATATTGCTTATAAGATATATATCTCGTGTAATATAGTATAATTAAAGTATAAATCTACACAATCAAATTGAATACTCAAGTAACCTAAGACGTGCTTGAGTGCGGAGTTAAAAGGTAAAAAAAAATTGTCAAAAAATTTCAAAAGGGCATATCAATTTTTTTTAAACCAAAACGGTAAAATCGCTCACGATGTAGCGACTTTAGCCGTCTGAAAAAATTCCAAAAGGGCATATCAATTTTTTTTTTGCTTTTTTTTTTCTAAAAAAAATTAAACAAATCGCACCAAATGGAGCGATTTTCAAAATAAAAAATAATAATATTTTTTAATAAGTCGCTGCTTCTGCAGCGACTTACATTACAATTTTTAATTATTTATTTATTTTTTGCTTTATTTTTTTATTAAAAAATTGAATATTTTTTTTAATTTTTTTAAATCATTGGCAGCGATTTTTAATTAGTTTTTTTTTAAAAAAAATCAAATCGCTGTAAAGGCAGCGATTTACACTTAATTTATTTTTATTTTTTTGAAAATTTAATTAGATCGCTGCAAAAAAAAGTAGCCGATTAAATTAAGTTTTCAAAAAAAAAATTTAAGTGTAAATCGCTGCAATTTTAAAAAAATAATAAAAAATAATTAATTAAAAATGGCTGTCTTAGCGATTTTGCCAAGATTTAATTTTAATTTTTTTTAAAATAAAGCAAAAAAAAAAAAGTTCAATGTAAGTCGCTGCTTGCAGCGACTTATTAAAAAAATTATATATTTTTTTTAATTTTGGAAATCGCTCCACTTGGAGCGACTTGTTTGAATTTTTTTTAAAAAAAAGGAAATTTAAGAAATTGCTGCTACAGCAGCGATTTTGGTTTTCTCGACGTACAAACTCGCTACATTGTGAGCGATTTTGTCATTTTGGTAAAAAAAAAATTGGTATACTCTTTTTAACAATTTTTTTTATCCTTTTGACTCTGAACTCTGAATAACAATATTTTAAAACAAAAATGACCTTATTACAATAGATAATCCCTACAAAATAATTTGTATACTAATTAATTACCGTGTAATAAAAAAAATTGCTATTATATGATTAATCCCCAAATAATTATATAAATAATCGATATATTACAATCCCGTTATATCTAATGCATCAATTTATATTTGTAAAATTAAAGCTCGTGGAAGATGTGACTTATTTATGAGTCGACTATATATTATATTCTCCATCTAATTTTATATATAATGATTCATGACATAAGATGCATTGTAGGATATGTATAGTCATTTTTTTGTCTTATTCTATTGTTTCAAGAAATTAATAATTATATAAGTAAGAAAATATAAAACCGTCTATGTCTCCCACTTTACATAATGATGCTTAAATTCACTAAAGAATACTCTCTATTTATTTATTAAATATTTTTTAATTTAATATTTTCTTTTTTCTTTAAATATTATTTTTTATTTCGTATCTGATATTTTTCATATAAAGTTAGATTAAGTCTGAATTATCATTAGGTCTATCTACGGGGGTGATACTTCTAATTAAATAAAAAAGTTTATTTTCATAATAAATTTGAAATTTGAATTAAAAATAAATAGCTCCCGTCTTCTCGAACCACCTCTATCACAACCTATGTCGATATTAACATCTTTTTATTCTAAGTGGCATGTAGTAGTACTTCTTCTTTTTTTCTTATTTATTTATTATTATAGATAGAAGCATACCCCACTGAGAAAAAGAAAAGTTGTACTTCGAATCCCCATTTTAAATTGATTTTCCATACGTGTTCGTGTAGATATCGTAGACACACGTGTTTTCATTTTTCTTTCTTAATTTATAATCTATTCAAATTCGATAAAAACCACTTTTAAACTTCCACAAATTCTATAAAAACACTACTCTAAGAAAATAAATATAGTGTTATAGACTAACACGTGTCTATAATGAATAACAATTCGATTTGTACTATTCAGATGTCAATTCATTAAGTGCAACAACATCTTCCGATGAAGAAGGAATACTATTATTAGCATCGAGCCGGCCCAAGAAACGAGCCGGAAGATAGTTATTTCAGTTGAAATGATGTAGAAAGTGATCTTGAGGTGTCTTTGTGGAGTTATATAGTTACGAATTACAAATACATATTAATATTTAATATAAAATAGAAGATAAAATAAGCATAATATCGATAAAAGTATCTAAACACAAAGTTTCCCTTGCAATAGGTAATACTAACAAAAACCATTTTGTTCTAATTATTATATATTTATATTTGTAATAGTAAAACTCGTGGTAGAGATGAGTCAACTATTAAAAGCTTATAAAAAGATATGCTTATAATATATAAATTCATGACATAAAGATGCCTTACGTAGGTATTGCATATGTCATCTTCTTTTTTCTTGTTCTTTCATTCCTTATGTTGCAAAGAAAATTACTAAGAAAATATCATTACAAGAAAATAAGCAATAAAATTCATCGGTAATTTCGAGTTGATCAATAGTAAATGAGAGTACGGAGTCTAAAAGTATAAAATATTAACAAAAATTTTAAAACGGTATATAAAATTTTATATTAACCAAAACGGTAAAATCGCTGGAAAAATCGCAATTTACTCCACCGAAAAAAGCAAAATCGCTGCCAATGCAGCGATTTTGCAAAATGTGAATTTTTTTTTTAAAAAAATTGAAATCCCTACTCAGTCAGTGATTTACATATTTTTTAATTTTTTTTTAAAATATAATTGCTGCCTAGAGAGCGATTTAAAAATTTTTAATTTTAGATTTTGTGAAAAAGTTTTTTCTTGATTCTCTCCTGTTTCACGTTTGTCTTTGTATAGATTGCTCTATCAAGCTAGCTAGTCTGACTAAAGAAAGCTCCACTAATTAATAGACATAGGTCGTTTTCTAAATAATAACGATTTAATTTATTTATTTTTTTGGATTTTTTTTTTTTATTTATAAAATAGCTGTTTGGATAACGATTTAATATTTTTTTAATTTTTTTTATAAAAAAATATGGAAATCGCTGTCTAAGTAGCGATTTCAATTCTTTTTTAAAAAAATTCACATTTTGCATTATCACTGCAGTGGCAGCGATTTTGCCTTTTCCGGTGGAGTAAATCATTGTTGTTCCAGCGATTTTGTCATTTTGGTTAATATAAAATTTTATATAGCGTTTTGAAATTTTTGTTAATATTTTGTACCCTTTAGGTTCCGGACTCTAATAAATGGCCATATGTAGATAAATATTTACTCTCACCTGGTGTTTATACAAAATTAATTATACTAAGTAAACCGTCAGGTATGTTTACTAAATTCATAATTAACTAAATCAAATTATATAATTAATCTTTAACAGTAAAACACATGCTTAATGGAACATAAATTCTCCAAAACTTGAAATTACATTGAGATATAACCTATGAAATATTTATAAACTTATACGGGATTAAAAGTCATTTGTTACTTGAAATGTAATGACCCTCTTAGTCGTTTTATGAATTTTAACAATTATTTTTATATTAACCTTTTTAGTAGCGTTTATAAATAATTTATGACTTATAAAAATGAGTGACATGATTTTTATGAGATTTAATAAAAAAATTTTATTACTTATAATAATGGAAAAGAAAAATAAATAAAAGTTCAATAATAGATAAATAAAGTCAAAAAAAAAAAAGGGGGGAAAAGGGAGGACAAAAACTGAGATTTTCATCCCAATTAGGCGTTAAGGTAAATGGTCTAAAAGAAAATTTCAGCCTCAAATTTGATGACTCGAAATGACCTTATTTGATTTTCGAGCCGAAACTAAATATAGTAATATGAGTGTTATTAGATTTTTATTCTTATGAAGATCATATATTTTGATAGATCGGAAGCACTTTGAAATTTTATGAAAGAGGAAGACTCAAGTCTCGAAGTGATTGCTCGATTATTTGAACAGATTTCTAGACCCTTAAGTGCATAGAATCATGTATTTTCCTGTGTGATGTGTTGAGGCTAGCTTGAAAGGTTATTGATTAATTGTTGATGTTGTATCACGATTGCATCGTTGTGAATTGTGCATTGTGTATTGTTATGAAAATGACCATCTCTTCATTATTTGTGAACGTGTAACCTGCAATATTTTTGAGACATGATTATGATAGATGTTATGTAAATTGAGGGAAAATAGGAAATTAAAGAGAATGCACCATTTTGAAGGACGTGTTGCATGCGACGACAGATATTGTAATTCGAGGGACGTATCGCACGTCGTGACCAATACTATTATTGAGGGACATGTCGCAACGAATTTATTATCGAGTGTTGTATCACACGCCGCGACGGATGCATGAACAAATATGTCCCCATGGGTCCCAAACTAAGAGAACATGCATTACGATACTTGACGTTGCATTGCATATCTTTATCATTTGTGAACTTGATATTGTGTGTTTTGATCTTGTGAGTTCCTTTATGTGGAACTTGTGATTAATGAATATTGAGCTTGTTGTTGAGGATATAAAATTGTTAAAGTCTTGTTGTTGAGATGTGATATATGTAATAATAACTGTTTGGTTGGGCAGGATTTTTATGCAGGTTAGTTGTGAAGGTTCGGTTGGATGTAAGGAGTACCCGTATTCTATTCCCTTAGCTTGTGTTTAGAAGTTTATTTGCAAAGTATCCTGTGATTTGATACTCACCTTTTGCTTCTAATTTTTTGTCGATTACAAGTCCAGATCGTCATGATACTTTCTATTCTCCTCTTTTTTTAGATTTCGTGTGGAGATTTGTGAGGTAGTTATTTGTCATCTCAACAAATCTTCTTACAATTATTTGTGATCTTATTTTATTCTGAAAATAATATCATTTGAGACTTGTAGTTTCTTTTTTGAATCAATTGTAACACTTTAAAAACTTGTACACGTGACAATCAAATTTTAAGAGTTTAACTAAATTAACGTTATATTCCGCTTTAGTATTCGTGTTAAACTTTCATCCTTATTAACTTTCACATATTATCGTTATATTTAAATTTAAATAAACTTTTTTTAATGAAATAAGACAAGTGTAATCAGTTCCCACCAAATGTGTGGCACCCGTGTGCTCTTTTTCCTGTGAACACTGTGTTTATGTCCCATTGACCCAAAATTGGAAAGGGAAGTTCCACCCACCCCACACCCAACTCCCATACCCCACAATTTTTATGGAAAAATACAAGAATCCCATTTTTAAATCTATCTCTATAACTTTGCCAACTCACTACTTCAAGTCTTCAACCAATAAAACTACTAGTATATTCTTCTTCAGTTTTTCTATGCATAAATAAAAAGGATAATACAAAAGTATTCTCTCCAAAATCTCAAATATACATTTATACTATATTAAAATCTTATTACCTTTCTGAACATATTTTATTAATAATTTTCTACCTCTTTTCGATCTACGTGACACTATCTTGTGGGTCCAATACTGGTTGATTTTTTTTTCAAGTTAATACCATGTAAACCAAAAAGAGATAAAAAAAATTACTTATAAAATAAGTTAAGGATGGTAATAAGACCTTAGTATAGTATAAATATGTCTCTAAGATTTCGAGCATAGATTAAGGGTTACTTGTACATTTTTCCTAAAATAATGTAACTTGATTTTGTAAACTTGTTCACATTATCAATTTCAAACTTAGATAAAAGAGTTGAATTATCAATGATCAATTGAAAATATACATATATACAGATATTGAGATTTTACTTTTACAATTACACTAGATTTTTGTTGTTTGTTATAATACTAAGCATGTAATACTTCGTCTGTATCTGTTAATTTGTGCGTCTTACTTTTTTTAAAAAAATTCATCTGAGAACAAAAACGCCACCTTCCCCTTTTAGTAACTATTTACTTCCAACTTTTAAGGTGACATAGTTCAGACAATAAAATTTAAGACTTCTATATTTTATATATCTTTAATTTAAGATAACAAAATTCAAAATATTTCTTTTAACTTTATGAATTAGGTAAATTCTTTTATATATATATATATATATATGTAAAAAGAGAATGTGAGCAGCTTAGGGTCAGTTAGTGAATCAATCAATTTATCCTTCTATTAACTTTTCGACTTTTTCTGTTTATAATTAGTATTTTTTTATTTTAATTTATTTGTCTTGCCTTCTCTTTTAGAATATTAAATATCAACAATTAATAACTTAATACTTTTTTAAAAAATTATACTAAAACCTTAATTAATTAACTCTCAGTATTCCACATGTGCCACATAATATGAGACAGAAGAATTTAAAAAATTACATCAAAAGATTATTATAAATTATAATAATTAATAAGTTTAAGTATTTAAAAATTATATTAAGATAACAAACTCTTGAGTTGTATCTAGTAATTGACCCCACGAAGAAAAAGAAAAGTTGTTACTTTTCACAATTCTTTTAAGAAAAATGATTTTGCGTGTCTATGTCGTAGGCACGTGCTTTCACTTTCTTTTATAATTCATAATCCAAAAGTGTATCCAAAATCTATATAAACCACTGTCAAACTTAACCAACATTCTAAACAAACTTACTTCTAGCCAATATCACAACACACTTCAAACTCTAAGAAAATCACTAGCTTGTTATAGACTGAGACGTGTCTAAAATGAATAACAACTCGAGTTTGTACTCGTCAGATATCAACCCATTAAGTGCAACAACACCTTCCAATGAGGAAGGAATACTATTATTAGCATCGAGCCAACCCAAGAAACGTGCAGGGAGGAAGAAGTTCAAGGAAACTCGCCACCCGGTTTATAGGGGAGTGAGGAGGAGGAATAATAACAAGTGGGTTTGTGAGCTACGTGAGCCTAGTCAACAGAAAAGAATATGGCTAGGGACTTACTCTACTCCTGAAATGGCGGCTCGAGCTCATGATGTTGCTGCATTAGCTCTTAGAGGCAATCTAGCCACTCTGAACTTTGCTGACTCTCGATGGGGATTGCCAGTGCCAGCATCAAAGGACCCCAAGGACATACGACAGGCAGCAGTTATGGCTGCACAAGCTTTTTCTCAGGATACTGAATTAGTTGGAGTCGACTATATGAATGAGGAAGTTAATTCCAATACCATTGATGAAATAAAGTATAAAGAGATTGATATTGCGAGGGCTAATGATGGGAGTAGTAGTGATTTTGGCGCAAAGGAATTGTGTATAGATATGGAGAACATTTTATGTTGTAACTGGGGAGAAGATAATGACATGTTGGAGATGGAAGGATGGCAAGAAAAGATGGCAAAGGGGCTTTTGTTTTCACCAACTCCGCGTTTAGGTAGTTGTTTCAGTTGGGATGATGTAGAAAGCGACGTGGAGGTGTCTTTGTGGAGTTATAGTATTTGATACTATGTAGCCAGTTAGTTACAAGCTAGGAGTAGCATTTTACAAAAAGAAAGAGGAATAGTTAAGAACCATAATCTGCGATACCAAACAATAAGGACATACGACAATAACATACCCGCTATAATCCCACAAGTGGGGTGTGGGTAGGTAGGATGTAAGCAGACCTTATCTTTACCTTTGTGGGGACCAATCAACAAGGACATGCCTCTTCGAATTCCTTTTGTTCTTTTCGACACATATTGAATTCATTTGTGTTGTAGTAGATGCATCCAGCATAAGCAACCATCTCTTTTGTACACTTCTGATTGAGATCCTTCAGCCTACACATAATCTAATGCATGTATTAGATTTTTAAAAGCAGAATTGGTAACAAAATATTACATATTAGTTGTTCATTGTGAGTGAAAAGTATTACTTAGCTTTCTTAGTGGTTAGAGTGCAAGCGCGTGGCGTGTAGATTAAAATCATAAAATTCCACTCCTAAATCAAAGGCTCTATACACAGTGAAACACCGTGAACCTTCATTCTCATTCTCTCCAACCAAGAATCTGAGAGTTCTTTTCGAGAGAAAAGAGGAGAAATCCGCTATTTCAAGCTTTAAACTTGATGAATAATCCCAGCAATCTCTATCCTTCATGATTATGAAGTAATTTCGTCTTTTCAGGGCGAATCTTCACTTACAACAGAAAGCTTTAAACTTCCATTTCTCTCAAATAAAACTAAATCCACTATTTCAAGCTTCAACTTGGTACGTATGATCAACCCGATCCTCTATGGTTCACTAAATAGGATTTGATCTCGCGATAAAAGACCTCAAATTGGAGTACAAACTTCACTGTGACTACAACTGAACTGCTACAAAATCGAGTAGATTTTTGAATCAAGTCATAACCAAATTAGATTCGATTCACTAGCCGGATATGAAATCGTGATAAGAGACTATAAAAAGAACACAAATTTCACCGTAAACTACTATTTGACCATACATATTAAATCAGAAACTGAAGATTCATTCTCAAAATATCTATTTCGCCATGAAATGAAACAACTCTGTTCTTCAAATATTTTCAGTTATTGGGAGATACTCCACTTCCAACTCACGAAACTTCGCATGTCCGAACAAAACTTCAACAACTCAAATTTCAACTTCAAAATCTACAGCCAAACAGGAGCTAACTATAACTAAACTACTAAAAATTTGTCCATAATTAAATTAGATTTGATTCACTAGCAAGGATTTGAATTCGTGATAAAAGGAGTACAAATTTCATTCTAAGCTAGCAACTGACCATAGATTTTGAAGATTTATGCTCTACATATCTCTATATGGCCATGAAATTTGATAAATCTCTTCAAATATCTTCAGTTTATAGACAAACTTTCATTTCCACACACAAAATGCAGGTCCAAACACAATTTCAAAAACTCAAATTTTCAAATTTCAACTTCCAAATCTATTATCCAACGGGAGCTAACTAAAACTAAACTGCTACAAAATCGAGTAGATTTTCAAGTTAATGTGCAAATTTTCAACTTACAGGCACACAGCGATGACTTTACGGCCTTTGTCGATGCATTTTTTCGGATTCAGATCCAAATTATTGCACCGGATAAACGCCGTATTTTCGCTCCGGCATCAACACCGTCGACGTCGGGATTTGGATTCCCTGCAAGCATCCACCGTACTCGCCATTCTCCAATCGTTTTCCTCCTTTGTAATTGGAAATCTTCAGTATTTATATTTGGGCTGTTTTACTGGGCCGTAATGAAGAAAGTTGAGCTAATTTAGCCAAATGCCCCATTTTTAAGCTACGATTTAAAATTTGACCCTTTTTAAAAGTTAGTCAGTCCAAAAGTGTTATTACATAAATAGTAAAATATATTCGATGTATATAAAAAAATCGGAAAAATAGACCGTTCAAGAACGATGGGAAGAGAAGAAAGATGTTTTAAAAGGAATAATTGGCGAAGATTTATGTAAAAAGTAAACATTTATGAGTAGGTACACATCTTAAGCGTCAACTTCCAACTTGTATATTTTTTTGGTCGAATTACTCGTGTTTTGTCTCAAATTTCTATCTCCAGTATATTTATTTCATCCATTAACACTGAATCAATGTAGAACTCAACAGTCTAGCTTAGTAAAATCACCTATGCAGATATAAAATACAATCTAAAGCGATAAAAATATGAATAAAATTGTATCGAAACATGCATAAATATGCTCAATATCAAACACATCATTAAAGGGTAATTACAACTTTTGTTAGTAATGATAGAGATTATTCTTCCTTATACTCATGTGAATTATATGAATTTTTATCTTTTTTCTTCTTTTTTTTTTGGAAAAAATTTCATTTTTTCATCATGATATTTAAATTATCCTTTAAATTTGATAGGAGAAAGAATTTTGGAAGTAAGCCTAGATTCCAAAGCTAAAAGGAAGTCCCACATAGATGGTAATTTAGATTCCAAAATCCATGATAGTATTGATGGGAATTGAGTATTTAATTATAATACCCCTCTAGTCATTGTCATAATGTACCACATAATAGACTAGGACCCATAGCCAAATAATACTAATATTTGGGTGAAATATTGTTGGTATCATTTATTTTTTGTCATTATCATTAGATAAACTTTGCGTCATTCTTTCGACATTTTGATTGTGATTGGATAAGTTTTTTTACTTTTTAAATATTGTTAAATAATATTTACAAGTTGAGAATTTAGGTTAATTTATAACGATTAAGTGCTAAAAGTTAATATGCAAACATGCGTCGTGAATTTATTGATTTGATACAGTAACTAGCTAGGTATGACACAAAGATAACTCTCCTAATCAGAATTTTGGTTGGTGAAATACTCTCTGGAACCAACCCCGCATATTTATTCTAGCACGGGTTCATATTGTGATCTAAACGTTAATTCGTTTAGAGACCTAACAACAAGAACCCATGTAATTCTTGATGACACTTATCACCTAATTAGAGGTCCGGAATTCAAGGTTTGATAGTGAGTAGTGTCTGGTGTGGAGCTTAGTTTACCTTTAAAATATAATTTTCTGCTATAAATTAATTAATTAAAAATTTTCAATTTAAATATCAAAAAAGAAAGAATAAACAGGTGTCTTTATCTAACGTCACATAATTACTGAATAAGAGCAAACGTATGTTTTGTGGGGGTAAGTGATACCCTACTAGCTAGTATACTAACATAATGTCATCATATGATATAAGCAATATTAATTATTGTTGTATTGAACTTCCAATACATCACATGTGATGTCCAAAAGCTTTTATATATATATATATATATATTAATTATTTCAATAACATTTATATGTAATTTAATAAAACACTATGATGCGAAAAGAAGGCAGAAATGGGAACTGGGTGTAGTTGAGGGTGGAATAGCCAAAGGGTGACACCGTGTAGGAGCCGAGGGCGTCGGGGGCAGAGGTGGAACCAACATTATGAGTTTGGGGGTTCTTTATTTTCTTTCTCTTCTTTATCATTGAGTTATCAATCAGTTTTGTTAGAGATTCACTAGACACATGCACAATAAAAACAGAATGAAATTCCCCTCTACCAAACACGCCTAAATGGAAAGAATAAAAAGTAAATCCGAGAACAATGTTGGAAACTAGAGGTAAACACTTATTCATTCTTAATTCAAGGTCATTCTCGAATTTTGAATCATGGACGTATTATACTATTCAATTCTTCAAAATATCACTATGGTTTGACATGAATATTTGATTCTTTTTTTAACGTAAAATCAAGCTTTTTGTTATCTTATTTTTCAGCGCAAATCTAAGCTAGTTGAAATTAGTACTTTTAATTAGGTAATACAATCCTATAAAGATTTTTTTTACAAGAAAAAAAGGATAACATCAAAATCATTTCTAACGTGTTAAAATAAAATGGCTGCTAATGAAACAGCTATCATAATGTTTTAGAAGAAAAAATTAAAAAAAAATCACATAATTGCGTGCTAGAATAATTAAATAGAAAATAAAACTTTCGAAGTTTACAACTACTTATTTAACTACTAGGACACGACTAAAGATTAATTATAATTTATAATTAAGGTCAATTTTCTCACACATTTGATATTATTCCTAAATTAACTCGAATTTTTGAATATATGGTTATTATAATTACTTAATAGCATGAAATGTTATGGTCCCTTTTTTATAAAATTCATTTATAAAGATTCATCTTTCTTGTCTATTACATTAAAAGTAGTTATTTAATAATACTTATTCAGTTTAAAAAATTAAAACTTTTCGTATATATCTATTTGACTATTGATATTAGATATTCAATAACTAGTATATTTTTTAATGCGTTAAATTTATTAAATTTAAAAAATAATATTTATTATTTCTTAAGATATGTACCAATTATAATTATTATTAGACGATACTCGACAGATTCGTAGAAAGAAAATTATCGACAAGGACAATGCACAATAAATTCATTAGCAAAACAATTTGATTATAAATTGTAATTATGATGGATACGCAACTACCTCCTATCAAATACACTATGATTAAAGTTAGGACATCAAATTAAACTTTGTGAGTATTTCATAGTTCAAATTCAAAAATTATAATATATTAATTTTCTAACTTGAAGTACCACTATAGTATAGGTATAAAAAAAATAGAAATAATTAATAGTTGAGTTATATTGGATAAATAGTTATAATTAGCTCGAATTTTGAATTGAATTGAAATTCAATTCAAAATATCAAAATATTTTAAATATGTCAAATATGGAATTCACAAAAATCCAATATTTTTTTATTATCCACTTCTAGAAATAGAATAATAATTTAAATAGCTAAATAAATAATTAAAGAAAAAAAATTCAAGAATTTTACACGTGCTACAAAACTAATATTATGCAATTTAACAAAAAAAGCTGAATAAGGGCCGAATTTCCCTAACTATATATAAACTCCTCCTCCATTTCTCACACTTTTCATGGTGAATTTCTTACACATGAAATTTGAAATTCAAAAATTTATTGTAATTTTGCATTTGTAAAAGAACAAACAAAATCTCAAATTATTGTTCAGAAATCTGAGAGATCACTAGTTTTTTTTTTTTGTTCGAAAAAAAAAATTATCGAGCTCAGAGTGCTCTGTATTCTGTAAATCTGAAAATTTGTACAAAGTTCAGTGATTGTTGATGTTCATCTAAAAGTTCTTCTGCAAATTGCTGCCGTTGTGGATACGTACAGGTAATTGTTTCGAACAAATTACTACAGAAATTTGTGAATTTGGAGAGAATTTTTGTGTAGTAAGATCGGAGTTTTTTGTGTTATCCGCCATTTTTATACAGCTACGAGTGCTCTGTTATTTTTTCCTTTAAATTTTGTGAATCTGCAAATTTTTCTCTGTTTATTACAGAAAAAACAGAGCTTAGTGTTATATGTATGTGTATATGTATATATATATATAATTTTGGATCCGACTCTTCGTTGTTATATACTCTTCGTTGTTATATATATATATATATATATATCAACGAAGAGTCGGATCCAAAATTTTAATTTATTCTGCCAAAACACGTAAATTGAACTACAGTTCCGCGCTTTATGTGTGATATAAAACAGTCCTTTGGTATTATAAAAGAATTTAATTGATTTGAGATTCTTTTTAGCTATGTTTTTTCTTTTATATGAAGCTAAAATTATTGCCGTACATTAGTGGTTTTGATGTGAAAATGGATAGTAATGTGAGTGAAATGTATGTATATACTAAAACTAATGCTTCTTTTATTATGGTTAATCATCTTGATGTGTTCAGATTTAATATTCGACGAAATTTAAGTGATTTTTCACATATGTAATTGTTCATGTCTATGTAGCTATATAGGTGAACATGTTGGCATTAAACGTTAGTGGTCAAGTGGTCAATGAAAGTGACTTGAGATTTGTTGATGTAATATACCACAAATACAATAAATTACAGTTAAAATTAAAATGACAAAAATGAATATATAAATTTTTAGGCTGAGGCATAAATATCTCGCTCTCTTTAAGGAGAATCAAGTGCACTGCGGCATAATCTACACCGATCCAGCAGTACGGTTCTTGACTTTTCTCATACAAGATATAACAGTCCAACAACGTCGTACAACTCAATCAACTCCGGATTAGTACAAGAGTCCAAAATTCCACAAAAGAACACCTTACTTCAACATATTATTACACTCTTTTGTCTAGTGAATATAGTTAAAGACTTAGAATATTTTCTTTGTCTCAACTCTCTCTTTCACTACTACACACTACAATATTATTTCATATTCTCATGTTTCTTCCACTCTCACATATCTCTTGTTTTTTATCTTATTTATAGGTGATGAATTCTTTCTTGCAATTAATATGAACATAGTGGATAGTTAATTTGTCGAATGAATGGCTCAAATGCTACATAAGTTACAAAACATAAAGATAGAATAATGGGTGGAATAAAGAGTTGGTGGTTACATAAGTTATTAACAACTAATGACAATTTTCTTTCACAAATGTGGTCCACCAATAGACATAACATAATACATAATGTGACATATAATATATTTTTATTAATATTGAATGACACACCGACTATCCCACACTCATTTTAATATTAAGATAGGAGAGTTCTTCACAACTTAATTGAAGGTAGACTATTATGCATAATGAAAGTGTAATCTTCATTGAACATTCACTTAGTAAAACAATAACATTTACTCCAGAGTCAATAGTGGTCTCAGACTTGAACTATGACTGCTTCAAGGAAATAAAGTATTATTGGTTGCGCACAATAATCAAGGTGTTGACATAATCTTATTTAGCCAGCATATTACTGCCTTGTGCTATCACGATTTCCACGAGTGTTTTTAGAACCAGTCCATTCTCATAAAAAGCGACCTACTTTCACACTCGCATAGTTGAAATCTGTCAGTGGTGCTCCTATAATTTGACACCCCACTCATTCGAGATACAGACTTTAAGAGTTCAAAGACTTAACCATTATAACTCATTATAGGATAAATGCGCTTACATCATAGGGATTGAATAAATTTAATATTAGTGCATTTCACAAGTCATTATATGATTCGTTCTTCCCATTGGGCCTGATTATAGGATCTTTAGTCCCCGGGTTGGGTTTCCTCAAGTATGACTCAAAATTTTCTTATCAACAATTACATCCCCTCGATGTGCTTCAGGCTCTTTATCTTGCTAAGGCATTAGTTTATCAAATCTGCAAGATTATCACAAATTTTATCACAATTAATACACCTCTTCTCTTTCATCTCTTGAAGAGAGCAACGTTGAGTAAAATTATGTTGAGATCCCTTTCTTGATATCCACACTTTCTCAAACTGTAATAAAACATGAATCTCCTTAAGCTTGTTGGTGTAATATATTACAAATATAATAAATTATAGTTGAAATTAAAACAACAAAAAATGAATAAACAAATCTTTAGGCTGAGGCGGGGATATCTCGCTCTCTTTAAAAAGATTCAAGCCCACTGCCGCATAACCTACATTGATTCAGCATTATCACTCTTGACTTGTCCTCTCAAAGATTCAACAACCCAACATCGTCGTACAACTCAAGCAACATTAGTTGAAGAGTCCAAAACTCCACAAAAGAACACCTTTCTTCAACATAATAGTACTCTCTTTCTTTTGTATTAAAATATTTTTCTTGTCTCAACTCTCTCTTTCACTACTACACACTACAATATTATTTCATATTCTTATCTTTCTTCCGCTCTTTCACATATCTCTTGTTGTTTTCTTATTGTTATCAACACAAAGAAAGACCACACTATTTATAGGTGATGAATTCTTCCTTGAACAAATATGAAGATAGTGGATAGTAAATTTGCCAAGTGAATGGCTCAAATGTTACATAAGTTACAAGACATAAAGATAGATTAATGAGTGAAATGAAGAGCTGGTAGTTACATAAGTTGCTAACAACTAAATGACCACTTTCTTCCGCAATTGATGAGAGTAAAGATGCACAAATGTGATGTCCACCAATAGACATAACATGATATATAATGTGGCATATAAGATATTTTTATTAATATTGAAATGTCACCCCAGCAAGATTCAAATCCCAGCCTAGACAAAAACGCTTGGTGATTCTTCTCATTTGTTCTAGTCTTTGTGAACACTGATACCTAGCACCTGCCGCTAGTGGGAGGTGAATGTTGTGTGTATGTTTAAATTTTGTACTTGGAGTGATTAGAGACCAAGTCATTTGAACTACCCAGGGTCTTTCAAGGTTCTTTTGTGTCTCGTGGGGCTCTTTTGTATTGCATGAAAATAATTGTTTGTGAAAAGGTAGCTTATATGAAATTATGTTTGGTATAATTTCTTTTTCAGTGTCCGGCACCCAAATACTTGTTGTATTCTCTATGGAAATCAATTTCTCATCACTAGAAACGTGTCGTTGCGTTTATCTCATTCCTATTCTTTTTTTTGTGGCTGAATGCAGATAAAAAATGGTGTCTTTTGGGAAAAAGTTGAAGGAAAGACAAATCCAAGAATGGCAAGGGTATGGTGTCCTTAATTTAGCAGAATCTAGAGATTGCTTTAGATTTACGTGTCAAATTCGGCAGAAATTGATCTTGTCGATACTCTTATTCTGCACTTTTAGATGAACTTTGTGAACTTGCTATGTTTCTTTTTAGTAAAAACACAATTCCAGAAAATGTTATGCTGTGAATTACTCGATATATTTTCTGCATACATTCTGACCACAAACTTTATTTTTATGTGTGTTAGTTAAAAAATGAAGAAATGGTAGTTGCAATGCAGAAAGACAAAGTTCGCTTCTTTGAGGATTAAGGAAATAGTTTTTTTTTTTTTTTTTGTGTTAGTAAAGAGAGAAAAAATTACCTGAATACTTCAATGCAGAAGTGATTAAATATGTTGCTTGGACTCTTCAAAGATCCCACTGGGCATTTTACGAATCGTCCAAAAGCTATGCTATTTTTGAGGATCCGACAGGAATACGACAAGATCTTTGAGGGTCTGAGCAACATAGGTTATTAATCAAAGAGGAGAAATTAGACATTACCACCTAACGAAAAGGAATCAAAAGAAAACATTTATTTTGAGTCTGCATAATTAAGTTGAATGGTGAAGATCAATTTTGTTGCAGATACTATATCAATTACAAATTGATGAAGAAGAAGCTTAAGCAATATGCTAACCAAAGCCAAGCCGTAGTACCGGATCGTCGATTTGTTCTTAAGGATTTCTCCAGAATGCTAGACAACCAGGTAAGAGATGGGATTGATGCACTTGCATATTGTATAAAGGCCAAACTAGGCCAAACCAGACAAATTCATTGTAAGTCTTTCAGCGTCTTCCTTATGTGTGATGCATATGCCCTGTTCAAATAGACTATTCTTGTCGTTTAGCAGCATTCAAATAGTTCATCTTGGAAACAAAATTCCTGGGGAGTGGCCTCTTGCTAGCTAATCACCGAGTAAGTTTTAGTAAGTGATTGAGGGCTACTTTTGCCCAACTCTTACCACAGCCTGGCTTCAACAGATATCAGATCCCTACATGCAATAATCGACTGGATCATATTAGTTCTTTTGTTCGTCCTGTGACGATTTATCAACTTTGAAGTTTGTCAGCATTTATTGTGAAAGGTTTCTATGGTGTTGTATACTTAAAGAGTTATTTTGGAGGCTCTTCGATGAAGTGGAATCCATGCCTAGTTCAACTTGAATCAGGATAAGAACTATGAGTATATGTTATGCATCAGTATTCGGTCTATGAAAACTAATCAGTTGTGGAACCTTCATTTTGAAAAAGTTTTTTGTTTCTGAGATCAAACTTTTAGGTAAAAGACAGGTTCTTGTTTCACTCGATGTCTTATTTACCATATTTGTTGCTAGCAGTGACTGTTGCATAATTTGTTGCTTACTCTGTCAATGTTCTGATCGTGTTGTCTAAAGCTCATTTTTGAAGTGCGCTCAAGCCCTGTATATCATAAAAGCTTATGGAAGGCACATTGCCTAGATTAAGCTGTGCTTCACTATAGGCAAGTCAGTTAGGCGTGCAGCACATTGCTCATGAGTTCTATCTTGGATAGAATATTACAAAACATATATAATCGGCATATAACTGTAGTAGTGGTTAAGGAAAATAATATGAATGAACTTAATACTTTTTTCTCGAATCACATATATATTTTTGTTTTTTCCCTTCATTGTGCCTTCTATAACTGAAGCCCACACTTTTATTGTGCTTTTCGCTTGAAGCCCCAATTGATCTGGAGCGAAATTTAGAGCTTTTCACCTTTGACAACACTAGTTCTGATAGGTTTGGAGGGGTCAATATAATCCTTGGAAATTAATCTTGACTATCTCTATTTGCTCGTAGCATTTACACTTCCTGTATTGGATCGAAAGGATACTTCTTATAGAGAAGAAGGCTTCAGCCACGTCATGGAGATGTGATCATTTTCTTCTTATCTTTTGCAGATCGAAACAATAGTTCTCTTTTTGTTGGAACAACAAGGAGCTCTTGCGAGCAGAATATCTGGACTTAATGAACAGAAAGATTTGCTTCAAGAGGTGCCCGATATAGCAAAAATAGATGAGTTGCGGGAAGCTTATCAAGCTGTGGGGCGTGATCTTCTAAAGCTTCTCTATTTCGTTGAAATAAATGCTATTGGATTGCGGAAGATACTTAAAAAATTTGACAAACGTTTTGGCTATAAGTTCACTGATTATTATGTCAAAACCCGGGCTAATCATCCCTATTCACAACTTCAGCAAGTATTCAAGCATGTGGTAATATGCTAAACTCAAATAGCTAGTCACTCTTCTTCTTCTACTATAATGTTGTTGTTGTAGTATGCACTAAAGCAAGCCATCTCTGAACGATGATTGCAGGGATTAGGGGCAGTTGTTGGATCAATATCTCGTAATCTTGCAGATCTTCAAGACCGTAAGGGAAGCTACTTGTCAATTTATGACCAGCCAGCTCTTCCCCTCCAGGTTTAGTTTACTTGTAGTAATCAGCTTCAGATTTTTGTGCACGCTTTATAAATATCACTCTGGTTGTTCCATTTTATGTGACACAGTTACTATTTGGAGTGTCAAAAGTTTTTCCGTGACCACTACTTCTCATATTGTGACTTATAGTACTTTTTATGTAATTCCTAAATATGTAAATTTTATTTAAGAAAACTTGAAGATGTTTTGTCTGAGTTCACACAGAAAATTAGATAGTTTGACCGTCATACTTTGAATAGTATCACATAAAGTGGGACAGAGAGTACAATTTCTTTTCTGTCGAACTCCATTCATACTTTGTATGTATTGACATGCTCTGCTATTTTTTTCTAATATGGTACAGAGCCTCTTTGCAGGATCCTGTGGTTGACTCAATGAAAGCAGCTGTCGATAGATTAAGTCATTCGACAAACTTTCTAAACTTTTTGGCCCAACATGCACTTATTATGCAAGACGAGTTACCCGCTCCTGTCGAGGAAGGAGTTGATGATCAGAGATACCATTTTATGTCGCTCCTGTTGAACTTGGCGAATACTTTCCTTTACATGGTCAATACATACATCATTGTACCAACAGCAGATGATTATTCTATGAGCCTTGGTGCGGCTGCAACGGTTTGTGGGATTGTGATTGGAGCCATGGCTGTCGCCCAGATCTTCTCGTCCGTGTATTTCAGTGCTTGGTCGAACAGTTCTTATTTCAGACCTCTGATATTCAGCAGTATAGTTCTGTTTATCGGGAATGTCATGTATGCATTGGCTTATGATCTCAATTCAATACCAATTCTGCTTATTGGTCGTCTATTTTGCGGGTAAACCTCTTTCCTCCACTCTTTCCAGCTGTATGCATCTATACATGTGGTTTTCTGTTATTGAATATTTAAGATATTTCCTTTTGGTACTTCGGACGACGAATGGTAGTGGTTGGAGGATGCTTTGTAAAATCATTTGGTGATTTCACTCTCTTTTGTGTTTTTGAAGCATATCTAGTTTCATTTTTGCTGATTTGAGAGGTTAACATCGACTTTTCAAAAAGTAATTGCAAATGATGTCGAGTTAGTTGATGAAACTAGTCATGGAGTTAACGAGAAGTTGGAAGAGTTTCATATCGTGGGCTAGATAGCCCTAGGGGATTTCTCGGTTATATTAATGATGGAATATGTTCATCTCAAGTATAGTCCCCATTAGAAAAATGAATGAAAGTGAAGTGAGATAAGATTATGATCATCTAAATTTTGGTTCAGATGCCTAAGCTCAATCTTTTAGGAAAATGCATGATATAGTTGAATGGTATGCAAATGTTAAGATGAATGTATTTTCTTGTGAATGTGATAATCTTCTTGAATTGCAGTTTTGGTTCCGCCAGAGCAGTAAACCGTCGCTACATCAGTGACTGTGTGCCACTTAAATACCGGATGCAGGCTTCAGCGGGTTTTGTTAGTGCAAGCGCGCTTGGAATGGCATGTGGACCTGCAGTTGCTGGCTTACTTCAGACGAATTTTAAGATTTACAAGATAACCGTCAATAAAGAAACTTTGCCCGGTTGGCTTATGGCTATTGCATGGCTCATTTATTTGATATGGCTGTGGTTCTCTTTTATAGAACCTGTGCGTGATACTGAAATAAAAAATGTTCCTCAAGAGTCTAAGGCCGGTATGTCCTACATTTTTTTTGGTTATATTAGTTATTACTATTCGAACATTACATATATTATGTAATCTTTAACTGAGAATACAAAATTACAATTCACTTGAGTACCATATGTGCAAAATCTGACGTAATAAGGTCGGTACTTATCAAAAAGAATCTGATAATAGATCTTTTTGATCACCAGAACCTGATTCCCTTGAAAAAGGCATTGTGGAACCATTACTGTTAAAATCACCGGAGAATCAACAAGATGAGGATGAACAAGAAGGTGACGAGAGTGAAGAAGCTTCCGAGGACTCTCATAAACCTGCTAATTCTATAGTAGCAGCATACAGATTGCTCACTCCTTCTGTGAAGGTATGTTCGAACTATGAGCTCCTTGCTTCTTTTTCGATCCAATAAAATCCAGAACCCATGTGTTCTGTTACTCATATCATAGCCATAAGTTCTTCTGTTTCTCGCAAGTTTTCTGAATAGCAACCAAAAGAAGGAAAAATGATATTCAAAAGTATGGAACACAAGTCTGCTTGACATGAGTCATTATGATTTGGTTATGTAATAGAAAGACATGAATTCAATGACCACTAACACGACTCTTTGTTTTTTCTAGGTTCAATTGTTAATCTATTTTATGCTGAAATATGCTATGGAGATTTTACTTTCAGAATCTAGTGTCGTCACGACATATTACTTTAGCTGGTCAACAGGTCATGTCGCAGTTTTTCTTGCGTGTCTTGGCCTCACGGTTCTTCCAGTAAATCTTGTTGTTGGGAGCTACATAAGTAACATGTTCGAGGACAGGTAACTTCTTTCGCGCACACATATGTTAATGGATGGTTACTTTCTGGTCAATAGTCAATACTATTGGCGTATAAAGTAAGAGATATGTTGGCAGCTTTTTCGCATAGAGTTCACGTCTCGCCTTGTGATAATACATCTAATAAGACAGAAGGTGGACAAATTTATATTCAACAATATGTTAGAAAACTGAAAATTCACCATAGGTTTATCATATATAAATCTTCATCATCAGAAATTGAATGCCGAGTTTCTTTTGTTTGCAGGCAAATTCTTTTGGCATCTGAAATTATGGTTTGTGTCGGTATACTGATGAGCTTTAATGTTATAATCCCGTATTCTGTGCCACAATATGTCTGCTCGGGGCTCTTATTATTTGTATCTGCCGAAGTGTTAGAAGGTATGATCCCCTCTCTTCGTTGCCTTTCTTAAGAAACACTCATCTTTAGTTGTCAATTGATCTATCAATATAGAAAAACAAAAATCGTGTAGTGGAATAAAAGTTGTGCTCAAACTCATAATAACTCGAAAAAAAGGAGATAATGTCGTGTCCAAATGGCAAGTGTGGACACTGCCTCTACTCATTAGAGAGATTAAGAGTAGATACTCAAAGGAATGGTATATACTGGCTTCTAGTGTGTGATAGGTTCAATAATGTTTGCCTATAGTTCAACAAAAAGATCTAAAGGGACTCGTCGAGTTTAGAACTTAGGTTAATTGTAGCACGTTGATATAAGTGAATTCATTTCTATATACTATGTGTATAAGTGGTGTTCGTAGTTAACACTTCTTTAACATATAACAAAACTTGGTGATCTAACGATACCTTGGCACTTTGGCTCACTTCAGGTGTAAATTTGTCACTCCTCTCACGAGTCATGTCATCTAGGCTTTCTCGTGGAACCTACAATGGTGGCCTCTTGTCTACAGAAGCTGGAACCATTGCTCGGGTAATTGCAGATGCAACCATAACTCTCGCTGGGTACTTAGGCGAGAGTATGCTCTTGAATGTTACTCTTCTCCCTTCGCTCTTCATATGCATTATCTCCATTCTCGCCACCTTTTGGACCTACAATTCTCTCTATTGATTTAGTCTCAGGTATTCAAATGAATTCTCATCCCCAGAAATCGTTTCTGCTTTCAACTATCTTATCGATTTATTTGTTACTTGTACTTATAGTTTCATTCATCTGTATTATCGCTATAATTTGAAAGTGAAACCAATGGATCATTAGCATAGATGATACTAGATTGATCCGCGTAATGGTTGTTACGTTCGTCTTGTTATTATTATTAAGCAAGAAAAGAGTTACCTGTTTCATTCTTTTTGTATATTTTTAGTTACATTCATTTGTATTATTGCTATAAATTGGAAGTGTTCCAATGGATCATGAGTAGTTCTTGGTCTAATTGTTGATATGATAGTGTGATATGATAATCATAAGCATACAAGGTGAAAGTTAAAAGAGTATAATGTAGTGTTGTGATTATGAGTATTAAAATTTAGGGAAAATGCACAAGTACCTCCTTAACCTATGCCCGAAATCCCAGAGATGCACTTATGCTATATTAAGGTCTTATTACCCCTGAACTTATTTTATAAAGGATTTTCTACCCCTTTTTAGCCTACGTGGCACTAGTTTGAAAAAAAAAGTCAACTATCATTGGGCCCACAAGATAGTACCACGTAGGCTAAAAAGGGATAAAAAAATTATTAATAAAATAAGTTCAGGGGTAATAAATAATAATAATCTATATTTCTCCCCATTTTGATAGAAATTTTTTTTTTGTTAAAATTTTAGAATGTGTTTGTCATTGAATCATACTCCCTCGTCCATATTGTTTGTCATGTTGTGCTTTTCGAAAGTCAATTTGACTATTTTCAAAGTTAAATTAGATTACATTTATTCGATATTTTAAGCAAAAAAAAAATTAAATATTTTAAAATTATATGAAAAGTAATATAAATTACAATTTTTTGCATATTAATATGATGAAAAAATATATCTTAAAATGTTAGTCAAAATTTTTATAGTTTGACTCTTGTAATAGAAATCATGACAATTTTTATAGTTTGACTCTTGTAATAGAAATCATGACAAATTATATCGGACGGAGGAGATATTTGTTTTTCTATAAAATATTTTAGTATATCAAACACATAAGCGAAAAGTATTGCTAATTAGGCCATGATTTTTATACCTTTTAAAATAAAGTGTTTTTCCATTTAAAAAGTAATGTGCTTTTATTTTTATATCAACAAACATTATTCATATTACTATAATACCATACTCTTAACTTACCATAACTATTTTTATTTTTTTTACTCATTATAAATAATTAAATTGCATTGAGTCATGTAAAAAAATTTAAGTACACTGGCAATTTCGAGTAATTAATTAAAGTATATGTCCAACAACAATTTCATTCTTGAAAAATTAATTAATTTTAAGTGTGTATTTTAAAATATTCACGTTATTCATCGCTCGAGAGACACACTTCTTTGAACCTCAATCGAAGTAAAAAGAAGGTAAAAATTAAGGGAGATTATTCATCGTGATCGATTTGAAGTACAATTGATTTTCTTGAAGATCAAATATTACAAGGAGGTTATATCATCCTATATATATTTAAGAAATATGTTTTAAATATCATATAATTGATATATAACTTTTAGAAAAATTAAAAGAGAAAAAACAAAATTTTGAATAAGATGCCTACATTTTGATATCCAATTGATTAAAACTTTTTGTTGTATGCTTAGCATTTTATTATAGGACTTCTCTTTAGTTATATTTTATTTAAATCTAATTATTAAATTTTCTTTATTATTCTAACCAGAGAATAACATGGACAAGGTGATTTATCATTTTAAATCATTTTAAAAGATAAATAAATTAAATAATGATAAAAGAATTTTTATTGCCAAATTTAGACAATAAACTAAACTTATATATTGATTTATTTATCTAAATATTCTATTATAACACATCAAGATGTTAAATATTAACATCCTCAAATAAATTTTATAATATTATTTTATAATAAATTAAAATTTTAAATTATCAATAAATTAATATTTATAATTATATTTATCAATTAACCGTATAACGCTACATCAAACCAAGAAAAAAGAGCAGAAGAAATGATATAAAAATATAAAAATTAACATGCAATTTGCAAAAATCTGATAGCCAATTTATAGCAGAAAATTAAAGCTATGAACTACGGAAGCTTTTAAAATTTTTAGAGATAATGAACAAGTACTCCTTAACCTATGCCTAAAATTTCATAGACACACTTATACTATACTAAGATTCTATTACTCTCGTAAATTTATTTTATTAATAATTTTCTACCTCTTTCGCCTGAGTTTTATGTCCAATAAGTAGAAAGTGCAACAACATAGCAGTTAAGTACAATGATATTTGACATATTTATTATATTGCCCCTAGCTAGGGACGCATGGATGTTGACGAACAATTGCTTTCCTAGTCTCTTATATATAGTAGAAATGTAAAACATAAATACATAAAATACGTGTATGTATTAAACTTAACAGATAAGATGACTAATTTATATAAAGATATTATAAGAATATTTTATTCGTTTTTTCTTTAATGAATTCTATTCTATTTATGTACAATTTTATAGTGTGAAATTTCATAATGTGTCTAGAATGCATATTACTTAGTTAAGGTTTAAGTTAAATTTTCTGCAACTTCAGGGTTTATAGATGAATTTAGGAGAGTATGAGAAAATATATGACGCTCACATGAAAATCTGAAAGGGCGTGGTTTCACATCCACTCCCAACACAAATATACATTTTTTTAACCTTAATTTCATAAAGGGGTTGTCAGAGTTTTGAACAATTAGTTTCATAAAGGAGTTGTCGGAGTTTTGAGCAATGAAAATGATTGAGTGTGATCTGGCAAATGATTGTATTGTTTCGTACACTTGGGCGAATTCGCAACACAATAATCTTAGACATTTTCTCCACAATTTTTTTTATTTATGAACAATTTTAATTTTATATTTTGTCGCATTTATCCATATTATTGTTATAAATTAAAAGTATGTCATTAATGGATTATGAAAATAAATAATACTAAATCAATCCTTCAAAAGTTTCTTGGTCTAGTTATTGATGGATCATGAGATTTATAAAAATGTCTTACCATAAAATTATTTTCTTAATCATTTTTCTACTTTAATGATAATTATACAAGGTGAAAGATAAAGTATAATGTAGTGTTGTGATTATGAGTATTAAAGTTTACTATAATATCTATATCTTTTCCTACTTCGATAGAAAATATCTTTTTTCTTAGAATATTGGAATGTGTTTGTCCTGGAATTTTATTTATTTTTATAAAAATGTTTTAGCATATAAAAAGAAAAGTGAAAAGTATTTTAAATAAGGTCATGATTTTTTTTATATCTTTTTGGTAAAGTGTTTTTCTTTTTTAAAATTATGTATATGTTTTAATTTTTAAATAGGCAATATTATATTTATTTTAATATCATCAGTCGCATTTCAATCAATTGGATGGTGCAACACTTACTCTAACATCTAGATAAAAAAATATGTACTCCTAATTGGGACATTCATTGTGGAGTAAACAAATTATCAGCTTACACCTCATTTACCTTTAGAAGTATTTAAAATCCTTTTTGTAAAGAAATACATTGAACTCCTCCAGAAACTAGTGATAGAATATGTGTCTTCACTTATCAGTCAATGAACTAGGTCCCTTGACACACTAATAAGCATAAACAGAAAGTTAAATGCAGTTTGAAACAACGCAACGATTTTACGTGGAAACCTCCTTGCTTAAGGGAGTAAAACCACGACCTGTCTCACAGGATTTTCAATCGTTTTCACTAATCTTCACAAGCAAAAGTGAAACACGATTACAACAAATGTGAGAAGAAGTTTTTAATCTTACGTTCAAGCAATAATCTCTATTGCTTAACAAGCCTAAGTAGAAATAAATCTACCCACTAAGCTATCCCACTTGGACAACTTAGAATTTCAACACTACCCACTGATTCCTTTATAGTTTCAGAAATAGTTTACAATGTAAGACCAAGAGAATATATTCTTAAACAACTATACTAAATGCTCCAGAGATTTCTGCTGTTGTTTGAATAATTCTGTCGTTTTGTTTGCTGATAGCCTTTGCAAGTGTTCTTGAAAAATTCTTTGTGAAGTTGCAAAAACTACAAATGATGTTTAGGAAAGTGACTTTTATATGGACAAGTCACTTTCCTTAAACTCTTTGCCATTGGTTGGAGAAGTCTGACTTTCTGACGCCGTTGGGAAGAGTGCACCTACTTTCTGTACCTTCTCCAGCTGGCAGTCAACCGGCTAGTCACATTGAGAGTCTGGTACCTTTACAAGGTCCCTGAGTTTGTTTCATCTTCAACACTCAAGTAAGAAACATTGAGAGTCTGGTACCTTTACAAGGTCCCTAAGTTTGTCAAATCATCAAAACTGCAAATAACAACTAGTCTGAACAAGTACTAGAGCATTTAAGGAAATATAAAATTACAAAAAGAAATACGACACAACTTTCACCACAAGGAAAGATGAGTAGAGATCAACTTTGTCTTTACGTAGAAAATATCACTGATCCTACAATTAGACTATATTAAGTGGCATAACAAGAGTAGTATAAGTATAAATAACATGTATTGGTAGGAATCACCAGTCGACCCGAATCATCATATAACATCATACAAATAATCAAAGAAACATACAACTTGGAGATACAATCAGGATCCCGATCCTCTTAGTCACCATTATTACTACAAGTAGAATTATCTTCGGACTCATTCGCTCTATATTACCTTAGTAAAATAAGTTCACGGGTAATTGAACTTTAGTATAGTATAAGCGTGTCTCTGAGAATTCAGACATAAGTTTGGGGGTACTTATGCATTATCCCTTTTATTAACTATTAAAATCTTTTCTTCAACAATTAAAAAAAAACAGCAACTTCAACTTCCAAATATTTATTTCCGAACTTCAAAAATTCTATTTTCAATTTCAACTAAATATTTTCTATACACCAAAGTGTATACAGGTTGATTTTGTACATCTTTATTGTATTTTACATTTGTATTGATATAAATTTAAAATATTAAAATAATTACCAAATGTTGAGATGGCCGAGTTGGTCTAAGGCGCCAGATTAAGGTTCTGGTCCGAAAGGGCGTGGGTTCAAATCCCACTCTCAACATTAATTTTTAAATATTTTTTAATTAATTATTTTTATCCATATACAATGTACTTTTGGATTCTAATATATATTTACAATGCACCTTCTTTTTTTTTTTCTTTTTTTTACTTTTTTGTTTTAAATTTTTGTTTGTTTTTATTTACGATGCATTTTTGGATTCTAAGATATATTTACAATGTACCTTTGGATTTTAAGATGTATCTTTTAATAATCGTAGCTTCGGGTGAATTTATGCATACTTCGATAGTCTTATAAGATATTCTATCTCTCATTTATGGACGCATCTAAAAGTCGATCGATTACAGATTCAAATGAACTCAGTAACTTATACCTAAATTATGCATCTACATATAAATTTAAAAATTATTAACCATTTATAAATATTAAACAATAATGGTTGAATCTAGTTCTTATTATAGTAATATGTTGAAATTCTAGAAAATCCATAAACATTATATGCTATATTCTGAATAATTATAAAAGTAATTTAATAATTTGATCTGAATCATAATATTTTTTTATTTTACGATCCGTTTTAATCTATTGGACTTCATTTTAGATAGATAGACTTGTGAGTTCAAAATTCTAGTACATTCTTTGACAAAATGATAAAGCAATGTGATTATTGGGGAATAATGAATAGATTATTCATCAATTTAGGACTTTAGGTCATATCATTTAAGTAAAGCATTTAAAAGACCAACATCAACTTTCCTAAATCCTATTATAGTGTAGTGACTTTCTTTTTCTTTAATTAGAAATTTTGTGTTCACATTTTATTATATAATTAATTATAAATTGAAATTACTTGGGTTTTGAAGCAAGTATCAAACATTGAATCATGTTGGGTTGAATATGAGTAGAGTAGAGTGTACGCAGATCTTAATTCTAGCTCGTAAAAGTAGAATATAATTCCCAAAAGACTTTTAACTTAAGTATTCGCGAAGCATATTCAAAAGAAAAGACATTGCAATTAAAATTAAAATTAAACACAATAATCGATGTATATATATAGTAAGAAAAATATCGGACAATCGGGCAGAAAAAAAAACAATCAGCTGCCATAATACTTAAAATTCTTTTATAAACATAAAATTCCTTGAATTTTATTAGTACTTTGAAGTTACTGCCCACATCTTGGATGAATTTTGGCTTGCAATTGTAATTGCTATATGTATTCTAATTATTATACTACCAATTCCAACATTAAAATTTAATTATTGTTTTTATTAGATATTCGATATTAATATCATAAATTTAGGATTGTTCATGATTATGGTTAAAAAACTAAATAGATTAAAAAAATTGATATTTGATTTGATTTGATTTTCAAATTTTGAAAACTGATACTATTTGGTTTTGTTTTGGTTTTACTAAAAATAACTGCAAAAATAATTTAACCGAACCAATAAATTAGATATCTAAATTTTATAATTATTTATAATTAAATATAACTATTTTGATAAATTTTAAGTAACTTAAGTATTTAACTTTACAATTTTCCCATGCCTAACAATCAAATTTTATCCCAATTACCATCCTAAGTTCAATTCCATCAAAATTTATTACCTACGATACATTTTATAAGATAGTCACACAGTTCTTCTTAATGATAACTCTAGAATTGTTTAAATAAATCAAAAATAGCTTTTATGTGGATTGTTCATATACTAGATTTTTTTTATCAAGATAAGAATGACCTAAAAAATTAATTACTTTCAAATCGAAATAACTAGAAAAACTAAACCAAACATAATCAAACCGTCAATAACCAAATTGATAGTTATTTTTTTTCATTTGGTTTAATTTGATTTTAAAAATTAAAAAAATTGATTAAATTAATTTGATTTTGAATTTAACCAATAATCAATCTAAACCGAACAACGACACTCGTAATTATAATTTTATTAATATAGGCCACTATCGCATAAAGATAGTTTTAAAATGCTTTCGATCAGAAATATTATTATAATCAGTGCACCACATTTGTTGGTGATATGTTTGAAATTCAATTATTTATGAAAAACAAAACAAAATGTGGAATTGAATATTTAATCCCTGAAAATATTCCTCCTTTCGTCCTTTTTATTATGGTCAATATATTATTATTTTTTAAAATTGAAATTATAAAATTAAATATTTGTAACACTAAAGTCGTACAATTACCAAAATTATAAATGTTTTAGTGCCCTAGAAGATCATTAGCATTGAAAGTAAATTTATTTATGAGGAATCGTGTCTTTATCATTAGAGTCGTATTTTAAAATTATCCAAGTCTTAGATTCAAACTAAAAGATATTATTATTAAATTGGATTATTATATATAATATCAGAGTCATTCATATATTAATATTATCGATAATAAAAGGGATGTATATTTAAGCATGTCTTTCTTTTATTGGTAAAATTATAATAAAAAAATAAAAACCATACAGATCTAAACTCAATAAAAATTATTCAAAGTTTGCTCAATAAATTTATTACCTTTGTGATTATCGACAACTAGTAAATAAAGAGAGATGTTATTAGTCTCTTTTAATAAAATTTGAAAACAGCATATCATCATATTTTTTGTTTAAATACATCCCCTTTTTATTATATTTTAATAACTTTATCCTTAATTTTAATAAAAAAAAAGATACTCAGGATTAAATGACCTACCCTTAATTTTAAATATCCATTTTTTTTCTTAAAACTCACACTTTTATTTGACATGAAGAAATGTGAACCAATTATTCCCCTTAGTAAAAGTCAGTGGTCAAAAATATATGTCACGTTTTTGTTAGGTATTTTTTATTTGAATTATAATTAATTAATTATGAAAATGCATTTTGAAAAAATTTACTAGGTTAAGTGTTTGAATACTCTTGTTAAAAGACAAGTGATAACTTAATTTGTTCATAAAACATCACGTAAAAGGAAGTTAACTCATTAATTTTAAGATGTGTCTTCATAAATAATTAATGATAATTTAGCTACGAAATTCAAATACAATAGTTCAAATAGGAAATTCACAAAAGTTCAAGTATGACTTTTTTAATTTTTCAATTTATTGTGTTAATAATCTATGTGCCATTTCTAAACTAAAATAAGATATAATACACAAGTCATCATATGCTACTCGAAATATGTTTTGATAAATACTTACATGATAATACCTATTTCAAAAGATGATGTAATTTTTAAAAAAACAAAAAAGAAGTAACATGTGAGGATAAATCTTCAATATAGGTTGCTGAACTAAAAATGTCTGCGTGGTGTCTAGTACTCTATTATTGACTCTAAAAAAGAACACCTTTTACCGAACTTGGAGTTTCCTCGATCTATGCTCGAAATTTTAAACATATATTTATGTTATACTAAGGTTCAATTGTCCCTGAATTTATTTTATTAATAGTTTTTTATTCCTTTTCGGCTATTTTATAAGTCCAACGCTGGTTATTTTTTTTTTCAAGCTAGTGCCACGTAAGTCGAAAAGGGGTAGAAAATTACTCATAAAATAAGTTCAGGGAAGAAATAGGACCTTAGTGTAATATAAGTGTGTCTCTAAAATTTGAGCATAAATTGAAGGGGTACTCGTGTATTTTCCCTAATAGATTAATAATTTATAGCAAAAAACAGGAATAAGATTAATCTGGTTATTATTAATCATTTGGGAATTAAAATTAGACTTGGGATCAATTTCTTGTAAATGATTTTGTATTTCGTCTATTTCAATGTATATGATTTTAATTTTTTATAATATGTTCTAAAAATAAATGACATGTTTTCATATTTAAGAATAATTTAGAAGTCAAATTTGCTCTCTTGACACAACTTTCACTTACTTATCATTGATCTTTCATTCGAATGATAATTTATTATTTACTTTCTAGCTATTATTTTTAGGAAAAACAAAAATTATTATATAGAAAAGTGAAGCATCTCTAGTTATCTATATTGTCGAAAAAGTTTAAATTAAAAATAAAAATAAAATATTACTTAGATAAAGCTTCGATTGATCTTTTTTTCTAATGACTAGAAAGGAGGGCGCTTAGATATGTCATAGAAAGGAGATGCAGATGCATCAAATAATAAGAGAATAAAATCAATCAATAAATAAAAACAAATATAACGAATAACATTAATACAGTAAACACTTCTTACTTTACTCCTAATAAGTTATAACACAAATATATATATATATATATATATATATATTACTTCTTACACAAAAATTTAAACATGTTGAAAATCACATTTTTCAAAAGTTATTTCTATTTTTTTAAAAATTTTGTATCAAAAAAAGTTGTACAAAAACAATCAAAATAATAAGTGGTTGTAATAACACTTCCTTCTTTGACTAATTGTATGAAGAAAGTCGAGTTTGGCTGTCAACACTATTCTATTAGCTTGTGATATATTATTCAATTGATAAAAAATAATTTATAAGATCAAATTTAACCAGTAAAATATTAAAAGTAATAACTTGGTAATAATAAAAGAGATAAAAGTTCAAATTGGTGGTTTAACACTTTGACCATTTTAATTAATTAGGCTTATTTCATGTTCTATTTCTATTCTATATCCACTACTTATATATATAATATATAATGTCACTACTTATATATAAGAGGGAATAAGCAAACGCGTCTCAATCGGCGTATGTTTTCTGAAAATATTTATTAAATTCGAGGATAATTTAGTTATTTTAAATTTATTATGGTTGTTTGCAAATTAGAACTTTCAAAACCTCACATGTGTCACATATATAATTTAAAAAGTACGTTTAAAATATTAAAATAATTGACAATAAAATTATAAAATATAGATTGGTCTGGGCTTTTGTATCTAGTATTTATAGACAAACTTTTATATATAACCACTCAAAAATAGCCTAATTATTCTTCATAATTATAGTTTGAGGATTATAATTCGTATCTACATGTTATAGGGAGGAGTGAGACGAGCGAGACTGGGAGAGAGGAGAGAGGCGAGTGAGAGAATGAAAAGAGTGGGAGAGAAGTAAATTGTATATGTATATCGGTTAGATAATTGTATATTATACATATGTATTTGTATATATGAAAAGCGAGATTGGGAGAAGGGGAGAGCGGTGAGCGAGATTGGGTGAGAGAGGATAGAGGCGAGAGAAAGAGGGAAGAGAGTGTGAGAGAGGTGAATTGTATATGTATATCAATTAGATAATTGTATATTATACATATGTATTTGTATATTCTGACGAATTTTCATATACAAACGTGACTAATAATACAAATTCGAAATCAGTCCACGTAATTAATGTATAATATTAGTCGTGAATGGTAATTATAGCAAACTATAGCTATAATGAGTAAAATTAAGTAATATAAATTTGCTTAATCGCGTAATTTTTCTTTTTATATATAAGTGGGGAGGAGGAAGATGCAATTCTTTTGTATTTAGTCTTAAACTTTAATTATAAAGTAGATCTAATAGTTTACTAACTGTACTTTTTCATTCCTTAATTAATTATAAACTTTATTTGTGATCCTTGTAATATTTAATTAATTGTATTTAATTTTTAATTAATTTAAGTACATAATTTTTATTCCTTAATTTAAAATATGCCTGTTATTTAGTATTTTTTTTCTAAAACTAAATAGCCTCAAATATAAAGTAACAAACAAATAATCTAATATAATACATCGATATTAATAAATTTTGGTTTTGATACTTCAATATTTGAATAAGTATATATAATGTTGTCTTTTAATCAATTAAAATGTATGTTATGATTTCTTTATTTAAGAATATGTGATACTTAAATATGAAATAAGATATTGAACATATATTGCTTAGCAATTTATTAAATTTGAGAAAATTCACGAAAAATTAAAAGAGTACATATCAATTAACTAAAAGGTCAAATTAATGTTAATTTCTATAATTAGGAACATTAGTCCAATCTTATTGGCAAAAATGAAGTTGGGGTCAAGGTTGGCTGTCATTATTATTATTAATTATTAATATAATAGAAGTGGGGTATTTTTTAAAAAAATTATTATTATTATTTATTATTAAATTATTAAATATAATATTCAAAGTGGATTTGTCCCTAATGATAAAAAAACAGATAATTAGATCTGGTATTTTTCCATGTACCTTTAGGAAAAAATTCTCTTTTTTATTTTATTATTCAAGTTTAAGACCAAATAACTACCAACATTACATTAGCACAATAACAATAATAATGTTTGTAGTATAGTCTAGTGTATATAAAAAAATTGAAAAGAATAGACTACAAGTAAATTTTATTCTTATTTTTATGAAATAAACATTCAATTCAATCCATTTCAAAATCTATGTGATATGTGAATTTGTCAAGAAAAAACTTTTTTTTATTTTTAAAAAAGATATACGACATTAAAGTAATATCAAATAAGCTTTTTACGTAAATCAACATTTATATAGCGATAAAAAACCATAGACCACCATTTAAGTCTATCAAATCATATATGTTTATCATAATTAAGTTATAAATTCAAAGAAAAATGTGTTTTTTGTTTTTGGTAAATAATGCATTATCGATAGGTATTGATAAGTGCTTCTATAATTAAGTAAACATTAATCTATAGTTAAGAAAACATAAATAAAATATATTAATTTTCTTAACTTTTTTTCCCTATCTACTTATCAAACATCATAAGTTTTTTTAATAAAAAATTATATATAAATATCATATTTCTTATCCTTATATTAAACTAATCTTCATTTTATTTTATAACTCCATACATTCTAATTTACACCATATCTTTTTAATTTTAAGATATAAACAAATCTATTTTTAATAGTAATTTTTTAATATTTTTTTAATTATTTTAAATTGTTAATTATTATGACTTTCTTTAAGTATTTTTTATATACATTTTAAATATATAAATTCCTCGTTTAAATGATTAAACATTTCACATAATATTTTTTAATTAAAAATAAATTGTTTCACTCTCAAAAAATAAAATATGTCACATAAATTAGAACCAACGGAATAGTTTTTTGGATAAATATAGTTTGACATAATACATATATTGAACCCTAAACTTGGCTTCAAATTTTAACTTTTACCTCAAACTTTCATAGTGCACAAATAGACACTTTAACTATCCTATCTTTCAATAAATAAACATGCGATTTCTACCTGGCAAAATGCGTGAAAAGCACGCATTCTGCGCGAGTGAGGGGTAATTTTCGAGGCCCACAACGGTAAAAAATGCTGAAATGACAATTCTACCTCTAAATGAATCTCTTTTATAATTTTTTTAGTTTCAAAATGACGTGTAAAATATTTTTTTTTTAAAAAAAAGACGTAGAAATTGTTTAATTAGTTGACAGTCAATGATTGGCTCACTAATACAGTGGAAACGTTTGCATTTCACGTACTTTAACTCTAAAAATCGCTTGTTTATTTATTAAAAGATAAAATAATTAAAATACCTATTCATACATTATTTAAAGCCAAATTTAAGGTGCAATATGTATATAGTTTTTCTCTGTACGATCACATATATACATGTCTGCCGAACTATTTATTTATTTATTTTCTTCATAAGTCTGCGGAATATCAAAATGGAAAATTTCTTAACAGTCTCCACTCTCCAGTTTAGTATAAATATGTGAAAGCCTTCTAAGCACAAACCATCACTCGCCTTTCTCTCTCTTCTGCAAAACGAAAAAAAAAAGTGTGTGTTCGCCGGCGCTTAATTCGAGGAGATTTACAGTGAGAGAAAACGTTGTGTTCGCCGGCGTTTATTCCGATCTGTTCAGTTTAACAGAAGAAGAAAGTAAGTGTGTTCGTGTGTGTTCCCGGCGGTTATTTCGATTTGTTCAAGTTTAACACTGTTAAGTAAATAATCGGACGGAGAGAAGAAATCGGAAATCGGAAAATGGCAGCTCAACCGAAGAATGTCGGAATTCTCGCCGTCGAGATTTACTTTCCTCCTACTTGCCTACAGCAGGTACTTTCTCTATTTTATCTCACATACACATACACTTGTGAAACTAACGACGTGTTTGGTTAAGTTTTTAAGAGATTGGAATTCGAAAATGATTATTTGAGATGTTTAGTGTTTAGTCAATTTTATTTTATTTTGCAGAAAATAACTGAAAGTTGTTTTCAAGCTTAAAAAAAATAAATCCGGTAGTACTTTTTTGGAAAAAAAATAAATTAGAAACAGTTTAGAATTGTTTTTTCCAATTGATTATTCAAACACTATATTTTTCACTTAACAAAAATAGTATAAACTTATTTTTTTGAAATTTAGCCAAACAGGCTATAAACTTTGATCATAGATATTAAGTGCTTTAAATTGGTTGAGGAATTGAAAGGTGGAAAGAGTGAAGGAGATCGACTTACTCTTGGCGCGTGGTTGAAATTTGGGAATTTTTTAATTTTTGTCACTTTCTTATACGGAATTTTTTTTTCTTTATTGTCTTTTTCTCGAAAACAAAATAAGTAGAATATTTTTTTTTTTCATTTGTTTTATTTTTGGTAAAATATTCCTTAAATGTTTTTTTTTTAATTTTTCATTTTTTTTAAAGTTCAAATTCCCTTAATTGTTTCATCTAGAAATTCATAGAGAACTCCGTCTAATGCTTCATATAGGAGCATGTAGTGAATTTACGTCGTATCGTTTGATTTAATATAAAATTTTAAAAAATAAAAGACTTTTTAATTTATGGTGACGAATCTTAGATGTATGTGTGATTATAAATCATTTCATTCAGAGTAAAAAGATAGTAATAATTAAATTATTGCTAATTAGGAAAAAAATGATTTTTTTTGGGACAAAAAAAAAAAAGAAGTTGCGTAAATTGAAATAGAGGACGTGATCACATAATTGTATTACTATTTGAGGAGTCAAGTAATGGTAGAAATATTTTTTAATTATTAATAATTGTGACTCGTGATCACATAATTGTATTACTATTTGAGGTGTCAAATAATTTTATGTCGCATCGTTTGATTTAATACAAAGTTTTAAAAAATAAAAGACTTTTTAATTTGTGGTGACAAATCTTAGATGTATGTGTGATTATAAATCATTCAATTCAGAGTAAAAAGATAGTAATAATTAAGTTATTGCTAATTATGAAAAATGTATTTTTTTTAAGCAGACTAAAACGAAAAAGAAGTCATGTAAATTGAAACAGAAGACATAATAACATAATTGTATTACTATTTGAGGAGTCAAATGATGATAGAAATAATTTTAATTATTAATAATTGTGACTCGTAGTGCTTTCAATTATTATATAAATGATAAGTGCAAGTTTAAGGCAGTTAAATTCTGATCACTTGCAAAAAAAAGGAAGAAAAAATCATTTTATTTTGCATTATATAGGAAGCATTGGAGGCTCATGATGGAGCAAGCAAAGGGAAATACACAATTGGTCTTGGACAAGATTGTATGGGCTTTTGCACTGAGGTGGAAGATGTTATATCAATGAGGTATATAACATTGCATAAATTGGTCATATTTTTCTTTTTATATTGATAAACACTTCTTCGCGTGTTTAGTTCTTTATATTCTGAAGTATGTAAGGTGTTAGTAGTTTCTTCTGCTAGATGAACAGCGTGATAAATTTAACATTGTAATTTTTGTCACTATACTGTCTTCTAATTAAATTGTTCATGCTCAGTTTGACAGCAGTTACTTCCCTTTTGGAGAAGTATGCTATTGATCCAAAGCAAATTGGTCGTCTAGAGGTTGGAAGTGAAACCGTAATTGATAAGAGCAAATCCATCAAGACATTCCTGATGCAAATATTTGAGGTACACAGTTCTAGCAATGCTTGTTTAGTAAATCATCTATCATGGCACGTTCAATGAATCAAATATGTGTTTTATGACGTGTATCCTAGACGTCTGGCATATTAAGCAAACCGATTGATCGACCAAAATGAAACTAGATAGTTCGAGATTTACTCACTAAACGCTAGCTCAAGATGATGAATATATCTTGCAGCCAAGTATTAGGACAGAGATTTCAAATGTTGGAACCACTTATTCTGCCTGAAATATGTTGTAATGTTAGCTTTATTGGCCTGAATGCACTTGCTCATCCAGTTTGTTGAAAAAAGTGAGTTTATTGTTTGTTGTACATCATCCTGAAACATTGATTGGTGCATCTGTTTTGTCTTACAATGATATGAAATGAGCTTAAATGAAGAAGTGGGGATTCACATACCCGCACAACTTGTTTGAGGCTTGAGACGTAGTTATTCTTATTGTTGAATGTGATTTATTTTTGCCTCACTTGACATTCCACTTCACAAGCAGAGCTTTACATTATGACTATCAGGAATTTTGTTCAATGAAAACTTATCCTGCTTCCTTATTGTGTCAAACAAGCAGAAATCTGGAAATACTGACATTGAAGGAGTCGACTCAACTAATGCATGCTACGGGGGAACTGCCGCATTGTTCAACTGTGTGAATTGGGTCGAAAGCTCTTCATGGGATGGTCGCTACGGACTCGTTGTGTGCACTGATAGTGCGGTAAGCTCATCACGTTCATAGGATTTCTACAATGTGTGTTGTCTTTTAAAATATTGAGTTTGCATTGCTCATTTGGTACATATTTGTGATGAATTTGAGCATCTGCATGATAGACATTCACTAATTTCAGGAGCTTATTTTGACAGGTCTATGCTGAGGGAGCTGCTCGGCCTACTGGAGGTGCGGCAGCAATTGCTATGCTAGTCGGGCCAGATGCTCCTATTGTGTTCGAAAGCAAGATTAGGGCTAGCCATATGGCCCATGTCTATGATTTTTACAAGCCCATCCTCGACAGTGAATATCCAGTAATTCACTTACGCCCATGCAATCGTTAATCGTCCGTTTTAACACTGGAGTGTTTTGTATATGTTGTTTACTTCATAAAATTTTAAAAATATGTAGGAAATTGTTTGAGATTGGTATATGAATTTCCATATGTGTTCTATATGATGGTAAATTGGTAATTAATTGTTGGTTTGCAGGTGGTTGATGGCAAACTTTCACAAACTTGTTATCTTATGGCACTTGACTCTTGCTACAAGAGCTTATGCAACAAGTAAGTTGCCGGTTGAGCACACATTCTAGTATTCCAAACGAACCTTATATTATAGACTTTAATAACCTCTTCGTTCACATTCTAGATATGAAAAATTGGAGGGCAAGCAGTTTTCGATTGATGATGCAGCCTATTTTGTTTTCCATTCACCATACAACAAGGTACTTTATGGATCCAATACAGAATTTTGATATTTTTTCTTTGCAAGTAAAATGATGATAAGGATTACCTGAACATTTATTTTATTTAATCCTGCAGCTTGTACAGAAGAGCACTGCTCGGTTGATCTTCAATGACTTTACACGGAACGCTAGGTGTGTTGCAAATATTCCGTAATAAAGGAATTGCTTCCTATCTTGTAAATGGAATTCAGTTGACTGATCTTATTCGATTTTGCATTTGCAGTTCCATTGATGAGTCTACTAAAGAAAAGCTGGCACCATTTTCATCCCTAACTGGTGATGAGAGTTATCAAAGCCGTGATCTTGAGAAGGTCCATACATAAGCTTTCATATTCGTTGATTTCCAAGAAATATTGTCTTTTTCATTTTCATTTTCAAATGGCTTCGTGTTGATCTTCCAGTATATGTTTAGAATGCTGAAAATGAAGCTTTCAGTAGTAAGAATTGCCTTAACAATTATATATGTTGAGATTGGAACTAACTAATGCATTATATCTATTGGCATATACAGACATCCTGGCAAGTAGCAAAACCATTTTATGACGAGAAGGTAAAACCGGCCACATTAGTACCAAAACAAGTTGGCAACATGTACACCGCGTCTCTCTATGCTGCTTTTGCATCCCTCCTTCACAATAAGCACAGCTCATTGGTAACTACAAGCTACTTCTTTTCCTTTTGGCCCGTTTTCTTGTTATAATCTATCGTGTTTCTTATAATTTCAAATAATTTTGTCAACTCAGGCTGGACAGCGGGTAGTATTGTTCTCTTACGGGAGTGGATTGACTGCAACAATGTTCTCATTAAAGCTTCACGAAAGTCAACATCCTTTTAACTTGTCAAACATCGCAACTGTGATGAACATTGAAGAGAAATTGAAGTCGAGGCATGAGGTATGATAAAATCGTCTTTATAATTTACTCACGGACATTGAACCCGTTGCCAACACTATGACAGTTGAGTACCATAACTATCTTTGACAATCAATCTTTTGTGCAGTTCACTCCTGAAAATTTCATCGAAACTATGAAGATAATGGAGCACAGGTACGGGGGTAAGGACTTTGTGACGAGCAAGGATTGCAGCCTTCTAGCTCCTGGTACGTACTATCTAACAGAAGTCGATTCTAAGTACAGAAGATTCTATGCCAAGAAATGTGCTGAGAATGGACTTGCCAATGGTCATTGAAGATAAGTCCTAGTATGATATGATATAACTTCCATGAATTTTGCTTGTACTCTTTTAATTATATAATTGCTTCATAATAACATATAGTTTCTTTCTACTTCCCAACAAATTCAATATTGTTTCTTGTATTCTCATCAATGTGTAGTCTTATATATGAATTGAGAAAAACTATATTTTGAGATCGGCTATATGAATCATTTGTTCTTACATAGTATCAACTATTACAAGATCAAATCGCAAAATAAAACTCGAGAAATAATATTGAGAAAAAAAATCAAGAATGAATGCTTGTGAAGTCCAAAAAAAAAAAACATAGGACTACATGATGATTATTTGAAGTTGACATTGGCTTGATAAGTCATTCCTACTTGCCAACTAGAAGGTGCAACATTAGTAGCTATAATTGTTTCATGAGATGTGTAAGAAGTGATCTTAAAAGAAAGTGTTTGTCCACTTAGAGTTGCAAATGCTTGATATGAAGCTCCCCAATTATGGCTCATAGCTAACCAACTTGTTTTACTTCCCTTCACCCACATACTTGCAATATCTCCACTTCCACCAATATTCATCACATAAACCAATAACCAATACCCATTTCCTTGAAGACTAAACTTTATTCCACCTTTTTTAACACAAGGTACCCTACAATCATGAGAGCAATGGTACATGTTAGAGCTAGTAAAAATAGTCGAGGTGCACACAACTGATTCTTGATTTTACTCAAAGAACTAGCGTTAAAAAGTTAGTTTTTGCAGCATCTAAGTTAAGTAACACATCAAAGCCCTAGAAATGGAAGAAAATCCTGATATGGAGCACTTCCTCTTTTAATGAGTCTTACACGAAGTCCGAAATAGTCAGGAATAGAACAAATATAAAAAATTAGATGATAAAACAAATATTAACACGTTATTTTTTTTTTAGTTTTCCATCCGATATTCGAGTGCCTACTTAATCAGATTCTCATCGAGAAGTTCTATTATGATGGGGTCAGACGTTCTCTCCACTAAAGACGACTTTATTTATAGGGATCGAATGTGAGACCTCTGGTTAGAGGAGTACTTACAATTTCACCACAACCTTTGACAGTCTCTAAAATATTCAAGACATAAAACATAAATAGACACTCAAACTTGACCTCAGTAAGCACTCAAACTTTGAAAACATACATCTAAACACCTCAATTTTGTCTCAACTGACAACTAAACAGTCTAACTCATTCCCACTATGTATAATGGACACCAACGATGACACATAAATATCGTTTTGTAAGTTGGAATTTTCAACTGAAAGAGTGGAGACGAGTTGAGATATGCATATTCCAAACTAAGGCGTGTACTTACTTGCTAAAAACCAAGATCGAGTGTCTGTTTATGTATTATGTCAGTATTAAATGTTCGAACACAAAATTGAATATATCATTTACCTTCTATAAGAAACAGGGACAATTCCAGCCTTCCATTGAGCAATTTTCATAAAAGCAGGTTTAGCCATATCAAAATGTGTTCTAGGTGGATTACACCAACCACCATTGTTACTATCTTGTGCAGGATTTGGTGGACAAAGATTTGTTGCTGTCACTGTTACAATTGTTGAGTAGCAAGAATCTGACTGCACACATTTTATTTGGAAACATTGTCCACATGCAAATCCCTTGTTGTATAATACTGAGCTCAATGCTGCTGTATCTGTTCCATAACCTGATGTGACCAAATTTCCAAATCCACAAGCTCCCCCTACAAAAAGATTTCACATTATAAATTAGTGTGTTTTTATGCGTTGTAGCAGGTAATCTGTCTTGTTTCGCAAGTTAACAAGAAGATATTACACTATCACACCGTTTTAATCTTTTATCGTTTTAAGAGTCTAGGGTCTAATGGAAACACGACTTTCTATTTTCTCAAGGTAGGGGTAACATCTGCATATACTCTATGCTGATCCGATGATCTCACTTGCATGATAAATTACAATGAGTTTTGTTGTTATTGTAGCAGGTAATATGTCTTGTTTTGCAAGTTATTGCTATGTTGTTTGGACTCTTAAAAAATGTAGTATAACATAGGGTTACTATCGCGTTCCTTTGTAAAAGATTGTATTGGTGCTAATGAAATGCGCGATGTTTTAGATTTGTCTAGTAGGTATAACAAATTGAAGTAAGAGTTAAACTTCTACGTAACTGATCAACATAAAAAGAATATTTATGCAATAAAAATGTACTTAAAGACTCCGTGTTTTCTTAGGGTTACTATCGCGTTCCTTTGTAAAAGATTGTGTTGGTGCTAATGAAATGTGTGATGTTTTAGTTTTGTCAAGTAAGTCTAACAAATTGAAGAATTAAAGTAAGACGTACTGATCAACATAAAAAGAATATTTACGCAAAAAAAATGTCTTTAAAGAATCCGTGTTTTCTAATAGTATATAACCTGCTATCACAAATTAAAATTTTATTGATAGTGCGTAAAAATACTTTAGTATTACCCATATATATAACTTAAATCATTAGAATAAATATTGAGGATGTCTACAATTGGTCTAGTAGTAATGAAATGCTTTTATACAAACATATTCCACCATAAAAGTAGTCCAATAATATCAGCTCAATGTTAAAATAACGTAATATTTTTACGTGAATTTTCGCTATTTATATATAAAACGTAATATAAATCAAAATAGTTTATGGATTGAGTAAACGCACCCATTGTAGCTGAAGCACTCTCATCACCATAGAACGTAGCATGAGAGAGTTGCCAAGGTGTTGCTTGAAAGCCACTAGGGGTGTCACCATAGCCCGCGCCATTTACTCGATCGATGATTGCTAGTGTTGCAACCACCAAGAACATTGTCAAGCTCCATCTATGGTGAAAAGAGGCCATGAAAAATTAGCTTACAATCAAGAAAATTGAAATGGCTTATTTGATTTTTGTAAAGATATAAGACCTTAATATATAGTTATTTTTTGTGTGTGTGTATAAATTATGTTACAAAAATGTAACACTTCGTGCCAACACGAACAATGTTAGCTTTGTAAGTCAACTTTGGTAGTATTTGAAAATTAATTATGTTTTATAGAAACGTGCTGGCAGGTTATTAACTTACATGTTGTACATTACTATTGTAATGGAGAAATCATTTTTGAACAAATCGACCATATCCTACGTGTCATTTTTATTTCTACGTATATATTATGACGTATATATCTACTTGTTTAATTATTAAACAAGTTTAGTTAGAGAGTGTAGATCGATGTCAGCTGAAGCCAAGTTAAAGATATGTATTATGTCGGCGCTGGAATTTTTATGCCCAACTATTAGTGAGTGACATGGATAGGTCATTTCATTTCCGATAGTTTGATGACATGTTTAAGCTTTTTTTAAAATGGGTGTTGAACGCTTCTCCGATGATAAGAGCAAGAAACACAAAAAATAGAAAAATAGATGGAGAAGCAAAATAAGAATTTCTATCTTCTTTAATGATATTAACAAAACAAAAGTGATTCCTTGAGATTCAAAGTCGGACTTGGAGCAATTCTTTCACAAGACTTCATTATCATTCCATTGTTGTTAACATGTACACATTCTCGTTCCTATTACGATATCTTTCAAGATACATCCTATGTGATATTTTTGTTTCTTATGTGGCATCCTACACACACACACACACACACACACACACATATATATATATATATATATATATATATATATATATTATGATGTGTGTGTCTACCTGTTCAATTATAAACAAGTTTAAGTGTTTACTTGTGCACCCCCAAAGTTGGAGAGGGTAGTATGTAGATATCAGCTGAAGTCAAGTTAAAAGACATATATATGTATCATGCCTATCACAACGGTGACATTTTTATGCCCAACTATTAGTGAGTGACATGGATAGGTCATTTCATTTCTAATAGTTCGATGACATATTTAAGCTTTTTCATATAATAATAATAGGCATAATACATAAATGTTCCCTTTAACTTGGCTTCGAATCTCATTTATGCCCTTCAACTTTGAGTGTGCACAGGTGGACACTTAAACTTGTATAAAGTTGAACAAATAGACACACATGTCCTACATGTCATCCAACATGTCATTTTTTGTCTTACGTAGTGTCTTATGTATATTGTGTCATGTAGGACTCATGCGTTTATTTATTTAAAAGTTGGATAGTTAAAGTGTCTTTTTGTGCACTGTGAATGTTGGATATCAAAATTAAAATTTGAAGTCAAGTTTAGAGTCTAATATATGTATTATGCCATAAAAATAACATGGAAAGAGAAGTTCACTAAAAACTGTTAATTTTTTTATTATTATTATTGATATACTTATAAGTCACACACAATACATTCCATAACATATTCACACAATACAAGTTGCAAATCATTCACAAATTCAACACTGAACTTGTTTTTCATCTTCACAAACTGCATCATATGGTCTTTCTTCCATGCAGCTTGTGTTATAAAGAGCAAATCTCTTGTGCAGATATCTCCATATATGAAATCATCCTGCAGTTTGGAAGAAATCAGTAAACGGAACGTTTTTGGAGGATTTCGATACAGACTTGGTGGTACTTTTAAACAATCCGAGCAACATAAGTTATAACTTATAACAGATAAAGAGGCTAGCTAGGTATATACCTCGAATCATGCACTACTTCCTTCAGGCAATGTAATCAAACGCGTTTCTGAATCATAGACCAAGTCTGTCCCACAACTGTGGAAGATGATGGTGATGACGATTACACTACGAATAGATCATGATAAATACTGAACGACTAAGTGTTAATGTCGACTTACCCTGAGCATTTTACTTTGTTGCTGGAACCCCCATTAGATACCGATAATATTGTACCAAAGAAGGAAGTATTCTCTGTTCCACAATTCGGACAGGGGCCCTAAGGATCGAGATTATCTTGTGTTAAATGTCGTTCACATAGCTTATAAGATAATACTACGCACGCCTAAAATGTTCATGAGATCTTACCTTTAAGATCAGAAAATCTTTAACAATGGCGTTTGTGATTGTAAAGGATAGCCATAATATCAATGGCAAAGCAGCAAACCATGCGAAAATGAAACTGAAAGGCTCCGGAAGCTGCAAATCGATAAATTATATCATTACAAAAGTCAGATGAATAGTCTGATTTTTCATCTAGCTAGTTATGTATGTTACTCGGACCCTCCAAAAATGATGCCCCAACCGTGTCAGATCCTCCAAAAAGGCGTAGCTTTTGGAGGATTCGACATACACCCTGCGTTATTTTTGATACCTTAGAGATGAACTAAGGATCAATATAGGTAACAAGGCGTACCTCCAAAAGATAAGTGATCTCGAATCCAGTCAAATCGTCTAGGAAGAAAAACCTAGCAAGACATTTGCAAAACATTTCTATTAGAGAAAAATCATGATAGTTTCATCGTGAGCTAAGTTCACGTATTCTTTTCACATCGTAAAACAGAACAAGTGTAACGTATAACGGGGTCAAGTATTACTCACAATCCAAGAGCAACAACAGCAGCAGGGACATTTAACAAGAACATCTTCAGATAATCAACAGAAAGGTCACTGTAAACCTGCACGAAGTAAAATCCGTGCAACCAACTTAACCTCGTAGACATCTTGCATAGATGTAGGACGAAGAACAAGCATTTCCACAAGAGTACGACATGAAAGATGAATATGAACTATAATAAGACTAGTAAAATCCCATCGAGCAGAGAAATACAAACCTTTCTACTTCGAAGACTACACCTTGGACCCTCAACCACAATATCGCTACCATCCCTCTACAAAATTAACAGATGTCAATACAGAAAAGACTAAATATTCCTTTCCGAACAATATTGTGATCAAAGTAACAACTAAATGTCCGAGCACCTTAAGTTTCATCTTCAGCTTGTCATATTCTTTATCAGTCATAATTGGATTTCCAGATACATAAGCCATAGAAGCTTCGAGAAACCTCTGTTCATCAGGGCCTGCATAGTGAGAAACTGCTATTACTACACCTATTTTAAGTCCCGATCAGACAAAAGTACGAATACCATATCATCATTTAGACAATGTATAATACATAAATTCTTCCATACTTAGCATGACGACGCTGCTTCCTTCCCACATTAGTTCTTCCTTAAGGTTATCGAATTCCTCGTTTGACATCATGGCCTTTCCTTCATAATAGAATGACTGTGGTACAAAGCCAGGAAAGAGTACAATTAATGTTATTAGAAGACGAAAGATAACAATTTAGAAATAAGAAATCGTAGATGCTAAAGTACTTGTAGTGCTTGAAGAAAATCTTGCTCCATTTCCCCGAGAGACTTCTTTCCTTTACCGTCAATGCTACAGTACTGCAAGATTTTACTATCTTCAATCTCATCCTCCCTGAGCTGACCTGAAAGCAAAAGCGGGATCCCCAAACTTAGAGGGCGTAGATGTCAGTTGAGGCAAGTTAAAAAGACACGCTTATGTATTATGTCAATTAAATATATCAACCATCTATGAATTTAGCACTATAACAATCAAATTGAAATTAGCATAACCAATTTCAACATCCAACAATCAAATAATCAAATCGTTTTCTTGGGCTAAAACAACCTAAAGATACTCTTAACATGGATTGATATCGGTATTAGCTACAATAAACCCTCACTAACTAAAATGAGCTATGACGGTAAATGAACTATCAGTTCAAATCATGACTCCACCTCTGAAGCATCATTAAAATACTTCTAACATCATAAAGAAAAAAAAAACACGGTCGCAAAGTCGGAGCCGAGTAGGACTCAAGGGTTTAACCAAATTTCCCTTTAGTGGAAAATTACATTATTTATACACAGTTTAATCATTGTTTATGTATATATATATATAGCAGATGTCGAACCCCTTCAATTTTACTGTATTTTTATCTCCTCAATAAAAATCCTTGCTCCACCACTAAGGAACGGATCCAAAGTGAAACTTATGAGTTCACCAAATTCAATAGCTTTTGTCCGAACTAAATATTTATAAATATTTGACTATGAGCTCAGTTCGTATATTTAACTCGAGGTTAACTTACCTGGCTGATCGGCGGTGGCCTTAGGAGAGAGAACCAATAGCCTACGTCGAATAAATAACTTTCTTCCACCTAAATTAATCAAAGGGCTAACAGAATTTGGAGAAAAAATTGGTTTTTTCCTAAAAGGAGCATGAAAAAATCGACTACTTGTTGTTATGGTAAATCCAAATTTGGTGGCCATTTGTGGCGGCGACTGCGGCGGAGGTGGTGGTGGAGATGGAGATGGATGGAGTGTAGAAATGAATATTGCATTTGTGAAAAAAAAAAACTTTGAGAAGTGTCAATTTGATGAGGTTTTGGTAAAGATGAAGATAAGGTTATGTAATGAATGTGTGGAGGGTATTCAAAATTGAAAAAAACAAGCAATTTTTTTTTTTGCTTTTTTTTTTTTTTATGGTTGGTTAAAACTCTGTCTCGATAAATTCGTTCATGTGCAATAACTTGTAGATTACAAAGAAATTATAAATTGTATTGGAATTGTTAGATGGAACGAGCTCATCCGAAAATATGTGAACAAGAATAATAAATTTAAAATTTCACTTATGTAACAGTTTACTGCGCGAACACGATTAGATAATTAATTGAACTTTTCGAGAAAATAAAATTTCCATTTTTTAGCAGTTATTTGATGTAACGGAATCTGCCAAGTCAGCTTCATGATGTTGTCAAGAATCTAGGATCCTACATTTGGTTGACACGTGGCTGCTTGTTGCTTTCGTGTATCTGCCACGTAAGATTTGATCTATTAAGGACATGTGTGATAGGCCATACCATTTTTGTGGGGTGGGGGTGTTATGATAATAATTTTAAGATAATACGTTATGATTATTTTATTTCGTATTTGGTTTTTTTAAAATAGGAAAAAAATAATATATATTTAAATTGTGGTAAATGGTGTACAGACTCTTCGTCATATTTTAGGGACATTGGTATTTTGTCGTCTAGAAACTAGATTATACTATACCATTTATATTAACAGACATGCGTGTGTCATAATCTTAATCATAAATTCGATATTTTTTAAATATTGGATCGACGGATAAGATTGCACCACGTGTTCTTATTTAGTCTTCCGTTAGAATGAAGGACATATATGCTCTAATTTTGAACGACAGGGACACCAATATCCCAAAAGTATGACGAAGCCCGGAGGGTATTTGCATGCCATTTACAAACTTCGAAGGTATATTTTTTCTTTTTCCCTTTAAAATAATACGTATAATTCCATTTTGACGTTATTTTTTATAAAAGATTTTACGTTATTTAAAATATCAAATATTTTATAAGTAATTTACCTTTCTTCTAAACTATTGATATGAATATGAATTTTATCTTTATACATTCAATAATATGTGCTATAACATTTTATTTGTTTCACTTTTCAATTGAGTAACCTCACTAATTATTGATATAGTTACATATAATTATTTTTTAAGTGATTTAATAGAATAAATTCTCTTAGATTACACAAATTTGCTCAGCATATTTAGTTGATTATCAGTTTGTTTAGCTATTTGTTATGTGATTTTCACTAGCATCTAGTTTTAGTTTCAAATTTAGGTATCATGTCAAGTATATATGAAACATTAAATATTAGTTTTACCATCAATAAAAAAAATTAATTGTCATTTTTTTAGAAAATTTATAAGTTCAATTTTTTTTGCTAAGCTTTCTTAGCAACCACTTGCACATAATTGTTCCTTATTCTTTTTAATAAAAATACTCGCACCCATAACAAAGAGTTATTTGTTTTTATTGGTATGATCAAATTTATCTGCACACGTAAGTTTCTTTGTTGTTAGAGGCTGAATAGTTCATATCTATATTATTTTATACATATTATTACAATCTCCTAATTAAGGAAATGTCTCAAACCTACATTTTTTTAAGACTCGTAACTAAGCTCCTTTTTATTTAATTAAAAGAGCTTTAAAAGTGAATTTTCTTTCTTGAGTTGTCGAAAAGTCTCTTAAGCAATCTAAGGATATTAATTATATTGCATCGGAGTCCAACTTAAGGTAAAATTCTTGCTTATACTTTCTCATTCAACTTGTTGCTCGGAAGACGAAAAAAAAAGATTCATAGTAATAACAACAACAAAGAAAAAAAAAGAAACGGAAAGAAGATGACGATGATGATTATAAAAAAGGGGAGGGAATAAACAAAATTGAAATTTAAATATAAAAAACGAGTATATATATTTTATTTTAAAAAATATTTAATATCTGCTCCTAGATAATAATATTAGTCAAATCCATCAAATTTAATCATAATTAAAATGTATCAGTACCATTTTATTTTTACGAAAGACATCTCGTATTAAATCTCATTAATATTACCTTTATGAATAACTAGTAGAATGTCTTCTTCAATTAAGATTTTATTTTTTAAAAGTAGATTATTTTGTCCAAACAATAATATCATGTAAACTATCTTTATTGTTGAATTATTTTTAACCATATTTATAATTCTTATTTTCTTCTAAATGAAACAAAAAAACAAATATATAATTATTTGGGCCAAATTGGGTCTTTGGGACAGAAAAATTAGGGCACACTTTATCTCCATCTGGTAAACTGTTTTGCTACTCTGCTCCTCTTTCTCTCTCCTTTCCACCGGAATTATTGTGATTTTTAAGGTAAATTCTCTCCTTTTTCAGTTTCGCGGCATAAAATTACTTCAAAAAATACTGAAATCAAAGTTTACATGGAAAAAATTGATTTATCTTTTTTTGTCATTCAGCTTCTTACTTAGTTCAAATGAATGATGAGAAGTGTAATTCCTAAGTTGTTTTGGCTGTAAAGTAATAGTTTTTTTTTTTGAATGAGTGGTTTTATCTTGTGGGTGTCCTTTCTTTTTTGAAATAATAATGGAGTGTTGATCGAATTTTGTTGAATTTTTATGAGCATTTTTCTGTTACGATGTCGAAGTTGTAAATGAATCATTTGTAAGCAAAGAATTTGTTTTGGCTGTAAAAGGATTTTTTTTTGTTGGTTGAGTGGTTTTATCATGTTGGATTTCTTTCATTTTTGACTGTTGGTAGAATTTTGTTGAATTCTCTGAGCATTTTTTTGTTACATTGTTGAAGTTGTAAATGAATTATTTGTAAGCAAAGAATTTGCAGATTGAATTTTTTTGTCATGTGGGTTTCTGTTTTTTCTTTCCTGAAAGAATGAATGATAAATGAATCATTTTTGGTCATTCAGTATCTTACTTGTTTCGAATGAATTTTGAAGAGTGTAATTCCGAAGTTGTTTGGCTGTAACGAAATAGTTATTTTTGTTGACTGAGTGGTGTTATCATGTGGGATTTCTTTCTTTTTTTGTTTTGTTTAAGGAAAGATGAATGAACTGTTGTAAAAGTTGGTTGGATTTTATTGAATTCTGTGAACATTTTATTACATTGTGGAAGTTGTAAATGACTCATTTTTAAGCAAGAATTTGCAGATTGGATTGTTTTCATGTGGGTTTCTGGGGGTGTATTACGCGGAGGTTAGTTAGAGTTTTTATTGAATTCTGTGAGCATTTTTATTATTATGTTGAAATTGTAATTATTTATAACATAGAATTTGTAGAGTGAATTGTTTAATCACGTGGGTTTGAGAAGAAGTAGACTGGATAAGTATTAGAGAGAGAGAGAGGTGATTAGATACGAGATGATGTAGTTTTAGCTTGGTTAGGACATGACCTTAGGAGGGTGTGGAGGACACAGTTAGGTTAGAAGGTTAGTAGGTACTAGGTAGAAGTGTGTGCTGTCCGTTCGTTTTAATAGTTGTAGTATTGTTCTTGTTGTTTCATGTCTTTCGATTTCTGGTACTATCTTTTGTTCCTTGTACTTCATTATGGTATTGTTGTTTTGTAGTGTCTGTTCTGTTACTATCATTGTTTTTGTTATTATTTGTTGTTTCTTGTACCTCCGTTACCGAGTGCTTTGGATTGTTTTCCTTGAGTTGAGGGTTTATTCGAAACAACCTCTCAACCTATGAAGTAGGTGTCAGGATTTGTGTACCTTCTACCCTCCCAAAACCCCACTTTGTGGAACTACACTGGTTATATTGTTGTTGTTTGAGGGTTTTTTCCTTCTTTTTTTGTCATAGAGAAGATGAATAGACTTTAACTGTCTATTTTAGTTGAAATCTCTCCAGATAGCGAGCATTATGTTAAAATGTTGAATAATGTACTCTAAGTATCACTCTGACACACTGGAGCAGAGATATGAGAAATGAAAAGGGAAACTGAAGAAGAAGAAAAAGAAGGGAAATAATCAAATTAAGAATTGAAAATGAGAAAAGTTGTCATGATAGAGACTTTACCCTTAATCTTCTGCAATGAATCAAGAGGTGCATAAAACTCGAACTGCTAAACCAAATGATGAGGGTGTAAGTGAAAGAAAATGGATGAAAGTAGACTAAAGTTTAAATCTGAAACTTTAATTTAAAAGCTAAATGAATCTGAAGTTCAGTCTGTAAGTCATGAACAACTCTGGTGCCACATGTAGTAAGAATTTGGTCACTGCCTTACACAAGCGAAGGGTTTGGATTCTGGATGGGTGTAGACTCTTTTATATCTTTAGAAATCTCAATATTTGCTATGAGAGAATGCATAATTAGGAGGAAAGTGTAGAATGCTGATCCTCAAATTGTGTTAAATGACCTTTGTCTTGTAAGCTGGTTTCTACCTTTCTTACATATGCAATATGATAATGACTACTTGATATGGACATTGAAAACCTAAAACAAATTACCAAAAACTTTTTTCTGCAATTTTCTCTTTGTTCCAGTTAGTTGGCACGGATGACTTCTCTAGATTTTTCAGTTTCCTGCTCTTTGGAATGCCATGTTCCTAGTTGCCACAACAGCAGCCATATGATAATCAAACTCTATTTCTTTGAAGGTTGATGATGTGTATTAGTTTTGGATTTGATTTGGGATTAATTGTTTATTGGAAACAGCTTCTATACCCCACAAAGATAGGGTAAGGTCTGTGTACATCCTACCCTCCCCAGATCCCACTTGTGGGATTACACTGGGTATATTTTTGTGGCGTTAAATGATTTCATATGAGAATTTTCTTCTAGTGTTCCATATTTGTAGCTGTCCAAGGAGTTCTGTGCTTCCCTGTATACTAAATGATGATCTTCATACAGTATGACAGAGAGCCAAGCCTGCTCATTGCAGTCTCTTTATTTGTTTTTATCGTGTTCTAAACACATATGTTCTATGCCCTCAACCTAACATATACGGCCTGAGTGGTCAACCTAATATATACAACCTAATATGATTATTTACTGTAGTGAGGTTTTAATTACCGAAGTTTTCCTCATTTTACCTTCTGATATATATTATTTTATCTTCTTTGAGGTTTTGTACTCTTAAACCTAATTTTACTCTCATTCTGTTACCTTTTTTTCCGGCAGGAGGTTGTAAGCAGATATGCCATCAGATACTACAAGAGAAAATGCATCTATAGCTAATTCCATTGAGACCGACTGGAAAAATGAAAGAGGGAATCTTGGCGGACCAGGTAACCCTGATGCGAAATCTCTTCATAATTCAATTATCTGTGTGGGTTTCATTTTGTTTTGTTATTTTTTTTTTTGAGTATTTGCTACTGTTAGGATTTTTTACAAGGTTTCCTTGAATGTGTCCGCATGACAAAGACAAGGATGTGGTCATTCACTCTGGGCAACAATTTAATAATGGTGCAAAAGTTGTATGAATCAAGTATCTTTTGGCTGGCTTTTCTATTCAACTGATGAGCAATGAGTATTCTTTAACGTGTTAGGGATGGCCAAACAATTCCAGTCTTTTCTACTTTGACGGGAGCTTCACTTGAGAATTAGAAAGAGCTTGCTGAATTTGATAGAAAGGAGGTCCACTAGTTAGTAATTAGTGATGCCATGAAGAGTTCTAGTTACTTGCATGGTTTCTTGAGGCTGTAAGGTGGCTTGATATTATTAGGTCTTTCCACTAAACCACGTAAAACTGATACTAAGAGCCTATATGATTGGGCTTATAGCTTTTGATTTTATAAGCCAAAATTCACAAGTTAGGAATTCTATATTATGGCTTTTGGCTCATTTTTGCCTATTTGGCTTAAAAAACTTAAAAACACTTTTTATTTTACCCAAACAGTACAAAAGTGCTTAATAACACTTGAAATAAGCCAATCCAAACAGGCTCTAAATCAATTCATAATTAAATTCTGCCTGTTGTTCATTTCTATGAACAGTCGTGGCTGTCTTCGAGATTGTGTAGAAGTTTCACACCCTCCATGAATTTTTATGCATAAAATGCAGAGATGATATAGATACACAACTTTTATTCCCGTCCAATGAATGTGACACTTCAAGTATCTTTTGGTTGGAAATGCTATGAAGTTCATGGAGCAATAATACTGCATAACTTCATCATTTCAACACAATTTGTTGGAGAAACAAAGGGTAAATCGAACGATTGTTGTACATAAAGTTTGGAATCTTTTGATAAAACTTTCAACCTGTTGTCTTATTGGATTTTAATATTGTTTGACAAATAGATTGGGAATGGCAATACGTAATCCATTCCCTCTTCTCTCTCTTTCTCTTATCTCTGTCTCCACTTTGGGAATAACAGGCTTATTGTGTTCTCAAAAAGTTCACTTATTTTATCTCAACTTCAGGGAATGACTCCATGAAGTTCTTTCAGTTTCCACTCCTTTTGGTGCATTCTATGTCATTATAGTAACTAGTAAGTGCTACATGAGTGTATATGTGTTAATTATAATACCTTACCTCGTGAATTGATTGTCCTCTATGTTCTTATTCATGATAAATACTGCAATCCAACTTCTTGCCAAATTTTGCTTATTGAATCTTAGATTCGTAATTATTACGTAGTAAATTCACAGAAATAGGCCGTATTCCCATTCATTTTTTTTCTAAAAATGTTTAGAGTTGTTGGAACTTGATGATTGATTTCTATGCACAAAATGTTCGAGTTAATTCCTATGCTTGCTATATTTTTTTGGTTGTGAATAATGCTTAGTTTTCTTTACTGCAAGTTTGTTACTATTTTCTGGGCTGTTTTATATGCAAATCCTTATTGATATCATGTAGCATCCTTGATGATCAGTGTTCAGGAACTAACTCTGTTTTGTCTAATTTCTTGTTTAATTCAACATCTCCTGACTATAACCTTTATGAAGTTTCCTGCTAGTGATCACAGAAATAAAATATAAAAAGAAAGATATGTTGTAGCTTCGTTGTCCTTGACATGAAAGTAGTGGTTAAATGATAAGTTAATGAATTACTATATACTGGTACATCAACATGATTCAATTTAAATATGAACTCTTTTCTCAGATAGTTCAAGCCTCAGAGTTAATGAGGATACCAATCGTTCTATAGCACAGGAGCTCACTTCATCTCTGCCAATTGGAATTTCAAGTGCAATTGAAAAGGGTAAACTCCATAGCATAAGATATTTTGTAATCAAGAGTTTGAACCATGAAAATATCCAATTATCAGTAAACAGAGGGATTTGGGCTACTCAAGCCATGAATGAGGCCATTTTGGATGAAGCATTTCATGTAAGTCATTTTTCCTTTTATATCCTCATGAGATTATAATATTATGAGCATCGATAATATATATATATCTTACAATATAACAAATGTTTGTGATTTTTTGCGGGCAGAATTCCAGCAAGGTTATACTAATATTCAGTGTCAACATGAGTGGGTATTTCCAAGGGTACGCCCAAATGATTTCTTCAGTCGGTTTGAGAAGAGACCAAGTTTGGAGTCAAGGAAATGGTGGTCGTAATCCTTGGGGTCGAAGCTTTGAAGTGAATTGGCTGCGATTGTATGATCTGCCTTTCCAAAGAACTCTTCACCTTAAGAATCCATGGAATCAATACAAACCAGTCAAAATTAGTAGAGATTGTCAGGCATGGGTTAATATTCTTGTCTTAGTACTATTCACTTATTTTTTCAATGTACACTTGTTAGTAAAGAGGTTTTTATGACCCTGGTACATGTATTGCTGTCAGGAGTTACCTCCAGATATTGGTGAAGCTTTATGTGAGCTTCTTGATGGACAGGATGCTTTGGATGTTGATTTGAAAATGTATAGCCCTTTCCTGGAAAACTTAAATAGTGTGTTACCATTCCATTATTTGGAAACATACAGCCTTTTCTCAAAATTGAATTAGTGCTAGAGTTGTGGAACAATTGGTCCAAATGGTTTCTCTTTATAATTGTTATTGGCTCATCCAGGGATATCTTTGCAAGGAATGATGTCTCTTCTAAAAGGCCATATGTAGAGTCTTCACTGCATCTTGGAGATCAAGACTGTAATGCATCTCTGATACCTAATGGGACCATGTTTTATCCCTCTTTACTCTACCAACATCAAATTGATGCTAGTAGACTTCACGTAGCACCTCAGAGAATAAATGGTGTATTTTCTGCTGAGGAGTCAGCCATTGCATCAGGGGAATCAAAGTCGAGACAGTCGAGGCATTCAAAGAGGAATAGAAGCCTTGCTAATCTTCATGTAGACACTGAAATGGGTCCTCAAATTAACATGTGGGGCTTGCCGGCAGAGAGGAGCCCACTTGCTAGTAATTTTACTGAAGATGACATTCTTGAAATGGTTTGTGTTTCCTGTCTTACCATTATTTATGTAGAGGTTCCCGTCTTACCCTTAATTTTTAATTATTGATGAACATAGGTCAAAAGGATTGTTCTTGTATTTGTCAAGAAGTTGAAATACTCTTTTGTACTCTCTCAAAGTTTGCTAATGATTTCAGTTTTCAGCCAACAAAGCTTATTTCTCTTGTTTCTGACTATTTGATATCTAGCATCCTCCTTTTCTTTGAATGCATATAAATCTGTACTTTGTGTGCATTTTATACAAAAATGGTTATCTACTGTTGAAGGCATATGCCAGAAATTCCCCAATTCAGTAATTTTTAACTTACATGGCCTCCACTAGATTTCTTGATACTGGACCGTATGTCATCTGATTCTTTCTGTAGTTTCTTTCAAATCTTCTGTTTGCATGATAAGACTTCATGGGTGTGAACTTACAATTCCTTAAGCAAATGCACAACTGTTGAACCTTGATACCATAAACTGTATTAGTTTATTATAATTAAGTATTACGGTGTTTGCTTAAATCAAACTTCGTATCAAAATGGTTTATAAGATTTTAGTTTAATTCCCAACTTTACATGAATCCTGGTTGTCTTAGAAGTCAATGTAAGTCCTTTTTCGTTATGTAATAATTCTTGCAGGTATAGAGAACAGACTGTGAACTTGTATATGTATATATATACACCCATATAGTTTGCAATTGTAGAGTGGAAAGTTGTCAGGTTATTCACATTTAAGGGTGTTTGACCTAGTGGTCAATGAACTGGGCTGATAACTATGATGTCTCAAGTTCTAAACCCAACAGAGGCAATAACTAGCTGATTTTCTACCTCAACAGAGTTACCCTGTACGGCTGTACCTATGCCGCCGGTGGAGTCCACAGGTACCTAGTGGAATTAGCCAAGGTGTACACGAGCGGGCCGGAAACCACCAGTTATAAGAAGTGATTAGGTCATACCTATTTTATTGGTGAAGTTTCTCCCTACCCCCCATTAAGTAACACACACACCAGCAACTTCTCTCTTCCTCCCTCTCTTGCATGGCGGCTATAATTTAAGGCCTTCTGACTCATATTGTCTCTTAGACTGCTGCAATATTGATAGTTTCAAGACACTATAGTTCTTATGTTTTTAATACATCATATTTATTCACCTGGCTCCTAGCTATGAACTTAGCAGGTTGCAAATTCTCTGTCCTTGCTGAATTTAGTTTGAAGAATGTTTTTAAACAAGTGTAATACTTCATGAACCACATGTTGTAGCTGTTAGATCCACCATTAAATCATGTTGCCATAATTAAGATATTACTTTAAACTTGTTGTTCATACTCCTTTCTCTTGTTGCAGACATATGAAGAGTATCTTGAAGCTTATAGCAGAGGCAGCAAAAGATCGCCCCACCCTGTTAGTACTCTTTGACATTTTTCTTGTTATATATTCCTGTATTATCAAATAAACACATGAACTATGCTCTGTTGGGTTGGATTTTGAACTGTACAGAGTTCACCTCTATCCTTTTAGTTAATCTCTGTTCTGGAAAACGTATTCTCATATCCTTTCTTTTCGGAGAAAAGCTTGTAGCATTTAGCATTTCCTTATTGTGCTATAAGCAAGAGATGGTTAGCTCAATTGAGGAACTTGTGTCTTAAGTCACAAGTTTGAACTAAGTCTATTAATTTTAAGTAGAGATGGATGGAGGGTTGGGTCCATCATCTCCGGGTTCTGAAAGTCACGGATGCCCAAATCGTTGGCTCCAGATGAACTTCTTGTTCATAAAAAACATGGGGCGACTCCCATCCCTCTTTTTTCTCCATGCTATCTAGTGGTTGATGATCTGAATGTGGTTGGTTCTCTGGGTGAAATATTGTGATAAATTCATGTGCTATAGTTAGGGTCCTCGAAATTTCAGTCTCTGTTCTGCTCTTTTTAGCATGAGATTTGAGTCTTGCGTGTCTACCATTTCACCACCGAGGCATCTTGAAAGTGAATCATATTCCATGAATATGATATCTATCTAGTTTTGTAGATGACATTTCCTTTTTTTTTCACTAGCATGATGAAGTGGTTCATTAACGTATTTAAACTCAGTTTTTGAAAGTGCCCCAGTTCGATATATGCCTCTGCGGAGTGTTTCTTAATGTGGATATCCATGACTTGCGCACAGATTTTTAAAGAAGAATCTTTTGCTAGAAAGGATTCTGAACAAAACATCAGGTTTCCATTGTGCAACAACTTACCTCTCTTTATCTAGGTTTCAGGACCATCACGGAGTACACAGAGGTCATTAGCCAGTGAAGACAACTGTGATGATTCGTAAGTCTTCTTACTTCTCATTTCTGACACACCTGGGATGGAATGAACCAACTATGTGACCTATATCTATTATCTTTGCAGGCAATCAGGTTGCAGTTCGAAGAAAAGGAGAAGTCACTAAATCTCCCCATTGGTTGCATTGGTTTTCTTGGAGAGCAGGCTGATATGGTTGATAATTGTGTTGTCGCAGTTGTCGCGAAGTGGTGGCTCTTGCGAAATTGTTCCTTTATTTTTGTAAAACTTAAAACTTAGGAGCATATATTGCTGTAATGTTGTAGTATATCTGTACTGTATTATATGACCCTCTTGTCACCCTTCTCCCCTTCCTGTTTTCGAATGGAAAATTTTATACTGTCAATGGACAACTTGTACAGGAAATCAGCAAGTCTCCCTATACTCATATATTCATTCTTGATAATGTCAAGTACTGTATAGAAATGGATAATATCTTCTTGATTATTGGGATGGAGAGGAGTTATTCTATTTTTTTTTCTTTCCCCTGTGGGGGTACTTGTTATGCTTCAAGACTATTTTAATTGTCTATGATATATGTATGTTTCAGGTTCAAGTTCTAGGTATGAAAAATTCCTTGGTAAGGAGGGATTTCCCTTTGGAATGGGGCCCTTTAAAGGTGTGTTTCTTTAAAAGTTGAGACTTAATGTCGATATCGAACACCAGATGAAAAATAAAAAGAAGTATGTATATTTGTTGGAAGAATAATCTCTGTGGGTTTGGTAGCACTATAAATTGTTTTTGTAGTTGCGATTCATCTTAAAGACAGAGCGCGATGGATATCAAAATTGTTAGATAGGTTGTAATATATAAATACGGAAATACATATATTTCTCCATAAATTTGTGAAGAAAAGTCAGTTACAAGCTCAAATTGTTGTAGCAATTTATTACACATCTAATCTTGCTCAAAGTGATAGAAATACCTCTTCTGTAGATAATCTAAATTTTGTGGAAAAAAAAATATTGTACACGTGTTTTCATACAATAAATAATAATATTTCAATTTTTAAAAATCTTTATCTCTTTGATATTTTCTTGAACTTTTGCAAAAAAAGTAAAAAATTGGACATCTTTCTCTCACCATACATTTCTATTTTTAAATCTATTTCTTCTTCTTCTCCATTGTTCATATGAAGGAAAAGGTAAGAATCTGAAGATAATAGGAGTCAACAAATCGATTATGAAGTAGATAGATGTTGGCGGCGGCGACCGGCGATGGACAACACCTTTGTTGCCAATGGAACAAATTAAATTTTCAAATGTGAAATTCTTTAAAAATCTTGATAACTATGTATGTAAATCAAGCATTTCATTATTTTATTCTATGTATGTAATGATCTAATCAAATATGATATTGATGATTTGTGGCATAAAAGTAAAAGTTGTGATATTTGTAGGTAGTGCTCCGACGAGAATAGAGAAGACAAAGATGGAGAAATCATTTTCTTCGATGAACCTTAAATAAATTTAGGCAATATAATCATGAATTTTATGCATTAATGCTATAGAATTTTCAATAGGAATCATTATCTTTGTCATGATTATTTTTCGATAATCTTCTCTGGTGAATCCTTCGGCGAATTTGAACGGGAAAATCATAAATTTTAAGTTGAAAATTATTAACTTTTCTATGGAAGTCATCATCTTCTCCACTCCATTTCTATTAGAGTTCCTCTTTGAGGGTAACTTTCACACATAGCTACTCAAAAATAGCCTAATTACTCTCCACAACTATAGTTTTAATAATTACAATTCGTAGTTGCATGTTATAGAGAGGAGAGAGGTGAGTGAGACTGAGAGAGAGAGGACAGAGACGAGCGAGAGAGGGCAAAGAGTGGGAGAGAGGTGAATTGTATATGTATATTAGTTAGATAATTATATATTATACATATTTATTTGTACATATGGCAAGAGGGACTGGGAGAGGAAGAAAATAGGCGAGCGAGATTGGGAGAGGGAGGAGAGAGGTGAGTGAGAGAGGGCAGAGAGTGGGAGAGAGGTAAATTGTGTGTGTGTGTATATATATATATATATATGTTAGATAATTGTATTTTATACATATGCACTTGTATATATGACAAGCGAGATTGGGAGAGAGAGGAAGAGGCGAGCGAGATTGGGGGAAGGAGGAGAGAGGCGAGCGAGCGAGAGAAAAAAGTGGGAGAAAGGTGAATTATGTATGTATATCGGTTAAATAATTGTATATTATATATATGTATATATTTGTTTATTTTGGCGAATAATACATATACAAACGTGGCTAATTATGCAAATTCGAAATCAGCCTACGTAATTAATGTATAATATTAGTCGCGAGTGGTAATTATAGCAAACTATACTATGATAAATAATTAAGTAGCATAAGCTTGCTTAACCGCGTAATTTTCTCAACAATTAATGGTGACAAATGTGATTTCTTAAGAAGAAGAACTCAAAATAAAGATAAATGTAAATGCTGTAAAGAAATTGGAGTCACCAATAAAAAGATTAAAAAAGAAAGAAAACTGAAATAATTAATACTTAAAATTATAATATATAATTATATAATGCCTAATAAAATAGCGCCATGTGTTCAAATTTGTCATTTTAACAATTATTTTTCTTTTCACTTAAGGAAAGTGAAGACACTTTCTTTGTCATGTCATGTTCTAGGGGGTATTACTATCACTTTGAACAAGATTAGGTGGGTAATAGGTCGCCATGACAGTTAAAACGTGTAACTGACTTTTCGATACAAATTCATAGAGGAATTTATGTCTTTTCCTTGTATAAATACACATTTGTTAGTGATAGAGCATGGAAATTTTGAAAAGTCGTTTTATAATTATAAAAACTCTTGAAGTAGTATAAAAAATATTCAGATATAAACATGAGTTTTTTTATATTTTGAAGGAAATTTATTGTATTTTTTCTAATTTGTATATGAAAAATATCTCTTTAAGATTGTCTTGAAAGTTATGTGATGATATGAAATACCTTATTGTGATAAATCATACCGATATTTTTCAAAAGTTAATTCTTTCATGCTTCAAAAAACCATTTCTTCTTTAGTTATATTATATTTTTTTATTCTTTAATGCATGTACAATGACTCAAGAGGTGAGTCATTGTGGTTTGGTGATTAATGAAGTTGGAATGACAAACATACGAAATTGTTATATACGTTACTCTTAATAGAAGTAAAACAATTTTAGTGGTTTTTAGTTTGTTTGAATTTTTATTACAACCTATTGAGAAAAACTTGTAAGGATGAGAAGATTAGGTTATATAGTAAGAATAAAGTTTTTTCTCTTTTTTTGTTCATCTGAGTCTAAATTGCCCAAAGACAAAACTTATCTTGAGTTGAGTCTATAAGCTCCTCACCCCACCCTACTCACTCCACCACTAAAAAATATGAAACTCATCGAGAGTGGAGCTTGTCAAGAATGAATAATTATTTTATTCAAATATGTTAAAGCATTAAAAACGTATTTCATTTTAAGTAGAGCCACGAAGCTTCAATGATTCAACGTGGATAAATTTTTTCATCGAGTATTTAAAGCCGCTAGATATGAAATTACTTGAGTGTGAAGCTTCGTCCTTACCATCACAAATAATATTTTTGTAGAATATTTAAAATTCAAACAATAAATTCATCAAAAGTGATTCAAAATGAATAGTAACTTTAGTTGCGTACTAGGAATGCAATTTAGTGGTTTAGGGCCTCTTTGGCTCAGCTTTTAAGCTGGTCAAACTGACTTAAAAGCTGGTTTTTGACTTATTTGACTGTTTGACAATACTCAAAATAGCTTATTTTAAGCTAAAAACAACTTATTTTAAGCCAAAAGTTAAAAGTTGGGGTAGGGGTGCTTTTTTTTTTTTAGCTTATAAGCTGTTTTAAGTTGACCGTACTTTTACCTTTTGCCCTTAATATTTTTATATAATCCCCAAATTACCCATCCTTACCCTCACATTTTCTTCCATTTTTCCATTTTTCCTTCTCACGCTTGACACATATAACTTAAATAAAAATTTATATTCCTTTTATAAATAATTTGTGATAATAAAAAAATATGTGAATGATAGACAATTATTATTACCTATGGATGAAACTAAAATAAATCTTAAATCATTCTTTGATCTATTCAAATTAAATATCTTTAAAATCTATAATAAGTTTATATCCCTCTTATAAATAATTTGTGATGAGAAAGAAATTGTGAATGATAGCAAAATATAATTATTTATGGCTGTAAAGTATAAATTAATTAACTTTTATTATGTTAACAGCTTTTAAGGGTATTTTCAGACATTTTGATTCAAAAAGCTATTTATCAGCACTTATTTGCCAAACACATCAACAACTTTTTTTTTTAACTTCAGCACTTTTATCCAAACACATAACTGCTTATTTTAAAAATAAGTTTCAGCACTTTCAAAGGTACTTTTTTAAAGCTGCTATTATTAAGCCCATCCAAACGGGCCCTTAAGGTGAATCACAATTTGAATAGAGTCTTCCTTACCCCAAGGATGGAACTAACTAAGACAGATAGTTCAAAAATGATAAAAAAATTATAAACGACGTGAATAATGATTCTAATAAATTATTTTAATTAGTCGAATAAGTGAATATCAAAAAAGAAAAAAAGAAAATTTATTACATAATTTAACTAAAAAACAAACAAAAATCCTATTTTTTTAAATCAAAATATTTAATATAGTGATTATAATATACCCTAATGATCCGACCCGAAATCGCATTGGCACCATTTGGCCATTTTTAGTTCTTTCCCCAACACATTTAGTTTCATAATCAATTTTCCCTCTTTTCCAATTAGCATAGGGTTTACTATTTCTACAAATTCATTGCCAAAATCCATATATGCATCGAAAATTAACAATGGAGAATGGTGATGGAACAAATTGGAAAAGGATAAGGGCTGAAGATGTAATATGTGAGCTCAAGGACGATGGTGATTTCGATAAACATCGCCTCAAAATTGTCAGTATTTGCTTATTCCTCTTTGGTTTGTTGTTTAGGGTTCTTCATTGGGCTTAAACTGTTAAAGAGTATTTTTTTTTATCTTCGGTTTCTGTATTGTTTTATCTGTTTTTACATCAATTTACGCTAAATCCTGAGTTGGGTTTTGTTCTTTTTACTCAATCAAAATTGTATGTGATTGGTATTGGAATTTCGGCATACACTGGGAGTGATGTTAGAGTAGAAGGATCCTTAGAGTACAAGGTTAATAGGTAGTTAGAGTGTGTTTTTGTAAAAGGGTTTTTATTATTATAATTACTCCAATGTATGTGTATCTTATTCCTGGATTTTAGTTTTACTTCTTGTTCTCTTGGTTTCAGTTATTGTACTGCTAGTTGTTGATAAAGCTCTTTGATTTTTTTTTTTTTTGAAATGGCTTATATGATGTTGCTTTGGTATGTTTGATATGCTTTACTTGTGCTGAAGGTCTTTCGGAAACAACCTCTCTACCTTCGTATGGTAGGGCTAAGGTCTGCATACACATCACCCTCCCAGTCTCCACTTGTGAGATTACAATCGGTATGTTGTTGTACTCCAGGTGTGAGGCGAGGCCTGTAGTTTTTGTGGGCTGGGGCCTTCTATAGAGAAAAAAAGGTGAGGCAAGGGGTGTAGTCTCTCTAGGACGGGTGCTTACTATTGAGGAAAAAGGGTATGTATAGGCAGGCTCGAATTAGATATTACTTTACAGCAGAATGGGAAGACTGTAATAACTGATACGTGGCATGTAGTTTTTCTGGTGTGGGTGCAGTATTCAGAAAAAAAAAGGGTGTGTTGAATGAGATGGCAGATTTAGTCATAATCTGCTCCACCATTGAGCTGGCAGATTTGATTATAATCTGATCCACAAATAAAGCTGGCAGATTGTGTAAATATAGGATTAGAATATAATATTCTAGGAAAATAGTTTAGATGAAATTCCTTGATTCAAGGATTTCCTAAGAATTAGGGATTGATTAGTTTAACTGGTCTTTACTTGTTCTCCTATAAATACTGTACAAATACTATGAATAAATTTATACTTTTGCAATATCTAAACTTTCAGGGTACAAAGATAGGCTTAAGCTAAGATTCCACTTGCGAGCATAGTGGGCAGACTGTGGTATAAGGTATATAGTTTTGCCTCCTTAGAGAAAAAAAGAGGTGCTGGCAGACTGTGATAGACTTATGAGGCATGCATTTCTGGGGCAGGTGCCTCCTGTTTAGGTGAAAAGAGGTGCAGGGGTAGGCTTGAGCTAAGATTCGACTTGTGAACATAATGGGCAGACTATGATACTGACTAATGGAACAGAGATCAGGGTGATGCAGTAGTTGATGGATAAAAATGTACTTTAAGAATTCTTGCATTGTCAATTCAACCTAATTCTTATTAACTGGCTGCACCAGGTCGCTAACCCTTCTTGCAGTGTACAAATCTATGCTTATACTAGATTGCTATTTGTCGTTTCTTTTTAAATAGCTTTATAATCATATTGTCAGTGTAGAATATTAAACCTTTAGGCCATAATTGTGTAGCACATGTCCTACATATGTGGTTTTGCTTGTTTCAGCAAAAACTTGGAGACTTAACATTGTTAAAAAACAAAAATCTGCTTCTCCTTAATTTGAAATCATAGAAAGTACAAACAAGGGGCATTAAGGACTTTACAGGATGCAAAAAGAACTTACTGGCAGGATTCTAGTGGCATGTTAAACTTGAACAGGCCTTTACTTGAAAGCTTGAGTTCTGTTGCATCTACTATAGAATTATGTTAAACAGAACTAATTGTACAAAATGTCAATCAGCAAGCATTCCATAACTGTGGTTCTGACGTCTTCTCTTTTACCAATAGAATACCTTGATTATTGATCTACTGGGTTGCTAGTTAAGCTAGACCAATAAAGCTTACCACTCAGCTTGTAGTAGGGCTGGGTTTCAGTTCAGTATGAGTTGGTGCAAAGTAATTTCAGATTGATATTGATTGAAGGTACAGTTCTCGCAAGTTTAGGGTGAATTTGCTTAGAGTAAGAATCTTTTAGTAGTTCTTTTCCGTCCCTACAAAAAGTTCTGGTAACAGCTGGTTATAGTTGTAGTTCTGTCTCGGCTCTGTCTACCCTTGTGCGGTCTGGACTTCACTTTTTTGATATTCAGGTATGAGTAATTCAGCTTTGCTCGGCATATTCACTTTTTTGTTACATATAATTATCTTTTAAGTGTATTGATAGAATAAATGCTCTTTGATTATGTAAATTTGCTCGGCATATTCTGTTGATTATCAGTTTGTTAAGCTCTTTGTTGTGTCATTTCCACTAGCAACTAGTTTTAGGTTCTGATTTAGGTATCATGCCAAGTATGTGTGAAACAATTAAATTTTAGTTTCACCATCAATAGAAGAATTTTTCTTTTAATTGATCGTGATTCTTCATAAATTTTATAGTTCAGCTTTTTTGCTAAGCTTTCTTATCAACTAGTTGCACATATTTTTTTTTTCTTTAAAAAATACGCGCATGCATAAGAAACAGTTGTTTGTTCTTATTGGTATGATCAATCTTGTCTCCGCACGGAAGTTTCTTTGTGTTAGAGACTAATAGTTCGTATCTAATACTATATTATCTTACACATGTTCCTTACATGTTATTACAATCTTCTTTTTAAAGAAATGTCCTAAAGCGATGTTCATTTTCTAAAGACTTGTAACCAAGCTCCTTTTTATTTAGTTTGAAGAGCTTTAAAAGTGAATTTTCTTTCTTCAGTTGTCGAAAGTCTCTTTAGCAATCTAAGGATATTAATTCTATCGCATCCGAGTCCAACGCAAAATTCTTGCTTCTACCTTCTCATCAAAAGAGGTGCTATGGTGTTTAGCAAATCGACAAGATTCTCAATCCAATGAAGAAATATTTTGAAACTCAGGACAAAGCTTCTTCAACAAAGGTAGTGAAGGATGTCCCAATCGTCAATGTGCTAAAAATGGAGAAATAACACCTGAGCATGCAACAAACCGAGGCTCCCAATCAAGCAACAGAGAGGAAATTTGAACCAGCAGCATCAAAGATCAGACAGTTGTCTGGCTCAAAACAGACCAAACAGCAGCAGAGAAAGGAATTCAAACTAAAGTATCACCAAAAGAAAGATTGCAGAACCTTGATCGTGATGTTAAATCTTCATAATGTAGTCCAATGATAAGAAAACCACCATAAATCAACTGGGAATCTTAAGGTAACGTCAAATCAGTAAGACAGACCACCAGTGGTGAAGTCACATGAACCAGAAATATGGCAGCGGCTAGTTCCGGCAACCACCAGTGGTGAGGCGCGAGAGCAAGGAATTGGAGAGAATAACTTGTATCTTATTCAATAGGTAAACATGTATAAATACAATAATATTAGAAGCTAACTAAGGAAAGAAATAAAGAGGAAATCCTAACGATATGCTATCTATCTATATCTTTGTAGAATATCTAGAAAGATATCTGTATAACACCAAGTGAGATCAATTACAGTACCAAGGGAAAGAAACCTACTTCACCCTTCTTAATAACTATCAACAACCTATAGTAATCAAAATTATTCCACTGCTCGGCTACCTACCACTCCAAACTAGCATGTATCTATGTACTCCATCAACTTTCTATTCCAACTCTTGTACAAAGTCCCAGTTTTATGTGATGAAGAAGTGCTTCCATTGGTCTCTTAATTTGTTGAAAAATCCTCTTGTTTCATTCAGTTGTTGTATAGAACCGCAACAAAACTGACCTTCAAGATGATACCTCTTTCTTGTTTACTCTTTGCCTTCTTATCCACCCATTTCTGTTCATCTTCCCATTGAAGTATGCCTCTATGCCATTTATTCCATGCTAGTATTGATGTCCATAATGCTTTGGTATAGGGGCATTTAAAAAATAAATGATCTGTACTTTCAGGTTCATCATTACATAGGACACATATTGCTGCCACTGGAATACCCCATTTCAATAGTAGGTCTTTGGTTTGTAGCCATAGTATAGTATAAATATATGTTTTGCTTCAGCACAACTATGACATACCAAGTTCTTCCATTTCACATTAGGACCCTCACCTCTTAGCTGGTGTATACGCTTTTGAGATCAGAAATTTTCCTTTGTGGATCAGCTTTTCAGTGACTCCCTAAGTCTGCCAGAATTTCCTCATATGCAATATCTTTTGCAACATCCATGATGCTTGTGTTGGAACTTTCATAGTCTCAATAAGGAATTAGTTTCCCTGTGAATTTTCTTTCTTCAACTGTCAAAAGTCTCTTAAGCAATTTATTAATATTAGTTTCATAGAATAGCCTTCATCAAAAAAAAGTTTCATAGCTGTCCAACTTAAGGCAATGTTCTTGCCTCTGGCTTCTCATTTGACTTTAAAACTAATCATTCATTAAGGTATGGAGATTTAATGTTGGATCTCTCAAGTCTTAAATAACTATAGCAAGGTGATATTGATCCATTTTAATCATGATTAATTACAACTGCTAAACCCTTAAACATCCAAGACTATGTCAGAGTGATACTTAAGAGTACATTCTTCGACATTTTAGAATAATGCTCACTATTTTGAGAGTCTTCAACTAAAATAGACAAGTAAAGTTATTCATCTTTCTCTATGAAAAAATGGAAAAAAAAAATCTCAACCAACAACAATATAACCACTAGAGTTCGGAGAGGGTAGAAGGTACGCAAACCTTAACTCTACCTCATAGGTAGAGAGGTTGTTTCAAATAAACCTCAACAGTCCAAAGCAATCCCAAAAAGAATTTATGGAAGTTCAAGAAACAACAACTAATAACAAAAACAATAGATAGTAAAGGAACAAAAACTACAAAAAAAACAATACCATAATCGAGGTGAGGTATAAGGAATCAGAGAGTAGTTGAACGACATGACACTACAAGAGCAATAGTACAACTAATACAATTGGAATAACACACTTCTACCATCTAACCTTCTACCACAATTGTGTCCTTTGCACCCTCCTATCTAAGATCATGTTCTTAGCACGCTAAAACTACGTCTTTCCTATCTATTCAACACTCTCTCTCTAATACTAATCGCGTCTACCTCTAACTCTCCTCAAACCCACATGATAAAACAATTCAGTCTAGAAATCTATGATTATAAATAATTCATTTACAACTTCAACATAATAATAATAAAATACTCACAGAATGCAATTAAAACTCAAACTAACCGGGTTCATTCCCAAGAAACCCACATAATAAGACAATCCAATTCGCAAATTCTTTGCTTAAAAATGATTCATTGACAACTTCCACATTATAATAAAATGCTCACATATTCAACAAAATTCGACTACAAAAAAAGAAGAGTAAACCCCCCTTGATAAAACCACTCGGTCAACAAAAATAATAGTTTATTTACAGCCAAAACAACTACGGAATTACACTCTTCAACATTCATTTTGAATGAGTAAGAAATTGAATGAACAAAAAGAGTACTTATATTTCCATGTAAACTTTACATTGGTTTCAGTGATAATTGAAGTAACTCTATGCCGCAAAACTGAAAATGGAAAGGAGAATTTACCTTAAAAATTACGGAGATAACTCCATTTGGAACGAGAGAGAGCGGAATAGCAAATATATTTTCCATATTATGGAAAATATATCTGCTATTCCGCTCTCTCTTGTTCCCACCGAGGTTTTTTCTGTGATTTTAAAGGTAAATTCTCTCCATTTTCAGTTTCGCATAATAAAATTACTTCTAAAAACGCTTAAACTAATGTTTACATGGAAAAAATTGATTAACCTTTTGGTGATTCAGTTTCTTACTTGCTCGGGAGGAATGTCGAAGAGTGTAATTTCGAAGTTGTTTTGGTTGTTTTATTTTTGTTGATTGAGTGGTTTTATCATGTGGGATTTCCTTTTATTTTTCTATAAATAAAGATGAATTAACTGTTGTAAAAGTTCGTTGGATTTTATTGAATTCTGTGAGCATTTTTTTATAATGTGGTAGTTATAAATGAATCTTTTTATGCAAAGGATTTGCATATTGGATTGTTTTATCATGCGGGTTTTTAGGGGGTGAATGACCCGGAGGCCAGTTGGAGTTCTTATTGAATTCTGTGAGCATTTTATTATTATGTTGAAATTGTAAATGAATTATTTATAACATAGAATTTGTAGATTGAATTGTTTAATCATGTGGGTTTAGGAGAGGTAGAGGTAGACTGGATAAGTATTAGAGAGAGGTGATTTGATAGGAGATGACATAGTTTTAGCTTGCTGAGGACATGACCTTAGGCGGAAGGGTGTGGAGGACACTATTGGGGTAGAAGTTTAGTAGCTACTAAGTAGAAGTGTGTGTTGTCCATTCGTATTAGTAGTTGTGTTCTTCTAGTTTCATGTCCTTCGATTTCCGGTACTATATTTTGTTCCTTATACTCCCATTGTGGTATTGTTGTTTTGTAGTGTCTTTTCTCTTACTATCATTGTTTTTGTTATTATTTTTGTTTCTTAGACTTTCGGTACTTCTTTTTGAAGTGTTTCAGACTGTTTTTCTTGAGTCGAAGGTTTATTCGAAATAACTACCTATGAAGTAGGTGTAAGGATTTGTGTACCATCTATCCTCCCCAAACCCTAGGGGTGGCAAAATTCGGACCGATCAATAAATCAAATCGGAAAAAGTGTTATTGGCTTATTGTAACCGAGTTATTGGGTTAACGGTTATTTAATGGTTTTACAAAAAAATTTATTAGGTTATCGACTCGTTATTGGTTTTCAATATTGGGTTATTGGGTTAACTAATAACCCATTAAGAATTTAATAATAATTTTATATATATTTATATATATATATATATATATATATATATATATATATATATATATATGAAACAAAAAATATTACTCCCTCCGTTTCAAATAGAATGACCTCCTTTCCTTTTTAGTCTGTTTCAAAAAGAATGACCTTTTTCGTTTTTTGGTAAAATTTTGATTTCAGTTTTCGACGTGGCATGTTTAAGCCACAAGATCAAAGGGCAATTTCGTACATTTGACCTAACTTTAATTTAGGATTCAAATGTCTTTTTTATATTCTCAAATTTCGTGCCAAGTCAAACCAGGTCATTCTTTGTGAAACGGAGGGAGTAATATAATTAGTAGTATATTAGACCAAAAATATAAAAATCCTACGCAATAAATAATAATTAACATTACTTATTGCTTAACACTTAAGGATTTGCGAGTTACTTTCAGAAGTTCTCTTCATTTTACCTTCTGATATTTATTTTTTTATCTTCTTTGAGGTTTTGTACTCTTAAACCTAATCGTACTGTCATTCTGTTCCCTTTCTTTCTGCAGGAGGTTGTAAGCAGATATGCCGTCAGATACTGCAAGAGAAAATGCATCTATAGCTTATTCTGTAGTGACCGATTGCACAAATGAAAGAAGGAATTCCGACGGACCAGGTAACGCTGATGCGAAATCTTTTCATAATTCAGTAATCTGTTTTGGTTTTGCTTTGTTTTGTGTTTTTTTATTGTTTGAGTAGTTTCTACTGTTGAGATTTGTAACAAGGTTTCCTTGAATGTGTCCGCATGACAGAGACACGGATCTGGTTATTTACACTGGCCCACAATTTAATAGTGGTGCAAAAGTTGTATGCGTTAAGTATCTTTTAGCTGGCTTTTCTATTCAACTGATGAGCAATTAGTATTCTTTAACGTGTTAGTGATGGCCAAACAATTCCAGTCTTTTCTACTTTGACTGGAACTTCACTTGAGAATTAGAAAGAGCTTGCTGAATTTGATAGAAAAGGAGGTCGACTAGTTAGTAATTAGTAATGCCATGAAGAGTTCTAGTTACTTGCTTGGTTTCTTGAGGCTGTAAGGTGGCTTGTATAAGGTCTTCCCACTAAACCAAAACTGAAACTAAGAACCTGATTGATTGGGCTTATTCCCTTTAGATTTATAAATTTTTTTTTGCCTATTTGTCTTAAGAAACTTAAAAAACACTTTTATTTTACCCAAACACTTCAGAAGTGCTTAATAACACTTGAAATAAGCCAATCTGAACAGGCTCTAAATCTTTTCCTAATCCAATTCTGCGTGTTGTTCATTTGTATGAGCAGTCATGGCTGTCTTTTGAGATTGTGTAGAAGTTTCACACCCTCCATGAATTTGTATGCATAAAATGCGGAGATGGTTTAAATGCACAACTTCTATTCCCGTCTAATGAATGTGATACTTCAAGTATCTTTTGTTTGGAAATGCTATGAAGTTCATGGAGCAATAATACTGCATAACTTCATCATTTCAACACAATTTGTTGGAGAAACAAAGGGTAAATCGAACAATAAATGTTACTTATTGATGAGAATAAACGCTATGGTTTTCTCCTTTTTTTTTGTGTGTGTTAAAACTCTGTTGTCAGCATCCTGTTCTAACATTCCATCAAGATTTTGGCCCTCGTCTCTAATTAGCCTTATAGTTTTTTATTCCACATAATGTCCCTCTTGAGATGCCTTAGTGTCTGACTGTCTTCATAAGGACATAATCTGGACTTCCAGTTACTTGATAATGTTGCTCCATTAATAAAATTACCTTACTTTATAAATAAATTAGTGACGGTACAAGGAGCTTCAGTTACTCGCATAGCTTATTGAGTATGTTCAATCTGGAATACTTCACTTCTTAAGAATTGCAATCCAATTTCATGCCTTCATAGTGAACCTGTGGTGTACATACAGTTTGAGATCTTTTGATAAAACCTTCAACCTGTTGTCTAATTGGATTTTAATCATGTTTGACAAGTAGCTTGGCAATGACAATACGTAATCTACCCCCCCCCCTCTCTCTCTCTCTCCTCCCACTGGGAATAACAGGCTTATTGTGTTCTCAAAAAGTTCACTTTTTTTATCTCAACTTCAGGGAGTGACTCCATGAAGTTCTTTCAGTTTCCACTCCTTTTGGTGCATTCTATGTCATTATAGTAACTAGTAACTGCTACATGAGTGTATATGTGTTAATGATAACACATTACCTCGTGAATTGATAGTCCTCTATGTTCTTATTCATGAAAGGTATCCCCGATTACACCGAAGACATAACAATAAAATGCAGTTTAACTTGACTTGCGTAATTATTTCGTAGTAAATTCGCAGAAGTAGGCTGTCTGCTCATTCATTTTTTTTTTTGGTTAAAGTAATTAAATGATATTAGAAAGCATCAAGAAGATGCGAAGTTACAAAAGCACCTTGTGCAAAAAAGCTGCTCCAAACAGAAAATATGGGCTAGCTTGGCAAAAACTTGTGAAACAGTCAATAGGGAACCCTGCTACTCTACTGTACTAGAGATAGGGAACTAACAAAATCCGAAAGGTTATCCACACTGTTTACATTGGCATTAAAGTGCCAGCTAAATAAACTAACTAGACATTGGGCTTTAAGAGTGCATAAAGAGGTTGATATTCCATTAAAGCATCTGTTGTTTCTCTCTTTCCATATGCTCCAAAAAATGGCTGCTGGGATCATTCTCTAGATCTTTCTGATGGATTTGTCAACTTTACAATATCCAGCTGGCATAAGCATCCTTCATGTTGTAGGGCATTACCCATTGTAGGCCAATCATAGAGTAGAAATAATACCATAAGCTAATTGTTGCAGGGCAGTGCAAAAAAAGGTGATTAACACTCTCATTGGTTGCTTGCACATGACACATCTGTTGATGAGGATTACACCTTTTTTCCTGAGGTTGTCTTGTGTTAGACATGCTTCCTTCAAGGCTGTCCAGGTGAAACAAGAAACTCTAAGGGGTTGCCTAGTTTTCCAGACATGTTTCCAAGGCCAAACTAGTAGAATGCCATTCTGGGAGCTCAAATGCCTAGTTTTCCAGACATGTTTCCAAGGCCAAATTAGTAGAACGCCATTCTAGGAGCTCAAATTTTTGTAACATTCTTTCACAGTGTAGGTCTTCTCCTTAGAATTACCCCAAAGAATCTTGTCTTGATCTTCGACCACCAATGTAGTGTTTTGCAGAGTTTCTAAGAGGGAAAGGAGGTCATTAATCTCCCAATCCTGGAAGTTCCTTCTGAAAATAGGTGTCCAATGGTTGTTGTCTCTGTACTGGGCTATAGTTGCTTCTTTGTTGGAGGCTATCTGGAACAAGGAGGGGAAATAGTCTTTTAGCCTAGAGTTCTCAAGCCATCTGTCTTGCCAAAATCTGATCTTGAGTCCATTACCAGCCTTGACGGATACTTCCTCGAAGAAATTATCTTTGAAACTGCTTATCTGTTTCCAGACCCCAACACCATGGGGTTCAGTGCTTTTCATTGGACTGTAGTGATCTTGAATGCCATATTTAGCCTTGATGATGTCTCTCCTAAACCCAGCCTCAGTTTGTCCAATTCCAGAGCCACTTTATGAGTAAGCTCTTGTTGTGAAGTTGGAGATTTCTGATCCCCAAGCCTCCTTGAAACTTAGGTTGAGTTACTGATTTCCATTTAACTAGAGAGTACTTGTGAATGAGACTATTTCCCTCCCATAGAAATCTCCTTCTGAGCCTATCTATTTGTTTCGAAATTGAACCTGGTATTGGAAATAGAGACATGCAGTACGTAGGAATACTATCTAGTACACTGTTGATGAGAGTGAGCCTACCTCCCATAGAGAGGTATTGCATTTTCCATGTAGCAAGTCTCTTTTCCATTTTTTCAATAACTCCATTCCAAATTCCAGAAGATTTGAAACTTGCCCCCTAAAGAAGACCTAGATAGGTGGTGGGTAACGATCCTATTTTGCAACTAAGTATGCCAGCAAGTTCCTCTAGATTGTCCACCTGATTAACCAGATATATAGCACTTTTGAGCATGTTAATATAGAGTCCGGAGATAGCTTCAAAAACTATAAGGGTGGTGTTTAGATTGGAGACTTGTTGCCTGTCAGCTCCACAAAAAATGAGAGTGTCATCCGCATAAAGAAGGTGAGATACATTGACAGTGGTGGCTGGATTGCTGCCTACTTGAAATCCTTGAATCCATTGAAGTTCTTTAGCCCTAGCTAGTAACTGAGATAGTCCTTCCATAGCCAGAATGAATAGATAAGGAGAGAGTGGATCCCCCTGCCTCAACCCCTTTTGAGTAGAGAAAAATCCAACTGGACTTCTGTTGATCAAAACTGAGAACTTCATTGTTGAAATGCAGAAGTATATCCTCTTATCCACCTATCACCAAATCCCATTTGTTTCAGTATATTGACTAGATAGGCCCAGTTAAATTGGTCAAAGGCTTTCTTTATGTCCAATTTACATAAGATCCCAGACTCACCACTCTTGATTCTCCAGTCTAGCACCTCATTTGCAATCAAGGATGCATCAGTTATTTGCCTATTCTTTTAAAAAACACTCTGCTGCCCCGAGACTAAAGAATTCATCACCCTTTTCATCCTTTCTGCTAGGATTTTAGCCAACAACTTATAGACACTACCTATGAGGCTTATAGGCCGATAGTGTTTAAGCTCTACAACACCTTTCTTCTCTGGGATTAGAGCAATAAAAGAAGCATTACAAGACCTCACCATTTGGCAATTCTGGTGAAAGAAATTGAAAGCTGCTAGTATATCCTCTTTAATGAAGCACCATGATTTTTGGAAGAAAGCCATGGTATTACCATCAGGTCCTGGGGCTTTGTCAGGGGCACAAGCCATAAGAGCATTAGAGATCTCCAGTTCAGTGAAAGGAAGTTCAAGTTCCTCCTTTCTTCTATTCTTAGGGTGGACATGTTCTCAAAAACAGATGAGGGTCTCCAGGATTCAGCTTCCTTGTTTATTTGTTGATAATACTCCAGAATGCCATTTTGTATCCTTCCTTTATCTTCAATCAGTTCATCTCCTATTCTCAGTCTGTCAATGGAATTACACCTTCTACATGAATTGGCCATTCTCTGAAAGAACTTTGTGTTCTTGTCCCCCTCTTTAAGCCATAAGTATCTAGATTTTTGCCTCCATGAGATCTCTTCAGCTGTTGCAATCTGTTGAAGTTGCAGTTTCAGATTCAAGAACTGTGTTTTCTCTTCTGTTGAAAGGATTCTGAGTTCAGCTAAATGATCCAACTTCCCTAATTCCAAAAGAGCTTTAGTTCTTTGGGTTTCAATGTTTCCATACACCTCCCTGTTTACTTAGAAATATCTTTCTTTAGGTTTCTGAGTTTCTGCAACAGCACAAAGTCTGGGGCTCCCTGAATGCTGTAGGACTGCCACCATCCTTTTATCATATCAATGAAGCATTCTGCTTGAAGCCACATGTTTTCAAATTTGAAGTAGGATGGTGATGCCTCCCAATCTCCACTTTCCAGGATGATGGGTTTATGATCTGAAAATACTCTTGGCATTGTGTATTGTTTGATAGTCCTGAACATCTCACTCCATTCTGATGAATAAAGAAACTTGTCAATTCTTGAGGCTTGGAGTGTCTCCTCCCCTCTTGACCAGGTGAACTGTTCTCCTTGGAGAGGAGGATCAATCAATTCAAGATCCAAAATGGTATTGGAGAAACCCTGCATAGCACTGGATCTTCTATTACAGTTTTAGCCTTTCATCCTCGAATCTACACACATTGAAGTCTCCTCCTATGACCCATAGATCAGACCACAACTCCCTGATTGATGCTAACTCCAACCAAAGGTCCTCCCTTTCTGGGTTGGTATGAGGTCCATATACTCCGGTGAAAACCCATTTGAAGTCTTCAGAGGTGCTCTCAAATCTACATGACAGGGAGAAGGCCCCTGCCTCCAACTCAACACAATTCCAAGCCTTTTTGTCCCATAAAATTAACAGTCCACCTTTGGTGCCAATTGCTTTGACTTCTGCCCAGGAGACCAGTTGTTCCCCCATATTTGTCTGATTAGAGATGGATTCCAAGACTCTATTTTGGTTTCCTGTAAACAAACAATGTCTGCTCCCCACTTTTGGATAAGAGATTTCAAAGTACTCTCTTATCTTTATTATTGAGACCCTGTATATTCTAATTGAGTATTTTAACTCTCATCTGGAATAGAGTTGTGGTGCCTGCCCCTATCTTTCTTTCCACTTCCATCTTGGAGACCCCAATCCAGTTTTTTAAGTTCATTTGTTGCTTTGCTTTTCCCCTTTTTAGCGTCCCCAGACTTCTTCCCTTGTTCAAGAATCTGAGTTTTCCTCTTTTCCTCCATTCTTAATATAATATCCAGAATTTCATGCTCGAAACCTGAAACATTTACCCCAAGCACTTTGCAAGCCATCATCATAGTATATTTGGTCCATTTTGATGTTTCCACAACAGTCGGTGAATCAACTGTTTGTGGTGAATGATCATTATGCCACGGTAGAGGCAGAAAACTGTTGAGCGACTGGGAAGAGAGACTGGAACTGGAATTGTACCCTGAGATGGGAATAGGATCTTGTGTGTATATGCCCAAAGAAGGAGCAGATATTTCTGCTTCATCATCCGCTTTAAGCTGTGAAAAGACTCCTGCATTATGCTCCAAATTCCGGTGATTAGATGCTTGAACTTCCAATTCCAAAGCATCAAAGGATGTTGCACTGAAGGAAGTTGAAGGTTTAAAGCTGCATGGGTCTGCTTTGGTTATGGAGGCTCTCCATGATTGCATTCTGTTATGTTCCTTGTGTTGCTTCCTTTTGTTTGGGCCTTTGGAATAATAATCGTTATTCCAGTCTAAACAAGTTCTCCCATGGTAGTGTTGGGTCGGCCATTTAAATTGAAATTTAAATAAGACTTGCCCTTTCTTGTCCACAGATTCCTCACGTGGATTTTTAAATCTGATATCACGTGGGACTGAATGGGACTCTGTTCCCAGCAGCTTTTCAACCCTAGCCAACTCAGGGTTTTGTCCAGTGGGTAATGAAGAGGATCGGATCTCCAAAATTAATGCCAATCGAACAACCAGCCAGCAAATTCGAAATTCAAACTCGCTGGGAATTTCATGACTGAATTTTTGACACAGATACAAGCCCAGAGAAAGTGGGATCTGTTCTTTGTATCTTCGTCAGCTCCAATAAAGCCTCCGCATCTATCCCCTATACGCTCAAAAGTGTCCATGGTCCAAGCATTTAAGGGAATCCCAAATACTTTTAGCCAGATGTTTACCGGTGGCTCCCCTCTGAGAGTTGATATTTTTTGACCACCACGACAGGCTGAGGTGCCTTCCGTTCCAGAACCATTCCCCAGCTTTAACTCTTAGTGCTTCTTGTCTCGAAGGGGACTCGAAGAGGAATTTATTGTGGTCAAGGGGCGTGGCTTTGAAACCAGCAGTGACTTTTCATCTAGAGATGAACCATTTTTTAATTAACTCAGGGTTCGGGCTGTGATGAAAAGGGTCATTGAAAGTGCCGACTAAGCTTCTGTGGAGCGGATGGTTGTCATTGACTCCACCTATGTGTGCTGGTCGGCTGATTTCTGGCCAGCTTACTATGCTAGCAGCAGCCCGATAGGATTTTGTCAATGGAGACGGTATTGGTGGTGGCCCTGACTTGTTGAATTTCCCCAGAAATCGAATGATTTTAGTCGCGAAATCTGTCCACCCACTGTTAAAGCTCATCTCCGGAATGATTACTGCAGATTTAGAGGAGCCATACCATACTTCAATGCGAACGAATCTGCCATATACGTTGAATTTTTGATAGACTCTGTATAGGTTGTGCTGTTGTTTTCTACCCCACCTTCTGTATAGTTGTCCATAACCCTTTGAAGCTTGTATTAGGATCTCACATACCCATCTTAGATTGAGTGGATCTAAGCTTACCTTACTTGTAAATCTCCTGCCTCTTTCTATCAAAGAAAACCAGCTGAAATGTGTATCCCCTGTATTCTTGAGTTCGAAAGATTTATCCCCGCTAATGAAAAAGAGCTTTTCCTCCATAATTTAAAAAATTTTCCGGTGGTGTAAACCTACCGGAGGAAAAGATTCCTCAGACTTTAGGAGATTGCCTTGGGACTAGTGCCAGAGAGCATAAAAACTTTTTTCATAAAAAATTTCCGTTCATTCATTTTCTTCTGGAAAATGTTTTTGAAGTTGTTGAAACTTGATGATTGATTTCTATGCACAAATAGTTCGAGTAAATTCCTATGCTTGCTATATTATTTTTGGTGGTGAATAATGCTTATTTTTCTTTACTGTAAGTCTGTTACTATTTTCTGGGCTGTTTTGTATGTGAGCCCTCATAGATATCGTGTAGCATCCTTGATGATCAGTGTTCAGGAGCTAACTCCGTTTTGTCTAATTTCTTGTGAAATTCAACATCTCCTGACTGTAACCTTTATGAAGTTTCACGCTACCTGATCGCAGAAATAAAAAAAAAAAAAGAAGATATATTGTAGCTTCGTTGTCCTTGACATGAATGTAGTGGTTAAATGATAAGTATATGAGTTACTATATACTGGTACATCAACATGATTCAACTTCAAATATTAACTCTTCTTTCAGATAGTTCATGCCTCGGAGTTATTGAGGGTGGTGAGTTCACAGTTTCATCTCCGTCGACTGGAATTTCAAGTGCAATTGAAAAGGGTAAACTCTATGGCATAAGATATTTTGTAATCAAGAGTTTAAACCATGAAAATATCCAATTATCAGTAAACAGAGGAATTTGGGCTACTCAAGCCATGAATGAGGCCATTTTGGATGAAGCATTTCATGTAAGTCGTTTTTCCTTTTATATTCTCATGAGATTATAATATTATGAGCATTGATAATATATATATATATATAATATATATATATATCTTACAATATAACAAATGTTTGTGTTATTTTGCGCGCAGAATTCCAGCAAGGTTATACTAATATTCAGTGTCAACATGAGTGGGTATTTCCAAGGGTACGCCCAAATGATTTCTTCAGTCGGTTCGAGAAGAGACCAAGTTTGGAGTCAAGGAAATTGTGGTCGTAATCCTTGGGGTCGAAGCTTTGAAGTGAATTGGCTGCGATTGTATGATCTGCCTTTCCAAAGAACTCTTCACCTTAAGAATCCATGGAATCAAGACAAACCAGTCAAAATTAGTAGAGATTGCCAGGCATGGGTTATATTCTTGTCTTAGTACTATTCACTTGTTTTTTCAATGTACTCTTGTTAGTGAAGAGGCTTTTATGACCCTGGTACATGTATTGCTGTCAGGAGTTACCTCCAGATATTGGTGAAGCTTTATGTGAGCTTCTTGAAGGACAGGATTCTATGGATGTTGATTTGAAAATGTATAGCCCTTTCCTCTAAAACTTAAATAGTGTGTTGCCGTTCCATTATTTGGAAACAGACAGCCTTTTCTCAAAATTGAATTAGTACTACAGTTGTGGAAAAATTTGTCCAATTGATTTTTCTCTTTATAATTGTTATTGGCTCATCCAGGGATACCTTTGCAAGGAATGATCTCTCTTCTAAAAGGCCATATGTAGAGCCTTCACTGCATCTTGGATTTCAAGACTGTAATGCATCTCTGGTACCTAATGGGACCATGTTTTATCCCTCTTCACTCTATCAACATCAAATTGATGCTAGTAGACTTCAGGTAGCACCTGTGAGAATAAATGGTGTATTTTCTGCTGAGGAGTCAGCCATTGCATCAGTGGAATCAAAGTCGAGACAGTCGAGGCATTCAAAGAGGAATAGAAGCCTTGCTAATCTTCATGTAGATACTGACATGGGTCCTCAAATTAACATGTTGGGCTTGCCGGCAGAAAGGAGCCCACTTTCTAGTAATTTGACTGAAGTTGACATTCTTGAAATGGTTTGTGTTTGCTGTCTTACCATTATTTATTTAGAATTTCTCGTCTTACCCTTAATTCTTAATCTTCATATGAATCTGTACTTCGTGTGCATTTTATAAAAAAATGGTTATCTACTGTTGAAGGCATATGCCAGAGATTGCCCAATTCAGTAATTTTTAACTTACAAGGCCTCCACCATATTTCTTGATACTTGACCGTATGTCATCTGATTCTTTCTGTAGTTAGACTTTCAAATCTTCCGTCTTTATGATAAAGACTCACAGGTGTGGACTAACAATTCCTTAAACAAATGCACATCTGTTGAACCTTGATACTATTAACTGTATTAGTTTATTATCATCAAGTATCAAGGTGTTTGTTTAAATCTAACTTCGTAGCAAAATGGTTTATAAGATTTTAGTTTGATTTCCAGCTTTAAATGAATCCTGGTGGTCTTAGAAGTCAATGTAAGTCAATTTTTCATTGAGTAATAATTCCTGCCGGTATAGAGAACAAACTGGGAACTTGTATATGTATATGTATACACCCATATAGTTTTCAATTGTAGATTGGAAAGTTATCAGGTTATTCACATCCAAGGGTGTGTGACCTAGTGGTCAATGAAGTGGGCTGAGAACTATGATTCTCAAGTTCAAAATCCAACAGACGCAAAAACTAGGTGATTTCTACCTCAACAGAGTTACCCGGTACCTATTCCGCCGGTGGTGTCCGCAGATACCCAGTGGGATTAGTCAAGGTGCACACAAGCTGGCCGGGCACCACCAGTTATAAGAAGTTATTAGGTTATTCCTATTTTATTGGTGAACTTTTTCTTCTTCTTTGGTGCTTTATGCAGCTTGACTTGTGTTAGTTATCAAAGGCGCACTTAAGCCCTAGAGCAAGGCTCAAAATGTGTTGAGCGTGTCGCCTTGCTTTATGTGCGCTTTAGTGTCGTCATCAAGGTTCCAAGGCAAACATTTTGTTTGCCAGTGTGACTCTTATGAAGAATTTGAGGTTAAATAATGATATTTCGCTTTATCATAGTTTTTTTTCAATTTCTTTGGTCATATATTTGTCATTAATATTTATAATTATTAGTCTTGGACTTAACATAAATATTTTATTTCTTTTCTCCCTTAGCGCCTTTTTTTGTTAAAGCCCACACTTTATTTGCGCTTAACGGCCCCACATACCTTAGAGCTTTTCTGCGCTTTTCGCCTTTTGTAACACTGACCTTGACAAAGGGGCTAGTCCAAGGAAATGCTAGGTGGGATTCGTAGACATTCTTCTTCTTTACATTTGCCCCCTACCTCCCATTAAGTAACACACACACACCAGCAACTTCTCTCTTTCCCCCTCTCTTGCATGGCTGCTATTTAAGGCCTTCTGACTCATATTGTCTCTTAGACTGCTGCATTATTGATATTTTCAAGACACTACAGTTCTTATGTTCTTAATACATCATATTTTATTCACCTTGCTCCTAGCTATGAACTTAGCAGGTTACATATGCTCTGTCCTTGCCGAATTTAGTTTGAAGAATGTTTTTTTAACAAGTGTAGTACTTCTTGAACCACATGTTGTAGCTGTTAGACCTACCAGCAAATCATGTTGCCATGATTAAGATATTACTATAAACTTGTTGTTCATACTCCTTTCTCTTGTTGTAGACATATGACGAGTATCTTGAAGCTTGTAGCAGAGGCAGCAAACGATCGCCCCACCCTGTTAGTTCTCTTTGACATTTTTCTCTTATTATATATTCCTGTATTATCGAATAAACTCATGAACCACATGCTCTGTTGGGTTGGATTTTGAACTGTAAAAAGTTCACCTTTGTCCGTTTAGGTAATCTCTTTTCTGGAAAATCTATTCTAATTTCCTTTATTTTCGAAGAAAAGCTTGTAGCATTTAGCATTTCCTCAGTCTATAAGCAAGAGATGGTTAGCTCAATTAAGGAACTTGTGTCTTAAGCACAAGCTTGAACCTTGCACCAAGTGAATTAAGTCTGGTATTTAAGTGGAGAAGGATAGAGGGGCGGGTCCATCATCTCCGGGTTTTGAAACTCACAGATGCCCAAACCGTTGGCTCCAGATGAACTTCTTGTTGATAAAAAACTTGGGGCTACTCCCATCCCTCTTTTTTCTCCATGCTATCTGTTGGTTGATGATCTGGATGTAATTGGTTCTCTGGGTGAAGTATTGTGATAAATTCATGTGCTATAGTTAGGGTCCTCAAAATTTCAGTCTCTGTTCTGTTCTTTAGCATGAGATTTGAGTCTTGAGTATCTACCATCTCACCACCGAGGCATCTTGAAAGTGAATCATATTCCATGAATATGATATCTATCTAGTTTTGTAGATGACATTTCCTTTTCTTTTCACTAGCATGATGAAGTGGTTCATTAATGTATTTAAACTCAGTTTCTAAAAGTGCCCTTGTTCAATATATGCATATGGGGAGTGTTTCTTAGTGTGGATATCCATGAATTGCACACAGGTTTTTAAAGAAGAATCTTTCGCTAGAAAGGATTCTGATCAAATCATCAGGTTTCCATTGTGCAATAATTTACCTCTTTATCTAGGTTTCAGGACCATCACGGAGTACACAGAGGTCATTAGCCAGTGAAGTCAACTGTGATGATTCGTAAGTCTTCTTACTTCTCATTTCTGACACACCTGGGATGCAATGAACCAACTGCGTCGTGACCTATATCTGTTATCTTTGCAGGCAATCAGGTTGCAGTTCAAAGAAAAGGAGAAGTCACTAAATCTACCTATTGGTTGCATTGGTTTTCTTGGCGAGCAGGCTGATATGGTTGATAATTGTATTGTTGCAGTTGTCGCGAAGTGGTGGCTCTTGCGAAATTGTTTCTTTATATTTGTAAAACTTAAAACTTAGGAGCATATATTGCTATAATGTTGGAGTATATCTGTACTGTATTTATATGACCCTCTTATCACCCTTCTCCCCTTTCTGTTTTCGAATGGAAAATTCTATACTGTCAATGGAAACTTGTACTGGAAATTAGTAGGATGGAGAGGAAGTATTCTTCTTTATTCCTTTTTTCTTTTCCCTGTGAGGCTACTTGTTATTCTTCAAGATGTGTTATATCAAGTATGTATATTCGGGTTTGTGTCCTAGATATGGAAAAATCCTTGGTAGGGAGGACTTCTGCGGAGAGGGGCCCTACGGTTGTGTATCCGGAATATTCATGATTTAATGCACATATTGAACACCAGATGAAAAAAAAAGGTACGTAGATTCGGAGGAAGAATAGCCTTATAGGCAGTGTGATGGACATCAAAATAGTGTTAGATAGTTTGTAATATATAAATACACGTTTGTTTGTGATGGAGCATGATTATTTTGAAAAGTCATTTTATAATTATAAAAACTCTTGAAGTAGTAGAAAAAAAGATGTTGAAATATAAACGTGAGTTTTGTTGCATTTTGAAGGAAATTTATTTTATTTTTTGTAATATAAATAGGAAAAAAATCTCTTTAAGATTATTTTGAAAGTTATGTGATGGCATGAAATACCTTATTGGGATAAATGATATGGACATGTTTATGGAAGTTTGGTTCTTTTATGTATCGAAATAATTTTTTCTTTACTTACAAATTTTTTATTCTTCCAACACATGGTGTGGCTCAAAGAGTCAGTGTAGCTTGGCGATTTATATGAAAGTTGATTCTTTTATGTATCGAAATAATTTCTTCTTTAGTTACAATTTTTTTATTCTTCAACACATAGTGGCTCAAAGAGTCAGTGTGGCTTGTGATTTATATGAAAGTTGATTCTTTTATGTATCGAAATAATTTCTTCTTTAATTACAATTTTTTTATTCTTCAACGCATAGTGGCTCAAAGAGTCAGTGTGGCTTGGCGATTTATAAAGTTGGAATGACAAACATGCAGGATTATCATATAATTAGTAAAATTATCTGTGCTTTGTGTGGAATTAAATATTACATGAAATAGGAAAATGAGAATGACAAACATGCAGAATTTTTATATACTAGTAAAATTACTTAAAATATATCTGACATTATCACTAAAACGCTATATTATCTTACATACAAGATTACGTAGTAACAAACATTAATAATGTAAAGAAAAAAGTGTTACATCTTATCATTTATTTTTATTTTTTTGAAAAAAAAAGTTAACGATTGTAAAAATGCGTACCAAGATCTGTAACATAAGCAATAGTGTTAGTGAACCACTCAACAGGAGCAAAATACTCAAATATTCAATTGTGAAGGAGGAGGAGGAGGAGAAGAAGAAGAAGAGGAGATTTAGAATTTTTGTAGTTTTTAAAATGAGAGGAAATTCTTCTATTTATAGACAACAAAGGGTAGTGTAAAAAATGTTTATTGTGCCTTATCATAAAGGTTAGAGCTATTTGGAAAAGTTGCAACCTTTCATAAAAGTTGCAATTTTTCATAAAAGTCGCAACTATTCATCAAAATCGCAATTTTTCATAAAAGTTGCAAATTTTTCATAAAATCACAACTCTTCATTAAAGTTGTAACTTTTCATAAAAGGGAAAAACTAGTTTTGGTAATAAAATAAATTAAAAGGGAATCTTGATTAGTAATGGCGCCACGTAGGCGGGTTTAAAGTTATCTTTTATATATATATATATATATATATATATATAAACTGTTAGTACAAGTAAAAAAAAAAGTTAAGTGTTTTTTTTTAGTTAAAGCGAATTTAAAAACTATTTACTGAAATGTAGATTTGAAATTTAGTAAGAATGAAATTCAGTTGAGTTTATATAGCCCAAGATAAAACTTATCTTGAGTTAAGTCTTTTGAGCCCTCAACCCACCTCACTCACTCCCACCACTAGAAAAAATGAAACTCAACTCATCGAGAGTAAAGCTTGTCAAGTATGAACAATGATTTTATTCAAATATCTTGAAGTACTAAGAACGTAGCTCATCTTGAGTTGATCCACAAAGCTTCAATAGTTCAACATGGATAATTATTTTAATGAAGTATCTTGAACTACTAAACATGAAATTAATTAAGATTAAAGTTTCATCCTAACCATCACAAATAATGATTTGAGTCGAATATATAAAATTCAAACGATAAAACTCATCGAACACAGAGATCAATAGTAATTTAAAATGATTAGTAACTTGAGTTGCTTACTAAGAATAAGGCTTAGTAGTTCAAGGTTAATTACGATCTGAATCAAGTCTCCCTAACCCCCAATGATGAAACTAACTAAGAGATGAACTTAACAGCGAATAATTCAAAAATAATAAAAAATGATGTGAATAATGATTTTAACACGTTATTCTAATTAGTCGAACAAGAAAATATATATAGAAGTTAAATTACAAACTTAATTTTACTAAACAAACCAACAAAAATTCTAATTTTTTAAATCACAACCTTATATATATTGATGCAATAGCTACAATTAACCAGGACACCATTTGGCCTTTCAAAATCAATTTTCCCTCTTTACCAATTAGTATAGGGTTTACTGTTTGTACAAATTCAATGGAGAATGGGAGAAGGACAAGGGCTGAAGATGTAATATGTGAGCTCAAGGATGATGGCGATTTCGATAATCTTCGCCTCGAATTTGTCAGTATTTGCTTATTCTTCTTTGGTTTTGTTGTTTAGGGTGTACTGTTAAGAGTATTTTTTTTATCTTCGGTTTCTGAATTGTTTCATCTGTTTTTGCATCAATTTACGCTAAATCCTGTGTTGGGTTCTGTTCTTTTTACTCTATCAAAATTGTATGTGATTGGTATTGGGAATTCGGCATGATTATTGGATTTAAGTAATATACACTAGGAGTGATTTAGAGTAGAAGGTTTAACAGGTAGTAGCTTGCTGTTTTTGTAGTAAAGTTATTATTATTATAATTACTCCAATGTATGTGTATCTTATTCCTGGATTTTATTATTACTTGCTGTTCTCTTGGTTTCAGTTATTGTAGTGCTGGTTGTTGATAAAGCTCTTCGATTTTTTTTGAAATGGCTTATATGCTGTTGCTTTAGTATGTTTGATATGCTTTACATGAGCTAAGGGTCTTCGAAACAACCTCTCTACCTTCACATGGTACGGCTAACGTCTGCATACACGTCATCCTCCCAAACTCCACTTGTGAGATTACAATGGGTATGTCGTTGTTGTACTCCGGGTGTGAGGCGAGGCGTGCAGTTTTTCTGGGCTTGGGGGCCTTCTATAGAGAAAAAGAGGTGAGGCAAGGGGTGTAGTTTTTCTAGTCCGCGTGCTTTTATCGTGGAAAAAGGGTGTGTATAGGTAGGCTCGAGCTAGATATTACCAGCAGAATGGGAAGACTGTGATACGTGGCATGTAGTTTTTCTGGTGTGGGTGCAGTATACGGAAAAAAAGGGTGCAAAGATAGGCTTAAGCTAAGACTCCACTTGCAAGCATAGTGGGCAGACTGTGGTATAAGGCATATAGTTTTGCCTCCTATAGAGAAAAAAAGAGGTGCTGGCAGACTGTGATATGACTTATGAGGCATGCATTTCTGGGGCAGGTGCCTCCTGTTTAGGTGAAAAGAGGTGCAGGGGTAGGCCTGAGCTAAGATTCGACTTGCGAACATAATGGGCAGACAGTGATACTGACTAATGGAACAGAGAGCAGGGTGATGCAGTAGTTGATGGATACAGATGTACTTCAAAGAATTCTTGCATTGTCAATTCAACCTAATCCTTATTAACTGGCTGCACCAGGTCGCTAACCCTTCTTGCAGGGCACAAATCTACGCTCATACTAGATTGATATTTGTTGTTTGTTTTTAAATAGCTTGATATTCATATTGTCAATGTAAAATATTAAACCTTTACACCATAATTGTGTAGCACACGTTCTACATATGTGGTTTTGCTTGTTTCAGCTAACATTTGGAGACTTAACATTATGAAGAACAAATATCTGGTTCTCCTTAATTTAAAATCATAGAAGTACAAACAAGGGAACTAAGGACTTTACTGGGTGCAAAAAGGACTTACTGGCAGGATTCTAGTGGCATGTCAAACTTGAACAGGCCTTTACTTGAAAGCTTGAGTTCTGTTGCATCTACTATAGAGTTATGTTAAACAGAACTAATTGTACAAAAGGTCAATCATCAAGCGTTCCATAACTGAGGTTCTGATGTCTTCTCTTTTGCCAATAGAATACCTTGATTATTAATCTACTGGGTTGCTAGTTAAGCTAGACCAATAGAAGCTTACCACTGTAGTAGGGTTGGGTTTTAGTTCAGTATGAGTTGGTGCAAAGTAATTTGAGATTGATTTTGACTGAAGTACACTTCTTTCAAGTTGAGGGTGAATTTGCTTAGAGTAAGAATCTTTTAGTAGTTCTTTTCCGTCCCTACAAAAAGTTCTGGTAACAGCTGGATATAGTTGTAGTTCTGTCTCGGCTCTGGTACCCTTGTGCGGTCTGGACTTCACTTTTTTGATATTCAGGTATGTGTAATTCAACTTTGCTTGGCAAATTCACTTTTTTGTTACATGTAATTATCTTTTAAGTGTATTGATAGAATAAATTCTCTTTGATTAAGTAAATTTGCTCGGCATATTCTTTTGATTATCAGTTTGTTCAACTCTTTGTTGTGTCATTTCCACAAGCAACTAGTTTTAGGTTCTGATTTAGGTATCATGCCAAGTATGTGTGAAACAATTAGATTTTAGTTTTACCATCAATAGAAGATTTTTTCTTTTAGTTGATCATGATTCTTCATAAATTTTATATGTTCAACTTTTTTACTAAGATTTCTTAGCAACTAATTGCACGTAGTTCTTTTTCTATAAAAAAATACGCGCATGAATAAGAAACAGTTGTTTGTTCTTATTGGTATGATCAATCTTGTCTTCGCATGGAATTTCTTTGTTGTTAGTGGCTAAATAGTTCATATCTAATACTATATTATCTTACACATATTCCTTACATGTTATTACAATCTTCTTTTAAGGGAAATTCCCAAAGCTATGTTCATTTTCTTAAAACTTGTAACTAAGCTCCTTTTTATTTAGTTTGAAGAGCTTTAAAAGTTAATTTTCTTTCTTCGGTTGTCGAAAGTCTCTTCAGTAATCTAAGGATATTAATTCTATCGCGTCGGAGTCCAACGAAAAATTCTTGCTTCTACCTTCTCATTTAACTTGTTGCTTTGAAGACAAAAAAAGGATTCTTTATAATAACAACAAAGGGAAAAAAGAAGACATGGAAGGAAGATGACGACAATGTTTATAAGAAAAAGGTGGACATTGACAAAATTGAAATTTAAAGGGAAAATTACGCGGTTAGGCAAACTTATACTACTTAATTACTCATCATAGCCATAATTTGCTATAATTACCACCCACGACTAACATTATAGGGCTGACTTCAAGTTTGTATAATTAGCCACGTTATAATTCGCAGAATATGCAAATACTTATGTATAATATACAATTATCTAATTGATATACATATATAATTCACCTCTCTCCCACTCTGCTTTCTCTCTCTCTCCTCTCTCCTCCCTCTTGTAATCTCGCTTGCCATATATACAAATGCATATGCATAATATACAACTATCTAACCGATATACATATACAATTCATCTCTCTTCCACTCTCTGCCCTCTATCGCTCGCCTCTCTCCTCCCTCTTCCAATCTCCCTCGCCTCTCTTCTTCCTCTCCCAATCTCGTTCGCCTCTCTCCTCCCTCTCCCATTCTCGCTCGCCTCTCTCATCCTTCTCCCGATCTCGCTTGCCATATATACAAAATATGTATAATATACAATTATCTAATAGATACATATACAATTCACCTCTCTCCTACTCTTTGCCCGCTCCCGCTCACCTCTCTCCTCTTGCTCGCCTCTCTCCTCTCTATACCAGTTTCTCTCTTCTCTATCCTCCCTATAACATGTAACTACAAATTGTAATTATCAAACTATATTTATGAAGAGTAATTAGACTATTTTTGAGTTGCTATATTGAGAAGTTCCTCAAATTTAAATATAAAAAGCGAGTATATTCATTCTATTTTTAAATTATTTGATATTTGCCCCAAATAATAATATTAGTCAAATCCATCAAACTTAATCATGTTTGAAATGGATCATATCATATTGTTTTTGTGATTTAAGACTTGAGACATCTCATATTAAATCTCCTTAATTACCTGTATGAATAATTAATATTATGTCTTCTTTAAATAAGATTTTATTTTTTAAAAGTATATTAACCTAGAGGTTAGTTGGAGTTTTAATTGAATTATCTGAGCATTTTATAATTATGTTGAAGTTGTAAATGAATTATTTATAATCATAGATTTCTAGACTGAATTATTTTATCATGTGTGTTTGAGGAGAGGTAGAGGTAGACCAGAGAAGTATCGGAAATAGAGAGAGGTGATTAGATAGGAGATGACGTAGTTTTAGCTTGCTGAGGGCTTGACCTTAGATAGTAGGAGGGTGTGAAGAACACAATTAAGGTCGAAGGTTATTGTAACATTAAAACATTAGTCTCATCATCAACAAAATAAAAGTTTAATCAATCGTCATTTTAGAGAGATTTTATTGGTTTATTTTTTTTGCTAAGCTTCCTTTCCAAACCATTGCACATAATTTCTTTCTTTATATAATTACTCATATGCATTAGACGAGGTTGTTTGTTCTTGTTGGTATGATCAATCTCTCTCCATGTATAAGTTTCCTTGCTGACAGAGACTGAATAGTTTATAACTTCATATCTAGTACTATTATTGGCTTATATATGTTCCTCACATGTTATCATAATCTTCTCTTTTTGAGAAGGTCCCAAAGCTACATACATATTCTAAAAGCTTATAACTTGACTCTTTTTAAATTAAATTATTTTTTTTGGCAATTAAAACACTTAATTACTCACTGTGCAAGGATTTGGAGAGAATAACTTGTATCTTATTCAATAGGTAAACATGTATAAATACAATAATATTAGAAGCTAATTAAGGAAAGAAATAAAGATATATGCTATCTATCTATATCTTTGTGCAATATCAAGAAAGAGATCTATATACATTCTGTAATGCTCCCCCTCAAGCTAGAGCATGTATATTGATCATGCCCAACTTGTTACTAGTGAAGGTACTAGTGAAGAAAAAGACAGACTTTGGTGGAAATTAGATAGCAAAGGTAGTTTCAAGGTGAACTCTGCATACAAGTTTTTGAACCAAGGAAATCTACAAAGACAACATTGGCCGTGGAAACATATATGGAAGATCAAAATCCCCTTCAAAGTTGTCTGTTTTACTTGGTTATTGACAAGAGAGGCTGTTTTGACACAAGAGAACCTCAGGAAGAGGAAATTTTCCTTGTGTTCCAGATGTTACCTTTGTGGTGAACAGGTTGAGACAGTTAGCCATCTGTTTCTACAGTGCAGGACAACTACTCAGTAATGGAGAATCTTTGTTGGCCTTAGGGGTATTAGTTGGGTCATGCCTAAAAAAATAACTCATTTGCTATATAGTTGTGAGGAAGCAGGAGTAGGAGCTGCTGACAAAGACAGATGGAGGATTGTCCCGACTTGTATCTGGTGGACAATATGGAAGGAAAGAAATTCAAGATGTTTTGAGAGCAAAAATTGTGATCTACAGATGATCAAACTAAATTGCGTTAGACTTTTTTGTTTCTGGTGTAAACAAATATACTTAGAGGACACTGACTCAATTATAGACATCCTAGGATCTTGTTAGAAGTAGAGTCAGTTAGATGTCTTTTTGATTTTGCTGTAAATATGGTTTCAGTGCAACCCATGTACTGACTTGTCAATAAACACAACTGTTAGCTTCTCAAAAAAAAACAAGAGAATAGTCAACTTCAAAAAAAGGCTCAACTCAAGTAGAGAAAATCAGGGAAAACCAAATAACCCAAAACAGAGTTCAGATGGTTCGAATACCTAGCAGTTCACAGGGTAACAAGAAACTAAAATATGAATAGCCAAAGGCTCCGGATAGAAAATCAATCAAGCAACAGAGAGGAAATTTGAACCAACAGCAGCAAAGATCAGACAGTAGTTTGGCTAAAAATAGACCAAACAGCAGCAGGGAAAGAAATTCAAACTAAAGTATCACCAAAAGAAAGATTGCAGAACCCGGATCTTGATGTTGAATCTTCAAAATCTAGTCCAATGATAAGAAAACCACCATAAATCAACTGGGAATGTTCAGGCAACATCAAATTAGTAAGACAGACCACTAGTGGTGAAGTCACATGAACTAGAAATATAGAAGTGGCTAGTTCCGGCAACCACCAGTACTGAGGAGGTTCGAGAGCCACCACTTCAAGTCTCACAATTTCGATTATGCTCTAATACCATGCGCAAGGAATTGGAGAGAATAACTTGTATCTTATTCAATAGGTAAACATGTGTAAATACAATGATATTAGAAGCTAACCAAGGAAAGAAATAAAGAGGAAATCCTAAAGATATGCTATCTATTTATATCTTTGTAGAATATTGATGTCCATAATGCTTTGGTATAGGGGCATTTAAAAATAAATGATCTGTACTTTCAGGTTCATCATTACATAGGACACATGTTGCTGCCACTTGAATACGCCATTTCAATAGTAGGTCTTTGGTTTGTAGCCGTAGTATAAATATATTTGCTTCAGCACAACTATGACATACCAAGTTCTTCCATTCCACATTAGGATCCTCACCTCTTAGCTGGTGTATACACCTTTGAGATCAGAAATTTTCCTTCATGGATCAGCTTTTCAGTGACTCCCCAAGTCTGCCAGAATTTCCTCGTATGCAATATCTTTTGCACCATCCATGATGCTTGTGTTGGAAGTTTCATAGTCCCAATAAGGAATTAGTTTCACTATGAATTCTTTCTTCAATTGTCAAAAGTCTCTTAAGCAATTTAAGAATATTAGTTCCATAGCATAGCTGTCCAACTTAAGGCAATGTTCTTGCCTCTAGCTTCTCATTTAACTTGTTGCTTTGAAGACAAAAGATAAGAATGATTTGTAGTGATAACAATAACAAATAATGAAACAAAGAAGAAGAAATGGAAGGTAGACGGTAATGATGATTATAAGAGAAGGAAGGAAATAAACAAAATTGAAATCTGAATATGAAAAAAGCGAGTATGTACATTTTATTTTTTAAGTATTTAACAATACCCCAAAATAACAATATTAATCAGGCTCAACTTCACTAAATCCTGATTAAAACCGATCAAGGTCAGTTTTCTTTTGTTATTAATACTTGAGAGAGCCCTTTAACTTTATGAAAAATTAGTAGTATAATGTCTTTTTATAAATTAAGATTTTAATTTTTGTAGATTAAATAAATATTGTGCAAATACAATTCTGACACTATCTCTTTTATTTCAATTTTTTTATGACACGGGAAAACTTGCAGCCGCTATCCTTTGGGTGCGCACAGGGTAAAACCCCCGCTCCTATGCAATAACTCGCAAACCACTCCGTCAACAAAAAAAAGATAGTTTATTTATAGCCAAAACAACTACGGAATTACACTCTTCAACATTCATTCTGAACGAGTAAGAAATTGAATAACCAAAAAGAGTATCTATTTTTCCATGTGAACTTTTGTTTCAGTGATAATTGAAGTAACTCTATGCCGCAAAAGTGAAAATGGAAAGGAGAAGTTACCTTAAAATTTACGGAGATAACTTTAGTTGGAATGAGAGGGAGAGAGAAAACGGTAGAAAAGTAGTTTTTCAAATGGAGATAAAGTTGTGCCCTAATTTGTCTGTCTCTAAGACTCAATTTGGCCTTAACAATTATACTTTATATTTGTTTTTTTTTTTTTAATTTAGAGGGAAATAAGGAAATATAATATGGTTAAAATAATCGTTCCAACAAAAATTAAAAAAAATAGTACCATTGATGGTATTTTTTTTTTTTAGTTTTTGTTCTGTTACATCTATTGTTTTGTTATTAGTTGTTGTTTCTTGAACTTCTGTTACTTCTCTTTGGGATTGCTTTGGACTGTTTTTCCTTTAGTCGAGGGTATATTTGTAAGAACCTCTCTACCTATGAGGTAGGGGTAAGGTTTGTGTACCTTCTACCCTCTCCAAACCCCACTTTGTGGGACCACTGGTTATATTGTTGTTGTTTGAGAGTTTTTTTTTTCCATTTTCTCATAGAGAGATGAATAAACTTTAGTTTTCTATTTTAGTTGAAGTCTCTCGAAATAGTGAGCATTATCTTAAAATGTCGAAGATGTACTCTGAAGTATCACTCTGACACATTGTTGGATGTTTAAGTGTTTAACAGTTGTAATTAATCATGATTAAAATGGATCAATATCACCTTGCTTTATTATTTAAGACTTCGGAGATCCAATATTAAATCTCCTTACCTTAATGTATAATTAGTTTTACGTCTTTTTGAATAAAGATTTTAATTTTGAAAAGTAGATTAGGTAAATCTTGTCCAAATAATGTTTGATCACTATCTTTATTGTTTCAACCAATTTTATTTAAACACCAAAATATATAGGAATATTGTTTTTTATTATTGGTATTCTATTTTAACCATATTATATTTTCTTATTTCCCTCAAAATAAATCAAATATAAAGAATAATTGTTAGGGCTAAATTGGGTCTTAGAGACAGAAAAATTAGGGCACAATTTTATCTCCGTCTGGAGAACTACTCTGCTATTCCGCTCGCTCTTGTTCCAACCGGAACTTTTTTTGTGATTTTAAGGTAAATTCTGTCCATTTTCAGTTTTGCGGAATAAAATTACTTCTAAAAATGATGAATCTAATGTTTACATGGAAAAAATATATTAACCTTTCGGTCATTCAGTTTCTTACTTGTTCGGGAGGAATGTTGAAGAGCGTAATTTTGGAGTTGTTTTGGCTGTAAAGGTTCTTTTTGTTGGTTGAGTGGTTTTATCATGTGAGATTTCTTTCTTTTTTTGACTGTTGGTCGATTTTTTTTTGAATTCTGTGAACACTTGTAGAAGTTGTAAATGAATCATTTGTAAGCAAATAATTTGCATATTGAATTTTTTTATCATGTGGGTTTCTTTTTTATATCTTTTTTTTCCTGAAAGAATGATGAATGAATCATTTTTGGTCATTCAGTATCTTACTTGTTAGGAATGAATGTTGAAAAGTGTAATTCAGAAGTTGTTTTGGTTGTAAGGAAAAAGTTATTTTTGTTGACCAAGTGGTTTTATCATGTGGGATTTTCTTTTCTTTTTTTTCTTTAAAGCAATATTTTGGACGGCGAAAGGCGACAAGGGTTTGCCTCGCCACGGGGCGAGCGGCAATCGCGGCGCCAATTAATACCAAAAATTAAAAATATTTAATTGTGTATATAAATTTCCAAAATCTCAATAGCAATAACATATATATAATTTCAAAAAAATAGCAATAACATATATTATCAAATATTTCAATTCAAAAACATAAGCCTAATGAGGTAAGAGCTTTAGGTTAATGAGTATAAATAAGTCAAATATATTTATTTATTTTTTAAATGTTGGCAGTGGCCAGTGTCTTCAGTTCTTCAGAAATTAGACTTCACAATAAAAATAGTGGGACTGAGAGAGTACTAAAAATAGGGAAAAAGAAGAGAAGAGAGAAGTCACGACTCACGTAAGAGAAGAGAGAACTCGTCGTTGCAGCAATCACAACCCTCGACCTCAAGTTTCCAGTCGAACTCATAGCAGCAGTCGTCGCGAACTCTAATTCCAGTCGAGGTATTGATTTCAAGTTTCCAGTTACCACTTGCCCTAGCTTGCCTTTTTGACCTCGTTACGTTTTGCCGGAATTGGCGCAGCGTCCTCGGCTTGCCACGCCTCATCGCCTTTGGTGAGAGGTGTTCGCCTTTAAGAACGCTGCTTTAAAGAAAGATGAATGAACTGTTGTAAAAGTTGGTTGGATTTTATTGAATTCTGTGAGCATTTTATTATAATGTGGTAGTTATAAATGAATCATATTTAAGGAAAGAATTTGCAAATTGGATTGTTTTATCATGTGGGTTTTTGGGGGGTGAATGACCCGAAGGTCAGTTGGAGTTCTTATTGAATTCTGTGAGCATTTTATTATTATGTTGAAATTGTAAATGAATTATTTATAAAATAGAATTTGTAGACTGAATTGTTTAATCATGTGGGTTTAGGAGAGGTAAAGGTAGACTGGATAAGTATTAAAGAGAGAGAGGTGATTAGGTAGGAGATGACATAGTTTTAGCTTGCTGAGGACATGACCTTAGACACGAGTGTGGAGGACACAGTTAAGGTAGAAGGTTAGTAGGTACTAGGTAGAAGTGTGTGTTGTCCGTTCGTATTAGTAGTTGTAGTATTGTTCTTGTAGTTTCATGTCCTTCGATTTCTGGTACTATCTTTTGTTCCTTATACTTCTATTATGTCTGTTCTGTTACCATCATTAATTTTTGTTATTATTTGTTGTACTTGCACTTCCATTACTTTTTTTTGGGAGTGCTTTGGATTGTTTTCCTTGAGCTGACGGTTTATTTGAAACAACCTCTCTACCTATGAAGTAGGGGTAAGGGTTTGTGTACCCTCTACTCTCCCCAAACCCCACTTTGTGGAACTACACTGGTTATATTGTTGTTGTTTGAGGGTTTTTCCCTTTTTTTTTCATAGAGAAAGATGAATAGCCTTTATCTGTCCATTTTAGTTGAAGTCTCTCGAAATAGTGAGCGTTATGTTAAAATGTTGAAGAATGTACTCTAAGTATCACTCTGACACACTGTTTGATGTTTAAGAGTTTAGTAGTTGCAATTAGCAAATAGAAAAATTGAAAGGAGCGGATATATGAGAAATGAAAAGGGGAACTGAAGAAGAAGAAGGGAAAATATCAAATTAAGAATCGAAAAGGAGAAAAGTTATACATGAAAGAGACTTTACCCTTACACTTCTGCAATGAATCAAGTGGTGCGTAAAACTCAAACTGCTAAACCAAATGATGAGGGTGTAAGTGAAAGAAAATGGATAAAAGTAGACTAAAGTTTAAATCTAAGATTTTAATTTAAAAGCTGAATGAATCTGAAGTCAGTCTGTAAGTCAGGAACAACTCCGGTGCCAGACGTAGTAAGAATTTGGTCATTGCCTTGCACAAGTGAAGGGTTTAGATTTTGGATGGGGGTAGACTCTTTTATATCTTTAGAAAATTCAATATTTGCTATGAGATGCATGATTAGGAGGATAACTGTAGAATGCTGGTCCTCAAATTGTGTTAAATGACCTTTGTCTTGTAAGTTGGTTTCTACCTTTCTTATAGATGCAATAGGATTCATCGTGGAATGACTACTTGATATGGACAGTGAAAACCTAAAACAAAGTACTAAAAACTTTTTTCTGCACTTTTCTTTTTGAGTTAGTTGGAACGGATGAGTTCTGTAGATTTTTCAGTTTCCTGCTCTTTGGCATGCCATGTTCCCAGTTGTCACAACAGCATCCATATGATATTCAAACTCTATTTCTTTGAAGGTTGATGATGTGTATTAGTTTTCGGTTTGATTTGTGATTAATTGTTTATTGGTAAGGTCTGTGTGGGATTACACAGAGTATATTGTTGTGATATTTATAAATGATTTCATCTGAAATTTTCTTCTAGTGTTCCATATTTCTAGCTGTCCAAGGAGTTATGTGCTTCCCTATATACTAAATGATGATCTTCATACAGTTTGACTGAGAGCCAAGCGTGCTTATTGCAGTCTCTTTATTGTTGTTATCGTGTTTAGAACACGTAATGTTCTATGCTCCTCAACCTAACATATACAGCCTTATTGGTTGACCTAATATGATTATTTACTGTAGTGAGGTTTTAATTTCATAAGTTATCCTCATTTTACCTTCTGATATATATTATTTTATCTTCTTTGAGGTTTTATACTCTTAAACCTAATTTCTGTCATTCTGTTAAAAAAAAAATTTCAGCAGGAGGTTGTAAGCAGATATGCCATCAGATACTGCAAGAAAAAATGCAGCTATAGCTAATTCCATAGTGACCGACTACAAAAATGAAAGAAGGAATTTTGACGGACCAGGTAACTCTGATGCGAAATCTATTCAGAATTTAGCTATCTGTGTGGATTTTGTTTTGTTTGTATTTTCTTTTTATTTTTAGTAGTTTCTACTGAGATTTGTTACAAGGTTTCGTTGAATGTGTCTGCATGACAAAGACAAGGCTGTGGTCATTTACACTGCCCACAATTTAATATTGGTGCAAAAGTTGTATGCTTCAAGTATCTTTTGGCTGGCTTTTCTATTCAACTGATGAGCAATGAGTATTCTTAAACGTGTTAGGGATGGCAAAACAATTCCAGTCTTTTCTACTTTGACGGGAGCTTCACTTGAGAATTAGAAAGAGCTTGCTGAATTTGATAGAAAGGAGGTCCACTAGTTAGTAATTAGTGATGCCATGAAGAATTCTAGTTACTTGCATGGTTTCTTGAGGCTGTAAGGTGGCTTGATATTATTAGGTCTTTCCACTAAACCACGAAAAAGTGATACTAAGAGCCTGTTTGATTGGGCTTATAGCTTTTGACTTCTAAGCCAAAATCCGTAAGTTAGGAGTTCTAACTTATGCTTTTGGCTTTTTTTTTTTTTTTCCTATTTAGCTTAAGAAACTTAAAAACACTTTTTTATTTTACCCAAACACTACAAAAATGCTTAATAACACTTGAAATAAGCCAATCCAAACAGGCTCTAAATCTTTTCATAATTCAATTATGCGTGTTGTTCATTTGTATGAACAGTCATGGCTGTCTTTGAGATTGTGTAGAAGTTTCACACCCTCCATGAATTTGTATGCACAAAAGCAGAGATGGTTTAGATGCACAACTTTTATTCCCTCCAATGAATGTGACACTTCAAGTATCTTTTGGTTGGAAATGCTATGAAGTTCATGGAGCAATAATATCATTTCAACACAATTTGTTGGAGAAACAAAGGGCAAAATCGAACTATTAATGTTACTTATTGATGAGAATAAACACTATGGTTTTTTCCTTTTCTTTTTGTGTTAAAACTCTGTTGTCAGCATCCTTTTCTAATGTCTCTAATTAGCCTAATAGTTCTTTTTTCCACATAATGTCCCTCTTGAGATGCCTTAACTTCTTCATAAAGGCATAATCTGGACTTCCAGTTACTTGATAATTTTGCCCCCGTTAATAAAATTACCTTATTTTATAAATAAATTAGTGACGATACAAGGAGCTCAGTTACTTGCATAGCTTATTGAGTATGTACAATCTGTCCTGGCCCCTGTCAGCTACAATCTGGCTTGGCATTAATTTGTTTACAATGTTGTAAAAAAGACATGCGATTGTTGAGAAAGTTGAACCTACAAATTTATGGAGTACTTTACTTATTAAGAATTGGAATCCAATTTCACACCTTCATAATGAACCTGTGGTGTACATAAAGTTTAGAATCTAATGATAAAATTTTCAACCTGTTGTCTTATTGGATTTTAATATTGCAAATCCTCATAGATACCGTGTAGCATCCTTGATGATCAGGAGCTAACTCCGCTTTTTTGAAATAGGTAACTTTGTATTATATCACAAAACAGTACATGGGTTGTACTGAAATCATTATATACAATTGTCTCCTTTTCCACTTGTTTCAGTCTTTATTGAGCCTAAAACAACAATTGCCAATACAATGTCATTAGAGTATACCTGATTACACCAAAAACATAACAATAAAATGCTGTTTAACTTGACTTTCTGGACATAACAATAAATTGTAGTTTAACTTGACTTTCGTGATTATTACGTAGAAAATTCGCAGAAATAGGATGTGTGCTCATTCATTTTCTTCTGAAAAATGTTTTGAGTTGTTGGAACTTGATGATTGAGTTTCTATGAACAAACAGTTCGAGTTAATTCCTATGCTTGCTATATTGTTTTGGTTGTGAATAATGCTTATTTTTCTTTACTGTGAGTTATTTAGTATTTTCTGGGCTGTTATATATGCGAATCATCATAGATATCGTGTAGCATCCTTGACGATCAGTGTTCAGGAGCTAACTCCATTTTGTATAATTTCTTGTTAAATTCAACATCTCTCGACTGTAGCCTTTATGAAGTTTCACGCTACCTGATCACAGGAATAAAAATTAAATAGAAGATATCTTGTAGCTTCGTTGTCCTTGACATGAATGTAGTGGTTAAATGATAAGTATATGAATTACTATATACTGGTACATCAAAATGATTCAAATTTGAATATGGACTCTTCTCTCAGATAGTTCATGCCTCAGAGTAAATGAGGATACCAATCGTTCTATAGCAGAGGAGCTCACGCTTTCATCTCCGCCGATTGGAATTTCAACTGCAATTAATAAGGGTAAACTCTATAGCATAAGATATTTTGTAATCAAGAGTTTGAACCATGAAAATATCCAATTATCAGTAAACAGAGGGATTTGGGCTACTCAAGCCATGAATGAGGCCATTTTGGATGAAGCATTTCATGTAAGTTGATTTTCCTTTTATATCCCCATGATTATTATAATATAATGACCATCTGTAATATATATATGCATATTATCTTAAATACAACAAATGATTGTGTTTATTTTGGGAGCAGAATTCCAGCAAGGTTATACTAATATTCAGTGTCAACACTAGTGGGTATTTCCAAGGGTATGCCCAAATGATTTCTTCTGTCGGTTTGAGAAGAGACCAAGTTTGGAGTCAAGGAAATGGTGGTCGTAATTCTTGGGGTCGAAGCTTTGAAGTGAATTGGCTGCGATTGTATGATCTGCCTTTTCAAAGAACTCTTCACCTTAAGAATCCATGGAATCAAAACAAACCAGTCAAAATTAGTAGAGATTGTCAGGCATGGGTTATATTCTTGTCTTAGTACTATTCACTTAATTTTTCAATGTACTCTTGTTAGTAAAGAGGCTTTTATGACCCTGGTACATGTATTGCTAACAGGAGTTACCTCCAGATATTGGTGAAGCTTTATGTGAGCTCCTTGATGGACAGGATGCGTCGGATGTTAATTTGAAAATGTATAGCTCTTTCCTCGAAAACTTAAATAGTGCCCGTTCCATTATTTGGAAACATACAGCCTTTTTTCAAAATTGAATTAGTGCTAGAGTTGTGGAAAAATTGGTCCAAATGATTTTTCTCTTTATAATTGTTATTGGCTCATCCAGGGATGTCTTTGCAAGGAATGAGCTCTCTTCTAAAAGGCCATATGTTGAGCCTTCACTGCATCTTGGAGATCAAGACTATAATGCATCTCTGATACCTAATGGGACCATGTTTTCTCCCTCTTTACTCTACCAACATCAAATTGATGCTAGTAGACTTCACGTAGCACCTCTGAGAATTAATGGTGTATTTTCTGCTGAGGAGTCAGCCATTGCATCAGGGGAATCAAAGTCGAGACAGTCGAGGCATTCACAGAGGAATAGAAGCTTTGCTAATCTCCATGTAGACACTGACATGGGTCCTCAAATTAACATGTGGGGCTTGCCGGCAGAAAGAAGCCCACTTCCTAGTAATTTGACTGAAGATGACATTCTTGAAATGGTTTGTGTTTCCTGTCTTACCATTATTTATTAGAAGTTCCCGTCTTACCCTTAATTTTTAATTATTGTTGCACAGAGGTCAAATGGATTGTTCCTGTATTTGTCCAGAAGATGAAGTACTCTTTTGTACTCTCTCAAAGTTTGCTGATGATTTCAGTTTTCAGCCAAGAAAGCTTGTTTCTCTTTTCTGACTATTTTGATATCTAGTGTCCTCCTTTTCTTTGAATGCATATGAATCTGTACTTTGAGTGCATTTATACAAAAATGGTTATCTACTGTTGAAGGCATATGCCAGAAATTGCCCAATTCATTAATTTTTAACTTACAAGCCCTTCACCAGATTTCTTGATACTGGACCATGTATCATCTGATTCTTTCTGTAGTTAGACTTTCAAATCTTCTGTTTGTATGATAAGACTCACAGGTGTGGACTTACAATTCCTTAAACAAATGCACATCTATTGAACCTTGATACCATTAATTGTATTACTTTATTATAATTAAGTATCAAGGTGTTTGTTTAAATCAAACTTCGTAGCAAAATGTTTTATAAGATTTTAGTTTAATTTCCAACTTTACATGAATCCTTGTTGTCTTAGAAGTCAATGTAAGTCCTTTTTCATTGAGTAATATTTCCTGCAGGTATAGAAATAAATGGTTAAGATTTTAGTTTATTTTCAATTGTAGAGTGGAAAGTTATCAGGTTATTCACATCCAAGGGTGTGTGACCTGGTGGTCAATGAAGTGGGCTGAGAACTATGATGTCTCAAGTTGAAAACCCAACAGAGGTAAAAACTAGGTGATTTCATCTCAACAGAGTTACCTGGTACCCATACCTATGCTGCTGGTGGAGTCCGCAGGTATCTAGTGGGATTAGTCAAGGTGCACACAAGCTGGCCGGACACCACCAGTTATAACAAGTTATTAGGTTATTCCTATTTTATGGTGAAGTTTTTCTTCTTCTTTGGTGCTTTATGCACCTTGACAAAGGGGCTAGTCCAAGGAAATGCTAGGTGGGATTCGTAGACATTCTTCTTCTTTACATTTGCCCCCTACCTCCCATTAAGTAACACACACACACCAGCAACTTCTCTCTTTCCACCTCTCTTGCATGGCTGCTATTTAAGGCCTTCTGACTCATATTGTCTCTTAGACTGCTGCATTATTGATATTTTCAAGACACTACAGTTCTTATGTTCTTAATACATCATATTTTATTCACCTGGCTCCTAGCTATGAACTTAGCAGGTTACATATTCTCTGTCCTTGCCGAATTTAGTTTGAAGAATGTTTTTTTAACAAGTGTAATACTTCTTGAACCACATGTTGTAGCTGTTAGACCTACCAGCAAATCATGTTGCCATGATTAAGATATTACTGTAAACTTGCTGTTCATACTCCTTTCTCTTGTTGTAGACATATGAAGAGTATCTTGAAGCTTGTAGCAGAGGCAGCAAAAGATCGCCCCACCCTGTTAGTACTCTTTGACATTTTTTATGTTATATATTCCTGTATTATCGAATAAACTCATGAACCATGCTCTGTTGGGTTGGATTTTGAACTGTAAAAAGTTCACCTTTATCCTTTTAGTTAATCTATGTTCTGGAAAATCTATTCTGATTTCCTTTCTTTACGGAGAAAAGCTTGTAGCATTTAGCATTTCCTCATAGTGCTATAAGCAAGAGATGGTCAGCTCAATTGAGGAATTTGTGTCTAAGTATCAAGTTTGAACCTTGCACCTAGTGAACTAAGTCTAGTATTTAAGTGGAGAAGGACAGAGGGGCGGGTCCATCATCTCCGGGTTTTGAAACTCATGGACGCCCAAACTCTTGGCTCCAGATGAACTTCTTGTTCATAAAAAACTTGGGGCGACTCCCATCCCTTTTTTTTCTCCATGCTATGTAGTTTTTTTCTCCATGCTATCTAGTGGTTGATGATCTAAATGTGGTTGGTTCTTTGGGTGAAGTATTGTGATAAATTCATGTGCTATAGTTAGGGTCCTCGAAATTTCAGTTTCTGTTCTACTCTTTAGCATGAGATTTGAGTCTTCGGTATCTACCATTTCACCACCCAGGCATCTTAAACGTGAATCACATTCCATGATTATGATATCTATCTAGTTTTGTTGATGACATTTCCTTTTCTTTTCTCTAGCATGATTAAGTGGTTCATTAATGTATTTAAACTCGGTTTTTGAAAGTGGTCTTGTTCGATATATGTATCTGTTGAGTGTTTCTTAGTGTGGATATCCATGACTTGCACACAGATTTTTAAAGAATCTTTCGCTAGAAAGGATTCTGAATAAAACATCAGGTTTCCATTATGCAATAAGTTACCTCTCTTTATCTAGGTTTCAGGACCATCACGGAGTACACAGAGGTCATTAGCCAGTCAAGAAAACTGTGAAGATTCGTAAGTTACTTCTCATTTCCAACACACTTGGGATGCAACGAACCAGCTGAGTGACCTATATCTATTATCTTTGCAGGCAATCAGGTCGCAGTTCGAAGAAAAGGAGAGGTCACTAAATCTCCCCATTGGTGGAATTGGTTTTCTTGGCGAGCAGGCTGATATGGTTGATAATTGTATTGTTGCAGTTGTCGCGAAGTGGTGGCTCTTGCGAAATTGTTTCTTTATTATTGTAAAACTTAAAACTTAGGAGCATATATTGCTATAATGTTGGAGTATATCTGTACTGTACTTATATGACCCTCTTATCACCCTTCTCCCCTTCCTGTTTTCGAATGGAAACTTTTATACTGTTAATGGGAACTTGTACTGGAAATTAGCAAGTCTCTCTATACTCATATATTCATTCTTTATACAGTCAAGTACTGTATAGAAATGGATAATATCTTCTTAATTTTTGGGATGGAGAGGAATTTTTCTTCTTCTTTGTTTTCCTTGTGATGCTACTAGTTATTCTTCAATATCATTTTAATGGTCTATCAAATATGTATATTCGTGTTCGAGTTCTAGGTATGAAAAAATCACGTGTGTCCGTAATAGATGAGAATTAGTGCGGTTATCGAACACTAGATGGGAAATAGATATTCAGAGGAAGAATAGTGTGATGGAGTATGATTACTTTGAAAAGTTATATTATGATTATAAAAACTCTTGAAGTACTATAAAAAAAAAAAATATTTAGATATAAACACGAGTTTTATTTTATTTTCAGGAGAATTGATTGTATTTTTCTGATTTTGTATTTGAAAAATATATCTTTAAAGTTATGTGATATGAAATATCTTATTGAGATAAATCATACCTATATGTTTTTGAAAGTTGATTCTTTCATACCTCGAAATCATTTCTTCTTTCATTGTATTTTTTTTAATTCTTTAGCGCCGAATGGCTCAATGAGTATTTGTGGTTTGGCGATCAATGAAGTTGGAATGACAAACATTTAGAATCACTATATACTTAACTCTTAATATAAGTAAAAAAGTTCAAGTGTTTTTTAGTCTGTTCAAATCTTTGTTAAAAGTGGACTAAAAATAATGAAACTCGTCGAGAGTGGAGCTTGTCAAGTATGCAGTGATTTTATTCTAATATCTTGAGGCACTAAAAATGTAATTCGCCTTGTGTTAAGCCACAAAGCTCCGGTTATTCAACATAAATGATTATTTTAATAGAGTATCTTGAGCTACTAAATATGAAACTAATTAAGAGTGAAGCTTCGTCCTTATCATCACAAATAAAGATTTGAATCGAATATGTAAAACTCAAACGATAAAACTCATCAAAGCAAAGATCGATAATGATTAAAGATGAATAGTAACTTGAGTTGTTGATTAAGAATGGAGCGTAGTGGTTCAAGGTGAATTACGATTTGAATCGAGTCTCTCTAACACCCAAAGATAGGAGCTTAATTGCACATAGTTAAAAAATGATTTAAAAAAATCATAAACGACTTAAATAATGATTCTAATAGGTTATTCTAATTAGCCGAACAAGTGAATATCAAAAAAGAATTTTTTTATATAAATTAATTAAATTAAACAGACCGACAAAAATCCTTATATTTTTTTAATTACCATATTATTTATCGATGCAATAGACCCTAATGATCCGATCCTTTCTCTTTCTCTGAGCTCCAATTAACCAGGGCACCATTTGGTCCTTTTTTAGTCCTTTGTTAAACACATTTAGTAGAAAGAGTAGTTTCAAAAATCAATTTTTCCCCCTTTTCCAATTAGTATAGGGTTTACTGTTTCTACAAATTCAATACCAAAATCCATATATAAATCGAAAATTGACAATGGAGAATGATGATGGAATAAATGGGAAAAGGATAAGGGCTGAAGATGTAATATGTAAGCTCAAGGACGATGGCGATTTCGATAAACTTCGCCTCAAAATTGTTCGCCGAATGAAAGAAAATGTCAGTATTTGCTTATTCTTCTTTGGTTTTTGTTGTTTAGAGTTCTTCATTGGGCTTAAACTGCTAAAGAGTATTTTTTTTATCTTCGGTTTCTATATTGTTTTATCTGTTTTTACATCAATTTACTGCTAAATCCTGAGTTGGGTTTTGTTCCATTGAAATTGTATGTGATTATATTGGAGATTCGACGTTTATTATTGGATTTAAGTTATATACACAGGTAGTGATTGTTAGAGTAAAGGTTAATAGGTATTGGAGTGTGTTTTTTTTCCTTCTAGTAGTGTTATTATTGTTACTCTCGTGTATCTTATTCCTGGATTTTATTATTACTTGTTGTTCACTTGGTTTCAGTTATGTAGTGCTTGTTGTTGATAAAGCTCTGTTCTTTTTACAAAATGGCTTATTTGCTACGATTTGATATGCTTTACTTGAGCTGAGGGCCTTCTGGAAACAACCTCTCTGTGCATGCACATCACTTGTGAGAATGGGTATGTTGTTGTTTACATTGGGCGTGAGGTGAGTCGAGGCGTGTAGTTTTTTTGGGCTGGGTGCCTTATATTTAGAGAAAAATGAGGCAAGGGATATAGTTTTTCTAGTCCGGGTGCTTTCTATAGAGGAAAAAAGGTGTGTATAGGTAGGCTCAAGCTAGATAATACTTATGAGCAGAATGAGAAGACTATGATACTTGGCATGTAGTTTTTCTGGTGTGGGTGTCTACTATTGAGAAAAAAGAGGTGTTCAAAGGTACACTTGAGCTAAGATTCTGCTTGGGTGGGAGATGATATTAAATCTCTGTATGCCCTGAACTTAAAACAAAAGCATTAGTTAGTAGTAACGACTCATTCAAGAAATGGATTAGTTTTTTTAAACTGGTAAGTTTGTATACTTCAGCATTGAGGATAAGCTGACCACCTTCAAAAGAATTAGAGATTCCCTATCAGATCTATAATCTGTTTAATATCCTTTATACATAATTGTTTACACCAAACAAGTAAAGATACAATATAATTCCATTTAACCTTAAGAATTGGACCTGTCTGTAAAACATCTTGTATTTCTTCCCTCCATACTACCCAGCATATACATGAAGGGATCAGTCTGCACTCCCCCTCGGCCCTCCCCCCTCCTTTCTTATCCAACAACTAAGAAAGGTCTGATGTATGCTCAGGCATGGTCCAGCTCTTCCCAGCGATGTTGAGAAACAAAATTCCACAACTGAGCAGTGTACTTACAGATGCAAAAGAATGTGTTTGTTTGTCTCCTCAGTCTCCATACATAGAAAACACCTAGGAACAAGTTGTGTTCCCTTCCTCTGTAGCACTTCTTGAGTTAGGCAGGCCCATTTTATAACCAACCAGATGAAGCACTTTACTTTTGTGGGTATGTTGCTTTTCCAGATGATGCATTGGTCACATACTTTAGTCACCAGAAGACCCCTTGTGAAAGCACTCTTTACATAGAAAATCCCATTTCTATTGTGAATGAAAAGAGCTCTATTCTGTATTAATGATACTTGCACTATTTTCCCAATAACAGGGCTATCTCCTATATCTCCCAATCATTTAAAAGCCTCTAAAAGGGATGTCCCACCCTTGTGTTGACCTAGACTTGGACTTTCATCTCCGGATTTACACAAATAAGAAATAGATCAGGGAATGCCTAGTAAAGAGGGTTTTGTTCAATCTTCTTATCTCTCCAAAATTTTATCCTTGCACCGCTGCGTACCTTTAGGCAGATGTTGGCTTCCATTGATTGCCACAGATTCCTAATTGTTCTCCACACTCCCGCTCCATATGTATGCGGTACCATTTCTGTGCACCATGGATAGCTTCACCATACTTTGTCACAAGGACTTCCTTCCATAGAGTCCTATGGAGCTATCCTCTGTGATGTATATCCATAACCATTTCGACAAAAGACACTCATTCAAACTCTGTTTTCTAGTTCACCAGAAAATAACCCTTCCCCTCCTTATTTCCTTGCCACAGAAACTTCCTCCTAATTCTATCTAGCTTTTTCACCACCTTTGCTCGGATTGTGAAAAGGGACATCACATAAGTGGGCAGTGAGTCAAGATTAGTACTTCAAACAAAAGGCATTAGGGATAGAGTTTGTTCGTTTCACAGCCACACAAACAAGATACTGAAGTGTTTCACCTAAAATAAAATGATTTTTGTTACAAAATCACACTCCAAAATATGTTATATGAATCAATTCTGTGTCAAAGTTGATGGTAAAAAGTATAGGTAGCATGAAATTTGATGGTCGTGCTTCCAAGTATGTGGAAAAACATGGGTTTGGGGTGGGAGCCAAATGGCAGAGAAAGTTTCTCTATCGGTTTCTGAAAGCATTAGATACCTGTCTTAGGTTGGTCAACAAAGAATATTCATCCTCATTATATTGAATTTTCATTTAGAATTTTGTCCCTCCTAATTTAGATATTTATTTTCTCAGAGAGAACTTGAGAATAAAGGACCCTACTCTTAGTTTCAAAAAAATAAATAAATAAAGGACCCTACTCTTGATAATAAAATTAAAACATACTTCTTGTCCTTGAGTATATATTTATGTAAAAATAAGATCAAAGATGCACATGTTTACCTTTGTTATGGTGTCCGTAAATGATGTATTTCTAATTTTAAAGCTTTGTAATTATTTACTTGCTAAATTTAGTATGAGAGGGTGGTTAATTTTTCTAATTGTAAGAAAAAAGAACTATGTATGTACTTGATTTGTTTTCAGGTGAGCCTGTGAGGTAAGGTAGTTGTTATTTTTGTTCTTCTAATTGATGGATGAATTGTTTAAGGTTGAGGAGCTAGTAGTTGATTGGGTTTTTTGTCCTCTATTGCCTTCTACTTGACTCCCACCAAGAAAAAAACTTTTGGTGCTTAAAGACAGAAGAAGCGCCAATGCCAAATTAATAGCAGTCTATTTAAGTGTTAGTCAACTTCAGTTAGCTGCAAATTGAAAAAAAGATAACACTAATTCTCAAGGAAGATGATGAGACTTTTCTATCAAATTTTAAAATTTTATATTTATATTATTTTATCTTTTAGTATATGAAAACACTCCCAACGTTTAAATGACCGTTTTATGTTGAGTTAGCCCGCTGTCATGTATTCGAACCTGCTGCAGACTAAAGCCTGTTATTTAAGTGAAGAAGGGTACAAGCACTGGCCTATCGAGTTTTGCACCGTCCTCTGCTGACCCTGGAGGATTTCACGGTTATTTTAAAAACAAGCAAGAGAAGAAGGAGCATTTTATGCTAAAGTTTTGAATCAATGAAATATATTGTTTATATTGTTCAATATCTTTGGATCAATTAAGGCTGAATAAATTGTTTATCAATTTGTATTTTACTCGTGTCATGTCACTCTACATTCAAAGTTTGTATCCTCCATAATGAGTTAATATTGAAAAAAGATGATTTGTTTTAACACCAAGAAAGAACCATTGTCTCTTTAGTGAAAATATTATTTTTTTTGCGCAAAAAACATCATTTCTTTTGTGAATTTGAAGACATTTGTTTGCAACAGTCCTAATATGTGTTTTCTTAAAGAGCATGTTAGGGCTCAGCTTGATGTAGGATGGACTACAATTGTGTGGGGTTTTGAAGATAGCATAGGTTTTATTGAGCTCTTTTCTAAAATATGCTGATAATATTTAGGCAACATCTCTAGCATTGGGCTTTGTTGTTGTGCCTCAGTTTTATTCAAGATACTGTTTTCTGATGATTGAGAAATTCATTTGGGGCCAATCGTTTACGACCAACTGCGGCCTTTGAAACTCGAGGATAATGAGTCCATCCCTTTTTCCTTCTCCAATAAGATACTAAGTATATTTCGCATGGCACACGGCTCAAGCCTGTGATCAATGTCACAGTCCCTTAACCTTTGCCACTTGAACTAAGCCCTGGCTGAAGTTTTACTCAATACCTAAGAAAATGAAGGTGAGATTTGAGTTGAAATATAGTCATGAAAATATGGTCTAATAGTTCTCTCTCTCAAAAAAGAAAGAAATTAGTTTTAATGATGTAGCATACCGAATTTAATTGTAAGGATGAAGTGCTGACAAAATTAGCATACAAGAAGTGGAAAAGGGTATAGGGGTGGGTTAAAGATACACAGACTTTTGACTGTGTGCCAAATACTCTCCCTGATTTCTCGGTTATCAAGAAAAATAAGACATAAACCACATTAAGGATGAAACTGGAAAACAAATCAATAATAACCTATATGATCGAAAAGTTTATCATTGCTAGTTCTTGATTTAAGAGAGCTCTTTTCTGCCATTAGTTAGTTTCATTTGTCTGATCTGTTTCTAGTTTCTATATTTCCTGTTCTTTTTTGCATTTTCACGATATTCAGAAAGTGTTCAATCATCAGCAACCTACAAAATATAGACTTACATTTCAAAGACTCTCGGGCTTAGTCTCTCCCAAGCAAATATATTTGTACCTTCGCCTCTTAAAACTGTAGTCTTAATGGTTCTTGTGTGAATGAGTTGGATGTTGGTGCATCTTTTGGATAATGTTCTATCTGCTTGACAATTATGATTACCAAGATAAATAGGCAAAAAACACATAAAAATTCATCAATACATTATTCACTTGAATTGATAACTTGAGAAACTGAAGATAATGGAAAACCTCCAATCCCCTCCTCCTGTGGGTGGAGTGCATTGGTTGACACGGTTATGGTATGTCAGTGGGGCATGAACTTTTTTGTTACATATTTCTGTATCCATTATGTAAATGGATTTGTATATCATTTCTTTTGGCTTACGTGGTATGGTATCTTCTTGCTTTTTCTTCAGATAAGCAAAAGGAACAGAATGATGCTATAATTACACTTTTAAGCTAACATGTGTGCTCCAGTTGTGTGACAATTGTGTTTTTTTTCAGGTAGAGTTGCGAAATAGCTTAAGAGCTACAGTGAAAGAATCAGCAGCACTTAACCGTCCAGGTGCAGAAAATATGAAACTACGGCAACTGTCCGATGCTATATATCAAGAAGTTGGGTAGGTCATATTTTCAACCTTTTCCCATGGTTTTGATTTTCTCTTCAAGACACTAGAAACACGCCTGAGCTGTCCTTCGGTAGATCTCAACAACCTCCCCTCCCTTATTTTAACTGGGTTGTTCAACTAGGTTGTTTCCGTTTCGTCTTTTCTTTCACAAGCTTAGGACCTTTTGACTATAGGATAAGTGGTAGTTGTTTCTTTTTTGGGTGACTGGAAATTGTTGACATGTTTTAAAACAATCTGGGCCTTTCAATTTGGTATTGAAGGAATAATTGTTTATCAACACAATGAAAGAGAATAGTTCTGACGAGTGCAGCAAAAAAGTTGGTACTCGAGGGGGAGGGGTACGCTGATGGCGTGTCATGTGTTAGGAGAGAAATTTAAGGGGCCTAACTGATAGATGATGTAAGCTCAATTGTTCTAGTCTTTTTCCCTTTTATTCAAACAGTGAATTATGATTCTATGTTTCAACTAGTGGTATTAAAAGTTAATCTGGTAATGGATATAGAGTTCCACAATTTTAACCTGTTTTGGTCATGAACTATAGGGAAAAAGCCATGAGTAAAATTTCAGATGATTTGTGGAATACAATCAGAACCGGTGATGGCATTCAAACGGAGATAACCGAAACGGTTCAATCAGTTTACAGTAAGTTATTGAACCCACAGCTAAATGAAGCAGGTGAATCGGCCTTCCATTCAGACTTGCAGCCAGCTCAGAATGGAGTTGAAAGTAATGGACATCTTGCTGTTTCTGACAGTGGTATTGATGCCACATTTTCTGCTGATGCGGAACCAAGTGAACCTCCTGGTTTTGCCCAATTAAGTTCAAATCGGAACGGGAAAAGTGACCATAAGGAATCACCGAAAGAAGTGTCAGGAATTCCTGTTCCTTCTGATGGAAAAGCGAAAGAAACATATACCCAGTCAGAGAACAACTGCTCACTTGACCCTTTGATACCCGAAAGTGTGGATGTGGGTGCGCCACCTGGCTTTGCTATAGGCACAATAGAGAAGAATCCAGATGATGTTAATGATGAAGATCCTGAAGTGCCTCCAGGATTTGGCTGATGGCTTATTAAGTTGTTCATATAGTTCTGTTTATATTTTTGGGAAAGGTTAGCCATATTTGGTTGGTCATTGTTGTATCAAGTTCAAGAAGCTTTTGTTGGTACTTGCAGAGAGTACATTACTTTCACTGCACCGACTAGCAGCTCATGACCTCTCTTTCTTCAATTTCCCAAGGTTAGAAGCCTTAACTATGTCGCTTGTGCATGATCTTGGATAACAGATTAGTACTATCAAAACTCAGAGCCTTCAAATATGAACATTGCAGATGACATGATGTCTTGTTGTAAGATGTAGTCTAAACTAAGTTAATTTTGTTGGTTCTTTAGATGTTAACCGCAATATTTCTTCCTAACCTGTTCAAGTCGGATTTTTTTATCTCCCTTGTGCTGTCTTTTAAATGTTTTTCTTTAGCTGAACAAGTTCCTAGATAACAAGCCTAAAGGTTTTCTTATTGATGAGATTGATAATGCTGATAGTGACAATCTTGATGCTAGTGATGATATCAATCGTGACCTTGATACGGAGCTGGAACTGCTAACTAGGATGAATGGGTTTGTTTTTCCTAAATTTTTAGGAGTTGATGCTGTGGATTGGACAAAGGAAAATTAGTTGGTCATACCATTTGGCAAGAAGGTATTCTTTGTAAATGCCTTTACATCATTTTCTAAGCAATTTATTTTTTTCTCTTGGTTACAAAGATGAAACATTATGCCCTGGGTGAGGTGCCTTGCCTCTTATGGGGAATTATACTAGAGAGAAAAACTACTCCTTTTGTCTCAATTTATGTGTCACCTTTTACTTTTTAGTCGGTCAAAAAAAGAATGTCGTACTTCTTTATTTAGAAACAATTTAAATTTAAACTTTACCGTTTATCCTTAATGAAATGATGTATAGCCACACAAATATCTATAATTTACTTAAACCAAAAGTTTCAAATATCTTCCGCTCTTCCTTAAACTTTGTACCTCATCAAACACCGCCCCCACATAAATTGAGACGGAGGGAGTAAGATATTCTGAATTATTCATATTTATGATATGAATTTGTAAAACTATATTGTTATGTGGCCACCTCTTCTAAGAGGTTGAGTTGTTAGAGAGAACATATCTAATTAATTATATTTTCAATACACTTCTCTCATGCCAACCAACTTTTTATAAATGATCCAAGCGCATGGGAATTGTTCTTGATGAAGGTTGGTGGTCAAATTTTAACTCCGGACATCTGGTTTGATGATAAATTACGTAACCACTTTGTCTGAAAGCTTAAGTTGTTAGAAAAAACTAATTAATTATATCGTCAAGATTCTACTAGTTGGAAATAAGTCTTAGACTTGTTAGAGGCTTTCTAATTTTATTGTTTCTCACACACACACACACCACTTCTAATTTTATGGCATAAGTTGAGCTTGAAAGAAGTAGTGAGGATTCATATACTCGACCTTGACTTGTTTGGGAATGAGATGTTGTTTAAATATATCGAGAAGATATATTTTCTCTTCTGAATGGAATTTTTTGATACTGTACTTATGTTGTTTGTGCATGCTACATGAGATGATGGAATTTTGTTGACAAGTCTATGGATAATGCAGGTATGCAACACACTAACTACAGGTGCAAGAAGTGTTATTTATTGGTTTTATTAAGTTCCAAGCATGTTTCTTTTGGATTCAAAATTTCGATTTGTTTACCTAAAGACTCTTGTAATATGATTCAGAATTTAGGTTTGTTTGCCTAAACACTCTTGTAATAGGATTTGAAATTTTGATTTGTTTTTTGAAACACTTATGTAATATTATTCAGTTGCAAATGCATTTTTTTTTAATTGAATGGATAGTTATGGTACTGCAATTAGTTGAATCAATTTTCTAGTTTTGGCAGTTTGATTAAAACATTCATTCTAGTTATTGAAAATGACTCATTTAATAGAGTTATGGCAGACTCTCATATGGAAACTAGATTTACTCACTTTTTTGAATTTTCAGATTAGATTAAACCAAATTGTTATGAAATTAAGTTTTTTTATTTTTATTTTTACGTAATAAATTTCATCTAAGTGCGTGTTCTAGTGGTCAATGAGGTGTGAATGGTCATGAAAGATTGGAACCTCCAGAGAGAAAATATTAAAAGACTGGCATCATAGTTATAGGAAAAAAGGTAGACACTTGACAAAAGTATCAAGAAACATAGAAGTGAGCGGTTTGATCCCAATAAGATTTTGTTCATTTTTAAGGGTGTGAACTCGAGGCCTCTAGTTAAGACTTAAGGGTGATGAGATTTCGATCATCTCACCACAATCTATACCGGTTAGTACTTAATAATCCAATGAAATAACACCATCTATTATCACTTTATGAAAAAAGAAAAATATTAAAGGAAAGGAACTTTCATAAAATGAAAAGTAGTCATCTATTGTTTATAAAATATGAGTGTCATTCCATGGAAGTATTGAATTCATTAAAGTATTATAAATTGCAGCTTAACTTAACTTTGGCTTTATTAATCTTCACCGTCCAATTATATTCTTTGAACTCAAATGATTCGAATGTTGATACAAACCTTAATCTTAATTATTCAGATTTCAGTTATTAAGTGCATTTATTTATCAGGTTTAATTTTTAATCACTCAAATTTCAATCATTAATGGTGTGAAGGAAAAGGTATTCTATGAAAAATAAGTGATTTTCTTGTGTTTGTTATACGTGAGTAGAAAATATAATCTCAAAAATATTTATATATAATCTACAGAAACACTATGGGAGGTGGGAGTAGAGGCAGAGAAGAGACAATCAACATGAAATGACACTTACGAAACTTATTTTCCATTCTTAGACTATTCTTTTTTGCTCTATCACATCACTTTCCTTTTCCTTTTCTTTTTTTTTCTATTCATCCTTTTAACTTCAATTTTTTCTTCTCAATTCTCATATGATAGTTCACCCTTTTGCCACACAATAATACTTTAATCAACATGAGATGCACAATTTGATTAAACAATTGAAGAAGCTTCCAAAAGGAATTGCCTCTAGTCCAAACTCCTCCAAAACTCGTACAATCAAGTCATGATCGACTATATTTCAATTTCTGTCGCTCCATATATTTCTATTATGTCAAAAATATTAGCAGGCTGCAAACATAATGTATTAGTACTATCCTTTTCTTTTTATGAGTAATTCCCTTCTTAATTTTTTTATGACCATGGTCTCAAGTAGTTATACGTTGTTGATTTCAGACTCCTCCGATAGAACCAACAACCATCCAATGAATTATCTTGTATTACTACAGATGATTAGCTTGCATACATTTTGATTAATTCTATAGGGTACCTGCTACGCCTCGTAGTACCAATTTAACTTTATTTTAAAGGATTGTTCCTTTCAACTTTCTTTATCATAATGTTCTTCTTTTCCTACACATTAATACTTTAATCAGCATGTGGTGAACTATTTGATTAAACAATTTGAAGAGTTTCTATGATGTAGAAAATGAATCAAAGTTATAGGGCCAGAAGAGCACTATATATACTAGTTGTTTCATAGAGTTTGTACTATCAACTTTACTTCAGAACATCAACAGATTAAGAGTTCTTCTAGCCCATTTTGTAGCTATGAAAATCTTGAATTTTATTCTTGTTTTTACCATACTTGGCTGTTTTTCATGGCCTAGTATACAGGGTGAATTAAAGACGTATATAGTACATGTTGAATCCCCAGAAAACCAAATTTCAACTCAACTTTTATCAGAGGATTTGGAGAGTTGGTATCAGTCCTTTTTGCCAAATACAGTAGCAAGCACAAACTCAAATGAAGAGGAGGGGCCGCGTTTAGTATATTCATATCGCAATGTTATGAAAGGTTTTGCTGCAAGGTTATCCGAAGAGCAAGTGAAAGAAATGGAGAAGAAACCAGGCTTCATATCTGCACAGCCACAGAGGATATTGTCTTTACACACGACTCATACTCCGAGTTTTCTTGGATTGCAACAGAACAGTGGCTTGTGGAGTGATTCCAACTATGGTAAAGGTGTGATCATCGGTGTTTTAGACACCGGGATTTCACCTGACCATCCTTCATTTAGCGATGAAGGAATGCCTCCTCCGCCTGCTAAATGGAAATAAAAGTGTGAATCGAACTTCACTACAATGTGTAACAACAAGCTCATTGGTGTGAGGACTTTCCCAAAAGAAAATGGTTCGCCAATAGATGATGATGGACACGGTACTCACACCGCCAGCACTGCTACTGGCAGTTTTGTGAGAGGTGCCAATGTGTATGGAAATGCAAATGGCACTGCTGTTGGTGTTGCCCCTCTTGCTCACTTGGCTATTTATAAAGCCTGTGAGTCGATTAGTTGCGCTTCCAGTAACATTTTAGCTGCAATGGATGCAGCTATTGATGATGGTGTTGATATCCTATCCCTTTCCCTTGGAGGGTTTACCAGACCCTTCTATAATGATCCCGTAGCACTCGGTGCATATACCGCAACTGAAAGAGGTATCCTTGTGAGTTGTTCTGCAGGTAATAGTGGTCCAGCCAAAAGTTCGTTATCAAATGAAGCCCCGTGGATTCTCACTGTAGGCGCGAGCACTCTTGATAGGAAAATTAAAGCAACTCTTCAATTGAGAAACAAACATGAAATTGAGGGTGAATCAGCTTTCCATCCAAAGTTTTTTAACTCAACATTTTTTCCTCTGTATGAACTTGGAAAGAATGAACGCGAATCTACTGAACGTTCTTATTGCCAAGATGGATTAGTGTACAATTCTAATGGAGGCAAAATAGTTTTGTGCCAGGTAGGTGGTGGTATTTCTGGAGTTGGAAAAGGACAAGTTGTAAAGAATTCCGGAGGCGTTGGCATGATTATCATCAATGAGAAGGGAGATGGTATCACTACATCTGCCAGTGCTCATGTCCTTCCTGCCCTGGATATTACTTATGCAAATGGAATGAAAGTTCTTGCCTATATGAATTCAACAAAGAAACCTGTTGCTCGGATTACATTCCAAGGAACGATAATAGGTGATAAAAATGCTCCTGTTGTTGCTGGATTTTCTTCTCGCGGACCAAACTTAGCTAGTCCTGGAATCTTGAAACCGGACATTATTGGTCCTGGTGTAAACATTCTTGCTGCTTGGCCTACCTCCATGGAGAACAACACAAACACAAAATCTACCTTCAATATCATTTCTGGCACGTCCATGTCTTGTCCTCATCTGAGTGGAGTAGCTGCATTGCTAAAAAGCGCACATCCCACTTGGTCTCCTGCAGCTATCAAGTCAGCCATCATGACAACTGCTGACACAGTAAACCTCGCCAACAAGCCCATCTTAGATGAAAGGCTTCTTCCTGCAAATATCTTTGCGGTTGGTGCAGGACATGTCAATCCGTCAAGAGCAAATGATCCAGGACTAATATATGATACCTCATTCAAGAGCTACTTACCGTATTTGTGTGGTTTGAATTACACAAATCAAGAGATTCAAAGACTTCTACAACGCAAGGTGAACTGCTCGGAAGTGAAAAGTATTCCTGAAGCACAACTAAATTATCCTTCATTTTCCATCACACTCAGAGCAAATTCTCAAACATATACTAGAACAGTGACTAACGTCGGAGAGGCTAAATCATCTTACAGTGTGGAGATAGTTTCACCACCAGGAGTTTCTGTGATTGTTAAGCCCTCTACTCTGAAATTCTCCAAGTTGAACCAGAAGTTGACATATCGAGTGACCTTTTCAAGAACGGAGAATAGTTCAACCAGTGGTACAGTTCAAGGATTCTTGAAATGGACTAGTAATAGGCACTCTGTAAGAAGTCCAATTGCAGTTGTGCTAGTCTAGTGAAACTGCAAGATTTAGTTTTTCGTTTCATTTACTTTTAGTAATTTTATCCTTCTACAGTAAGCATGTATTAGTTGTTTCAATTTCTTCAAATGATCCATTGATATCAAATGAATCTGCTTCTTTTGTTTCCCTACTGTAACTTTTTCTTTACAATGTCAGTGTATGTAACAGCCATATGCTTTCCCTTGTTCTTGATTTTGTATATACTATAACAACATTAGTATGGGAACTTTAACTTCTTTGTACGTGTAACATATGGATGTTGCCTTAGCCCTCTGTTTGATGTTAGACTTATTTTAGTGTCTAATAGTAATGATACATTGTTCTTCGTTTGAGCTAGCACTCGCTATGGTCGTTGGAAAGAAAGAATCGTATGAGCTCTCTAAGTCCATCATGAGTACTTTCTGCATTTATTCTACATTTTGGATTCAAACAATGAATGTAGGCTTATTACATGTAACAAATCATGACTTTTTAAAACGAAACGAGACTAGAAATCAAACATTGCAGTTTCTTATAGAACGATTGCAATTGGACTTCTTCCAGAGTGCCTATTACTAGTCCATTTCAAGAATCCTTGAACTACACCACTAGTTGAACTATTGTCTGTTCTTGAAAAAGTCACTCGATATGTCTTTTTCTGGTTCATCTTCGAGAACTTCAGAGTAGAGGGCTTAACAGACACGGAAACTCCTTGTGGTGAAACTATTTCCACAATGTAAGATGATTTAGCCTCCCCGACATTAGTCACTGTTCTTGTATATGTTTGAGGATTTTCTCTGAGTGTTACGGAAAATGAAGGATAGTTTAGTTGTGCTTCAGGAATGCTTTTCACTTCCGAGCAATCCACCTTATGTTGTAGAAGGTTTCCAACCTCTCGATTTGTGTAATTCAAACCGCATAAATAAGGTACATAGTCCTTGACTGGGGTATCATAAATTAATCCTGGATCATTTGCTCTTTCTGGATTGACATGTCCTGCACCAACCGCGAAGATGCTAGCAGGAAGAAGTGTCTCATCTAATATGGGACCGTTGGCAAGATTGGTTGTATCAGCGGTTGTCATGATTGCTGATTTAATAGCTGCAGGAGACCAAGTGGGATGAGCGCTTTTTAGCAATGCTGCCACGCCACTGAGGTGAGGACAAGACATGGAAGTTCCCGAAATAATGTTGAAAGTAGATTTTGTGTTGGTGTTATTCTCCATGGAGGTAGGCCAAGCAGCAAGAATGTTTACACCAGGACCGATAATATCAGGCTTTAAGATTCCGCGACTAGCTATGCTTGGCCCTCTGGAAGAAAATGCAGCAACAACCGGAGCATTTTGATCACCGAGTATAGTTCCTTGGAATGTAATCCGAGCAACAGGTTTCTTCGTTGAATTCATATATTCAATGATTTTCATTCCGTCTGCATAAGTTACATCCATTGCAGGAAGGACGTGAGCGGTAGCTGATGTAGTGAAACCATCTTCAGCCCCGTTTATTAGAATCATGCCAACACCTCCAGCATCCTTAACAGTTTGTCCTTTTTCAATTCTCGAATAATCGCCTCCTATCATACACAA